>OX467092.1:20549231-21749231 GCA_950106755.1 Climacium dendroides | reverse complement strand
CTCACAATGTTCACTACAAATATAATGATAAAAGTATTAGAAGGATAAAAATAGGTTTAGTAAGAACAAGAAACAGCGTATCTCCTCTTGGGGATGGCACTACAAATCCAGAAACAGAAAACAAAAACTAGGAAACCAGAATGATATGCACCCTCACGGAACTATTCTACTGTAGAATGTTTCCAAAGCAGCAGTCCAACTATTGACCACTTGTACCAGACCGACCGAAGCGAACAGTGAGACTCCTGCCATTGGACTTGGAGAACTGTTTTTCAGTAAGAATTTACTTTCTGCATCCAGGAAATACAGACCTGAGCCTGGCCTGATAAAGTGACAGCTGATGCCCTGATGCCATTTGCACAGGGGGTTGTTGAGGCAGGACGTGAAATCATGCCAACGAAGGTGGGGTCTAGCCGGGTAAAATTTGTGGTTTAGGGATAAAAGTAAAAAAAAAGCCCCCTATTTTGAGCCATGTCTAGGGTATATAGTCGATCTCACATAGCTAATTTGGGGTTTTTGATTGCAAATATGAATTCAGAATTTGCAAAAAAAATCATATGTGGCAAATGAAAAACTCCTGCGTTTTCCCCGGGTTAAATTCACCTCACCAGGGCCCACTTTCGTTGGCACGATTTAACGTCCTGCATTGTTGAGAGGGTGAACGCTGAAAATGAGACAAATGATTCGCATTGCCCTGGCTTGCAAAATTCGATTGTTGTGGAACACCTTGGAAATTCCCTGCTTGCATCAAACCAAGGTACATTAGCTTACAAATTGCAAATTGCAGTTTGATCGTGTGGTTATTTAGGCATTTTTGTGTCCACATACTACATACCTTCGACACAACAAAAATCCACAACTGAAGATTCATAATTTATTCATACAATGTTCAAGAAATACAGGATAATTTGATTTGGAATCCTTATACGTATCCAACAGGACCCAACGAAATAACGTCAAATAATAGGAACCAAACTCACAAGCTTTGCTTCAATGCTATAAAATAGACACTTTTTGGAGTACAGTCAAGTCCAGTTCATTTATGACCTACATGTTGGAGCCGTTCAAATATTTGTATATAAAATATAACTAAAACTGTCATTTTTTGTTTAGCATAATTAATACTCAATTCTTACCCACTCTCAATAAAACATACCAAATTGCAATTTCAAAAAATCAAAAACTCATTTTTGGTGAATGAGAAGTCACTTTTCATGGTTTTACACAATATTTTTTGATGATGAATTGATGATAAATTTTTTTTAATCCAATTGAGTAGATATGTAGGGAACATCCACATGCACTTCTTTCATATTAAAAAGCATTCCCTTAAGTAACAACCGATGAGCAATGAAGACTTCAATGAAAAGTGTCATATGACTAAACTTTGAAAAAATGAATATCTCTATATTTTAATTACATTTTGGCAAAGTGATTGTACCATCATGCTTAAATGTTATAAAATTAGTTACCATGTGAAGAACAAACAAAAAAATCAAACTACAATAAAGAGATACCTATTCTCACAAATTAGGACATTGTCACACTAATATTGAAATCTCTATAGAAAGAATTGTGAAACTTTTTTATAGGGCGCTGGTCAAGTTGGGGTACTCTAGAATGAATAGCAATGATGCTGGAATGGACCTACTACCAATCAATTTTATACCCCAGCATTCCCAAGCCACGTCAGCAGAGTCCATCTTTGGAAGGTGTTAGGATCCTGTACGAATCTTTAAGATGACACAACTTGTCCTTTTTTCTTTCATTGGCACTCAATGCACCATCCTCCCACCATATTTTCCGTAGAAGAATGTTGTATCTTTACTTCTTGTTTGAGCTCCTTCTTTCCTATCCTCCTTGCACTTTGTTGTGTTATTGCATTGATTTCGTCCTCTATTGAATTTTGTGTAAGACTAGGTGTGTCAACAATTTACATGCTTCAATTTGGAGGCGCATAGATACTTTGCAAAGGTGAAGGTTCTAACTTATTTTTGTCAATTTATGAATAGTGGTAATGTTTTTTGTTTGTCAGTTTAGGGTTTGGAATAATTGATAATTTTTGTAAGCTTATGTCCAATTAGAACTAGAACTAACAACACTCTCATACATGCTTTGCAATGAGCTTTGTGAACTAGAGCTAACAGTGAGACTGTTGATAATCTAGCTTTTTTTCTATTAGCTCGGTTTTATATTCTTGCACCAAGATGATCTTTTCTTTGAGAATGACCAAGGGTTTCGTTTTTAATAGTCGTAGAGAAACTTAGGTTCTTACGATAGCATGCTGCGTGTTAACTAGCAAAATCGACTATGATCATGTGTAGATGGGTGACCACTTTTGGGTGGAGGGGGTTCCTAACGAAGGAATTTGGATTAGTGATATTAAAGATGAACTTGATTTGTTAATATTTTGGACCCAAATCTAGCAAAAGTGGATGGAAATATAATGCGTGGACTATTGTGGAGGAGCAAGAGGCCATCTATAGCTTGTTTAGAAGGATATAAGACAGATGAAATGTTCGACAAGGAACTAAGCCTTCAATTTGCTCGTGGGCTTGTGTACATGTCCATGGGAGATAAAGTTGATTGGCTTCAGTTTAGGGACGAGCGTTGCAAGTATTGTATAGAACTACGGAAAAAAAATATATCAATTGTAGAGAAAAGAGTGAGAGAGAGAGATCAAGGGGGGTGCTTCTTGTCCTGCTATGATTGAAAAGAGAAGGTGCATTGCGTGCATGAAATGGTTTTTTTGGATTTTATTAGTTTTGAGTTTAGTTTTATATACAAAAATTTCCCAAAAGAGTGAATAATCAAAATAAAGATGTGGCATATTAATATACTATTTGGTCCTAAATAGAGCATTTTTTTTTAATTATAACCAAATTCCACATGTAGATAGGATAGAAACCCAAAAATTGTATAAAGTAAGTATGTTTAGTAAAAATTCCCTAACTTGTGTAGACTTGATAAATCCTAACTAAATTTTTTTAAGGAAAATATATAAGAATCATAATTTAGTTTCTCAAAGAGAGGTTTCAGTATCCCCATTCCACCAGTGAAATAGTAGAAACCCTAATTGTTAGTTTATAGGTGAAGAAAACTGAAGACGAATTAGAGAAGGACATTTTTGAGAAGATTTACATTCTCATTAATAAATAAATCATCATTTCAACCACCCACCTAGTAGGGATAAAATAATGGCACTTTTAATTGTTTATGCATTAACCTCTAAAAGACTAGTTCCATTGTTTCATAGTCAAACTTTATTCTTGAACTCAATTTAACCTTCTAAATAATATTCATGTTTCAATGTAACACTTTTGTTATACAAGATTATAATGTTATTTATTTATATTAAAAATCTCTATAGATTTTATATTAATTTACAATTATTATAATTGTGATATTAACAAGGTAAAATTTATCGGTAAATATTTCTAAAACAATGCAATTAATTTGAAACTTCTCCAAGAAGTAAATTAAACGTGAAGAATAGTGTGAAAACTTTTCAAATAATTGTTCTTTTCTTTTACATTCAAGAAATGTTTAACAATGACGATATCAAATCACCACCATGAAACTAAATTTAACCTTCATATAATTGAGTGATTAACTTTTGATACTTTTTGTGTGTGAATAAATGATTTTCATAAATACTGATTTTAAATGAATTTTTGGTAAAAAGAAATAAACTACTATGATTTTAAAAATATAATATGTATCTAAAATTATATCAATTAGAATGATTATATCAATTAGAACCCCTAAAATTTTTATCAATTAAAACCCTTAAAAAATTATATCAATTAGAACCCCTAAAAATTATATCAATTAGAACGATCTAGGCTTGTAATTATATGCAATTAGGTTGTAAGGTGAAAACACTAAAATCGTTGAGGTACTTTTTCTTAACAAGTATTAGATGTTTTTGGGTACATTAGAAATCTGTTTCAGACTTATTCTCCATGCTATGAATCAACCACTGCTAGTCAGAAAAAAGAATAATAAAAAATTTCAAAAATTTCAAAAATAAATGTTTAATATTATCACGTGATGTGATAATTGCTTTACCATGTTAGAATGTTGTTGTGGCCAAGTTCCCATAGTTCAAGAACCTAAGGGAACTCACAGCCCTATAGAGTAGCTAAATCTCATCTAATGTAGATTTTTATTGAAAGGATTTTTTGGTAAAAGTACAATTAACCTATAAAAGACAATTGAAAATCCAAGTAGATTTTTATAAAGTCAATTTTGGTCAAATACTCATGAAATTTGAATACAAGGTGTGAACATATACCTCCTTAGTGGGCCCTGAGTGGGAATTAGACTTGGTAGAGTTAAGGGTTGTTGGCCCTATTGGACAAGGTAATGAAAACCCCTTTCTTTCTAACTGCAATTGTTATGATCTTTCAATCCACGTGGTCAAAGTTTCTAAGAATTTTCCACACATTCTTTGGGTAGTTTAGTACAAATTTGTATAGTTAAATTGTTGCCATATTTAATATTGATTGTTGATTCTCTAAATTATGCTTCTATGACCAAGCTATGTGATATTGTCAATGGCCTAGAGAGCTTCTATTTTGAAAATTCATAGTAATTATATGCCTTATCCAAAAATTATATTTTTTTAAAAATTCATAAATTTCAATTATTTATACTTCAAAACTATTCTTTTCTAAAAAAGGATGCTTCCAACTATGCTCAATTGTTTATTTTGACAGTTTTGGGTGGTTTTACCTTAAGAAGATTACTCGTAAAGTGGCTTCTAGTTTGTAGAAGGGGTATCACAATAAGGTTTATCTAAGAATAGTACCAATCTTCACCAAATTCCATTAGACCAAGTTTGTTGTCTCCAATTTTTTTCTCAAACTTTGCTCCTCATTGCACACACTTTATCCCTAAGGTGAAAGCACACAATCCCATCCCTCTATCCAATTCCATCATGATGTACCAATGAAATACGAAAATGTGCACCTTTGGTACATCATGACGGAATTGGGTGAAGGGCTTGGGTGGCTTTACCTAAAACGTCCAGAGTCTTCTCTAATTTAATATGAAACTTATTTCAGACTTTCAGAGGCTGAAACCTTATCCACACGTCTTCAAGTACAAATACAACGGGGCAAGGTGTAACAGCCGGCCATCTTCCTCATAAATGGCTGCGACTTTCCTAGCTCCATCCGTGCACTGCTAGAGACCGTAGTTGTTCCGCGCACATGGCCCGTGGGGAGCCCGCTGTACGCAGGCAAACCAGTGACGGCGGGCCCCCACCCAGCGGCGGCCACCTCAGCGGGGGCAGCTACTGGGGGCTTTCTACTAGGGAGTTACTGCTCCCCACAGTAAGTACCCCGCTCCGCAGCGCCTGCGCCGGAGGTGGCAGCCGCCGCAGTAGAGAGAGAATTTTTCTCTCTCTACTGAGCGGGAGGGAGTTGAGAGAATACTGCGAGGTTTTTTGATGAGAGCTTGGGAGAGCGGTTTAGAGCTTCAAAGAGCTTGAATTTCAAGTTTAATTATCTTGGTATGTGTATTTCATTTTTTCATTATTTTTTTTGCAAATGGTAGTACATGTTGTGGGGAATGTTTTTTTGTTGCTTTTGACTTATATTTTGTGATTAGTGTAAGGTTTTCAAGGTTCTCTTCTTTTTAGGTTTTGAGTACCAATTTTTTGTATAAAATCGATTAGCAAGAGTTTTTAAGTCAACATGGAGCCCTCTTTTTGTGCTAAAGTAGTGCTCATGTGGCTCATGCTCTCTATGACAATGAGTAATACCTTGAATTATAGAAGCCGGGCTTGGGAGGTTTTGTATCCTGGTGGTGGAACTTCTATAGGCTTCCATTTCCTTTCGTTGATGTTTTTGCTTAGGTCAAGGAAGAAATTGCATGCTCCCCGCCTCTTTTGGGTAGAGCCTAGACAATCAACACACTGGAATTATGTGGAGAGGGTAGTGTGGAGATCGAGTAATGAAATGCACCATAACAAATTTAAAAAGTTTTATAGAATGAGTTTTGGTGCATTTGAGAATTTAGTGAACATGTTGACTCCATTCTTAAGAAGTACGTGTGTGAATCAAGTGAGGCCACAAATGAAAATCAAAAAAATCGTAGCATGTGTGATTTATAGATTTGCTCATGGCCATAGTCCAGAACATATGGCAAATCGTTTTAAGATTGGAGCTTCAACCATTAGAAAGTATGTAGATATTGTTTGTGACGTACTTATCGATAAAAACAAATTGTTTAGCCACTACATTAGTATTCCAAGTGGAGACCGTCTTAGAAGCATCATCTCTGAGTTTGAAGAAATAACAGGATTGCCAAACATTTGTGGAGCTATTGATGGTACACATATACCATTAGCAGAAAATCCAAGTAGAAGAGTGACATTAGCAGCAAGTGATTTTTTCAATAGGAAAAAATTCCATTCCATTGTTTTGCAAGCGGTTTGTGATTCACAAAAGATCTTTTGGAATGTGTGCGCTGGGCAACCTGGAGGAGTGCATGACGGTGGCCAATTCAAAGTGTCAAGTTTGTATAAAAGTTTGAAGACACGAGAGATTTTTCAAGAACCGGTCGTAATGGTGGAAGATGTCCATTGTACTCCTTACTTGATTGGAGACGCCGCCTACCCCATTCGCATATACTTGATAAAGAATTGGAAGGCTCCGAACGATATGGAGAAGAAAAGATTTGATAACTCCATGAATTCAGGAAGAGTTGTCATTGAACAAGCATTTGACACGTTGAAGAACAGATGGAGAATCTTGAAGAATTTCAACTCCAGAGTTGATAGGACAGCTAGAGTAACTGTAGCTTGTTGTTGGTTGCACAACTATTGTGAGTTGTTGAACCAACCAGAGCCTCATGTGGCTAATGCAGGTTTGAGAAGAGATCCACTAGTTGGATTTGGAAATGCTAGATTACCTGTGACTAGGGATGGAGAATGAGCAAAACGTGAGGGAGAAAGACTAAGGCAAAAATTGTTTAGACAATGGATTTTGGAAAATCCTAATGATGAATGACAACAAATACATTGCACTTGCAATTTCTCAAAGCTTTGCATATAGAAGCATGTATACATGTACATGAAATGATGTAGAAAACAAATGTTTTATTCAATGTAGTGGAATTTGAACCAAATCCAAACAAATTCAAATTCAAATCAAAAGAAATTCCATACAAGATTGGAATAACATTTCAATGCTATAAAGTCCTGCAAATAAAAAAAAGAAAACATAGAACATCTACTTAGAAGTACTAGAAGAATCCTTAGCCTTCAAAACTTTCACAAACAAAGCAGCCATTTGCAATTGGCCCTTCATTGCCAAGTCTCTACTCTTTCTTTCACTCTCTATCATCTTCTCCGCAATAGATATCTTCATTTTCTCCACCTCTAAAATCCCTTTGGAGAAACTAGTAATGGCAGAGGCAATGGACTCCTCTTCAGTAGCTAGCTTTCTCTTTCTCTTCCCTGCACTCTTGTTGACTTGTCCCTCACATTCCGGTTGGTTAACCGCTTGTGTGCGTGGAGATTGTGTAGAAGTAGCACCTGTAGGGGGAGGAATAGGAGTGCTAGGCAAAGTATTGTCCTCATCATTACTCACAATATGAACCTCAGAATGTTGTAAACGAACGCCTTGATCAACACCATGAGGAACCCCATTGATCTTAGCCGTACTAGCAAAGATATTGTCAAAGATTTCATACCATGGAGTCCAAGAAGATGGTGGAGCTCCCGTTTCTTCTTGCTTTGCCTTCTCCTCTTGATAAGTACTCCTCATCTTGTTCCACTTGTCTCAAGTTTGGGTCCACGTTCTTTGAGGGTCGTTAGGAAATTGTGCATTCAACTTCTTTGCAAAAACCTCCCAATTTGTTTGCTTGAACGACTTCCGGTTGTACTCCCAATATTTCTCTTCACACATGTCTACAAGAAACTTCAAAGCTCCCTCCGTCCACTCCCTCTTCAAATTAGAAGAACCACTCTTCCCTCTCTCTTGAGCCCCTTGAAAATCAAGTCCTCCCTCATTACCAAGCATGAGTGCTAAAAGCCCCCCCTTTGAAACCTCCATAATGATTAAAAACAAAAACCCTAATTCACTCTAACTAGGACTCAAACTCACAGTTCACTCCCTAGAGCAAAAGAATAACGCAACGGAACGCTGTGGGGAGAAGAGAAGCCCTGAAGCTGCGAGGAGCGTCCCACGCGCTGACACAGGCTACAGTGTTTTTTTTTTTCCTCGACAAGTAACTTGCCGCAGTAAACCCACCGTGAGGGCGTATGTCGCAGATTTCCTTTGCTTCATTCGTGAGGGCTGCGTAGAGCTAACCCGCATTTGCACGCCCTCACGTTCGACGTCGCACGGCTCTTCTGAGCCTCATGTGCGTTGGCCTAGTGATGGTCTGCACTCTCTGCAGCCACCGACTGATGTGAACTCGCAAAGTCGCAATGGTGAACTTGTAGTTGCGACGCAACCAACACGACGGACACGGTAGCGACCTTCAGCACATCGCCAATGGTGACGTAGCAAATTCCCACTATCACGGCACGATCGCGGTACTGTACGGCTAGCGAACAATTCAGTGTCAGAGGTCCTCAATGCGAATTCCATACTCACCTTCACTTGCGAAAACGTCGCTCCATGAAACCTAACATTCCAATTCCAACTCTGTGATATTCAGATCTCAGATTTTCCGTTGAAGTTTCGCCAAATTTACCCATATTTGGTGCACAACGGTCGGAAGACGTGACGCACAGACCGCCAAAGGTTGACATTGAGACTCTAGCTGAATCTGAAAAAAATCGACGCCGAGTCAGCTACAGTCGCACCATTTCCAAAATGTCAATCAGATTCACAGGGAGCTCATATTCCCCCCTTGATGCTCATGAGGGAAATGCGGTCGATCCTCGGTGAGCTTGATGACTGCTGGACCTTTTTTCAAATCAACCTACCCCTTGCCCGAACCAAGCCCGGGTTGAAGCTACACTAAATAGTGAAATTAGGTTGCCCCACACTAATTTCTCGACATTCTACACTATATAAATATATACAATTTCTGTAGAAGGATGCACTAATGTAGGAGCCATGGGTTGGTGCACTGGTTCGTGGCTTGGGTTTAAAGAATTGCTTGTGCCTCCATCTGGAGAAGTGGTGAGTCATGAGGTAACTTTCCTGAGTAAGGCAACCTAATTTCACTATTTAGTGTAGGTCCAAGCCCCTCCCTTCCTTATGAGCCCACCTTTTCCTAACACTCTAATCCGGATTGGCACTACAGTGGGCTGAGTTGCTGACAGTTGGATCGCAGGGGGGCTAGTGAGTAAGCTGCACTCCTTAGTGCCCCAAAGCTTGTTTGGAGCTTTTGGGAATTTGCTCTAAATTGAACAAAATGCCAACATTTTGATCAGTTTTATCGAAGTATTTCAATTGTAACCGTACAAATTCAAACTAAACATATTAGAAATTGCATGGGAAAAGAAAACATAACAACATCACTTCTGGAATGAAAAGATTTAAATGTTTGACCATGGATATGTTAAAATTGCAAAAGTGATGTGAAGTCTTTGAATGGACCATGGATATGTTATTCTTATTTCAGTTGGATGTTAGATGCTAAAGTCATGGCTCAATAAGCCAAAAACACAGATTTCTGGGTAATCCAAAAAAAATCATAAAACTCATAATAATTTTTTTCGAATTTTTTTCCTAAAATATTATATTTTTATCTAGATGTGAGGATTTGATTCATTCTATTTGGACTAGGAATGAGAAAGTTATGGACAAACTTATTTTTTTGGGCAATTTAAGCATCTTCTTGAAAAAAAAAAAATTTAGTGTAATTTTGAATGCTAATATCTTTCAATCTGTACAGACAAATTTGATCTTTTACTATATGTTCTTATATAAGTTAAGTACGAGATCCTATGGTTAGATTTCAAAAAAATGATTTTTTTTCTTAGATGAACGCATCAAAAGTGGTACTTTTGAGTGATTTTGATAGAAAACAGCCTTGGTCCTTTAGGTGTTAATATTTCTTCTTTTCTTCTTTATCCCATATCCATTGAGGACTTATGGACAATGGATTTCAATATAAAATTGACATCTTTATCTTTAATTGTTGCTAATTATAATCTCTTCAAATTTTGTTCTTGGTTGTAGATGGTTAAATTGCATTTGTATATTACTCAATGGATCCTTTGGATTTGGGGCGATCTATGTTTCTTTCCAATTATTTAATGATTTGTATAGTGAGTGGCAAAACTGAGTACAAAGTTTGAAACATTTTCATTCAAACAACCATATCATAAGCAACAATGAATAAAGTCCAAAAGTAGATGTACGGAAGTTGTAGTATGCGACATACTATATGTTACCATGGAAGTTTGAAGAAAAAATTTCTTGTGATATGAAAGAATAAATTTCAAAGTTAGCCATGTTTAAAACTCAGTTTTGTTCAACTCAATTTGGAATTACCTTGTTGTGCTGGTATACATCATTTTAGATTGTTGTACACAAAAATTGAAGGAAATTGACATTTATAGAATAGAAAATATCAACTATTCGACAAACACATAAATAATGTTTATTCTCGCAATACTTGGATTTTGGGGAGGGGGGATTGACAACATGGGATAGCACTAGCCATTGTAGAGAAAATATAAGTTGTAGTATCTACCATTGTTACATTTTAATGCCTTTGCATTTGAAATATTTGTTGAATTTAGCAATGTGTTAAATTTATATTTCATAGCCATTTAATGTGCTTTTAAGTTTAATTTTTTTTCCAAATATTGGAGTTTATGATGTACATAATTGATTCAACCCCCCCCTCCAAATTATCATTGTCAATATGGTCAAATAGATGCCAATTTTAGGAAGCTTTTTAGAAAGTAATTTTTGACAATTTTCAATTTTTTGACCTAAAGAGAAGTGTTTGATGACTTGTCCAATATTTGATCTAAATAGTCACCATGCCTATTGGTTATTCTTCCAATTCAACCAAATTGACCTTGTTCAAATCTAAGATACAACCATTACAAAGACAAGCTAAAGGACAAAAAGAAAAATTGTTCAAAGTTTATATGTTTAGTTGTCTACACATGTACATAAATTGAATGATGTCAAAGATGACTAATTTCCCAATGCCATAGGTAATGTTGGTAGCAAGATCACTCACTCAAATCAAGTCATGTCAAAAAGAGGCTCTTCAATGCATCAGATATCTCTATAGCTTTAAACATTGATCCAAATCCATTAATGTCAAAGATGATAAAATCCCCAATGCATTCACACATCAAGCAAAATGGATAGCTTGAAACATTATCTGCATTCAAATGATCTCAGAGAAGACAAGCTCTCCAATGCATTACGTAATCTCAAGAGCTTTAAACATCCAACCAAATTGAGTAATGTCAAAAAAGACAAGTTCCCCAACACAACAAGCAACCTCAATGGCTTAGAATACTAATTCAAATTAAATTCCTCAATGCATCTAACAACATCCATAATTTCAAACACCATCTCGTTTTGAGCTTGGAACACCCATTCGAATCAAGTAATTTCAAAAAAGATCTGTTCCCCAACACATTCAACAATATCAATAGCTTGGAACACCCACATACGCATACAGTAATGTCAATAGCTTGAAACACCCCTTTAAATTGAGTGATGTCAAAGAAGACAAGTTCCCCAATACATCGGGCAATCTCCATAATTTGAAAAATCCACTCACATCGAGTGATGTCAAAAAAGACAAGCTCCCCAATGCATCAAGCAATATTGATAGCTTGGAACATCCACTCACATCGAGTTAAATAAAAGAAAACAAGTTC
This sequence comes from Climacium dendroides, assembly GCA_950106755.1. Taxonomy (NCBI): domain Eukaryota; kingdom Viridiplantae; phylum Streptophyta; class Bryopsida; order Hypnales; family Climaciaceae; genus Climacium; species Climacium dendroides. The sequence continues at coordinate 21,737,407 of OX467092.1, read as the reverse complement.
TCCAATGCATCGATAGTTTGGAATACCAACTCACATTGAGTGATGTCAAAGAAGACAAGTTCTCCAATGCATCGGGCAATGCTGACAGCTTGAAACATCCCCTTACATCCACTGATGTTAACAAAGATAAGTTCCCCAATGCATCCGGCAATGTTGATAGTTTAGAAAATCCATTCAAATTGAGAGATGTCAAGAAAGACAAGTTCCCCAATGCATCAAGCAATGTTGATAGCTTGGAACACCCATTCAAATTGAGTGATGTCAAGAAAGACAAGTTCCCCAATGCATCAGGCAATGTTGATAGCTTGGAACATCCATTCAAATTGAGTGATGTCAAAGATGACAAATTCTCCAATGCATCCGGCAATGTCGATAGCTTGGAACACGTACTCAAATCGAGTGATGTCAAAGAAGACAAGTCCCCCAATGCATCGGGCAATGTCAATAGCTTGGAACACCAACACACAGAGAGTGATGTCAAAGAAGACAAGTTCCCCAATGCATCAGGCAATGTTGATAGCTTGGAACACCCATTCAAATAGAGTGATGTCAAAGAAGACAAGTTCCCCAATGCATCGGGCAGTGTCAATAGCTTGGAACACCAATACACAGAGAGTGATGTCAAAGAAGACAAGTTCCCCAATGCATCAGGCAATGTTGATAGCTTGGAACACCCATTCAAATAGAGTGATGTCAAAGAAGACAAGTTCCCCAATGCATCGGGCAGTGTCGATAGCTTGGAACACCATATCAAATCGAAGGATGTCAAAGAAGACAAGTTCCCCAATGCATCGGGCAATGTCAATAGCTTGGAACACCCATTCAAATAGAATGATGTCAAAGAAGACAAGTTCCCCAATGCATCGGACAATGTCAATAGCTTGGAACACCATATCAAATCGAAGGATGTCAAAGAAGACAAGTTCCCCAATGCATCGGGCAATGTCAATAGCTTGGAACACCCATTCAAATCGAGTGATGTCAAAGAAGACAAGTTCCCCAATGCATCGGGCAATGTCGATAGCTTGGAACACGCACTCAAATAGAGTGATGTCAAAGAAGACAAGTTCCCCAATGCATCGGGCAGTGTCGATAGCTTGGAACACGATATCAAATCGAAGGATGTCAAAGAAGACAAGTTCCCCAATGCATCGGGCAATGTTGATAGTTTGGAACACCCATTCAAATAGAGTGATGTCAAAGAAGACAAGTTCCCCAATGCATCGGGCAATGTTGATAGTTTGGAACACCCATTCAAATAGAGTGATGTCAAAGAAGACAAGTTCCCCAATGCATCGGGCAATGTCAATAGCTTGGAACACCAATACACAGAGAGTGATGTCAAAGAAGACAAGTTCCCCAATGCATCGGACAGTGTCGATAGCTTGGAACACCATATCAAATCGAAGGATGTCAAAGAAGACAAGTTCCCCAATGCATCGGGCAGTGTCGATAGCTTGGAACACCATATCAAATCGAAGGATGTCAAAGAAGACAAGTTCCCCAATGCATCGGACAGTGTCGATAGCTTGGAACACCATATCAAATCGAGTGATGTCAAAGAAGACAAGTTCCCCAATGCATCGGGCAGTGTCGATAGCTTGGAACACCATATCAAATCGAAGGATGTCAAAGAAGACAAGTTCCCCAATGCATCGGGCAATGTCAATAGCTTGGAACACCCATTCAAATAGAATGATGTCAAAGAAGACAAGTTCCCCAATGCATCGGACAATGTCAATAGCTTGGAACACCATATCAAATCGAAGGATGTCAAAGAAGACAAGTTCCCCAATGCATCGGGCAATGTCAATAGCTTGGAACACCCATTCAAATCGAGTGATGTCAAAGAAGACAAGTTCCCCAATGCATCGGGCAATGTCGATAGCTTGGAACACGCACTCAAATAGAGTGATGTCAAAGAAGACAAGTTCCCCAATGCATCGGGCAGTGTCGATAGCTTGGAACACGATATCAAATCGAAGGATGTCAAAGAAGACAAGTTCCCCAATGCATCGGGCAATGTTGATAGTTTGGAACACCCATTCAAATAGAGTGATGTCAAAGAAGACAAGTTCCCCAATGCATCGGGCAATGTTGATAGTTTGGAACACCCATTCAAATAGAGTGATGTCAAAGAAGACAAGTTCCCCAATGCATCGGGCAATGTCAATAGCTTGGAACACCAATACACAGAGAGTGATGTCAAAGAAGACAAGTTCCCCAATGCATCGGACAGTGTCGATAGCTTGGAACACCATATCAAATCGAAGGATGTCAAAGAAGACAAGTTCCCCAATGCATCGGGCAGTGTCGATAGCTTGGAACACCATATCAAATCGAAGGTTGTCAAAGAAGACAAGTTCCCCAATGCATCGGGCAATGTCAATAGCTTGGAACACCATATCAAATCGAAGGATGTCAAAGAAGACAAGTTCCCCAATGCATCGGCCAATGTCAATAGCTTGGAACACCCATTCAAATTGAGTGATGTCAAAGAAGACAAGTTCCCCAATGCATCAGACAATGTCGATAGCTTAGAACACCTACTCACATCGAGTGATGTCAAAGAAGACAAGTTCCCCAATGCATCGGACAATGTCGATAGCTTGGAACACCCACTGACATTGAGTGATGTCAAAGTAGATAAGTTCCCCAATGCATCAGGCAAAATCAATAGTTGGGAACACCCACTGACATCGAGTGATGTCAAAGAAGACAAGTTCCCCAATGCATCGGACAATGTCGATAGCTTGGAACATCCACTGACATTGACTGATGTCAAAGTAGATAAGTTCCCCAATGCATCAGGCAAAATCGATAGCTTGTAACACCCACTCACATCGAGTGATGTCAAAGAAGACAAGTTCCCCAATGCATCGGGCAATGTCGATAGCTTGGAACATCCACTAACATTGAGTGATGTAAAAGTAGACAAGTTCCCCAATGCATCAGGCAAAATCAATAGCTGGGAACACCCACTCACATCGAGTGATGTCAAAGAAGACAAGTTCCCCAATGCATCGGGCAATGTCGATAGCTTGGAACACCCACTCACATCGAGTAATATCAAAGAAGACAAGTTCTCCAATGCATCGGCCAATGTCCATAGATTGAAGCACTCACTGAAATCGAGTGATGTCAAAGAAGACAAGTTCCCCAATGCATCGGGCAGTCTTGATAGCTTGGAACACCAACACAAATCCAATGATGTCAAAGAAGACAAGTTCCCCAATGCATTAGGCAATCTCGATAGCTTTGAACACCAACTCAAATGGAGTGATGTCAAAGAAGTCAAGTTCCCTAATGCATCAGGCAATGTCGATAGCTCGGAACACCAACACACATAAAATGATGTCAAAGAAGACAAGTTCCCCAATGCATCGAGCAATGCCGATAGCTTAGAACACCATATCAAATCGAAGGATGTCAAAGAAGACAAGTTCCCCAATACAGCAAGCAATGACGATAGCTCGGTACACCCACTCAAATTGAGGGATGTCAAAGAAAAATTGAACAATGTTTCAGGAACCAACTGTAAACAAGGACATTGGAGGTTTAATGACTTCAATGACCTCAAATTTTTGACTCCAATTGGTAGTTCTCTCATATGAGAACTATGTAACCCTAGTAATGTTACATGAATCAAATTGTTGAAGTTGTAAGATAATTCTTCTTCTTCTGCAAGTGCAAATGGAATGTAAATTGTTAATAAAATACTTAAAGAAAAAATATCAATTGAAAATTATGACATATCTTTCGACAAATTGTGGAAGCGGACTACTAAATTAGTTGTAATTGAAATTGACCCTCCTAAGGGTTGAATACTACATAATAAGATTTCTTTATATTCAATTATTCATTCAAAATTGGATGAGTAGAAATTCATGAATACACTAATAAGAATTTCTTGAAATGTAATGTTGAATGATCTTCAAATGTCATATAATCAAATGAACATAAGAAATTATAATTCAATCTACTTTACAATTTCATTTAAAACCACATGTTTCTAAATTGCTTATTCTTTAGGTGAATAAAGTATAATGTACAAAAATTTGACTTCAATTCTTCATAAATCAAGATATGCAAAATTAATCACATTTGTGTGTGTAATGGAGAATTGAATATTGATTTTCTATAGACATACCTGTTTGAAGTAGAAAAATACGAAGCCTTGGATAGTCATTTTCATTCAAATACTTGTCAAGGGTAATATCATTTCTTGGTACTTGATATAAAATCCCTTCAAGAATTTTGAAATCAAAACCCTGCATACATATGTAGTATTCCATTATGATATTGTAAATAACACAAATCTGATTTACTAATAAAACTCCAAACCAGTCAAAAACTACAAAAAATAATATTCCACCATCTTAATCAACAATAAAACAAATTGAATTTATTTTCACCTCATATATGAATAAAGCTTCAAAAATCATTACAACCAAAAACTAACCTTCCTCATCATTTGTTCAAATGTATCGCCACTTGGGTATATAAGTTGAGTGTCAACATACTTCTTTTCATTGTCAACACTAGAAAGTTGAGCATTGACTTTCAACTCCACAATCTCTCGACCCATGTCACGAAGGTGATCATGCATGAGTAACATCCCATCATGTACATCGACTAATGAACGATGTTGCAATGTCTCAAAGGCTTTTACCAAAGAATTCTCACCATAAGTAAGTAAGTAGGTACAATCAAGGTGAACATGCAACTTCCGACCATACACATCTTTGAGGAAAAAACAAGAAATGTCTAAAAACATGTTTTTCTCTACCTCTTCCAATCCATCAAAACTAATCCTAAATACTTCAAAAATTCTCCCATCATCTCCAATGTTGCCAGTTTGGGGTGATCTACCCCTTTTCAATTGTTGCAACACTCTCTCCCAACTTCTCACCCTCTCCTTGCCATGCAAAAATGCACCAAGGACCTTCAAGCTCAAAGGCAAACCCTCGCAAGCTTTCACAATTTCTGAACCCACCTCGGTAAATTGATTCGGCATGTTCACCTTTCCGTCACCAAAACAATGAGAAGTGAATGATTTCATAGCCAAATCTCCAACCACCAAAGGTTGTAAATAATATATTTTTGCAACATGATCTTCGATTACATCTGAATTGCGTGAACACACAACCAATGTTGAATTGGGGTATGAAGAAAAGATGTCATGTGACATAATCTTATTCAAATGGTTGGAATCCCATACATCATCCAAAATGAGGAGTATATTGTTGTTTTTCAAGGCCTCTTTTAACTCAATTTGCCCATCGGACAAGTTTTCCACATCCTTGTCAACACCCAATTTTCTCAATATGCCTTGCAATATTGGTAAGCAATTTTCATCACTTTGAAGCTTTCCAATATGATGGAAACATCTTTTGTGGAACTTTGCAATTCCATCTTTAGCGTGAAGTAAAGCCTCAGCAATAGTGGTCTTGCCTAGTCCACCCATACCAACGATGCCTAAGGTATTCACTTTTTGAAGGTGATTTTGAACTTCCTTGACCTTTTCAACAACACCAAATAACTTTGTATGCATTCCATCTTGCTTTGCTTCCAAGACCTACAATTATAACAATTGACTCAAGTATTAATTATAGTTGCAATGATCACTTTATACAGTAATGAGTTATATAAATAATGGTATAACAATAGAAATGGACTTATAGTAGAAACACATAATACGTGCATTATATGATTTTAGAAATGTAATAATACTTAAAAAATATTAAAAATAAAGTTTATCAAAATATTTGTCAAATTCTCAAACGATCAAATCAAACTAAACCTAGTAGCAAAGTTTCAACTTTGAGTTTTAAGATGGTTCAACTTGACATTGAAACATACGGTTACAATCCCAAATACACAACTCTTATATTAGATACAAGGATTAATAGCTTTAAAAGAACCTAGATGAACTTTTGTAAAAATTACTTCAAAAAAATTAAACAATGTATTCTTCTTAAAAATCCGCAAAATAGGTTCCCTTCAATTATATTTAAAAATCATCTGCAATGGTTTTTTTAAATAATAAATAAATAAACTTTTATCCGAAAGCGCAAAAAAGTGTTCAACTTGTCAAATGATACATGTATTAAAAAATCAAAAAAATTAGATTTTAATGCAAATATTGTCCTCAAAGAATATTCATTTGGATTCCTTGTTAAATGAGCTACAAGAAGAATTTATATTAAAGAAAATCATATCTTCTAAGATGGGACTAAAATGCAATATAAGTGATTATAACTAAGGTCATATAAAATGAGAGTTGTGTACCGAAGGTCACTTTTAGGCCTTATCAAATTGAAAAACCTTAAGCAATCTAAAAATTGGGAATTGGGACTTGGTAGAATCCCGAAGAAATCAAATCTAAAGGAATTACTCAAGAAAAAAAAATTTAGGTCATTTTAAACATCAATGAGAATATTAATTCATAATTCAAAAGATGTTAGGTTGATCAAATCATGTTGAAAACACTTATCAATAGGGACTTCACAAGATATATATAAAACTTCAATATAAAAATTTATGTGAATTGAAAGGATTCCAATTATAAGCTATTCCACACATTTATACCAATATATATATGGAAACAATTCATTGTCAATAGAAATCATAGTACTCTTCTTGCTTTCATTTCAACTATTGTTTTTCTTTATAAACGTTTTTCACTACAAGTAATAGTTTCATGAAACTATCAGATTTAACTTGAAAGTTTCAAGAGTAACTATTAAAAGAAGACATAACAGTTAACAAACTCCTCTTGTAATAATTAAAATATTCACTCTTAGTAGGACAAAATCATCTTTAAGTTTGGTAATTCTATAAAATTGTACTTTATACAAAAACTTACCTTGTGATTGTACTTCTTCATGCATGTTTGCATGATTCATTAAATAGAGTTTGCACCATACCTTGCTCGAAGAACAAAAGCGTGATTGAAGTCCTTGTCCAACTAAATGATTGATTTTCATAGTTCTAAGTCGCTTCCATGTCTCAGAAAAGGTTGGCCTTTGAAGGGGATTAAAAGCACAACAATCCCTTATCAAAGTGCTCAATTCTCCACAATTGCTTGGCAAGTCCGGACGCACACCAGCTTTTATCATCTCATACAAGGTTCTTGAAAAAAAGGTTGGTTGTTCTTGTTCAAATGACAATCTACCATTCAAAAGCTCGGCACATGTAATGCCAAACGAATACACATCCGCTTGAAAATAATTTGCATTGCCCTTAGCATAGGCTTTCAACACCTCGGGAGCCCGATAAATTGAGGTGCCCATATTGTCTGGCTCAAAACTTTCACTACCAACTTCAATTTTGGAAATACCAAAATCAATCAGTTTGATATATCCAAAGGATGTGAGAGATTCCTCTTTGTCCCTCAATGGAGTCCATAGAATATTGTCAAGCTTCAAATCACGATGTGCCACATGCATGTCATGCAAATAATACATAGCACTTGCTATCTGTTGAATGATGTCAAGCAAAACATCATAGGGAAGTCCTTTTGGAATTTGTTCGCTGATTAAGTTCTTCAAACTTGTATCCATCTTTTCCATCATCAAAAAAGGCCATCCATCATCATCTTCGCCCATGCCCATAAACTTAACAAGATTTGGATGATTCAAGCCCGCAACTACACTTGATTCTTTAGGAAAACTTTCCATGATTATCTCATCACATAGTCCTTCAGAATTAGTCAAGACTTTGGTAGCACAAATCAAGCCCATCCACTTTGATTCATAAATAGAACCAACACCTCCATCCTTACCAAGTTGTTTGCCTTTCTCAAATGTACCACAATCTGCAAACTCCAAATTGTTCAACTCACCTCCTTTAAAATGATCCAGGTTGTCCAACCTCTTCAACAAATACTTTGCAAGTTTAGGAGACTTGTTTGAGATGGATGCAATCTTTGACCTTTCCAATATACTTTTGAAGTTTTGTCTATCCTGTTGAACATCCTTCATAGATGCCATCCAAAAATCAATTGAATTGATCTTGTCCTTGGATTGAATCTTGACACATGTTGCTTCAAAGCAACACTCCAACTCCAACAACAACTCCCGAAATGATTCTTCATTCTCCAATTGAAAAACAGCTGAAATGCATAAATTTTCTCCGCCACATTTTTCAACTAGGGAAACTGTCTTGACCACAACACAGTGCAGGTCCTTCAAGATGCTTTTGAACTCCTGAACACCACCAAAAGAAGATATCTCCCCCAATATCCAATTCACTGCATTCTTAACCTTCACAACCAAGTGTCGACATTGCCTTGCATTCAAAATATGCAAATTATCTCTTGTCAATATCTGATCTACTCTCTTACAATAGTCTTCATACCACTCCATGAAATCATCATTCGTTGGAGTGGGTGGTAAAACCAAATGTTCACCACAACGCATGTCCACACAATCATTCTTAAAATCATTACCATCATTTGAATCACTTGAAGGACTTCCAACACAAGATGTTGCATTTGGAACATCATTGTGTTCAAGTGACGAGTGTTGAACACCAGATGTCTTAGGATTATTACTAGAAACTCTTGATAGTTTCAAGATAAATGTCTTCAACAGTTTCAAGGGCTTCTCCATTGTAGATCCAATAGAGGTTGTAAAACTCATAAAGAAGTTGCAAGAATTCTAACATCAATTTGAAGTTCTTCTTGCATGCATATTCAATTCAAAATATAAATTTAAAAAATACATGACTTAAATCATTATCCACTACAAAAACATGAGATTATCAATATTGACAATATTTTCTACTGAAAACCTATGTTGAAATTTGAAACTTAAAAAAAAGTGATTTGATAGAATAACCAATGATAGAATCAATACTAATCATATCCAAAATTACCAAACCTTATAGAATCTAAAGAAATCTAGACATTGAAAAATAAATTTCACCAAGACCCTACAATCAAAGGACAAGAATCGCAGATCAAACATTTAAAATCCAATAAATTCCTCTTTGGGTACAAAGTATATATTAAAATATAAAAAATACCATTGAACTAAAAATTCTAGAACTAGTATCTTTGATTATACTCCTAATCCATTTAAGAAGTGAACTCATTTTAATGTGTCAAACAATCTCACAACATTAGAAAATCAATTCACTTACTCAACAAAAACTCAATTCTTCTACCTATATCAATTCATAACATTCAATGATAAAATACTACAAATCATCACAGTCTAGAAAATTAAAAAAAAACTATGATTTACACATTTCTAGAGATAAACTAAAAATATATTATGCCTAATAAAAATAACTAATATAAACATTATAAATGTTATTCCAATTTAAAATTCAATTTTCAATACAAATTCTTGGACAAATTATCCAATCAAGAATTCTTCCATTATAAAATCATTTCAAACATAATTGGTTTCACTGAGTTTCATTATATAATACTTCCACCATTCCAAAAAGGACTAAAAGAGAATTTAGCATTTCAAGAAATTTCACCATGAGATTAATACTCTAGGAAATACAAATTGATTTTCATCTAATAACTTAGAATTCAAATCAATCTGTGTCACTCTAATTTTGTTTGTAAATGTCAAAACTAAACCATCCTTAATCCAAGAAGTCCATGGCACTTTGGTATTCAATGAAAGGCAAATAATTCCTTCTTAGTTGTACACTTGATATTCAACAAAAAAACTCATCACACCATCTAAAAGAAACTGCTGCATATGCTATCAAATATTCTTGCATCAATTAAGTTAAGGTGAGACAGATCAGAACATTATAATTTACAAATACTATATTGAAAAAAAACATTCACTACTAAACAAGAGTGGCCAATTCCATCTCAATACCACTCAATAACTCACACTTGATTCATACCATAGGGTGGAAGACACTAAATTCAAGACATTCCATGACATGGGAACTCACCTTTCTCTACTTCCTCAGAAAACCAAAACCATCTTTGTTGCTTCGAAGGATAACACACTAAAAATAGATTGTGTTCAAGTTTTCAAGCAAGGTCCTCGAAATGAATCTCCAAAGAAAGAGAGACTCGTCAGATGAATCGTCTCCAAAATCGTTTTAGACAAAATCAAAAAGCTGCAGCATGCACTAGCTACCTTCCGGATTTAGAAAGGCCTCTAGAGGAAGCTCATCGAGATGCCAAAATCGAAATACCTACAATAGGGAGGCAAGCAACATGGAAAACGTTATGGTGGGTTCAACTGAGGAAAAGAAAACTCAACCCATAATCCTGCATTAGGTCAGATTCACTTGCTAAAACATGTAAATGTAAAGAACTGGCATTTGCCTCTTGGAGAGGGGGCCTCCTTAGTTACAAGGACCACGCTTCCTCCATGCACAGAGATTTTGCGAACGATAGTCTATTTAGTAAAATTAACTACATCCTGCAACGACACAAATGTATGTACATGAAGGTCTGCGAGCTCAGACGGACACAACTTTATGTTTCAGAGACAAGTACCCAAAGATTGGAATACCGAGAATATAATCGAAATTGTCAATATCCAAAGCAAAGATATCTTTGCTGCATTGGGCTCTTCTTTCATGTGCCACCAAAACATTGACCAAGTCTGACAACAGTACTAGGCTCAAGAACAATGGCAGTGGCAATTTTGTTTGTGTAACGTGTCTCCACCCTTCAGCACTAAGTCCCCGACTTTCCGACTTTCTTCGCAAAACGCCGTGGACCCACCTGCTGCCCATCACTCCTCCTGCCCCGCCGGCCCCTTCCCGGTTATCAACCCGACAGCTCTTCCGTGACTACAAGGCCATCTTCGGCACACTTCCACGCGCGACTTGTAATGCAGACTTAATTTTTCTTCAAATGAGGTCACAGAATTGGATTACTCATTGTGAACTTCATAATCTCAGCAAGCGTGGATTCGTTCCTCCAGAGGCCTGCACTTCCACCGCTTCACAGGAAGACGAAATCTTTGGGACAGCAAATTTCTTCACTGCCAAAAACAACATCGATTTTAGCTCCTGTTGCACACAAAGAAAAAGACTTGGCCACACTCCCCATCCTGAAGTCTTCCTTTGAACCTTAAGCTTCTTCCGCCTTTGAACCTTAAACGTACTCATATTCCTTAAAAAGCTCTACAAATTACAAATATCATGAATACGAATAATTTTAGAACAGAATTTATAGTCATGGATTATCTTGAGCTTTCAAGGAGAAGGACGTACTTGTCTGAAACAGATGGCATCTCAAAAGAACCAATTAGATTCACAAAGTAATTAAGGATACACTAATACACCATTAGATCAATCTTAATATAACGCTAAATTAATTTGAAGCTACTGCTGGTTTCCAATCCCTGTCAAGAATGCGATTCGGTGTTAGAGGTCATTGGAATCCCCTGACATTAATTTTGGATTATCTGAATGTGAGGACTGTACAAATCTAATAAATACCAAGAAATATTAAGAACTCGGTCATACTCATCGAGGTCCTCTGAAATGCAGCACATGTAAGCACCTGCAATTTATATTCTAAACCTGACAAACAATATACATAACTCACACGTTGTCGATTGGCGTCAAACTGCGAGCTCGTCAAAGAGAACCCCAAACTCAAGTAAGTTGGTAGTTTCAGTTTATTTAATGTTAGGGATTTCCAACATTAATTAGGGTTTAGAGCAGCTTAAATTCGAATTTTAGGCTTAAGTGGTCCGGGCAAGAGATTGAATCAGTTTCAGTTAATCAAATGATAGCTTAAACTCGAAATTTAAGTTTTCAGTAGTCGCTGGGGTTTGGGGAAGGAGATTCAGACAGGTCAAGTTGATTAAATGATAACTTCAAATGGGGCCAACATTTTGGGCTTAAAGACCTTCAATCCCCACAATTGAAACATTGAAGCATGATGAAAAAACTGCGATCTCAACAACTGCGACCTCAACAACTGCGATCTCATTAGAGGGAAAAAAAAAGGATGCAGTACCTGAAGGCTGAGCGCGCGTGGAAGTGCGCCGGAGATAGCCTTGGAAACAAATTGCAATGACGACGAAGGAACCTCGCAGCAGGAGTGGCGGGTTGAAAACCGGGAAGGGGCGGGCTGCTGTGCTGCCGGGCAAGGGTCTCCAGCTCGGGCTAAAGGGGAGTCGGATAGCAGATGTGTCCCCGGCGTTTTGTGAAAATCGTCGGGGATTAGTGCCGAGCACCTGCCACGAAACAGAAAAGAGAAAAACACAAAACAGGAAAGAGAGAAACACAAAACAGGAAACACAACATGTTAAGGATGCTGAGTGATGATGTGTGGGTATTTCACCTCATGCGACAAAAAATTCTTCAAGAGGCCCAAGTTCCACCCGCCGGCTCTCAGAATGTCTCTGATCTTGCAACAAACGCTCGTCAACACAGCTCGCACTCCCTCGCAGACTCGCAAAGCTCCTGGTTTGGATCGAAGGACTGAAAGGACGGCTCAGCCTTGTGTAAGAAAAACGCCAATCGCCCAGTGGACCGAGTCCTCACGAAAAGTTTCACCCGCCGACTCTCAGAATGTCTATGATCTTGCAACAAATGCTCGTGCACACAACTCGCACTCCCTCGCAGACTCGCAGAGCTCCTAGTTTGGATAGAAGGGCTGAAAGGACGACGCAAGAACAACGCCAATCGCCCAGAGGACCGAGTGCTCACGAAAACACTGTTGCAACTCACGAAAGCACTGTTGCAACTGAGGGTGTACTGTATATCTTCTAGACTATACCTGTCCACATAATCCTCACATTTGAGGTTCAATACCCGTGACCCTATATCATCAATTGAAGTGTCAGAAGTTTATATGTCTAGATGAGGCAAAAGGCATTGCAGGAAGTGTATGCACTGAATGACAAAACACAATTTATTTACATTACTCACCCACAAACCCTGCAAGGTAGCACATGGCAGTGCGGAACTAGCCATCAATGGAGATTAGACGCTGCATTACAATGGCCACCACTTCAAGGTAGGTCAATGCATACTGAAGCCTGCTCCTCATCATCACTACCAAGAGCATTTCCTCTCCTTGTGTGGTCCGGGAGACGGCTTGGGGCCCTGTGAAGCACAGTCCAAACAGTTGATAAACGAACGAAAAAACATCGGACCCAAGTGAAACATCCCCGAGAATCGACAAAACACAAAACATGAACCCTCAAAAATGGCACTGTAGAATATCCATTTCTTCCACCAATCGCAGAAACAAAAACCGCATAGAACACACGACAAGAGAGAGCTACTTCCAAATCACAAGGCTCTTTCCTCTTCACACTCAATTCCAAAAGCCTAAATGACTGAATCACAACAAAACCTCTCCGAAAAACGCCAGAGAAAGAAGAAGACCAACAGTAGCTTCTTCAAAATTGAAACGGAAACTCACCACGATCAGCAGCGGAAGGATGACGCGAAGGGCAGGCAGCAGAAGAACCTACGACGATGTTGGTGAGCTCGAAACCAAGCCGCCACCTTGGGAAGCCCTAGTCGTCTAGCTGTCCGTCCTTACCTGAAATATCATCCAGCAACGGAAAGTTCATCCAGACATTTTATGGAACGAAATGGAACGCGATGGGATCTAAAATTTTCGGACCGCACACTGAGTGGCAAGCGGTAAAGGGTTGGAAGGAATTTCTAACTCAATGTCTTCAATAAGTTGCAATAAAATTTGTAGGAAGAAATCTTTTTGCATTTTGTTTTTAAAGGTAAATCTCAACTATGAAAGGTTTTTGACTATATTGTCATCAAAAACGCTCAAAAATTACCATTTCTAGTACAAGTATCAAATTTTTTTTTAAAGACATTTTTCTACACATGTAATTGCAGGATCTTGTAGTATGTTGATTTAGGGTGTAGGATGGATTCATTCTTCAAGGCAAAATTTAGGTTGCTTCTATGGATTCATTGTTCCAGGCAAGTTGGACACATACTTGAAAAGTTTTAGATCATTTGAAATTGTAGAACATATAGAAAAAAATCATAAGTACAAGGAAGTAGAGAATGATTCAAATTACTAAATTGTCAACAATTAATTTACGGAATTGGAAAATACCAACCCCAATGGTTTTAATGTTGTAATAAACAATCTACACCTAATCTCTTAAAAAAATTCAAAAATATTGAAAATTGAGTTAAATAAAGGACTTCAAAGTAAATCTTAGAGTGGAGATGCCATAACTACTCGCAAACTACCCACAAACTAGAACTCCTCATAACTTTCATCTCATTGATCAAAATGGAATAATTCAAAGCTTTCCACGTTTATATAAATATAAAAAATCAATTTCAAATTTTTATTTCTAAAAAAATGTGATTTTCAAAGAATTTTCTTTTGGCTAGGTGGCCTATCGAGGAATGGAAAATTACATATTATACAATAATTTTTTAACCATATAGTCAAAAGTAATGAAAATTGTTGCACTTCAAACCTATTGACCTTGGATTGTGATTAGGGCATTATAATATAAGGAAATTTTTTGTATTGTTATATTTAGAAATGTATTAATTATAGATTTTCAAGTTTACTGTAGACTTTGGGTTTATTCAAAGTCATAGATTTTTAACTTTGATCTTCAATAAAATGCTCATTGTTTGAAGCAAATTTTCAAAATTTTAAAACAAAATAGAAACAACAATTTAGAAGCTTTGTTTTCATTAGTTTTATTAAAATCAAAAGAAATCATTTTGAATATAAAGTCAAGTTGTAAGGGCGACTCAAAAAGATAAAATTTTCTATATAGGTATACCATTTTTTTGATAAAATATTCCATTCAAAATAAAATCAGAATTAATATGACTTTAATTTAATTTAATAATGTAGATATAACATTAATTGCTCAATGAATGAAGTTTTTTCCTCATTAATATGGAAAAAATATTGTTTGACCATTCTCATAACATTTGTAGTTATTACAGGGTTGATGAGTTAATCCTCAAATAAAACCTCTTTTAAACACATACTACTCATATCAAATGCTAGAGCAATGGATGTGAATATGACAAAAATCAAATGACCCAAATCCTTCTACTCCTTAATAATTGTCAATTGCAAAGTGTAGCAACAAGCACACATTGGTAGAGCTCCATTTTTCTAGCAAATACTAAATTTGTAAAAAAGATATTTTTAGCCTCATGGAATGGACTTGAGATTGTTTTCTTAAAAAAAAACAAATTGAAAACTTCTATAAAATAAATACAAGAAAATTTAAATTTTGACATTTAATGATCCAAATACATCAAAACATCTTCATTCATACACTTCCATCCCAACCTTTAAAAAAGAAATCATATAAACTTGAAAATTTGTTTAAAAATCCTAAACCACTCAAGAAATCATGCAAGTGTTTCAAATCAACAAAATAATTCCAAAAAATTTACAGTGTTTTCATAGTCATAGCCTACTAAGGAGGTATTTGGTTGTCTAATGTCTATAATAAGACTGTTTTGTGTTTATTTTAAGAGATTTTCCAATCCACTTCCAATACATTTAAAAATAATTTCCAAG
This sequence comes from Climacium dendroides, assembly GCA_950106755.1. Taxonomy (NCBI): domain Eukaryota; kingdom Viridiplantae; phylum Streptophyta; class Bryopsida; order Hypnales; family Climaciaceae; genus Climacium; species Climacium dendroides. The sequence goes on along the minus strand of OX467092.1, from coordinate 21,721,908 downwards.
TAGGGTTGAATCTTCTTAATCCAACCTTCTTTCATGATAAATTTGAAAAAACAATTCTAATAATATACTTGTAGAGTAAAAATACTTAAGCAAAATGATGTAAAAATTCAAGGATTAATGAGTTGGAGTGTGGATGATCTTATGAATAAGGTAGGGGGTTCTAAAATTGACCAGGCTCAAAATGTATCATGTATTCTAGAGGTACATTTTGTTTTCTTCAATGCACCATCAACGTACCAGTATTGTATATTTTAAGAAGTGAATGCTTCGAATGATTACTATGCTACATCTTGAAAATTTTGAAAGTGATTCCACAAAGGTCTAAGAAATCTGAAACATTTCGGATAAGATGTCAATTCCATTTTTCTCCTACAAAGCTTAGCTTCATAAAAAATGAGATTAACTCATAAAGGCACATTTTTTGGACCTCCTACCTTAGCATTAAGACACAATACATGGTTTTTTAAAATACTCACTTCTAGGGGACATACACCTATAATGAATGCTAATAAACATTAAACATAAACTACTTTGTCTAGGTCTTATTGTCAAACAAAGAGAAGATTCCATTTCATCTTAGGATGCATTGTTTGAACATTGTATGAATAAATATAAAATTCATGAAGTATTGTCTTTGGATCCTAAAAAAGGCAACATCCAATATTTGGATTATGAACGTTTTCAAGAGCTTCCTACCAGATCTATGTAAAATAAATGAAATTCATCCCAAAATTAATGTTGAAGAAACAATCTTTGGTTGTTTTTCAATAATACAATTAGTGAGGTCATTTCCTGCTCTATGATTATTGAACAAGGTTTAGAATGAGTTCATGGAAAGATGGAAAGAAAATAAAAACTTGCAAAAAGATCAATTTAATATCTAAATTCTACTCATAGCATAACTTTCATTTTGCCAAAACCATTAAAAATCTATATCTACCTTCTCCCCTCTCCCAACTCTTAGAGGCTAAGTTTATCAAAACCCAACAATAGACTCTAATAGGCTTTCATATTTTGATTGTATACATCTTGAATAATAATACCTAGTGAAAATGGTCCTTTAGGGTGGAACTATAAGTGTCCCATTTTGAACACAATTAATAATTGTGTACATAAGGTAGTATACTCTAAAAGCGCTCCTCTCCTTTAAATCCTCCTATTATTAGTTAGAGAATGGAGAAGAGGGGATCTTTAAATGGACCACTTTAACCATTGAATGAATCAAGGAAAAATTGTTTTTCTATTGCTAAAGTCAATCATTGTCTTTGATTTCCTCACATCTCTTTACAAGTTGCAAGTGGACAAATTTTGGAAGACCTATGGTTACAAATAGGTGCATATGCCTCAAATCTTAAAAAATTTATAAGTAATTCAAAAATGATTGACAAAATACAAAACCACTTGTGTTAAGTTTAGTTCCACATCTATTTGTATTTCTTTGAAAAATGATCTAAAAATATTTTTGTCCATGTAAACCTATGAAAAAGAAACAATGTGGGATATAAATATTAGAATTAGTCAAAACTCAACCTTGCATTGTTAAGTCAAATTATAACACACATTGTATTTGAAGTAGAATTTCTTACTTCACTTAAGCATAGTAGAATAACTATTTTCAAAAACATTTGGATTGTAAAAAGTTGAAGAATCAAGTTAAATTTCATAATAGAAAATTTGTTTGATATTTCTAACCTCCAATCAAAAATTTATGGACACAATTTGAGAAAGGGATTGGATGGGACATTTTCTCTTACATTTTCAAACATCCTCTCTAAATTTTGTTCATAATTTTTGATGAGATGGTTGAAATCTCATTCGGATTTTCCTTGATGAAGTTTAGATTGATTTATCAACTTTTTTTTTTTGGTTCAAAGCCTTTTGGAGAAAAGTTATTCTACTATTCCTAAATGAGGTTTATGACTCTTACTACATCACACATAATTTTGACATTTTGACAATGAGTGGTCAAGCTCTCATTTTCAAATTTGTTATCTCATATCCTTTGAGGATTCGTGGTAGACAATTGATTTTAATATAAAAATGACATATACAACCTTCATTCTCATATATGTCATTGAAGCAATTTCTTCATTAGGCCATCAAAAATATTTTTGATGGCAAAGGGTTAGATGACATTGGTATTTGATTCACAAAAACTAAACTAATTTCTATCCATGTGAATTACTTTGCTCAATTACTTCATTTCTATTATGAAAGAATGATTTCCTTCACGACTATGTCTGGTAATTGGTATGCAACCTATGGTTATGAAAAATAGCTGTGGGCTGGTACTTGCCTAGTTGTGGCAACAACGAGGGAGGCACTAGCCCATGGTTATTTTTTAATAACCAAGGCCTGCATACCAATTACCAAATTCATTACTACTCTAATTCGGAATTTGGACATCTTAGGGCCAATTCCAAGAGGGGTAACGTGTCAATCCATCACTTTATTAATGGAGTGACACATTACCCCTTGTTGTCATAAAATCCTTGATATTGTCATCAAATGAAGAGAATTGGAGGAGATTTTAGGTGGAATTAGGGCCAAAAGAAGGTAATGGAATTGGACTAGTTTAGCGGTGGAATTGGGTTGCAAATAGAATTAGGCTAGTTTATCTTATGTGAATCTTTGAGCATCATTTATGAATCTCCTTCAAGAAACACCACTAAGGTAGAAGTACCAATTATCAACACGCCTAGTGGCCAACCTATAGGGTGCACTATTTCCATCCTTAGATCGGAACTCAAGCTTGGAATGTTGTTTTTTTGTGTCTTTTTCAAGGTTAGGACTAATAAGGTTATGACAAATTTCACAGACTAGTAAGTAAGAAAGTAGTTCTTGAATGATGAGAATTGGAAGACTTTAGATATTGGCTACTGGACAAGTGCACTCTTAGGCTCCCAAAATTCACAATAATTTCAATTTTGGCAATGAAATTTTAAAAATTTTACAATTCACATATTTCCTATCTTCTTAAATGGAAAAATTTTCCACCACCTCGTCCTCTTCACTGTGTGCTTCAAAGTCACTTAAATAATTGATTAATGATGCTTCTATCTCAATAACATTATTGTTGTGAAGACCCTGCAATGGCTAGGTTTTTTTTGAAACAAATGGAAACACAATTTCATTAGAAAGAAGAAAAATCCAAGCCTATCAACCACATTGTTGGCCGATCTAAAATTTTCAGACCCCACACTGAGTGGCAAGCGGTAAAGGGTTGGAAGGAATTTCTAACTAAATTAATGTCTTTAATTAAGTTGCAATACCACCACCCACCTCGATTAATAATGTAGACAAGCCTATCACCACATTGATTTGCAATCTAAATATTTTGCAGCCAACTCAAAGAAGGGCATAGCTGTTCCCAAAAGTGTGTACTTGTTTTACGAATCAAACCCAAGTGGAATTATATTTATCCAATTAAATTTGTAATTTCTGATAATTTCAAAAGTGGTTTGTCCAAAAATTACAAAATGGTTCATAGAATGGAGTCATAAATGTTCCATAAACAACCCATAACCGCCTTTCCATGTGTCTAATGGCACTTAATCCCTAAAGGCCCAAGGCCATTTTTTTGTCAAAAAACAATCAAAATTGCCATTTCTATTGCGTTCACTCAAGAAAACAAATTATTTTTATGTTTTAGAATCTATCTATAGGAACTTGTACTTTGCTTAATTGAAATCATGCCGTAAAAAATTTATGAGGTTTGATTGTACAAATTGAGAGATATTAGCATCCAAAGTTGATTTGTTTTAACTCATTCTTGCAATTTGAAATGACTTTAACCACCATTCGTGAAAAAAATTTGCACTCTAGAGTGTGAATTAAAAAAAAATTGTGTTGAAGAATTGAGTTGATAGTCTAGAAAAAAAATCCAAAAAGGCAACACTTGGTTTCTTTAAAAAACTTGTTAAGTAGAAGTAGGTCCAAGATTGAAAGAAGAATTAAATTATTAATAGTTCTTCAATGGGATTGAAACACAATATTTCCAATGGTGAGATTTTTATAGCAAGCAAACTTAACCTTCAAAAATAATTTTCTTTGAAAAATTATAAAAATTGCATTAAAAAATGAATCCTATAAGTTATTTTTTCAAGAAACTGCTCAAATTGCTCCTCAAATACGATTGTTCATAACTTTCACATCACTAATTCAAATGAAGTGAATGAAAGCTTCACATGTAGACAAGAACATGATCTATAAGAAAAGAAAATTAAAAATTAAATTTCAAGTTTTTGTGGATTTATATTTTTTGCCCGTGGAATGAAATTTTGGAGTCTTTGTAGTATAACTTTTGCTCCAGGGGACGAATTAAAACAAAAATCATATTTTCACAAAGGTAGTAAGTTTTTCTATCTAATGAAAAAATTTCAAAAAGTTTCACCAATAATTAAGGTCGTAGGAACGTGCCTAAAATCCATATTGTCCCTTGAAGGGACAATGGGCCTTTAAAGATTAAGTTCTCACCAATAAAGAATTGACATGTTGCAATGCACTAACTTTGTGAAAAAAATGAACAAATATGGATGTTTTTCGATACAGTGTTAGGGCTCGGTGTTAGGGCCAATAGTAGGGGATGAAATTAGACTAGTCTACCTTAACTACCAATAGAGAGGATCTCATTTGCGCCACGCAGTACAGTGAGACCCTACACAACTAGTCGAAGCAAGTTCCAGGCAAGTTGGAGTCAGAGCCAAGTTCAAGGTGGTTGAAAGACAAAGCTCACATCAAAACCATGTACACACACTGAGATCATACAATTAGAATATTGACTCTTATAATGTTCACTACAAATATGATGATAAGTATTAGAAGAATAAAAATAGGTTAATAAAAAATGAAGGCAATATTCTAATTGATCATATGGATATTTATTCAACTTGAAAGAATTGTGGGCAAATCATTCAAAGTCAAAACAATATTCTCTTCCCTTTTGAAAAATGTTGAAATTTAGAATGACAAATCTTAAAATGATAGTAGAAAAAGGTGGATAGATGTCTCATGTAGTTTAGTAATTTATTCTCGGAGTCAACTTTGAAGTATCATTTATTGTTTGTAGAGACTCTTTTCATCTGCTTAAAAGTCCCAAAATAGTTGGAAATGGCTAGACCTTGGTGAATGCACAAAGATTTACATAAAGTTCTTTATTTGAACCAATTCCTTACAATTCAAATTCTTTGCTCGAGGTGATTGCCAATGCGGGTATTTGGACTAGTTACTACCGAAAGGGACTACCACCAACCTTCATACAATGAAGCAAATCTAGAAGGACAAACCTTTCAAATCCTTGTAACTATTTTTGACTCTCTCATGATCTGAAGATTAAGGCACTATTTGAATTAGGTATAAAGTATGAACACCAACTACCAACTTTATTTCCATACCACTTACTAAAATATGAATGTGAATCATCAGAAAAATGGACATAGTATATTCTCTAGAAAATAGAAGGCTTTGGAAGGATTCATTGCACAAATATCATTATGGATATTAACCATTGCTAAGGGTGATTTGGATTTAAAACAAATTATTAATTGAAATATTTTCACACAAATCTCCATTGCTACTTGTATCTCTCCAAAGAAATCAAATAAATTGGATTGTTTTTTTATTTTTTACTTGATTAATTTTACTTTTTTGTTGCAAAACTATAGTAATGACAATTTTTTACCAAATAAGTTGAAAGTTTTCATTGTGATAGACAATTTATAGTTTCACATAATAAAAATATAGAATTACTATTCATATATAATTCAATAGGTTAAATTTAGCTCAGATATGATGTTTGACCATTTGGCAATAGATTTAATCCTTTAGGGGATAAAAGAGTCTAACGCTTAGTTCTTTCTACTTTGAAAATTCATAGAACATTATGCTAGCGTCAAAAAATTATAAAACGACCTAGGTTGTTTTATATTCTCAAAAATTTACATTCTCAAAAGTAAGATAAATCATCATTTCAGCCACCCACCTAGTAGGGATAAATTAATGGCACTTTCAATTGTTTCTGCATCAACCTCCAAAAGACTAGTTCCATTGTTTCATGGTCAAACTTTGTTCTTGAGCTCGATTAAGCCATCTAAATAATACTCAAGTTTCAATGTAATACTTTTGTTACACAAGATTATAATGTTATATATTTATATTAAAAATCTCTATAGATATTGTAATAATTTACAATTGTTATAATTGTGATATTAATAAGGTAAAATTTATTGGTAAATATTACTAAAACAATGCAATTAATTTGAAACTTCTCCAAGAAGTAAATTAGACATGAAGAGTAGTGTGAAAACTTTTCAAATAATTGTTCTTTTCTTTTACATTCAAGAAATGTTTGACAATGACCATATTAAATCACCACCATCAAACTAAATTTAACCTTCATATAATTGAGTGATTAACTTTTGATACTTTTTGTGTGTGAATAAATGATTTTCAATAAATATTGATTTTAAATGAATTTTTGGTAAAAAAAATAAATTACTACGATTTTAAAAGTATAATATGTATCTAAAATTATATCAATTAGAACCCCTAAAAATTATATCAATTAGAATGATTATATCAATTAGAACAATCTAGGCTTGTAATTATATGCAATTAGGTTGTAAGGTGAAAACACTAAAATCATTGAGGTACTTCTTCTTCACAAGTATTAGATGTTTTTGGATACATTAGAAATCTGTTTTAGGCTTATTCTTCGTGCTATGAATCAACCACTACTAGTTAGAATAAAGAATAATAAAAAAATTCAAAATTTTCAAAAATATATTTCAAAAATAAATGTTTAATATTATCACATGATGTGATAATTGCTTTACCATGTTAGAATGTTGTTGTAGCCAAGTTCTCATAGTTCAAGAACCTGAGGGAACTCATAGCCCTATAGAGTAGCTAAATCTCATCTAATGTAGATTTCTATTGAAAGAGTTTTCTGGCAAAAGTACAATTAACCTATAAAGGACAATTGAAAATCCAAGTAGATTCCTATGAAGTCAATTTTGGTCAGATACTCATGAAATTTGGATACAAGGTGTGAACATATACCCCCTTAGTGGGCCCTTAGTGGGAATTAAGGATTGTTGGCCTTGTTGGGCCAGGTAAGAAAAATCCTTGTTTTCTAACTGCAATTGTTATGATCTTTCAATCCACGTGGTCAAAGTTTCCGAAAATTTTCCTTACATTCCCAAGGTAGTTTAGTACAAATTTGTATGGTTGAATTTTGAATTTTTTTTCCCATTTTTTTCTTAGTGTTCTAAAAAGTGACAATCTTTCACAATTAATGCATGAAATATGCCTTTGACCATAAGAGGTTAAATTGTTGCCATATTTAATTTTGATTGTTGATTCTCTAAATTATGCTTCTATGACCAAGCTATGTGACATTGTCTATAGCCTAAAGAGCTTCTACTTTGAAAATTCATAGTATTTATATGCCTTATCCAAAAATTCTATTTTAAAAAAAATTCATAACTTTCAATTATTTATACTTCAAAACTATTCTTTTCTAAGAAAAAGTGCTTCCAACTATGCTCAATTGTTTACTTTGACAGTTTCGGGTGGTTTAACTTTAAGAAGATTACTCGTAAAGTGGCTTCTGGTTTGTAGAAGGGGTATCACAATAAGGCTTATCTAAGAATAGTACCAATCTTCACCAAATTCCATCAAACTAAGTTTGTCCTCTCCAATTTTTTTCTCAAACTTTGCTCGTCATTGTGCACACTTTATCCCTAAAGTCAACATCACAAAGTTTATACCCTACGGTTTGGCAACAATTATCATGCAGTTATCGTTGTTTCATGGGTTCGCACGTTAGTCACATTGTTATCGCATCATCATGGTGCATTGCTTCGCATCGTTACAATTCATTACTAACAGCACCGTAACGATGCGAAGCAATGCATCGCAATGATGCGATAACAATGCAATTAATGTACGAACCCATGAAACAACGATAACTACACGATAATTGTTGCCAAACTGTAGGGTATAAACTTTGTGATGAAAGCACCCAATCCCATCCCTGTACCCAATTCCATCATGATGTACCAAGAAAGTATGAAAATGAGCACCTTTGGTACATGTTGACGGAATTGGGTGAAGGGGGCGTGTGTCTTTACCTTAAACGTCCAGAGTCTTCTCTAAGTTAATATGAAACTTATTTCAGACTTTCAGAGGCTCCGTCATACTGAAACCTTATCCACACGTCTTCAAGTACAAATACAACGTCGCAATGGTGAACTTGTAATTGCGACGCAGCCATCACGACGGACATGGTAGCGACCTTCAGCACATCGCCAATGGTGACGTAGCAAATTTCCACGATCACGGCACGATCACGGGTAGCTGACAAGTCGATGTCAGAGGTCCTCGATGCGAATCCCATACTTACCTTCACTTGCGAAAACGTCGCTCCATGAAACCCAAAACTCCAATTCCAACACTGTGATATTCAGATCTCAGATTTTCCGTTGAAGTTTCGCCAAATTTACCCACATTTGGTGCACACCGGTCGGAGGACGTGACGCACAGACTGCCAGAGGTTGACATTGAGGCCCCAGCTGAATCTGAAAAAAATCGACGCCGAGTCAGCTACAGTCGCACCATTTCCAGGATGTCAATCTCATTAGAGAGGTATATTTCATCTTCCTGGCATTGCTTTTCTTTCGTAAGGGACTGATCCCAGGTTTCAGACACCGATGGAACGTTCGATCAAGAGTCAACTGCAGATAATGTTGTCGAAGATTGCACTACAGCAGTACGTACGTTCGCATTGTACCAAAGCCGGTCTTGCATCTTTGGGGAGAGACAGTGCGCATGTATCCCGTAGTTCTGGAAAATCTCTTGTAAGTTATGGTTTTCCAGTTCAATGCTCCCTTCATCATATTGCCTCAGCGTGCTAGGTTGCTGAATGGTTGCACGTATGGTAGTGATGATATGTTGTCGAGGGTTTCGCATTTCATGCAGTTCGCGGTGAAAGCTGGCTTTCAATCCTGATTGCGATGTCCCATGGCAGTACTCTGGGTGTGGATAGTAAAGTGTCACGTTTGGCGTTATCGAAGTTGGGGAGATACATGGGACATAGATTTTGCTGCTTGTGTTGAATGGATCGTTGCAGATTGAATTGATCTGCTTTAGGGAGCATTGGCAAGTCCTTTTGGTAGCTTGATAATCAGTCCTTTTGAAAACATTCTGCGTTCCTCACAGTTTCTTTCTTGGTACGTGGTCACCCTAATTCTTTACTCCGTATCGTCTGAAACCAAGTAAGCAATTCGACGAATGACCATTACTTGTGAGGGAGGTGTGCTGCATTCCTATCCTCTAGGAAACTGCGAGCTTGTCAAAGAGAAACCCAAACTCTAGTAAGCCGGTAATTTCAGTTTAATTAATGTTAGGGATTTCCAACATTAATTAGGGTTTAGAGCAGCTTAAATTCGAATTTTAGGCTTCAAGTGGTCCGGGCAAGAGATTGAATCACTTTCAGTTAATCAAATGAAAGCTTCAATTTGAAATTTAAGTTTTCAGTGGTCGCTGGGGTTTGGGGAAGGAAATTCAGACAGGTTAAGTTGATTTTCAAATGAGGCCATAATTTTGGCTAAAAGCCCTTCAGTCCCCACAATTGAAAATTGAAGCATGATGAAAAAACTGCGACCTCATTAGAGAAAAAAAAAAGATGCCATACCTGAGGCTGAGCGCGCGTGGAAGTGCGCCGGAGATAGCCTTGGAGACGAATTGCAACGACGACGAAGGAACCTCGCAGCAGGAGTCGTGGGTTGAAAACCGGGAAGGGGCGGGCTGCTGTGCTGCCGGCCAAGGGTCTCCAGCTCGGGCAAGAGGGCGTTTGGTGAAAACCGTCGGGGACTTAGTGACTAGCACCTGCCACGAAACAGGAAAGAGAAAAACACAGAACAGGAACACAAAATGTAAAGGATGCTGAGTGATGAAGTGTGGGTATTTCACCTCATGCGACAAAAAATTCTTCAAGAGGCCCAAGTTGCACCCGCCGGCTCTCAAAATGTCTCTGATCTTGCAACAAACGCTCGTGAACACAATTCGCACTCCCTCGCAGACTCGCAGAGCTCCTAGTTTGGACCGAAGGACTGAAAGGACGGCCCAGCCTTGCGTAAGAAAAACGCCAATTGCCCAGAGGACCGAGTCCTCACGAAAGCACTGTTGCAACTCACGAAAGCACTGTTGCAACTGAGGATGTACTGTTCATCTGTTAGACTAAACCTGACCATTTAATCCTCACATTTGAGGTTCAATACCCGAGACCCTACATCATCAATTGAAGTGTCAGAAGTTTATATGTCTAGATGAGGCCACCTCCCCAAAGGCATTGCAGGAAGTGTATGCACTGAATGACAAAACACAATTTCTTTACATTACTCACCCACAAACCCTGCAAGGTAGCACATGGCAGTGCGGAACTTGCCGTCAATGGAGATTAGCGCTGCATTACAATGGCCACCACTTCAAGGTAGGTCAATGCTATACTGAAGCCTGTTCCTCATCATCACTACCAAGAGCATTTCCTCTCCTTGTGTGGTCCGGGAGACGGCTTGGGGCCCTGTGAAGCACAATCCAAACAGTTGATAAACGAACAAAAAAACATCGGACGCAAGTGACATCCCCGAGAATTGAGAAAACATAAAATCTGAACCCTCAAAAATGGCACTGTAGAATATCCATTTCTTCCACCAATCGCAGATGCACAGACCGCATAGAACACACGACAATAGAGAGCTACTTCCAAATCACAAGGCTGTTTCTTCTGCTCACTCGAATCCAAAAACCTAAATCACGGAATCACAAGAAAACCTCTCCAAAATACGCCAGAGAAAGAAGAAGAAGACCAACAGCATCTTTTTCAAAATTGGAAAGGAAACTCACCAGGATCAGCAGCAAAAGGACGACGCGAAGGGCAGCAGAAGGACCTACAACGAGGTTGGCGAGCTGGAAACCACCGACACCTTGGAAGCCCTAGTCGTCTAGTCGTCCGTCCTTACCTAAAATATCATCCAGAAACGGAAAGTTCATCCAGACATTTTTGGGAACGAAATGGAACGCGATGGGATCTCAGCACACTGTGTGGTAAGCGGTAAAGGGTTGGAAGGAATTTCTAACTAAATTAATGTCTTTAATTAAGTTGCAGTAAAATTTGTACGAAGCAACCTTTTTGTATTTTGTTTTTAAGGTGAATCTCAACTATGAAAAGTTTTTGACTATTTTTTACTGAAATCGCTCCTAAACTGTCATTTCTAATACAAGTATCAAATTTTAGAAAAGAAACACTTTTCAACACATGTAATTGCAAGACGTTGGTTTAGGGTTTAGGGTTTAGGGTGACTTCATTCTTCAAGGCAAGTTGGCTACATGCTTCAAAAAATTTAGATCATTTGGAATTGGACAACATACAAAAAAATAATAAGTAGGAAGAAGTAGAGAATGATTCAAATTACTAAATTGTCAACAATTAGTTAACAGAATTGGAAAATGCCAACCCCAATGGTTTCAATGTTGTAATAAACAATCTACACCTAACCTTTAAAGAAAATTTAAAAATATTGAAAATTCAGTTCAATACAGGACTTCAAAGTTTATCTTAAAGTAGAGATTCCATAACTACTCACAAACTATCCACAAACTAGAACTCCTTACAACTTCATCTTATTAATCAAAATAGAACAATCTTTAAAAAAAATTGTCTAGGAGGGCGATTGGGCAATAAAAACTACATATCATACTACTAAAATCATAAGTCCCTTTGTAATATCACAAATGCTACCATTAATACTAGGGGCTCGTGCTTGCTATGCATTCATTGTATCACATATTATTTTAATTTTTTTATAAAAATATTTCCAATCATGCATATATAGAAATCATATTTTCACACAATGTGATATTACTGAAATAGAGTAGCAGTTCACAATCACCTCTATAATATCACTTTTTACAAAGGGTGATATTATAGAAATAATATAGTCGTTGCAATTGAGGTGATATTAAAGAGGATCAATATGGTGATATTATAAAGGTAGTAATTCCATTGCTTTTTTTGACTTTATATTTCTTTTGCATTTCTATGATTTTGTGCTTTTGTGAGCTTTGAGCTTTTGATTTTAATTTTCTATTGCTACTACCAAATGATTTGAGAAATTCATTAGATTGAACCAATTTTGGATTTCACAACAATTAAATTGTTCACAAAGCTTTTGAGATTTACAAGTTTTTCTTTTAAATTCTTCTATTTGGGTTGCCATTGTTTGTAATAATTGAATCAAATTTCTAATGCATTCTAATGTATATGTATCTTTTATTGTATTCATCATTGCATGTATTTCATTCATCATTCATTAGATTTCTTTTGTTTATTTTAGTATATGTTTATTTATTAACAAAATTATATGAAGATTTTAGTAATTTTTATTTGAAGATTTGTTAAAATTCTTGCTCTGCATTCTATCTAATACATAAAAATTCTAATGAAATTCTAATGGTGAATGCGTAGCATAGCAAGCGCCAACTGCTAGTCATACAATAACTTTTTAATCATGTATGTAGTCAAAAGTAATGAAAATTGTTGCGCTTGAATGCAATTGGCCTCAGATTGTAATTAGTATAAGCAAAATTTTTGTATTATTATATTTTGAAATTTATTATAGATTTTCAACTTTGATGTTCAATAAAATATTCATTGTTTAAATCAAATTTTCAAAAAATAGAAACAAAATAGAAACAACAATTTAGAATCTTTGTTTCAATCAATTTTATTAAAATTAAAAGAAATCATTCTAAATATAAAGTCAAGTTGTAACGGATCCTCAAAAAGATAAAATTTTCTATATAGGTATACCATTTTTTGATAAAATATTCAATTCAAAATAAAATAAGAACTAATATGAATTTAATTTAATTTAGTACTATAGGTATAATAGTAATTGCACAACGAATGAAAATTTTCCCCCTTCAATAAAGAAAAAAATGCTAAAGCAATTGATGTAAACATGACAAAAATCAAATGACCCCAATCCCTCTATTCCTTAATGTTTATCAATTACAAACAAGCACTAATTGGTGAACATTGATAAGGCTCCATTCTTCTAGCCTATACTAAATTTGTAAAAAGGATATTTTTAGCCTCATAGAAAGGACTTGAGATTGTTTTCATAAAAAAAACAAATAGAAAACTTCCATAAAATAAATACAAGAAAATTTTAATTCTGACATGTGATAATCCATTCACATTCAAACAACCCCATTTGTGCACTTCCATCCCAACCCTTAAAAAAATCATATAAACTTGAAAATTGGTTTTAAAATCCTAAACCACTCAAGAAATCATGCAAATGTTTCGATTCAAAAAAATTTACAATGTTTTCATGATCATAGGCTACTAAGGAAGTGTTTGGTTGTCTAATGTCCATAATAAGATTGTTTTGTATCTATTTTAAAAGATTTTCCAACATACTTCCAATGCATTTTCAAATAATTCCTCATTAATCTCAAATAAGGATTGAATCTTGTTAATCCAACCTTCTTTCATGATAAGTTTGAAAAACTAATTTTAATAATATATTTGTAGAATAAAAATATATAACCAAAATGATGTAAAATTTTCAAGGAATAATGGGTTGGAGTGTGGATGTGAGTAAGGTAGAGGGTCCTAAAATTGACCAAGCTCAAAATGCATCCTATATTGTAGAGGTACATTTTGTTTTCTTCAATGTACCATCAATGTACTAGTCATGTACTAGTCATATTCATTTTAAGAAGGGGATGCTTCTCATGACTACTGTGTTATATCTTCAAAAGTTTGAAAGTAATTCCACAAAGGTTCAAAAAATTTAAAACATTTTGGATAAGATGTCAACTCCATTATTCTCCTACAAAGCTTTGCTTTTTCAAAAATGAGATCAACTCATAAAGGCATGTTTATTGGACCTCCTACCTTAGGAATAGAAGACAAATACATGGTTGCTTGAAATACTCACTTCTAGGGTATGTACACCTATAATGGATGCTAATAGAAGTTGTTATTTAAACTACTTTGTTTAGAACTTATTGTCAAACTAAAAAAAGATTCCATCGCACTTTAGAATGCGTTGTTTGAACATTGTATGGATAAATATAAAATTTATGAAGTATTGTCTTTAAATCCTAAAAGAGACAACATCCAATATTTGGATTATGAATGTTTTCGTACCAAATCCACGTACAACAAACAAAAATACATCCCAAAATGTTGAAAATGTTGAAAAAGCAATCTTTGGTTGTTTTTCAACAATACAATTAGTGTAGTCACTTTGTACTCCATGATTATTGAGCAAGGTTAAGAATGAATTCATGCAAAGATGGAAAGAAAATTAAAACTTGCAAAAAGGTCAATTTGATATCTAGACTCTACTCATAGTATAATTTTGTTTTTGCAAAAAACATTAAAAATCTACATCTACCTTCTCCCCCCTCCTAACTCTTAAGGGTTGGTCCACTTTTCTCATAGGTTTCTCTGGATAAAAATAATTTTAGATCATCTTTTAGAGAAATAAAAATACATGTGGAACTCAACTTAATATAAGTGGTTTTGTATTTTTTCAAGCATTTTTGATTGCTCATAAATTTTTCAAGATTTGGGACATAGGCACCTATTTGTGACTATAGGCCTTCGTAAATTCATTTGCTTGCAACTTGTAATGAAATCAAAGACAATGATTAACTTTAGCAATAGAAAACAATTTTTCCTTGACTCATTCAACTTATTAGATTTTGGAAGCCATTTTTTATTTGTGTTTGAAAATGAGAAGACAACTCTTTATATCCATATGGGGTAGTAGGAGGTAAAACAAACAATGTGGAATATAACTAAATTAAACCTAGTAGGAGCTCAATCACTCATAGTTAAGTCAAATTAAAGTAGGAATTGTATTTGAAGTAGAATTTTAGACCTCATTTAGGCATTGTACAATTTTTTTTTTGAAAAAAAATTGGACTATAAAGAGTTGAAAAATCAAGCTAAATTTCATATTGAAAAATGCGTTTGATCTTTCTAACCTCTAATCAAAATTTATAAACAAATTTGATAGAGGAGTTGGAAGGGACATTTTCTTTTACATTTTCAAACATCCTCTGTGAATTTTATCCATAACTTTTGATGAGATGCTTCAAACACCATATGAATTTTTGATAATGAAATTTAGATTGATTGACCAGTTTTTTTAAAGTTTAAAGCCTTTTTAAAAAAAAAATTATTCTCTTGTGCCTAAATGAGATCTAAAACTCTACATTTCACATAATTTTGACATTTTGACTATGAGTGGTCAAGCTCTCATTTTCAAATGATCCCATATCCCTTGAGGATTCGTGGTGGACAATTGATTTTAATATAAAAATGTCATCTCCAACCTTCATTCGCACATACATCATTGAAACAATTCCTTCATTAGGCCATCAAAAATGTTTTGGATGGCAAAGGGGTAGATGACATTGGTATTTAATTCACAAAAACTGAATTAATTTCTATCCATGTGAATCACTTTGCCCAATCACTTCATTTCCATCACAAAATAATGATTTCCTTCATGACTATGTCTGGTAATTGTAAGAGCATCGCCACCCATTCCCTGGCTTGCTCCCGGCCCGGGGCTCAAGCGGGGCCGGAGGGAAAATAGAGAGCTACTGGGGCCCGGGGGAAGAAAAGAAAGCGGACGGGCCCGGCGCAAATGGCTCCGGCCATAGTAGTGCGCCGTGCCCGGAGTTCAAGTTGACTTCTATCTTTTCTCTCTTCCCGAAGAGATGTCGGGCTTTCAATTTGTTCAATTTCCCAAGGCAATTAAAGGCAGTAGGAAGGTTCCCTTGGTTGCCGTGTATTGTTTTGGTTATCAATTATAATTGTCTATAAATTTCAAGGAAAAAAATGGGGTAGGAAAAAATGCAATGATGAAGTACATAATTATTTGCAATGCCGGTCTATTTGCAATGGAGTTTAATTCATTTGCTTTCAAAAAAAAGACAATGACATGAAGGACTTGTAATTATAAAGAACTAAAATTGACATTGCCTTAAATTAAATAAAAATTGACATCAATTTGGAAAGACTTTTTTTTGTTTTTTTATAAAAAAATTCAATTTAAGACCAAAATAATGTAAGTAGTGAAAATGTGCTTGAGGTGTGCTTGAGATAAACCTCAAGCACATGTGAAGCACACCTCGATCATTTTTAGTTTAATTTTAAATTATGAAAAAGGATATTTTTTGAAGATTTTTCTTCAATTCAAGGCAATGAAAATAGTAGAAATGTACTCTAGGTGTGCTTGAGGTCTACTATATGCACTAAGCATTTAATTATTTTATTTTATTTTTTCATAAAAGATTTCAATTGAAGATTTTGTTTTTAATCTAAGGTAATGTAAAAAGTAGAAATGTGCTTAAGGTGTCTTTAGGTTGACCTCAAGCACAAGCATTGTTTTACTTATTCAATCTATTTTTATTAAAAGTCTTAAAAAAATAAAAAAAATAAAAACATTATAATGCAATGAAAGTAGTAAAATTTATTCTAAGTGTGCTTGAGCTTAACTTTAAGCACACTTCAAGCACTTAATGAATTAGTTAAATTTTGGAAGTAAAAAATTTCAATTGAAGATTTTATTTTTCATCCAAGGTAATGTAAAAAGTGGAAATGTGCATGAGATGTGCTTGAAGTTGATCTCAATCACACCTCAAGCATGTTTAGTAATATTTTAAATTATAAAAAAAAAAATATATATATATATATATATATTTTTTAGACTTTTCTTCAATTCAAGGCAATGAAAATAGTGGAAATGTACTCTTGGTGTGCTTGAGATCTACTCAAAGCACACTCTGACCACTTTAGAGTTTTATTTCTCTTTTTTATAAAAGATTTCCATTGAAGATTTTATTTTTGATTGAAGGTAATGTAAGTAGTAGAAACGTGCTTGAGGTGTGCTTGACAAGCACACCTCAAGTACAATTTAAACAATTTTGCTTATTTTTCCAATTTTACTTTATACAAAGGCAATGAAAATAGTGGAAATGTACTCCAAATGTGCCCCAGTTTACTTTAAGCTCACATCAAGCACTTATGATTTAATTTGGTTTTCCTCATGAAATTTTTTTGTAGTTTTAATAATCTCCTAATCCAAGTTGAAAGAATTGATAGATCATTTTGTAGAAAAGTAATAAAGGTTTGATCACTAGGGATTTTGTAATTTTTTATTATTCTTAACAATCTTTTATACTACAATTATTGGAATGACATACATAAAAATAAGAAATTCATATATCACACACAATTATATATCAACAATACAAGTTTTGTTTTATTTATAATTTTGTTTTATCAACTTATCATTCAGCTTATATAAGGTAGAACCCTCTCTTGTTTTGCGACAATGATTGTATTTTATTTCCTATTAAGAATCAAAATGAGATTCCACTAGAAGAAAATCACAACTATTCATATGAAAAGGCAAATTAGTTAAATAATTGGCTATTGGCTATTGATCAATGACATTGTTATTGGTTATTTTTGAAAAACTTTTATTTTGAGAAATTTGATATTATTATATATTTGAATCTATAGAATTTTCTTATAAAATTTTTAATCACCTTGATCTAAACTTGATTTATCTAAATTTTATTTATAGGTAAAGCACAAGGAAGATTTCAAATTTGAAACTTCTATTTGTTATGTTTAGCTATTTGAAACATATTTATATTAAGATTTTGCATGTATCATTGAAAAAACAAACTTTCTTCCTCTTCATATTAATCTCCACATTATGGAAAAATAACAATTGTACAATATGCTTGAAGTGTGATTGAGTTACACCATAAGCAAACCTCAAGGAGAATTTGAGAGTTTAAATTTATATTTTCTTTTAAATTCTATAATAATAACAATTGTGAAAGTGGGCTAGAAGTGTGCTTAAGGACTACCACAAGCACCCCTGAAGCACACTTTTGGAATTATTAATTATTTTTCAAGTTTTATTGTAAATTCTTTTAAGAAAAATAAGAAACTAAAGTGTGCTTGTGGTGTGCATGAGGTCTACCTCAAGTACACCTCAAGTACACCTCAAGCACACTTTGAGAATGATCTTATATTTGACTTTATTTTATTTTTAATACTTTTTAAAAAAAATTCGAAAAATAAAGTGTCCTTGAGGTAGACATGAACTAGATCTCAAGCACACCTCAAGCATACTTTGAACTTTTTTTTTAATATTTGATTCTCATTTCAATTTTTTTTTCAAGTATCAGATAATTAAACTGTGGTTAAGGTGTCCTTGAGGTCTACCTAAAGACAACCTCAAGCACACTTTTCAAATTCATATTTATTTTTAAATGAGGTTTTTCTTAAAATTTAAGGAAAATAAAGTGTGCTTGAGGTGAGCTTAAAGTCTACCTCAAGCACACCTCAATCACACATCACGCACACTTTTGGAATTTTAATATATTATTCAAGTTTCATTCAAAAACCTATTTAAAAAAACCAGAAGAATAAAGTGTGCTTGAAGTGCACATGAGACAGACCTTAAGCACACCTCAAGCGAACTCTAAGAAATCCTTTATTCCTTATTTTTGCTTTTTTTAATATCTCTTTTCTAATTTCAGGAAAATAAAGTATGCTTAAGGTGTGATTGAGGTCTACCTCAAGCACACCTCAAGTACACTTTGAGAATTTTCAGTATTTGTCTATGATTATTTCTAAATTTTTTTTAAGCTTTAGGAAAATGAAGTGTGCTTGAGGTGTACTTGAGGTAGACCTCAATCACACCTCAAGCGCACCTCAAGCGCACCTCAAGCGCACCTCAAGCGCACCTCAAGCACACTTTGAGAATTTTCAATATTTGAATATGATTATTTTCAAATGTTCTTTAAGCTTTAGGAAAATAAAGTGTACTTGAGGTCTGCTTGAGGTTTGCGTGAGATTGACCTCAAGCACACCTCAAGCACATTTTGAGAATGTTTCTGTCTTTGACTACTATTTTTTTTTTTAATTTCATTTTCATTTATGGGAATTATTGTGTGCGTGAGGTGTGTGTGAGGAGACTTCACACATAGTTCTAGTACACTTTGAGAATATTTCTATAGATGACTTTAATTTTATTGAATTTTGTTTTTGAATTTTAGAAATATAGAGTGTGCTTGAGGTGTGCTTTAGACCTCAAGTACACTTTGAGAATTCTTTTATATTTGACTTTTATTTTTTTATATAGTTTTTAAAGAAAATTTAGGAGAATAAAGTGTGCTTGAGCTGTGGTTGAGGAGTACTTAAGGATTCCTCATGCTCACTTTGAGAGTTTTTTTAATTTTTTCTTAATTTTAGGATAATGATATTTGTTAATGTGTGCTTGAGGTGTGTTTAGGTAGACCTCTAACAGATCTCAAGCAGACTTTGAGTATTTTTTAGTTTCCTTTTTAAATTGAATTCATTGTTTTTAAATTTTTTTTTTAAGTGTGAAGTTTTTGGCAACTATCTAATTGTGCTTAAACTGTGTTTGAGTGTTGTCTTGGTTTATTGCTAGTTCACCCTGAGGATTCAATAGTCTTATTTTTGAGATTTGAAGATTGTACTTTTTTATTTATTTTTTAAAGTTAAAGACAATGGCAATTGTGGAAAAGAGAGCATATGAAATGGGATCATAAAATATATATAGAATAAGTTGGTAGAGTAATGTCTCATTTTTTAGTACAAGTGTTGGCCGCTAAGAGTCAAGCTAATGTTTACTTGCTCGTCTTGCGGATTGTATTCACTTTGCCTTACAGATACCGGAACCTCACTGTGACTGTTGTGACCTTGAGAGCCTAATACACGCCATAATGTATCCATGCCAGAATCAACTTGATCAATGTTTGCAAAACTACTAGAATCACCTTTTGTATATACACTTCCTACAATGTCTTGTCTTCTACTAGGAAGATCTGCTCTTCTTTCCACATGAGTCCCTGCATTCAAAGTATTGGAGCCAATTCAAAATAAATTGAAGGTGATTTGTGCACAAAACAAGCCTAAGACATAGTATTTGAAAAAATAATAATCCGATAAGGTGTTTGAATAAGATTTGTCTCACCTTGAAAAACCATTGAATTGCTATTTAGCCCACTTGGGCCACCATTGCTCCTAGCTGGAACACCCCATTCTCGGGGCTTAAAACTGCCAACATAGCCATTAACTCCTTGAAAGATTTGTCTATCATCCCAAAACTGTTGCTTCCCTGTGCCTTGTTACCAATCATTTACAGTAGGAACATTATCTTCCTCAATGTTGTCCTCACTAAGGTCAATAATGTGTTTTTCAATCCTGTAGCCCCCACCAAAGTATCCTTGCTCCTGTGCTTCCCTTTCATCTTCTCCAAATTGTGTGCTCCGTACAATATTGTCTTCGTCGAACTCGTCTCTTTGTCCGTCAGGTAGGTTTTCAAACTCATCAGAGTCGTTCTCTGCAAAGCTTGGTTGTCTTTCGGCCACCTGTCTAGCTTCGGCTACCTGTCTAGCAGTCTCCATGCGGTCCCTTTCTAGAATTGCCGTTGCTTCTTCAGTTGCCTTAATTTCTGCAGTTCGGTTGACTTCATCTCGAGCTATTTTCTGAGCCTTCACCAGTTTCTCTTGTGCCCTCCGTTCCAACAGCTTCTCTAACTCCTCCTCTTGCCTAATTCGCATAAATTCTTGTGCAATTGGATTGGTGACTTGCGAATCTGGAGTGGTCATAAGAATTAACAGATTTTGCTCGGCAAGTAGCTCATTCTTCTGAAGAGCAGCATCAGCTAAAATTTTCGTAGTTGCTTCTTGAACATGTTGGGCTCTCCTCTCAACTTTTTCATTTTTTTGAATCAACTTTGCAGCCTTTGTTCCTAATGGCCGATCTCTTAAAATGGCATTTGGTTCTTCAAAAGCCGAACAAGAGTTAGGAGTACCTCTGTGAGACTCTCAATCAGAAGGCACGACCTTTTTTTTAGAAGAGCTAGTATCCTTCATGGTACTCCAACCGTCCGCCCAACGGGGAAAATCACACACCAAAATCCAACAATGTTCAAAACTGAAGTCTAAATTTTTTGGATGTTTTGATCTATACAATTCCTTTGCTAAGAGTACAATTTCAACAGGACTTGTACCAGTAGGCTTTAACCTTTTAATTGCTATGTGTGCGGCAATGAACTTCCCAATATCGTGTTTGATCTGACCCCACTTAGTTTCTAAAGAACGTAGTGGTCTCTCACCATTAGGTGCATTTGCATTAAAATGATCACAAATGCGTTGCCAAAATGCATCGTTTCTCTGTTGATTACCTATAATCGGATGCTGGCTCACTGTAAGCACACTCCGAGTAAGTTGCCGCTCCTCTTCTACCCCGAAATGTTTCCCTTTTGCTGCAGGAGATCCACCACTTCTCCCTCCACCTCCACCTCCTCCACGCTTTGACCTTGTTCCAGATCCTCGCCCTCGTCCATGAATCCCCGGCACTTCAACACTTACAGACTGAAAACTTGAATTTTCAGGTCTCGAATTGTAGTGCTCACCTTCGGAATAAGGTGAACCCTCTCTGACATCATCTTTGTAGCTACTCTGTAAATTTAGAGAGTTGTCACCACCACGGCCTTGGGCAAGATGATTGAGCCCAATGCCACTCCGTCCTCTGTTGTCACCACGCCCAGGACCATGCCGTCCTCTGTTGTCACCACGCGCAAGGCCATGCCGTCCTCTGTTGTCACCACGCGCAGGGCTGTGCCGTCCTCTGTTGTCACCACGTGCAGGGCCGTGCCGCCCTCCATTGTCACCGCATTGCACTCTGAATCCTTGGCCTCCTTTGTCACGTTGACGATCTTCTAATCCCCGCTCACTTGTGTCAATACATGGTCCTCCTCCAACATGCCCATGCCTTACTTCCACAGGCCTACCTTGTGCCTCCGAGGTCTCCCTCTCTCTAAACCCTAATCCCGATACATCATTGTTGCCGAAAACTGGCAATGTGAACCCAAATTGATCACAATTCTCATCATCACGGTTTACACTCCCACACTGTGCCATTCCATCCACAAGCCGACAAAAGCAAGGAGCGATCACACACAACAAAAATATATTCAAGAAGAAAAAATGTACTCATACGAAAACTACACCGAAGCGAGCAAAGAAGACCTAAACGACAAACAAAACATACTACAAGTACTCGGCATGTCAAAGTATTTACAACTATAAAAAGAACTTAAACAAAATCCACCTCCCCCCCCCCAAAAAAAAAAATTCAAAATACCCTAACCATCCAAAAAAAATATATCAATAGAAAACTAAACAATGTTCAAATTTGAAAAATGAATTATGAAACTTAAATTTCAAAACAAAACAAAAATGTGATTAGAAAGTGCTTGAGATACATTTGAACCACAACTGAAGTACACTTATAAAATTGCAATTGTCTTCAAACTCCAATTTTTCTAGGAAAAATTCAAGATTTTTATTTCAAAGAAAAACTAACAAATGCTCAAAGTGTGCTTTAGGTGCGCTTGATGTACACCTCAAGCACACTTTATTTTTGTAAATTTTTTTGAAAAGTAAAAATAAATAAAAGTCAAATTTAAGTAAATTCTTCAAGTGTGCTTGAGGTGTACTTGAGGTCGACCTCAAGCACACCTCAAGCACACTTGATTTTCCAATAAATTTATAAAAAAAACAAAATATTTAAAGTCAAATTTCAAAAAATCCTCAAATTGTGCTTCAGGTGTGCTTGAGGTAGATCCCAACCACACCTCAAGCACACTTTATTTTCCTACGATTCCAAGAATATTTTTTTTTAAAAGAAAAAGAAAAAGAAAAAGAAAAAACAACTCAAAGTATGCTTGAGGTCTACCTCAAGCATACCTCAAGCACGCTATATTTTTGTAAAATTTATTAAAAATTAAAAATAAATAAAATTCAAATTTAAGTAAATTCTTAAAGTGTGCTTAAGGTGTGCTTGAGGTCTACCTCAAGCACACCTCAAGCACACTTTATTTTCCTACAACTCCAAGAATAAAATTAAAAAAAAACAAAAAAAACAAAAAACATAAAAAACTCAAAGTGTGCTTGAGGTGTGCTTGAGGTAGACCTCAAGCACACCTCAAGCACACCTCAAGCACACTAAATTTTTTGTTAAAATTTTTTAAAAATAAAAAATAAATAAAAGTCAAATTTGAGTAATTCTTAAAGTGTGCTTGAGGTGTGCTGAAGGTAGACCTGAAGTACACCTCAAGCACACTTTATTTTCCAATAAATTTTTAAAAAAATCAATGATTTTAAAGTCAAATTTAAAAAAATTCTCAAATTGTGCTTGAGGTGTGTTTGAGGTAGACCTCAAGTACACCTCAAGCACACTATGTTTTTGTAAAAAAAAATTAAAAATTAAAAAAAAATAGAATTCAAATTTAAGTAAATTCTTAAAGTGTGCTTGAGGTGTACTTGAGGTCTACCTCAAGCACACTTGATTTTCCTAATATTCCAAGAGTAAAATTTTTAAAAAAAATAAAAAATCTCAAAGTGTACTCGAAGTGTGCTTGAGGTCTACCTCAAGCACACCTCAAGCGCACTATATTTTTGTAAAATTTTTTAAAAATTTAAAATAAATAAAAGTTAAATTTAAGTAAATTCTTAAAGTGTGCTTGAGGTGTGCTTGAGGTAGACCTCAAGCACACCTCAAGCACACTTTATTTTTCTTTGATTCCAAGAAAAATTCAATAAAGAAAATTGAAAAAAATAAAAAAATAAAAAAATAGTGCTTGAGGTGTGCTAGAAGGTCTACCTCAAGCACACCTAAAGCACACTATGTTTTCGTAAAATTCAAATAAAATTAATAACAAATAAAAGTCAAATTTAAAGAAATTTTCAACGTGTGCTTGAGGTCTACCTCAAGCACACGTCAAGCGCACCTTAAGCGTACTTTATTTTTATAAAATTTTAAAAAATTACAAAAATATTCAATGTCAATTATTTAAAAGTTTCTTCAAAGTTTGCTTGAGGTGTATTTGAGGTCTACGTGAAGCACATGTGAAGTTCACCGTATTTTCCTAAAGTTTAAAAATGGCAGTTTTTGAGCATTTTTTAATGAAAATATAGTCAAGGAGCTTTAGAGGTTAATTTGACACATTTCATTATTCATATTTATTGAGAGCAGTTAAATCCATCTCTTATTTTTCTTTGGTACTTTTTATTGTTAACGTATTTCTTGGACACATTCATTTACTTTATTTTAATATAATTTTTGATATTAATATTTGGCTAGAATAATTAATTCATTTTTTTCTTTATTAAATCATCTTTTTTACTTTAGATAGTTGATTTCTTTTTGGACTTTTACTTTGACATAATATTTTACTTTAATTCAACAGACTCTTTTTTTTTTGACATTGATTTAAAGCCTATATAAAGAAAAGAGTGTAATAGTTTTGTTATTCATATTCATTCTGCATAACTTCTGAAGTTTTATTTTCTCAAGAATTGATATGTGAAAGAAAGTTCATATTCTAATTTCCTTTATTTCACTTCTATAGTTTATTTGCCTATACACTTTATTTTTTTTTTATAATTTCCTATTTTTTATTGTAATGGGGGATCTAATTCCAAAGAAATCTGTGTCAGAGGTCAAAAGTGTAAGATATTTAGAGGATAGAAATATTTTGGAGCTTGACTATGGAGAAGAAAAAGCAAAGGGTTGTGTGTTTCGCAATCATAGACGAAGACAGTCATGGTCAAAGTTGTTTGTAGTACCATGTGCTTACACTTTAAAAATTGGTTATTTTAAGGATATTTTTTACTTAAAGCCTACAAAACATGTGGCTCCTAGCCCACATAAAAACTATTATAGGACTCATTGTCACAAAATATGTGAATCTTGTTTGAAAGCATTTTCCAACATTCAGATAGCTTGTACAAAATGTGTGGTCCCAAAAGAGTTTGAAGTGGAGCAATATTGCAGGAGGGAAATGAACCTGTGCATTTGTGGTGTAGTTCCCATCAAAGATTTAGAAGAATTTCATGTCATTGTTGATAAATCTTCAGAGTATATTATAAACGAAAAACATAGTAAGCAATATATCATAAAATG
Source organism: Climacium dendroides (assembly GCA_950106755.1). Taxonomy (NCBI): domain Eukaryota; kingdom Viridiplantae; phylum Streptophyta; class Bryopsida; order Hypnales; family Climaciaceae; genus Climacium; species Climacium dendroides. The sequence continues at coordinate 21,696,797 of OX467092.1, read as the reverse complement.
TAAAATAGAAGATAATGAGGTTGCAAGTGCAATATTGCAAAGCTTTGGAATCAACACCAAGATTGATATTCATATATGTTTAAGTACATTATCAACAAAATGCAAAGTTTTTGATAGCAGTATACAAAAGAAAAAAAAAGAAAAAAAAAGAAAAAAAGAAAAATGAATTAGAAGATCCTTTTTGGATTCATTCTAACTATGTTGATACTTGGGAAGAGAATTATTCACAAGAAAAGATAATAAGTACCACAGAAGAACCTTTATTGGTTCTAGATGGAAGATTGATCATGGAGAATAAAATATTTCATCACAACCATTTAAGTAATGACTATATTTTGTTTTTTTATATGCCTAGGTTATTAAAAAGTCCAATTTATAGAAGTACATTGGTGTTAGTAAACACCTATTATGAAAACTGTCCTTACAGAGGAAAAACTGGCAAAGATGAAAAAAGAGGGAACTATACTTCAATTAGTCATGGATATGGTTCTCATGGTGGACCTCATGTTCGTGGTAATGTGATTCAATATCATATGACAAATGAATCACATTCAAAAGAATATTCATGGAAGGCCCAAGGTGATTTGATAGCAAGTAACATATGGAAGCATATAGATAAATTTGGAGATTCCATCAAGCAATTCTTTTCAAATCAATTTGTGGAGTTGAAATGCATTGCTATTGGAGAAGACAACTATCCAACCAATGTACATTCTATGCACATATCGAAGAATTCTATGATTAAACCACATCTTGATGCAAATGACAAAGAAGCATCTATCATAACATGGTTTCACCAGGGTGATATAAAAGGAGGGGATTTTGCTGTTCACCAATTGTGGTACAAGCTTTCAACATCAAATGGTTCAGGATTGTTTATCAAATCTGAAAATTTAGTCCATGGAACCTTGAAGTTCAATGTCTCTAGAGTACAATTGCACTCAAATTTCAAATTAGGTGTAGCGTTGGTCAATAAGAAAGGAATATACACTAGATTAGTCAATCAGAAAATAGAAGGCCAACCATTGACATTTTCCAAAGATTATTGGTCTTCTATAACTTCAGAATACGATGCAAATTTCTAAATAATTTGTAAGTGCATTTGATATTATTTATATAAATTTGTATTTACAACTTGTAATTGAATTATTTATTTATGTGTGTCTACATAATCAATTTGTATTTTTGTGTACATTATTTATTGTATTTCGTCTACATTATAAACTTTCATTGGTTCCAATATTGAGAATGATCTCAAAGTTATGGAACATTTAATTTGAGATGCAATCACAACATTGTAATATTTCTTTTTAAGAATTCGTTTTTAAAGAATTCATTGTAATCAATATTTACATTTTTGTAGTCAAAAAGTTATGAAGGAAAACTTTCATATTTAGAAAAGTCTCACCATTGGAAGTAGTGTGTTCTAATTCCATATTAGAGCCATTAACCTAAAGGACCAAACTGTTGTTTTGGGCATTATAATTTTTTGGGGCACGTACCTATGAGTGGAGATTTGGTTTATTTTGGCCCAAATACTAATCAAAGGTGTAGACAAGGAGTATCTTTCAGTGTGTCTAATTTCAAAACATTTGGAAATACAAGTCAAAAGTTATTAAGCAATATATTGTTTGCATGTCAACTAGGGCAGTTCTAAGAAAATCACTTTTTTCAAAAGTTAAAATTTGAAATTGGTTCATTATATTTATGTATGTATAGAAAGCTTTGAATCATTCCATTTCAATAAGTGAGTCAAAAGTTATGAGAGTTTTTAGTTTGTTGTCAGTTTTGGACTTTCTACTCTAAAACTAACTTCGAAGTCCTATATTTAATTCAATTTTCAATATTTACTCTAAAATGTGCTTGAGAATGTAGATTGTTTATTTCAACATTTCAACCATTGGAATTGGTGTTTTTCAATTTTATAAATAAATTATTAATAATTTTGTATTTTGCATCATTTCCTACTTCATTCTACTTACTCATTTTTTCTATATGTTAAACAATTCCAAATGATTTGAAAATTTTTAAGCATGTAGAGAACTTGTTATAATCAAAGAAAGTCAAAAGTTACAATCATTTTATATTATTTTTCATGCAAATTTGACCTACAGAACTTTAGCTGCCCAGAATTTAAGCAAGGTCAAAAAATGGCACTTTTACAGGTTTCAACACTTTGATCTTGCAATCCACACGATGGATTCTTTTGAAATTTTTTTCATGTCTTTTTAAACTACTATACTACAAGATCCTACGGTTAAATGCATTCAAAAATGTTTTTTTCCAAAATTTTCATATTTGTACTAAAAATGGAAGTTATGGAATGTTTTTAATGACAACATAGTCAAAGAACTTTAGGGGTTAATGATTCAATTTTTTCTTCTATCATGTATCTTTTTACGCTTAACATTTTATTAAAGAATTTAAAGAATATTTTTTCACATGCTTCTTCTGAATTTTGGAATTAGTTGGAGAGATTAAAGTTATAATGCAAAGTTTGTAAATGAACTAGTGGACAGAGATTAGTTTATTGGCAATACAAATTTTTTTGGCAACTCCTGAGTGGTTTGCAGTAACTAAATTAATGTTTGTAAGATATGCAAAGAATTCAAATTCCCATTGCTGTTCTGGTTTTTGAGTTCTACAATTAGAAACAAATATTTTTTTTGAAAAAGCAAAAATTAGAAATTAGTTTTTCATTTGAATGCATATAAATGGAAAATTTTAAATAATTCCATTTTAATCAATGAGATGGAAGTTATCCATAGTTTGTAGGCAATTATGGATTCAATGCTTTATATTATACTTTGAAGTTGTTTATTTAATTTCATTTTGAATATTTAAAGAAAAATATCACCAGATGTAGTTTTTTTATTATAATGTTGGAACCATAGGTATAGTTACTTTTAATTTTTAAATTGAATTTTTAACAATTCAATATATTGAATCATTCTCAATTACAATTTTTTTCACTTGTGTTGAACAATTTCAAATGATTGAAATTTTACAAGCATGTAGACAACTTGTCTTGAAGAATGAATCTAATGAAGCACCATTAGGATCTATGAGTTTTAGTAGAAATGTGAGTTTGAGAAGTACGCTCACTTGTTTTTGGTATTGCCTCTGATAATGTTTTTTCACCCTTTAGGGCCTAAGGAGCCCCAAGCAATCTCTTGAATTTCTTTGTAATCAAATTTTCATATTAAAATTTTATAATTTAGTTTAATTTATTATTTTTTCACAAACAACCATTCATGTCTTCTATCAGATCTGAAATTTTTATATTTTTTGGAAAAAAAAATGAAATTCACAAGAGTTTCTAGAGTTTCAATCTTTGAAAAATCATAGTAATTACAAAAATGTTCACTTTACCATGAAAATTTAACAGAAAATAGAAGAAATTATATTGATTACTATGGTGAAGTTGGCATGCTCTCTTTAGTTCTACACAAATAAATTTGATAGAAAAACATGTTCCACAATGCATTTTGAACTCTAGAAATCCCAACTTCAAATTGCCATAGTCAAATTATTATTGCTCCAAATTTGATAGCCAATGGCTCATTGAAAGCGAAATTTTTGTGCCCTCACATCTTGTTCACACCTCATAGGCAATTGAGGCTAGGAAAGTGTTCTCATTTCCAAAATTCAGTTTAAAATGACCAAATTTTGGCATGCTACTAGGCCCTAAAGGGTTAATGAAAATGCTAAATTCTTACAATCAACATGGAGGATTTTAAAACAAAATTGTCTCCATTCCTTGAAACTAGCTTGCTACAAGATTGTATAGTTGCATGTGTCCAAAAATGTATTTTTCTTCATATTTAGTACTTATATTAGAAATGACAAATTTGGATTGTTTTTGGTGAAAAAATAACCAAGACACTTCATAAGTTCAAAACATGTGAAGTCCTATAAACTAGCTTACCACAATCTTAACCCTTAAAGGACATTGCAAGCCCAACAGGCATATCAAAAGTCAAATCTTGAATTTTTCACATAGTTATTGATTTTAAATGTTTTCAAACTTATCTAAGAAAATGAAGTTCAGAAAATCTACTTTTTGTTCCATTTAAAAAATTCATTAATTTTAAAATCATAAATTTTGTGGCACTTTGAATATAACATCTTCAAAGCTCAAAATGCATAGCTTTTGAAGTTTTTCTATCAAATTTATCTTGGTGTGATCTCTAGGAGCATATCAATTACATCATGATGTTTGTCACTAGTATTTACATTTTTCTTGAAATTTTAATACTATTTTAAGCATTTTGTAATTACGATGATTTTTTCATAGAAGCTTCTTTAATCAATTGTAGTAATTCAATTTTGTGTTTTTAATTATGAAAAAATTAAACAAAATTTTAGACATCTGTTGTTTCACTTTCAAGCTATCAATATTTCAAAATATTTGTTTTAATGTAGCAATCTAACAAAGTTTGACCAAGGTAGGCACCAAAATGTCCTTTAAGAGTTAAAGAACACATATTCTCCAATTCAATCACACTTATTGTGCATTCTATACAATTTAGTGAATTATTTTATAAATTTTCTCATATTGTATTTTTGAACATTATAAAGAGAAAATTTCTTCATCCAAAAATTTTCCTTCTAGTATATTTTGTCCATTTCTTGCTACAAACTGTTGATGTCAATTATTCCTTAAAAAATCATGTTGGATTTCATAGCAAATCAAGAATGAAGCCAATTTAGTATCATTTGCTTTCAACCTACATGTAAATGTTGAAAAATTCACTATTTAATAGCTTTCAATGAAGGTTTGCTTTTCGATCTCAATGAATTCAACAATATGACCTTTTTGTGAGTACGCACTTGATGGCAATGGAAATTACATATAGTATATGCATTTAATCACAAATTACAAAAAAATTCCATTGTGATGATGGAAAAAGCATGTGTTGAGCACACATGCACCTCTACTACTATTTAGTTTATAACATATTGGCTCCCTTTAAAGCCCACAAGTGTTCAATTAAGTCACCTCTCAAATCATAATGACTATCTGCATCTTGTACTTCAACAGTGCCACTAACCAAATCCTCAAATGACAAGTCCCTATCAAAAGACAAATTATTGTCAAGTAACTCTGTAACTATGTCTTCTAGGCCAGGTTCATCTTGTTCATCTTCCACAATCATATTGTGGAGAATGCAACAAGTGAACATAATGTCACTTATGACATCCATACTCCACTGACGACATGGATTGTGTATGATAGCAAACCGAGCTTGCAATACTCCAAAGCATCGCTCCACATCTTTACGAACTGCCTCTTGTCTCTGTGAAAAATAGCCCCGCTTCTCATCATGGGCCATGTGAATTGTTTGCACAAAACACGACCAAGGAGGGTAAATGCCATCAGCTAATAAATAGTACCTGTTGTACTCAGTACCATTAACCACAAAGGTCATGTCTCTAGCTGCACTTGTCAACATATTGTGAACAAGTGGTGAACGGTCCAACACATTTAGGTCATTGTTAGACCCAGGCAAGCCAAAAAAAACATGCCAAATGTGTAAGTCCTCACTAGCTACAGCCTCAAGTATTATAGACTTTTTGCCAGACCGATCCCCAAAGTCCCCCTGCCAAGCAACAGGATAGTTCTTCCACTCATAGTGCATGCAATCTAATGATGCAAACATGCCAGGAAAACCACGAGCCTCATTGATAGCAAGTTGCTTTTGGAAGTCTTGCAAGGTTGGTTGTCGTAAATGATAATCTTCAAACTCCGCCTTCACTGCAATACAAAAACGCTTCAATGACTCCATTGCTGTACTTTCACTGGTTCGGCAATATTCATTAGTTGCATCTGCACATAATCCAAAACACAACATGCGAAGTGCTGCAGTGATTTTCTGGTGAGGAGACAACCCTTGTAAGCCAGTTGCATCCACTTTTTGTACAAAGTAACTGTCGTAAGTACAAACCCTATCCATGATATGTAGAAACAAGGAACGGCGCATACGATACCTCCTGCGAAATAAATGAGGTCCATAGACAGGGGTATCAGAAAAGTAATCTCTCATCATCCTTTGGTGCATCTCTTGTCTATCTCTAATAATATTTGGAGCTCTACCAGGCCGTGAGCCACCAACACGTGTAGGCATGTTTACACCATCCCCATTGGCCCTTTACATTTGTAGGACCCACTGCAAATTCAATTCATCGTCCTCATCATCTTCTCTCATAGCTTGTCGAGTAGCCAATAGCCTAGCCCTCCAAGGATGTATTCTCTGAAATTATTATCACACAAAGCACACTACAAGAACTAGATCAACCAAGCAGCTTTGAAGACCTCACAACAACTCCAAGTGACCTTCTAAAAAATAGAGTTTCTTTTTCACATCAAGCTGCCAAAATTCCTCCAATTGATTGGTGGTAGGTCTGTTCCAGCATCGTTGCTATTCGTTCCAGGGTACCCCAACCTGACCAGCGCCCTACAAAAAAGTTTCACAATTCTTTCTATAGAGATTTCAATATTAGTGTGACAATGTCTTAATTTGTGAGAATAGGTATCTCTTTATTGTAGTTTGATTTTTCTGTTTGTTCTTCACATGGTAACTAATTTTATAACATTTAAGCATGATGGTACAATCACTTTGCCAAAATGTAATTAAAATATAGAGATATTCATTTTTTCAAAGTTTAGTCATATGACACTTTTCATTGAAGTCTTCATTGCTCATCGGTTTGTTACTTAAGGGAATGTTTTTTAATATGAAAGATGTGCATGTGGATGTTCCCTACATATCTACCCAATTGGATTAAAAAAAATTCATCATCAATTCATCATCAAAAAATATTGTGTAAAATCATGAAAAGTGACTTCTCATTCACCAAAAATGAGTTTTTGATATTTTGAAATTGCAATTTGGTATGTTTTATTGAGAGTGGGTAAGAATCAAGTATTAATTATGCTAAACAAAAAATGATAGTTTTAGTTATATATTATATACAAATATTTGAACGGCTCCAAAACGCAGTTCGTAAATGAACTGGACCTGACTATACTCCAAAAAGTGTCTATTTTATAACATTGAAGCAAAGCCTGTGAGTTTGGTTTGTATTATTTGACGTTATTTCGTTGGGTCCTGTTGGATACTTATAATTATTCCAAATCAAATTATCATGTATTTCTTGAACATGGAATGAATAAATTATGAATCTTCACTTGTGGATTTTTGTTGTGTCGAAGGTATGTAGTATGCGGACACGAAAATGCCTAAATAACCACACGATCAAACTGCAATTTGCAATTTGCAAGCTAATGTACCGCAATCTAGCCAAGAGCGTGGGCAACAAGGGCAAAGTCGCGCACATTCTAATTTCCACTTGGATTTGATTTGTGAAACATGCACACACTTTTAGAAATAGTTGTGCCCCTCTTTGAGTTGGTCCCAAGATATTTAGATTGCAAATCAAGGTGGCGATAGGCTTGTCTACGTTATTAACCCCTCACCGCCCAAGGCCTAACCATGTTAAAAAACAACCTTGCTTTTCAAGTGTTATAAGTCTAAATGTGAGTAAGTTATGAAAATCTCAACTGTACAATCTTGTAGTGTGCATATTGTAGATGGTGTAAATCAAATTTGGGGTCATTTGACCGTATAGATTGAAAGATTATAATGTTTTAGTGTTGACAAAAGATGCTGAAATTTTCCTAAAAACACATTTGGAGGTGAAATTCGATTTCTAAATCTACTCAAATGAAAAAACTTTAAACTACAAAGTGATTTAAAATCAAAAGACAAACACTTTGGTGGGAAAAAAAATCATTCAATTGACTCATTGCATTTGCAAAATGGATTTGAAATGTCAAAAAACAGTGAAAAAAGTAGCAAGAAAACACATCTATGGCTGAACCTACCTCTACTAAAATGCTTCTCAGTCAATCATAACTTCTTGGATTGATATGAAATTTTTACCACAAGAACTAGACTAGTATGCGCAACTTTTCCAACAAAAATTATTGAAAACAAACCCTGTATGAAGAAGTTATAAGCCGCCGAAGTTCACTGTAATGCAAAAATGTCTGGATTTTGAACTTCGAATTGCTCCCAAGCATTCAAAACAACTTGGATTGACATGAAAATTTTATCACAATAAGTAGACTTTATGGGGAACAAAACCCAACAAATTTTATTGAAAACTAACATTTGATGAAAAAGATACAAGCCCCCGAAGTTGCAGCCATCTCATTGCAGTGTGGTGAACTCAAATTGAACCTGCGAACTTTGAATGGCTTTCAAAAACTCATTACATCTTGGATAGATCTGAAAATTTTACCACAAAAAATAGACTATTATGCGCAACTTTCCCAACAAGTTTTATTGGATTTGGACATTGGATGCAAAAGTTACAGCACTTTGAAGTTGACTGCTAGACTGTGTGAGGACACTTTTGGTCCCCTTGGGCGGTGAGGGGTTAATAAAGGTCGATGGTGGTCTGTTTTTTTGTCATTGTATCCGTCAACCAAGTCACAATGTGGTTGATAGGCTTGGATTTTTCTTCTTTCTAATGAAATTCTGTTTCCATTTGTTTCAAAAAAACCCAGCCATTGCAGAGTCTCCACAACAATAATGTTATTGAGATAGAAGCATCATTAATCAATCATTTAAGTGACTTTGAAGCACAATCACGGTGAAGAGTACAAGGTGGTGGAAAATTATCCCATCGAAGAAGATAGAAAATATATGAATAGCAAAATTTTTAGAATTTCATTCCCAAAATTGAAATTATAGTGAATTTTGGGAGCTAAAAAGTGCACTTGTTAAGTAGCCAATATCTAAAGTCTTCCAATTCTCATCATTCAAGAACTACTTTCTCACTTACTACTTATTATTTTCTTACTCACTACACTAAAATTGGTAAATAGTGTTGGGTGATAATTAGCGTTGTTTCCTGTTTTTTACCCCCAACACTATTTTTCAACTTGTGTGTAAATAGTGTTGGGGCACTTGACTCCCGCCGTCAAACACTAAACGCACTCTCGTAGAAATGTTGAAATGACCAAATTTTACTGTAGAGCTAAGATAGTGTTAGAATGGGTAAATAATGTTCTAACACTAACCTTGCAAATCACAATTAGTGTTATTATTGACAATTAGTGTAGCCAACACTATTTTCCAATTTTAGTATAGTTCAGGACATGTGTCATAACCTTATTAGTCCTAACCTTGAAAAGGACACCAAAAAATCCATTCCAAACTTGAGTTCTGATATGAAGATGCAAATAGTACACCCTACAGGTTGGGCACTAGGCATGTTGATGACTGATGCTTCTGGCTTTAGTTGAAGGAGGTTCATGAACGATGCTCAAAGACTGACATAATGGACTTGGTAATTGGTATGAAGGCCCTGGTTTTGGAAAATAACCATGGGCTCTGCTCCCATGGCTAGGCAAGTACCAGCCCACAGTTATTTTCCATAACCAAGGGCTGCATAATAATTACCAGACATAGAGGGAATCATTATTTTGTGATGGAAATGAAGTGATTGGGCAAAGTGATTCAATTTTGTGATAGAAGTTAATTCAGTTTTTGTGATTTAATAACCAATGTCATCTACCCCTTTGCCATCAAAAACATTTTTATGGCCTAATGAAGGAATTGCTTCAATGATGTATGTGCGAACAAAGGTTGGAAATGACATTTTTATATTAAAATTAATTGTCCACTACAAATCCTCAAAGGATATGGGATCATTTGAAAATGAGAGCTTGACCACTCATAGTCAAAATGTCAAAATTATGTGCAATAAAGAGTTTTAGATCTCATTTAGGCACAATAGAATAACTTTTTTCCAAAAAAATTGAACTTTAAAAAAATTGGTCAATCAATCTAAATTTCATTATAAAAAAATCCATGTGAGATTTGAAGCATCTCATCAAAAGTTATGGATAAAATTCACAGAGGATGTTTGAAAATGTAAAAGAAAATGTCCCTTCCAACTCCTTTATCAAATTTGTTTATAAATTTTGATTAGAGGTTAGAAAGGTCAAACGCATTTTTCAATATGAAATTTAACTTGATTTTTCAACTCTTTATAGTCCAAATTTTTTTCAAAAAAAAATTCTACAATGCCTAAACGAGGTCTAAAATTCTACTTCAAATACAATTCCTACTTTAATTTGACTTAACTATGAGTGATTGAGCTCCTACTAAGTTTAATTTAGTTATATCCCACATTGTTTATTTTACCTCCTACCACCCCATATGGATATAAAGAGTTGTCTTCTCATTTTCAAACACAAATAAAAAATGGCTTCCAAAATATAATAAGATGAATGATTCAAGGAAAAATTGTTTTCTATTGCTAAAGTTAATCATTGTCTTTGATTTCATTACAAGTTGCAAGCAAATGAATTTTGGAAGGCCTACAGTCACAAATAGGTGCCTATGTCCCAAATCTTGAAAAATTTATGAGCAATCAAAAATGCTTGAAAAAATACAAAACCACTTATATTAAGTTGAATTCCACATGTATTTTTATTTCTCTAAAAGATGATCTAAAATTATTTTTATCCAGAGAAACCTATGAGAAAAGCGGACCAACCCTTAAGAGTTAGGAGGGGGGAGAAGGTAGATGTAAATTTTTAATGTTTTTTGCAAAAACAAAATTATACTATGAGTAGAGTCTAGATATCAAATTGACCTTTTTGCAAGTTTTAATTTTCTTTCCATCTTTGCATGAATTCATTCTTAACCTTGCTCAATAATCATGGAGTACAAAGTGACTACACTAATTGTATTGTTGAAAAACAACCAAAGATTGCTTTTTCAACATTTTCAACATTTTCAACATTTTGGGATGTATTTTTGTTTGTTGTACGTGGATTTGGTACGAAAACATTCATAATCCAAATATTGGATGTTGTCTCTTTTAGGATTTAAAGACAATACTTCATAAATTTTATATTTATCCATACAATGTTCAAACAATGCATTCTAAAGTGCGATGGAATCTTTTTTTAGTTTGACAATAAGTTCTAAACAAAGTAGTTTAAATAACAACTTCTATTAGCATCCATTATAGGTGTACATACCCTAGAAGTGAGTATTTCAAGCAACCATGTATTTGTCTTCTATTCCTAAGGTAGGAGGTCCAATAAACATGCCTTTATGAGTTGATCTCATTTTTGAAAAAGCAAAGCTTTGTAGGAGAATAATGGAGTTGACATCTTATCCAAAATGTTTTAAATTTTTTGGACCTTTGTGGAATTACTTTCAAACTTTTGAAGATATAACACAGTAGTCATGAGAAGCATCCCCTTCTTAAAATGAATATGACTAGTACATGACTAATACATTGATGGTGCATTGAAGAAAACAAAATGTACCTCTACAATATGGGATGCATTTTGAGCTTGGTCTAGGAGTTAGTAACTTGGGAAAAGAGGAAAAAAGTCAAATTAGGATTACAAGCTCTCTCTCTTCTTCTCTTGCTCTTGGTTCTCTTGTGCTTTTTTTGGTGTGTGTGTGTGTTTTGGGGGGGAAACAATGAGTGCAAGGAGTTCAATTAGGATCATAAGCAATTAGTCAAGTAGGTTTTCATTAAATTGAAGTGACAATTGGGTGAAAAATGGAGGTGGTTGAGGTCAGATGGAAGGTTGAATGAGAAAACATGAAGAGAGGTTAGGTTTTGAGAATTGCCTTTAGAACTACCAACTTGAGGTGCAATTATGGGCGGACAGTACAAGGGATGGAGTTGAAATTTGGAAGATGAGTGCGCCTTGAAGTCACCTTTCCAAAATGGTATGGCTCAGCTCATTTGAAGCTAAAATGAAGAATTTGCAGCCGTTTTTGTGCAAGGTGGTCTGTTGCCGTGGCAAATCAAGGTCACGAACTTTGGCAAGTCATCGCGGAGGGATGGAAGGTCAATTGAGGCTGAATTTTGGAGAGAAGCTGCATCATCAAGTGGGATTTCTATAAAGACCAAGATCGCTCAATTTGGAGTAACAATGAAGAAATGGTGGTTATTTTTGTGGAGGGAGGTCGGCTGCTGCCTTCAAATGGAGCTACAACTTTGAGGAGCAATTGCGGAAGATTGGCAAGGTTTGTTGAAGTGAAATTTGGAGGGAGAATGGATCGTAAAGTTAGCTTTCCAAAATGCTAAATCTCAATGGATTTGAAGCAAGGAAAGAGAAATGGCAACCATTTTGGTGGAGAGAGGCCAACTGCCTCATGGGTGGCAATTGGGGTTGTGCTCCTCCTTTGGTGATTTCAACCAAGTTTAAATGTAATTTTGATTACAATCTATGTTGAGTGTTGCATTTTTTAGTACATATCTACGGTCTTCCACAATTTGGATGCTTAAAACTCTTGCATGATTGGTGAAAGATCCATGGGGGAGTCCATGGTTGAATTAAGGGATTTGGCTTGAGGGAAGTATGCTGTCATGGTTTTTTAGAGTCCCATTTAGCTCATTTAGGGTCCAAATTGGGCATTTCTGGTGTGATTTTGGTACAATAATAGACCCTAACTTCCTTAAGCTTGAATTAGGATGGTATAGGGATTTTGAGACATGTATGGAGATCATTTAGAAGGGCCGTCCCCCTCTCACTAAAAGTCAGTTGAATGCAATTTACCAAAAAGAGAACAACCATTATAGAGTCCATTACTTGGAAGGCATTTAGATTAGGGTCCCCTACTCCTCTTCTAGCCCAATATTGTAAATGAGTTTTACCTTAAGGTAAAATTCACTCACAGAGTGTGGATGATCTTATGAGTAAGGTAGAGGGTCCTAAAATCATCCTTCATTTACTGAAAAATGCCTTTAAATTACTATTTTGTCTAATTTAGTGCTCTTATGACTATGTAAGTATTTTTCTAATAGTTTTCAATTCAATAATTATTTTGGTATTTTTATGTTTCTTCTTTACTCATAGTTTTCCATTCACATTAGATTCATTTTCTAATTCTATGCTTGGTTTCCACTTGATGTTTTGTATTTTTACTTTTTATGTTTTTTAGTTACTAATTTGATCTAGGTTCATTTTCTATGAACTAAAAAGTGTTCAACCTAATGGTTGTAGCTTACTTTAGAATATTAACATTTTTAAATTTAAAAACTAACACCTAATTTTTATATTTTCATTTATCATAAATGTAAACCAATATGGTGGTTCACACACTCCATCTCATTATTCCTTGAAAATTTTACATCATTTTGCTTATATATTTTTACTCTACAAATATATTATTAAAATTAGTTTTTCAAACTTATCATGAAAGAAGGTTGGATTAAGAAGATTTAATCCTTATTTAAGACGAATGAGGAATTATTTGAAAATGCATTGGAAGTGGGTTGGAAAATCTTTTAAAATAAACACAAAACAATCTTATTATGGACAACCAAATACTTCCTTATTAGCCTATGATCATGAAAACATTGTAAATTTTTTTGAATTATTTTTTTGATTTGAAACATTTGCATGATTTCTTGAGTGATTTAGGATTTTTAAACAAATTTTCAAGTTTATATGATTTTTTTAAGGATTGGGATGGAAGTGTACAAATGGGGTTGTTTGAATGTGAATGGATTATCACATGTCAAAATTAAAATTTTCTTGTATTTATTTTATGGAAGTTTTCTATTTGTTTTTTTTATAAAAACAAATCTCAAGTCCTTTCTATGAGGCTAAAAATATCCTTTTTACAAATTTAATATAGGCTAGAAGAATGGAGCCTTATCAATGTTCACCAATTAGTGCTTGTTTGTAATTGATAAACATTAAGGAGTAGAGGGATTGGGGTCATTTGATTTTTGTCAGGTTTACATTGATTGCTTTAGCATTTGATATGAACAATATGTGGTTAAGAAATGTTATTTGAGGATTAACTCTTTAACCCTATAATGACCACAAATGTCATTGGAATGGTCAAACAATATTTTTCCTTTATTGAAGGGGAAAATTTTCATTCATTGTGCAATTACTATTATACCTACATTACTAAATTAAATTAAATTCATATTAGTTCTTATTTTATTTTGAATTGAGTATTTTATCAAAAAATGGTATACCTATATAAAATATTTTATCTTTTTGAGGATCCGTTACAAGTTGACTTTATATTTAGAATGATTTCTTTTAATTTTAATAAAATTGATTAAAACAAAGATTCTAAATTGTTGTTTCTATTTTGTTTCTATTTTTTGAAAATTTTCTTTAAATAATGAATATTTTATTGAACATCAAAGTTGAAAATCTATAATAAATTTCAAAATATAATAATACAAATTTTTTTCTTATACTAATCACAATCTGAGGCCAATTGCAGTCAAGCGCAACAATTTTCATTACTTTTGACTACATGGTTAAAAAGTTATTGTATGATATGTAGTTTTTATTGCCCATCAATTTTTCACAGTAATTTGGGTTTTAAAAGACCTTGTTTTCTTGGTATTGACTGTTTGAATGTTTTGCATCCTTTGAAGTGCTCTAAGTCATGCTCAGTTGGTGAAATGCATGATTTTTCAGGTGATATCATACCACTTTTTGGTTAATTGTGCAAGTGGAGATCAAGAGGTTTTGGTTTTTTGAGGAAGTAGAGAAAGGTGAGTTCCCATGTCGTCATGGAATGTCTTGAATTTAGTGTCTTCCAGCCTATGGTATGAATCAAGTGTGAGTTATTGAGTGGTATTGAGATGGAATTGGCCACTCTTGTTTCGTAGTGAATGTTTTTTTTCCAATATAGTATTTGTAAATTATAATGTTTTGATGTGTCTCACCTCAACTTAATTGATGCAAGAATATTTGATAGTATATGCTGCCGTTTCTTTTAGATGGTGTGATGAGTTTTTTTGTTGAATTTCAAATGCACAACTAAGTTTGAAAACAATTTTTTATACTCTTGTTGATATGTCACATAAGATTTTCCTATGTGGTGAAGTGATACTCTTGGTTTTAGTTGTTATCAAACGTGCCATTGAATTGAATATTACATTTTTATCGTCATTATCATCTATAATGACCATTTTTTTCCATTCTTTCACCTCCTAAAATTACTTTTGTTATCATTTGGTTTGATTTCATCTAACACAGAATTGTAGTAGACAAAATGTGATTTTGGTGAACAAATGAGATTTGTCTATTTAATGTGAAGACACTAGATGTTTGCCAAACTCTGAATGGAAAATTGAACGAAGCTGTTCTATGTTCTATATTCAAGTGCTTATGCTTTGCAGCAATCCATTGTTAGGATGGGAATGTGAGAAAAGAATTGAAAGACTTGGAAGCCATACTTTTTTGATATGTAAGATTTCCTTGTGAATGTCCAACAATCCTTCAATTGCTCAGGAGTGATCATTATTGTTCTCAAAGGTTTAGCAAAGGATACATTGTTTGTAGAAATGAGTTGAAAGAACATTAATTTGACGTTGGGTCGAGGCATTTATCTATTTATGAGTTCGTTTTGGGGTGAAGGAATATTTCTTTTTAGCCATGGTTCAAAGCATATGTCTAAGGAGGAGGTCGTAGTAAATATTTGCTTCCTTTGTTCAAATGGTCTTTGGGTTGCAGACATTGTTTTGGTGAGATGAAAGTAATGTTATTTGACCTATTTTGAGCTATAATTAGGGTTTAGGGCACTTTTACTTCAAAGTGTGTAGTAAACTTATTGTATTAAAATGAAAGGGATTTGGAAGATCTTCGGGGACAGGAATAATAAATATTTAATAAGTAACATATAATTCGTTAATGATTATAAAGTGATAACATCCAGAATTGCCTGTTTTTGGCGAAATAGATCATGAAGCATTATTTGGATCTGTATACAAATAAAAGTTTGTATGGATAGATTGACCCTTGTTTTTACCAATATATTTTAACAGAATTTATAAAGATGAATTTCAGAATTTATCTAAAATTTGATTACTATAAATATCATAAATTTTGAGTAAAGTTTGTTGGAATGCTTTTCGAATGAGGTTCCCTTGGAACACCCATTTTTTAAGTATGGCGCGAGACTTCTTCTCAGACAAATCTTTAAATATTATTTTTTGTGTTTGTGTCTTTCAGAGGAATTATTTGCCTTTCATTGAATATCAAAGTGTTTTTGACTTCTTGGATTATGGTGTCTTAGTTTTGACATTTACAAACAAAATTAAGTGACACCAATTGATTTAAATTTTAAACTATTAAATGAAAATCAATTTGTATACCCTAGAGTATTAATCTAGTAGTGAAATTTCTTGAAATGGTAAATTCTCTTTTAGTCCTTTTGAAATGGAGGAAGTAATATATAATGAAATTCAGTGAAATCAATTATGTTTGAAATGATTATACAATGGAAGAATTCTTGAATGGATAATATGTCCAAGAATTTGTATTGAAAATTAATGTTTAAATTAGAATATCATTTACAATGTTTATATATTTTAGTAAGTGTAAAAATCGTAGTTTTTTTGTTTTCTAGAATGTAATGATTTATATATTTCATCATTGAATGTTTTAAATTGATATAGGTGGAAGAATTGACTTTTTGTTGAGCAAGTGAATTGATTTTCTAATGTTGTGAAATTGTTTGACACATTCTAATGAGTTGACTTCTTAAATGGATTAGGAGTGAAACATTTTCTTAGCCTATTTTTTGAGTGGTTCTTGATGGAAGTTCAAAATCTATTCTAAAATTTCTCCATATGCATTTCTAAAATGATGGATGCATAAACTATGGACTATACGATAGTTGAAAATATTGATTTTTTTTTTCAAAGACAACCCTAGAATTACTGAAGTTGAAGATTCTTTTTGCATGAACTTGTTGTAGATGTCAGAGACATAGTTCTGGTTAGGTGTAGTTTTTTTTCAATGAAGTGCCTATATATATAAGTAGGTGAAGTTTTGATTTTTTAACTTGAATTTTTGAGATATGGCAATCAATCAAAGGCTTATGAATTTTTTTTATGAGATTCATCTTTGATGAATTTTCTAATTGTGGTGAAATCATCAAATTTGTAGTTGTGGTGAATTTAAGGGGGGTTATCTATGCTATTAAAGAAAAGTTGAAGCATTTTAATGCATTTTATTTAAAAAAGTTTTAGGGCTGTACATTTTAATTGTCATTCACTTTCAGGGCCCTACATTGTAATTGTCTTTTGAATCAAAGATACTAGTTCTAGAATTTTTAGTTCAATGGTATTTTTTATATTTTAATATATACTTTGTACCCAAAGAGAATTTTATTGGCTTTTAAATGTTTGACCTTTGATTGTTGCCCTTTGATTATGTGTTTGTAGGGTCTTAGTGAAATTTATTTTTGAAGATGCAAATGATATTTTTCAATGTCTAGATTTCTTTAGATTTTATAAGGTTTGGTAATTTTGGATATGATTAGTGTTGATTCTCTCATTGGTTATTCTATCAAATCTCTTTTTTTTAGGTTATTAAATTTCAATATAGGTTTTTAGTAGAGAATATCATTAATATTGATAATTTCATATTTTTAGTGGATAACAATTTAAGTCATGTAATTTAAATTTATATTTTGAACTGAATATGTAGGCAAGAAGAACTTCAAAGTGATGCTAGAATTCCTGCAACTTCTTCATGAGTTTTACAACCTCTATTGGATCTACAATGGAGAAGCCCTTGAAACTGTTGAAGACATTTATCTTGAAACTATCTTGCTTTTCTAGTAAGAATCTTGAGACATCTGGTGTTCAACACTCGTCACTTGAAGACAATGATGTTCCAAATGCAACAACATCTTGTGTTGAAAGCCCTTCATGTGATTCAAATGATGGTAATGATGCTAAGAATGATTGTGTGGACATGCGTCGTGGTGAACATTTGGTTTTACCACCCACTCCAACGAATGATGATTTCATGCAGTGGTATGAAGATTATTGTAAGAGAGTAGATCAGATATTGGCAAGAGATAATTTGCAAATTTTGAATGCAAGGCAATGTCATCACTTGGTTGTGAAGGTTAAGAATACAATGGATTGGATATTGGGGGAGATATCTTCTTTTGGTGGTTTTGAGGAGTTCAAAAGCATCTTGAAGGACTTGCGGTGTGTTGTGGTCAAGGCATTTTCCCTAGTTGAAGAATGTGGCCGAGAAAATTTATGTATTTCAGCTGTTTTTCAATTGGAGAATGAAGAATCATTTCGGGAGTTGTTGTTGGATTTGGAGTGTTGCTTTGAAGCAACATGTGTCAAGATTCAATCCAAGGACAAGATCAAATCAATTGATTTTGGAATGGCATCTATGAAGGATGTCCAACATGATAGACAAAACTTCAAAAGTATATTGGAAAGGTCAAAGATTGCCTCTATGTCGAGCAAGTCTCCTAAACTTGCAGAGTATTTGTTGAAGAGGTTGGACAACCTGGATCATGTTAAAGGAGGTGAATTGAACAATTTGGAGTTTGCTGATTGTGGTACATTTGAGAAAGGCAAACAACTTGGTAAGGATGGAGGTGTTGGTTCTGTTTATGAATCAAAGTGGATGGGATTGACTTGTGCTTTCAAAGTCTTGACTAATCGTGAAGGACCATGTGATGAGGAGACCATGGAGAGGATCAAGGAAAATGTTCATAAAGAATCAAGTGTTGTTGCAAGCTTGAATCATCCAAATCTTGTCAAGTTTATGGGCATGGGCGAAGGTGATGATGGATGGCCTTTTTTGATGATGGAAAAGATGGATACAAGTTTGAAGGACTTAGTCATTGAACAAATTTCAAAAGGACTTCATCTACTTCCCTATGATGTTTTGCTTGACATCATTCAACAGATTGCAAGTGGTATGTATTATTTGCATGACATGCATGTGGCACATCGTGATTTGAAGCTTGACAATATTCTCTGGACCCCATTGAGGGACAAAGAGGAATCTCTCACATCCTTTGGATGTATAAAAGTGATTGATTTTGGTATTTCCAAAATTGAAGTTGGTAGTGAAAGTTTTGAGCCAGACAATATGGGCACCTTAGCTTATCGGGCTCCTGAGGTGTTGAAAGCCTATGCTAAGGGCAATGCAAATTATTTTCAAGCGGATGTATATTCGTTTGGCATTACATGTGCCGAGCTCTTGAATGGTAGATTGTCATTTAAACAAGAACCACCACCCTTTTCTTCAGGAGCTTTATATGAGATGATAGAAGATGGTGTGCGTCCGGACTTGCCAAGCAATTGTGAAGAATTGAGTAGTTTGATAAGGGATTGTTGTGCTTTTAATCCCCTTGAAAGGCCCACCTTTTCTGAGATATGGAAGCGACTTAGAATTATGAAAATCAATCATTTGGTTGGACAAGGATGTCATTCACGATTTTGTTCTTCGAGCAAGGTATGATGCAAACTCTATTTAATGAATCATGCAAACATGTATGAAAAAGTACAATCACAAGGTAAGATTTTGTATAAAGTACAATTTTATAGAATTATCAAACGTGAAGATGATTTTGTCCTACTAAGAGTGAATATTTTAATTATTACAAGAGGAGTTTGTTTATTGTTATGTCTTCTTTTAATAGTTTATACTTGAAACTTTTATGTTAAATTTGATAGTTTCATGAAACTATTACTTGTATTGATAAACTTTTATAAAGAAAAACCACATTTAAAATGAAAGCAAGAAGCGCACTATGACTTATATTGACAACAAATTGTTTCCATATATATTGTAATAGATGTGTGGAATAGTTTATTATTGGAATCCTTTCAATACACATAAATTTTTATATTGAAATTTCATACATATTTCTTGAAGTCCCTATTGTTGAGTGTTTTGAACATGATTTGATCAACCTAACATCTTTTGAATTATGAATTAATATTCTCTTTGATGTTTGAAAAGACCTAAATTTTTTTTTTCCATTTCTATTTGAGTAATTTCTTTAGATTTGATTTCTTGGGGATTCTATGAAGTCAATTTTTAGATTGCTTAAGGTATTTCAATTTAATAAGGTCTTATAGGTACCTTCAGTACACAATTTTCATTATATATGGCCTCAATTACAATCACTTATATTGCATTTTAGTCTGATCTTAGGAGAGAGGATTTTCTTTAATATACAAACTTCTTGTAGCTCATTTAATAAGGAATCCAAAGATGTAATTATACATATGAAATGAATATTCTTTGAATACAATAACCTTAATTTGCCTTAAGAACCTTAGTTTTTTTATTTTTCAATACATGTATCATTTGACAAGTTCAATAATTTTTGGGGCTTTAGAATAAAATTTTCATCTTTTTTATTTGAAAAAAACATTGCAAATGAATTTTAATTATAATTGGAGGGAACCTTTTATATGGATTTCTAAAAAGTATACATTGTTGAATTTTTTTGATGTAATTTTTATCAAAGCTCATCTAAGTTCTTTTAATGTTAATAATAATTTGTGCCTAATACAAGAGTTGTATTTGGGATTGTAACCGTATCATTCAATGTGAAGTTGAACCATCTCAAAACTCAAAGTTGAAGCTTTGCTAGTGGACTTAGTTTGATTTGATCGTTTGAGAATTTGACAAATATTTTGATAAACTTTACTTTTAATACTTTTTAAGTATTATTATATTGCAAGAATCAAGTAATTCTCATATTATGTGTTTCTGCCATAAGTCCATTTCGATTGTTGTACTATTATTTCTTTGCCAAGTGATCATTGCAACTAGAATCACTAATTGAGTCGACTGTTACAATTGTAGGTCCATGAATCAAAGCAAGATGGAATGCATTCAAAGTTATTTGGTGTTGTTGAAAAGGTCAAGGAAGTTCAAAATTTCCTTCAAAAAGTGAATACCTTGGGCATCGTTGGCATGGGTGGACTAGGCAAGACCACTATTGCTGATGCTTTACTTCATGTTGAAGATGGAATTGCAAAGTTCCACAAAAGATGTTTCCATCATATTGGAAAGCTTCAAAGTGATGAAAATTGCTTACCAATATTGCAAGACATATTGAAAAAATTGGGTGTTCACAAGGATGTGGAAAACTTGTTTGATGGGCAAATTGCGTTAAAAGAGGCCTTGAAAAACAACAATATACTCCTCATTTTGGATGATGTATGGGATTCCAACCATTTGAACAAGATTATGTCACAAGACATCTTTTCTTCATATCCCAATTCAACATTGGTTGTATGTTCGCGCAATTCAGATGTAATCAAGGATCATGTTGCAAAAATATATTATTTACAGCCATTGTTGGATGGAGATTTGGCTATGAAATTATTCACTTCTCATTGTTTTGGTGATGGAAAGGTGAACATGCCGAATCAATTCACCAAGGTGGGTTCAAAAATTGTAAAAGCTTGTAAGGGTTTGCCTTTGAGCTTGAAGGTCCTTGGTGAATTTTTGCATGGCAAGGATAGGGTGAGAAGTTGGGAGAGAGTGTTGCAACGATTGAAAAGGGGTAGATCACCACAAACTGGCAACATTGGAGATGATGGAAGAATCTTTGAAGTATTTAGGATTAGTTTTGATGAATTGGAAGAGGTAGAGAAAACCATGTTTTTAGACATTTGTTGTTTCTTCCTCGAAGATGTGTATGGTCGGAAGTTGCATGTTCACCCTGATTGTACCTACTTAATTACTTATGGTGAGAGTTCTTTGGTGAAAGCCTTTGAGACATTGCAACATCGTTCATTAGTCGATGTACATGATGGGAAGTTGTTCATGCATGATCACCTTCGTGACATGGGTCGAGAGATTGTGGAGTTGAAAGTCAATGCTCAACTTTCTAGTGTTGACAATGAAAAGAAGTATGCTGGCACTCGACTTGTATATCCAAGTGGAGATACATTTGAGCAAATGATGAGGAAGGTTAGTTTTTGGTTGCAATGATTTTTGAAACTTTATTCATATATTAGGTGAAAGTGAATTCAATTTGTTTTATTGTTGATTAATTTGCATCAATGTAATGCTATTTTTCTGTAGCTTTTGAATGGTTTGGAGTTTTATTAGTAAATCAGATTTGTGTTATTTACAATATTTTTAATGGAAAACTACACATGTATGCAGGAATTTGATTTCAAAACTCTTGAAGGGATTTTATATCGAGTATCAAGAAATGATGTTACCCTTGACAAGTATTTGAATGATAATGACTATCCAGGGCTTTGTATTTCTCTACTTCGAACAGGTATGTCTATAGAAAATCAATATTCAATTTTCCTTTATACACACAAATGTGATTAATTTTGTATGTCTTGATTTATGAAGAATTTAAATCAATTTTTTGTATATTATACTTTATTCACCTAAAAGAAAAAGCAAATTAGAAAGAGGTGGTTTTAAATGCAATTGTTAAGTGGATTGAATTTTAATTTCTTGTATTCATTTCATTATATGACATTTGAAGTAGTCATCATATAACATTTCATGAAATATTTAGTAGTGTATTCTTGAATTTCTACACATCCAATTTTGAATGAATAATTGAATATAAAAAAATCTTATCATATAGTATTTAACCCTTATGAGGGTCAATTACAACTAATTTAGTAGTCTGCTTTTACAATTTGTTTGAAGATATGTCATGATTTTGAATTGATATTTTCTTCCTTCAGTATTTTATAATTAACACTTTACATTCCATTTGCACCTACAGCAAAAGAAGAATTATCTTATGACTTCGACAATTTCATTCACGTAACATTACTGGAGTTACATGGTGCTCATATCAGAGAACTACCAATTGGAGTCAAAAATTTGAAGTCATTGAAGTCATTAAGGCTCCAATGTTCTAATTTACAATTGGTTCCGAAAACTTTGTTCAATTCTCCTTTGACATCCCTCAATTTGAGTGGGTGTTCCAAGCTATCGAGATTGCCCAATGCACTAGGGAACTTGTCTTCTTTGACATCACTCGATGTCGGCAGTTGTTACGAACTATCGACATTGCCCGATACATTGGGGAACTTGTCTAATTTGACATTATTCAATGTGAGTTATTGTTCCAAGCTATCGACATTGCCTGATGCATTGGGGAACTTGTCTACTTTGACATCACTCAATGTGAGTTGGTGTTCCAAGCTATCGACATTGTCTGATGCATTGGGGAACTTGTCTTCTTTGACATCACTCGATGTCAGCAGGTGTCGCGAGCTATTGACATTGCCTGATGCATTGGGGAACTTGTCTTCTTTGACATCACTGGATGTGAGTGGGTGTTCCAGGCTATCGACATTGCCCAATGCATTGAGGAACTTGTCTTCTTTGACATCACTCGATGTGAGTGGGTGTTTCAGGCTATCGACATTGCCTGATGCATTGGGGAGCTTGTCTAATTTGACATCAGTCGATGTGAGTTGGTGTTCCGAGCTATGGACATTGTTTGATGCATTGGGGAACTTGTCTAATTTGACATCACTCAATGTGAGTGGGTGTTCCAAGCTATCAACATTGCCCGATGCATTGGGGAACTTGTCTTCTTTGACATCACTCGATGTAAGTGAGTGTTCCAAACTATCGACATTGCCCGATGCATTGGGGAACTTGTCTTCTTTGACATCACTCAATTTGAATAGGTGTTCCAAGCTATCGACGTTGCCTGATGCATTGGGGAACTTGTCTTCTTTGACATCACTCAATTTGAAGGGATGTTCTAAGCTATTGACATTGCCCGATGCATTGAGGAACTTGCCTTCTTTGACATCACTCGCTTTGAAGGGGTGTTCCGAGCTTACAACATTACCCGACGCATTAGGGAACTTGTCTTCTTTGACATCACTCGATGTGAATGTGTTTTACGAGCTATCGACATTGCCTGATGCATTGGGGAATTTGTCATTTTTGACTTCACTATATGTGGGTGTTCCAAGCTATTGATATTGTTCAATGCGTTGGGGAATTGATCTTTTTTGAAATCACGCGATTCAAATTGGTGTTCCAAGCTCAAAACGAGATGGTGTTTGAAACTATGGATGTTGCTAGATGTATCGAGGAATTTATTTTGAATTGGTGTTCTAAGCCATTGAGATTGCTTGATGTGTTGGGGAACTTGTCTTCTTTGACATTACTCAATTTGGTTGGGTGTTTAAAGCTCTTGAGATTACGTAATACATTGGGGAACTTGTCTTCTTTGAGATCATTTGAATGGAGATAATGTTTCAAGCTATCCACATTGCTTGATGTATGAATGCATTGGAGATTTTATCATTTTTGACATTATTTGATTTGAATCAATGTTTAAAGCTATAGAGATACTTGATGCATTGAAGAGCCTTTTTTTGACATGAGTTGATTTGAGTGAGTGATCCTTCTACCAACATTGCCTATGGCATTGGGAAATTAGTCATCTTTGACATCATTCAATTTGTGTGCATGTATAGACAATTAGACATATATACTTTGAACAATTTTTCTTTTTGTCCTTTAACTTGTCTTTGTAATGGTCAAGTTGTATCTTTTTAGTTTTGAGGAGTGAAGTTGATAATTAATTCACACTAGTACATAAATAGCTTACAAATTAGATTTGAACAAGGTCAATTTGGTTGAATTGGAAGAATAACAAATAGGCATGGCGACTATTTAGATCAAGTATTAGACAAGTCATCAAACACCTCTTTAGGTCAAAAAATTGAAAATTGTCAAAAATCACTTCCTAAAATTACTTTCTAAAAAAAACTTCTTAAATTGGCATTTATTTGACCATATTGACAATGATAATTTTTTTTTGGGGGGGGGGGTTGTTGGCTATAAAATACAAATTTAACAAATATTCAATAAACGTGTTGACAACACGGGATAGTACTAGCCATTGTAGAGATAGTACAAGATGTAATATGGACCATTGTTACATTTTAATGCCTTTGCATTTGAAATATTTGTTGAATTGATATTTTCTATTCCATAAACGTCAAATTCCTTCAATTTTTGTGTACAACAATCTAAAATAATGTATACCAACACAACAAGGCATTAAAAGGTTTTTTGGTGTTCTATGAAAAAATTGGAAAAGAATAAAGTAATTCCAAATTGAGTTGAACAAAACTGAGTTTTAGACATGGCTAACTTTGAAATTGATTTTTTTTCAAATTACAAGAAATTTTTTCTTCAAACTTCCATGGGTTATTTGATTGAAAATGTTTCAACTTTGTACTCAGTTTTGTCACTCACTATACAAATCAATAAATAATTGGAAAGAAACATAGTTTGCTCCAAATCCAAAGGATCCATTGAATAATATACAAATGCAATTTAACCATCTACAACCCAAAACAAAATTTGATGGCAGAATGAAGTGATTATATAATTAAAAATTATAATTAGCAATAACTAAAGATAAAGATGTCAATTTTATATTGAAATTCATTGTTCATAAGTCCTCAAAGGATATGGGATAATTTGAAGATGAGAGCTTGACCATTCATTGTCAAAATTTAAAAAAAATCCCACATTGTTTGTTTTACCTCCTCCCACCCCATATGTACATAAAGAGTTGTCTTTACCATTCAATTTAGTAATTGTGAATGGCTTCTATGACAAAATGAGGTAAAAGAATATTGAAATCAATGATTTTTGTGAATTGTATGCTATTATATTGAAAGTGTAAATTAGAAGCATTTATTTTTCAATTGCTATTTTGTAGGTAAATTTAAAAACACATGTTTTTTTTACCATAGTTTGTAATTTCAGTCCAAAAACTCATCACAACATGTATCAAGTCATGTATCTTTAGTAATTGATTGGAGTGAGGAACATGCCACATTACTTCATTCCTCACATGAAATGATGTGAAATATTCCACATTACTCCGTCAAGGGTAAGGCAATCATCACTTCTAAATGTTATAAAGATCTTGCATTTTGTTAAGAAATATAATATTTATTAATGCACTCTCCAACTCATTATGGTGTGAGAGTCAACTAGAGATTAGATAGGAATTCCTTAAACCAATAAGAGAAGAACTATTCATCTTCTCTCTCTTTACTTTATGTATATACTCTTCTTCTAATGACTACTTGTGCATTCTTGCAGACTTGTTTGTGGCTACCTATTTGCTAACTATCAACATACTTTAGTACTTTCATTTTATGTTTCTTCATTTTTGTACAATCTTACACTTTTATTTTTCATATGATCTCATGTTTTTAGTTATCGTTTTGAACCTCTATCCTAAATTTTATCATAGGAGAGTTTTTGTCTTTTTGAACCCCCTATTCCAGAATACTCTTTCCCCTTCTTTCATTTGCCACTCCTCCCTTCTCTACTTTGACTACTGGCTCTCCTCTCCTATGGCCTTCCTCCCCTTGTCCTCCCTTGCTAATTGTCACACTGCCTCCTCTTTTAACTGCCCTCTCTTCTTCACCTCCCTAGCCTCCTTGCCTTCTTCTAACACCTTAGCCTTCCCAACCCCACTACTTGACCCTCCCTCCTTTTCTAGCCTCCTTCCTCTCTTGTTTCCTTATTTTTCCTCCACAATTTTTTAATATTTTAATCTTTTAATATTTATTTTTACTTTGTTTTCTTTCTTTATCCTTATCTTCAATTTTTTTCTATTAGTCTTTTCATCCTTTTTTCTTTATCTTTATAATTATCTTTATTTTTATTTTTATCTTTTATTTTTGCTTTTATTTTATTTTATTTTTCTTTAGCTTTTATCTTTATCTTTATCCTCATCTTTTTCATTTTAAACCCTAATTTTCAAAATTTTCTTAGAAGTCAATTTTTTTTATTCCTTTCCTTTATTATGAGTACTTCAACATCTTTAATTGTTATTTCTACAATAATCCCAGTAGCTACTTTTACAACCATCTTAGTAGCTACTACCAATATTGAACCACCAAGACTTTAGTCCCTTTTTTTCTACAATTGGAAATTGATGGCAACAATTATTTATTGTATGCAAAAATTGTAAAAGCGCATATATTTGCGAAGCAATTATCAAACTATATTATTTTAGACCATTTGTCAACTGTAAATACTTTTGTTTCCACCTCTATTTCTTGAAAAACTTTACTTTTACTCCATCACCATCTTGTTTACAGTATTAATATTTGGAACTTGAAAATTCAAATGAGCTTTGGCATAAGCTCAAATCTCACTTTGATTACCAGAAAACCATCTTTCTTTTCTAAAGCCCTTCATGATTGAACTCAATTATTCTTTCAATAATGAGTCACATCATATAACAACATTGGTTGTATGGCTAGACCATTATCGAAGAGGAAATGATTGAGAAAACTCTCTCAACATTTTCATTAGTTTTTGTTGTATTTATACAATAATACAATAATATGAAATTTGAAAACTATTTAGATCTCATGTCTCTAATACTTCTTGTTGAAAAATAAAACAAACTCCTTTTACATAATGTAGAGGCCCATTTATTTGGAACTACAGTTCTTAAGTTCCATGTTGCAAAAGGTTTTAATATTAAACCTAAAGCATATAAATATGGAAAAAATCACTATAAACCTCATGTTAGCTATAGTTGTATTAACCAACAGGTATGAATAAAGAATACTATTTCTTCTACTAATACTCATGGTAAGTATAAAGACATTTTACGAAAATAAAAAACTTTGAGCTCGAACTCGAGAAGCTTACACCATGAATGCGTCTACAAATCCTTTTGAAATCCAAGGCTTTAAAACTCATGGAGTTAAAAACTTCAAAACACATGTTGTTGAAGATACTTCTATTGGTGAGTTTTGTAATGCGCTCCTTGACTCTGCAACTAATTGTACAATCTTGAGAGATAAGAAATTTTTTGATGAAAATAATCTTTTAATGTGGTAAACCAAAAATTTAATGACTACGGTTGAATCAAATGTGTTTCATTTCCAAGAGGGACCAACAAAAGTGATATTATCTGAGGACACTACCATTATATACATGTGTACTATGTTTTCTCCCTCTACGCCTTGAAGCCTAATCAACTATTGAGATGTACGTACTAATGGTTTTCATCTTTCGACTAAAATTCTAGATAGGCAAGAGTGTCTAATTTTTCTACAAAATAATAAAGTAGTGGAAACCCTTTTGCTACGTCATGTGATTTATATCGAATTGCAATCTGACCACCGGTTATATCTAGCTTTATTTTATTTTTTAAAGTTAATAAAATTTTACTTTGGCATGAAAGATTAGGCTACCTAGGCTCTATTTTATTTAGGAAAATTATTCAATGTCTTGCTAGACATGATTTGCAGCTAGTGGATGCCAGTTTTATGGCATTATGCCAAGCATGTGTGGAAGGCAATTAATTGCTAAACCATCCTTATAAAAAAAATTCATGAATTACTACTTATGCTTCCAAGATTACATGGTGATATTTGTGGTCCAATTAATCCTATGTTTAAACTATTTCAATATTATTTGGTTTTGGTTGATGCATCAGCCAAACAATCATATGTCTTGTTATTATCAATAAGAAATTTGGTATTTGTCACTTTATTTTCAATATTGATCCCCATAGTTGTTTGCCTCAACATATCGACAACACAACAAATATGATGAACACAATATGAATTTTATCTCTTGTTTGTCTAATAAGGTCAAACTTCTTTCTGACTTTTCAACAAAAATTTTGGCCTACCCATTAGCTACATGGCCTGCATATGATATGGAGGCGCATGCGGTTTTGGGTGACCTTAGGTACAAGGCGAGTGTAGGTAGGGCGACCTTAAGTGCACTCAGAAGGCAAGTGTAGGTGGGCATGGTGCACAAGGACTTACAATCGCCCCTCAAGGTACTCAGAGTTGTCATATTCAATCCGCAGTCATCCTATCGATACGTTGTCACCTTTGAAAAATAATTGTGGTTGTCCTAGACCTGCAGTCATTTAGTATGTTGGATCTACACTTGCCCCACTAGACCTATAGTCGTCCTATACAAGTATCCAATGTCACCCTAAACTCGCACGTGCCCCTCCACCACAGTCACTAGTGCTCGTCCCTTAATTCGTAGTTGCCCAATGTTTTGAATCCGTAGTTGCCTAATACTTTAGACCCGCGATTTCCCCATTCACATCCGTGGTCGCACCACTACAATTGCCTATGATGACATAGTTTTCTACGTAGGATTGCTTGTTGAGCAGAAAATTTTGAAAATGTGGATGACCTCAGATAGGGTGACTATAGATCCATCATATATGACCAATACTTGTCATATATGACATGCGACGTCAGACAAACAACTCGACACCAAAATCCAAAAATGTATTTGACAAAACAACTCCGGTTGATCTATTTCAAGATCCATTTCTCTTATTATCCAATCAAAATACTATGTACAGATAATGCTCAAGAATTTCAATTGAAATCTTTTGAAGATTATTATACTACAACATGGATTGATTTGACCTATTTAGTTCCATACAAACATGTTCAAAATACACTAGTAGAGTCTTTTATCAAACAGATTCAATTTATTACAAGACCACTACTTCTTCATGCACATTTGCTTACATTTATGTGGAGACATGCAATTTTACATATTACAAGTCTCATTCGACTCCATCTTTCATGATTAGAAACTATTTCTTCACAAAAACTACTTTCGGAATGTATTCCTAATGTATCTCATCTAAGAGTTTTTGGATGCCGTATATAAGTCCCAATCTCAAACCTTAATGCCACACTATTAGCCCTCAGCAATAAGAAGACATTTATGTTGGGTTTGATTCTCCAAGTATAATTCGTTATATCAATCCATCAATTGGTATATTGTTACATGCTCGTTTTGTTAATTATTGATTTAAAAAAGACATTTTTCAAAATATTCTAAGGGCCTTTTGTTCAAGGCACTTGAGACTTCTACTTTAAATCTTGATCTTAGAACATCTTTGGCTGAAACTAAAGTTGCGAAAATTTTGCATTTGCAAAAGATTGTGGATTAGACATCTAATGGCTTCAATGATGCACCAAAAATTACTAAAATTCCATTAAATGAAGCTCAAAATCTCCCAACTCAAGTTTCAACGCTAAATACTATTTTAACACTAATTGTTCAACAAACGGGCAAATGAACTCGTGCACTAGATAAACAACCACGCAAATGCAAAACAATCACTGATACTCTTAAATCTTCTATGCTTACAACAACCACTACCAATTTCAAGAGACCACTCTTATCAAATTGTTCATCCACATCTACTATCACTACAACTCTTAAAAAAGAAACTTTTCCTCATAAGCAAGAAAATTTCAAGTTAAATATAGAATTATCTATGATGTATTGCAATACATGTAATATTTGAGATAGAACAACAACAACAATAGATGTATCATTTATTTGCATAATTGCAGAACATTTTTTTGCAAGAAAGATGATTCTAAACCAAGCACTTTTAAAGAAATGATGTATCGCTTTGATTGACCAAAGTAAAAAGCTGCTATTGAAAAGGAGTATGTTTTTTTGCAAAGAAAACAAGTCTTTGGACCTATTATGAACAATCTTTCTTCTCAACCATTTGGATTCAAGCTCATCTTCCTACGCAAACATAATGAAAAAGTCAAATTATTCATTACAAAGTTCGTCTCGTTGCTTAAAGTTTTATACAAAAATTTAACATTGATTATAATTCTACATATTCACTAGTCATGGATTTTATTACTTTTCAATATCTTATTGGAATGGCAATATATACTATACTTGAAATGCGTCTCATGGACATAATATCTACTTATTTAAATGGCTTGCCTGATGCTCATATTTATGTAAAAATTCCATTTGGTCTTTAAACCACAAGTCAAATCGTATCTATTCCAGTCAAACATTATGGCATCAAATTACAATAGGCATTATATGATCTTAAACAATCTGAACACATGTGGTATCGTTGACTATGGATCTATCTTTTTTACTATGATTTTATAAAGGATCCATTGCTTCCGTGTATCTTTATCAAATGAGACAACAATGAATTCGTGATTATTGTGGTATATGTTCATAATTTGAATTTTGTAGGTCCCAAATCTACATGTATTGTTGCAAGTCAACTCCTTGTTCGCAAGTTTGAGATGAAATTACTTGGCAAAACTATATTTTGCATTGGCCTACAAATTCTTTATTTAAAAGATGGTAGTATTTTCCTTTCACAAATGGCTTATATCAAATGAATCTTAAAAAGATTCAATATAATTGATATCTATCTATTTTCTATGCCTATGATTACTTGCAGCAACAAAGAAAATGATCCTTATTACCTTTACGATGAAGAAGAGGAACCATTTGAGAAACAATATCTATACCTTGTTGTGGTTGGAGCACTTTTGTATTTGACTACATCTATAAAGTCTGATATTGCATTTGCAATTAGTGTCCTTGCTAAGCATAGTGTTCATCTCACATTACGACATTGAAATGGTATTAGACACTTTTTTTGTTATTTGAAGGGAACGGAAGATTTGGGATTATATTATACTTGATCAATAGATCCTAAATTGGTTGAATATGCAAATGCTGGATAAAAATCTGACCATACAATAACCAAATTTCAAACTGGCTATGTTTTCTTACAACATAGAGCTGCAATATCTTACAAACCAGTAAAGCAAATAATAACTGCAATATCATCCAATCATATAGAAATTATTGCTTTACATGAAGCATCTTGAAAAAGGGTTTGGTTGAGATCAGTTGACAAATTGATTTCAACAAAATATAGATTGCTATATGATGATTCTCCAATCATTTTATATAAAGATAATAACACTTGTGTTACACAAATACAAGTGAGGTTTATTAAAGGTGATTGAATTAAACATATTGATAAAAAAAATATTTTAGTTAATCCATAACTTAATTATAGAACAAGTACTCGAAAATTATATTAGCAGATAATCTTGTTGATCTCTTCACCAAGGCTTTTTTATTATAAATCCATTGTGAACTTGTTCATGATATTGGAATGTGGCGGCTTAATATTTTGGACCAAGAGATTCAATAAATATTTATTATAAAAATTGTAGAAACTTTTTAAAATTCTTCCATAAATTTTTTCCATTGGGTTTTACCATGAGAATAAATTGATAAAAGTATTGTCTTTTTCCTTCATCTGTGGTTTTATCCTTGATCATAATTAAGATTTTCTCATATAAGGTTTTAATGAGGCAACAACCATATATTTTGTGAGATTATAGAAAATACCATGCATGGCATTGAATACATTATGTCGAGCAAGGAGTGTTAAGAAATATAATATTTATTAATGCGCTCTCCAACTAATTCAACTCATCATATATTCTCCAACTCATCCAACTCATCATGATATGAATCAACTAAGAATTAGATAAAAATTCTTTAAAAGAGAAGTATTCATTTTCTCTCTTTACCTTATGTATACACTCTTCTAATGAATACTTGTTCATTCTTATGTACTTGCTTGTGACTACCTATTTGTATTTTTTTGCTTACATTTATATACGCAACACATTCCTTTGAACATTACAAAATTATTTTTGAATTTAAAAATTAAAAATCTTCTTTTATTTTAATTTTAATTGTAGCAATGACCCAAAGCACACTCATACATTACTAGTGCAAAAGCCTTTTGAAAAATTTGCTAAGTATAGAAAATAAAATTCCCCAATTGGAATGTCTCTAATTCGTCAGCTCCGTATTCATACAGTTGTCATAATTGTCTTTAAACTCAAGATCTCATTATGGACAGTACATTGAACAAGTGAGAAATTTAAATGCTTGCAAGGATAAAGAAACCAATTCACAATACAGTATCATTTGTTTATGTCAGCGTCCATGTAGATTTTTTTTTTAATTCTTCCATTGCACTTGTCATAATGAATAATATCAAATGTTCCAGACAGACAACACCATCCTAACAATAATACGACAGGGATTATCTTCGTTCGTACAAGCCCTCCTGCTCCCAAACATCAACAAGAAAGTCCACCATTTCCTGCAAAACAACAACAGATTGCAAAGGAACCACAGATTCAGCTTAAGGACTTGGCCCTTATCCAAACGTGAATAGAATCGATTCTAACCTAAGTTAAAATGTACACAATCCCAAATTGAGAATCTAAGTCCAATTTGAGTACAAATACAATCAGCGCTTTGGAAACTCATAACTATTTCATTATGTTGGAACTCTTGTACAAACAACTAACAAATCTGAACAAAATTTGAGATAACCAATTGATAGAAATCATGCTCATACAGTTTGATCGTATGGTTATTTAGGCATTTTCGTGTCCGCATACTACATACCGTCGACACAACAAAAATCCACAAGTGAAGATTCATAATTTATTCATACGATGCTCAAGAAATACAGGATAATTTGATTTGGAATCTTTATAAGTATCCAACAGGACCCAATAAAATAACATCAAATTATAGGAACCAAACTTACAGGCTTTGCTTCAATGCTAAAATAAACACTTTTCAGTGTATAGTCAAGTCCAATTCATTTACGAACTATGTGTTGGAGCCGTTCAAATATTTGTATATAATATATAACTAAAACTATCATTTTTTGTTTAGCATAATTAATACTTAGTTCTTACCCACTCTCAATAAAACTAAGTTGTCATAGTGAAGGGACGGTCCGTCCGTCCCGTCCAGTTTGTCCGGCCGGCCGGGACGTCCGATGGCCCCAACCCGCCCGATGTGACAACACTGCAATAAAACATACCAAAATGCAATTTCAAAAAATCAAAAATTCATTTTTGGTGAATAAAAAGTCATTTTTCATGATTTACACAATATTTTTTATGATGAATTGATGATGAACTTTTTTCATCCAATTGGGTAGATATGTAGGGAACATCCACATGCTCATCTTTCATATTAAAAAACAATCCCTTAAGTAACAAACCCATGAGCAATGAAGACTTCAATGAAAAGTGTCGCGTCATATGACTAAACTTTGAAAAAATGAATATCTCTATATTTTAATTACATTTTGGCAAAGTGATTGTACCATCATGCTTAAATGTTATAAAATTAGTTACCATGTGAAGAACAAACAAAAAAATCAAACTACAATAAAGAGATACCTATTCTCACAAATTAGGACATTGTCGCACTAATATTGAAATCTCTATAGAAAGAATTGTGAAACTTTTTTGTAGGGCATTGGTCAAGTTGGGGTACCCTAGAACAGATAACAATGATGCTAGAACGGACCTACTACCAATCAATTTTGTACCCCAACATTCCCAAGCCACGTCAGCAAAGTCCGTCTCCGGAAGGTGTTAAGGTTCTGTACAAATCTTTAAGATGGCACAGCTTGTCCTTTTTTCTTTCATTGGCACTCAATGCACATCCCTCCTGCCATATTTTCCGTAGAAGAATGTTGTATCTTTATTTCTTGTTTGAGCTCCTTCTTTCCTATTCTCCTTGCACTTTGTCGTGTTGTTGCATTGATTTCATCCTTTATTCAATTTTGTGTAAGACTAGGTGTGTCAACAGTTTACACGCTTCAATTTGGAGGTGCATGGATACTTTGCAAAGGTGAAGGTTCTAACTTATTTTTATCAGTTTATGAGTAGTAGTAATGTTTTGTGTTTGTCAGTTTAGGGTTTGGGATAATTGATAATTTTTGTAAGTTTATGTCCAATTAGAACTAGAACTAATAGCACTCTCACACGTGCTTTGCAGTGAGCTTTGTGAACTAGAGCTAACAATGAGAGTGTTGATAATCTAGCTTCTTTTTTATTAACTCGGTTTTATATTCTTGCACCAAGACGATCTTCTCGTTGAGAATGACCAAAGGTTTTGTTTTTAATAGTCGTAGAAAAACTTAGGTTCTTACGATAGCATGTTGTGTATTAACTAGCAAAATCAACTGTGATCATGTGGAGATGGGTGACCACTTTCAGGTAGAGGGTGTTCCTGACAAAGGAATTCGGATTAGTGATATGAAAGATGAAGTTCCCGAGAGCTTGATTTGTTAGTATTTTAGACCCAAATCTAGCAAAAGTGGGTAGAAATATAATGCGCGGACTATTCTGGAAGAGAAGAGGCCATCTACAGCTTGTTTAGAAGGATATAAGACAAATGAAATGTCCCACAAGGAACTAACCCTTCAATTTGCTCGTGGACTTGTGTACATGTCCATAGGAGATAAAGTCGATTGGCTAGAATGTCTTACTTGTAAATTGATTGATGAATGACATTTCGTTCCACATAATTTGAAATAATGAAAATAATTCAATTTTGGTACAATTGGAAGATAAGAAATTAGACTCGAAGAATAAGTACAACCATCATGACAAAGAAAAGAGTTGACCAAAGCAAGAGCAATTCAAGAAATTAAATCACTTGACAAAAAACACTGTCCACACACATGCATAAGGCATTGTTACAGCAATTAGGATAAGTTTGTCTCTCATTGAAGTACAGATAGCTCTGATTTAGAATTGAAAGTTGTGAGGTAGTACTCCCTCTGTTCTACAATACACATTGTAATCAATTAGAATTTTTCTTTCAGAAGAAACCTTAGTTTCTTGATTTTGACCATTTAGATAATGTTTGCTATATGGAATGATCTTATGGGGGCAAGTAAAATAGTTTGGGAAAATTCTTTTAGATTTGCAAGCTTGGCCTTGCCCATATGAAGGACATTGTACTAATTTCTCCTTTAGATACTAATATCAATAATGCTTTTTAGCAACTACTGTAGTGCTATAAAACAATTGATCATGAAGAGGACTAGATTTTGGTGCTATAGATTTCTAAGTGAGTAGACACGTTTCCAACATCCTAGTGTTGCAACCACCAAAAAAATGATTTAAAAATGATTGAACTAGCGGCATTGACAAACTATGCTCATAAATTATATTTTGAACTTGGATTTTGAATGTCTACATGATAGCACCTGAGCTAGAGATTTTGCATAGATGTAAGGGATAGGATACTCATTCTTGAATGCATGTATTGTTGGCACTATGACTACAAAATACAATTAATCCACTAAGAAAAAGATTTAGAGAGGTTTATTGTGGAATAGAGGGAGCAATAGATTAGCAAAAGGCAAAAGGCAATCATTCTCTCTGCTTTCTCCATTTTTCTTTGAAGTTGAAAGTGAACGGTTTATAGAAGACCTAGGGACACAAATAGGGACCTACAACACAACTCCTTTGAAAATTCATAACTAATTCAATAATGCTTCCAAAAATATGAAACCACTTGGGTTACATTCCTCATCTATTTCTCTTTCACTGAAAAATGATGGAAAAATACTCCCATCTATGAAGATACATGGAAAAAGGAGACGAATCCTTAGATGAGCGGTTTTTGAGCCTTTCATCCAATCACGCACATCACATCACAACCCGAAGTTGCTAGTCAACTTCCTTGCTCCAGTATTGTATTACTTCTTCTTCCACCCTCAAAATCAGCACTTGTAACATCCCCCATCACTTACCAAACTTTCTCCCTCCAACTCAAGTGGTTCAAAGTTATGAATCTCTAGAACTTGGAGAACGAAAACAGAACTTGGAGAATGAAAACAGAACTTGAAGAAGGAAAACAAAATTTGGAAAACTTAAAACAGAACTTGATTAGATCAGAAGTTGAAAAATGAAAACAGAACAAGAGAAGAGATACTAAACTGAGTTTGTGAGGCATGTTGTACACAGAAGGCCACATACAAAGAATGTTTGACTTTGATAAGCATAGCTTAGTTTGATTTAGAAGACAAACAGAAAAGACAGAATAAGTGAGCCTTTGACTTTGAGGGCAATTAGCAATTGGTCCTAGCAATTAGAAATATTAGACTTTGCTGTTGTTTGACTTTCAAAACCCATTTGCAAAGAAAAAGAAAGATAATAAAAGATAAAAGAAATTTAAAGAAAAGGTTAAAGAAGAAAAGAAGAAATATTAACACCTAAAGGACCAAGGCCATTTTCTATCAAAATCACTCAAAAGTACCACTTTTGATGCATTCATCTAAGAAAAAAAATCATTTTTTTGAAATCTAATCTTAGGATCTTGTACTTAACTTATATAAGAACATGCAGTAAAAGTTTCATCAAATTTGTCCATACGGATTGAAAGATATTAGCATTCAAAATTACACTAAATTTTTTTTTTCAAGAAGATGCTTAAATTGCCCAAAAAAACTAAGTTTGTCCATAACTTTCTCATTCCTAGTCCAAATAGAATGAATCAAATCCTCACATCTAAATAAAAATATAATATTTTAGGAAAAAAATTATTATGAACTTTGTGATTTTTTTTGGATTGCCCAGGAATCTTTGTTTTTGGCTTATTGAGCCATGACTTTAGCATCTGACATCCAACTGAAATAAGAATTACATATCCATGAAGCTCTCAAAAAGCTACACAACCTCCAAAAATTTCACAAAATCTTACTACAAATTGAGACAATAGGAACCTATCAAGATCCAAATTGTCCCTCGAAGGGACAAACTGTCCTTTAGGGATTAATGTGCATAAAATCCCTAAATGTATTTGACTATGTTTCACCAAAAACACTCCAAAATTGCTACTTTTAGTACAAGATCCAAATCTTAGGAAAGAAACATTTTTGAACACATATAACCATAGGATGTTGTAGTACCCTAAACCTCAACTCACTTGATACTTTTCCTTTCTTTCCTACTCCAAGAAGGGAAAATTTGAATGAGAAAAGTAAAAGATACAAGTGAGTGGAGTTGAATTGAGGTAGAACTCAACTCACCTCAACTTACTTGAAACTTTTCCTTCTTTTTTTCCTCCAAAAACAAAAAAATTCTATGAAAAAAGTAAAAGATACAAATAAGTTGAAATGAGTTGAGGTGGAACTGAATTCATCTCAACTCATTTGGAATAGTCTTGTTTCTTGGGAAATTTAAGCATATATTTGAAAAATTAACTTTTAAGATTCATTGTTGAATGCAACTTGTACAATTCTGTCAAAAAATAAATTCTACTAGGAAAAACCTATTGTTGGAGTGAGTGAGTAATAATTCCATCAAAGAGATATTAGAACTTTATATTTTTCTTCTATCTTGTATCTACTTGTGTTGAACTATATTTTACAGAATAAAGACTATTTTTCTTTCTTGAATATCTTTTGTAGAATTTTTTGAGTGGGAGAAGGCCTTGATCCATTAAGGATTGAAATCTTATTATTCTTTCTATCATTTATAATTACAAACAATGAATATTTTAATTTTTGTACATTCTAAAAAAACTAACATTTTATACATAGGTCTATGCCCTTTTGTGTTGGAATTTCATAAATTGCTAGTGTCTTGTAAAGGTACCAAGATCCTTATTCTTTCCTTTGTGAATTTTTTTGAACAATTGAACCGTGTTGATTCTATGTAATTAGTATCTGAAGTAAGTTAATAATATGTTGGAAAGCTCACTCACTTCATGGTACCAAAAGTTCAATTCTCCCTATTGTTTTTTTGAAATCAAACTAATTTTATAAAATAGATGGAACATTGTTGCCATTGGGCCCACAAGTTATATAAACTAAAATATTAAACTTACTTTAAAACTATAAATTTCGCAAAATAGGGGGCTGGAGATGTGGATTTCAATAGGTGTTTCTTTTTGACCTGTGCCTTGTTTTCCTTTGTGTACACTTGTAGGGAAGTAAAGGGGCCATATTAGGGAGGTCTACACATAAACCACTTTTTGTTCCATTGGAAGATGACAAGTGATCCATCCAAGAAATGTTCTAGGGTTTCTTTGCCATTGTTGTTTGTTTCTTTTTTTCTCGAAACACATAGACAAATTCCATTGATAAAGAGAACAAGTACCTAGAAACTTGAGGACAAAGTCCCCGTCAATTTATTTTAAGATTTTCACAATCTAAAGATTAGCTTGCCAACTCATGACAAGGAGAATTAGAAAAGGAGCGAGCAACCAAAAATGATACCAAGCACTGCAAATCAATGAGTTTGAGCATCTGCATAATAAGTGAATCCCTAAATGCTTAAGGGACTAAAATATGGTGTTATAAAACTTTGAAGTTAAAAAAACCTAACCAATTTGCTATTTATAGTATTTCATAATTTTGGAAAGTTCTTGTTGAAGTCTAGTGATGGCTTCAGAAATCCAACCTTGAAAATAAATGATAGTGATTTTTCTATTCAAGGTTTTGTGCAAGGGTATCCATTGCAATGTTGACTTTCTGTATTGTTGAGAGCACTTGGAAATGAGCCTCAAATATACTTGGAGGAAAACACACATTCAAAATTCATTTAAAAATTAAAATTGTAGATTACATATTGAGAAGCCAAAACTTGATATGGGTCACACATGTTTAGCCCTGTATCCTCATATTTTCTAGGTCACCAACTTTTTAGATTTAACTTGTGAAAAGAGGATTGAAAGACTTCACATCGCTTATGTAGTTTTAACATATCCATGGTCCATTCAAAGACTTCACATCACTTTTGCACTTTTAACATATCCATGGTCAAACATTATAAACTTTCATTTCATAAATAATATTGTGATGTTTTCTTTTCCCATGCAATTTCTAATATGTTTAGTTTGAAATTGTACGGTTACAATTCAAATACTTTGATAAAATTGATCAAAATGTTTGGCATTTTGTTCAATTTAGAGCAAATTCCCAAAAGCTCCAAACAGGCTTTGGGACACTGACGGGTGAAGCTTACTCACTAGCCTCCCTGCGATCCTGTCAGCAACTCAATCCACTGTAGTGCCAGTGCGGATTAGAGTGTCAGGAAAAGGTGGGCTCGTAAGGAAGGGAGGGGCTTGGACCTACACTAAATAGTGAAATTAGGTTGCCTTACTCAGGAAAGTTACCTCATGACTCACCACTTCTCCAGATGGACGCACAAGCAATTCTTTAAACCCAAGCCATGAACCAGTGCACCAACCCATGGCTCCTACATTAGTGCATCCTTCTACAGAAATTGTACATATTTATATAGTGTAGAATGTCGAGAAATTAGTGTGGGGCAACCTAATTTCACTATTTAGTGTAGCTTCAACCCAGGCTTGGTTCGGGCAAGGGGCAGGTTGATTTGAAAAAAGGTCCAGCAGTCATCAGGCTCACCGAGGATCGACCGCGTTTTCCCCGTGAGCATCAGGGGGGAAATATGAGCTCCCTGTGAATCAGATTGACATCCTCTCTAATATACATATCAGTTGACTCCTGATCGAACGTTCCATCGGTGTCTGAAACCTGGGATGAGTCCCATACGAAAGAAGGCCAATGCCAGGAAGATGAAATATACCTCTCTAATATACATGTAGAGATTGACATCCTGGAAATGGTGCGACTGTAGCTGACTCGGCGTCGATTTTTTTTAGATTCAGCTAGAGCCTCATTGCCTCAATGTCAACCTCTGGCAGTCTGTGCGTCACGTCCTCCGACCGGTGTGCACCAAATGTGGGCAAATTTGGCGAAACTTCAACGGAAAATCTGAGATCTGAATATCACAGAGTTGGAATTGGAGTTTTGGGTTTCATGGAGCGACGTTTTCGTAAGTGAAGGTAAGTATGGGATTCGCATCGAGGACCTCTGACACCGACTTGTCAGCTACCCGTGATCGTGCCGTGATCGTGAATTTGCTACGTCACCATTGGCGATGTGCTGAAGGCCGCTACCGTGTCCGTCGTGCTGGTTGCGTCGCAATTACAAGTTCACCATTGCCACTTTGCGAGTTCACATCGGTCGGTGGCTGCAGAGTGCAGACCGTAACTGCGGTCTCTTGCAGTGCGCGGACGGAGCTGGGAAAGTCGCAGCCATTTATGAGGGAGACGGCCGGCTGTTACACCTTGCCCCGTTGTATTTGTACTTGAAGACGTGTGGATAAGGTTTCAGCCTCTGAAAGTCTGAAATAAGTTTCATATTAAATTAGAGAAGACTCTGGACGTTTAAGGTAAAGATACCCAATCCCCCTTCATCCAATTCCGTCATGATGTACCAAAGATGCACATTTTCGTATTTCATTGGTAC
This sequence comes from Climacium dendroides, assembly GCA_950106755.1. Taxonomy (NCBI): domain Eukaryota; kingdom Viridiplantae; phylum Streptophyta; class Bryopsida; order Hypnales; family Climaciaceae; genus Climacium; species Climacium dendroides. Next base: position 21,655,965 of record OX467092.1, on the reverse strand, counting down.
ATCATGATGGAATTGGGTTCAGGGATGGGGTTGGGTGCTTTCACTTTAGGGATAAAGTGTGTGCAATGAGGAGCAGAGTTTGAGAAAAAAATTGGAGACAACAAACTTGGTCTAATGGAATTTGGTGAAGATTGGTACTATTCTTAGATAAACCTTAATGTGATACCCCTTCTACAAACTAGAAGCCACTTTACGAGTAATCTGCTTAAGGTAAAACCACCCAAAACTGTCAAAATAAACAATTGAGCATAGTTGGAAGCATCCTTTTTTAGAAAAAAATAGTTTTGAAGTATAAATAATTGAAAGTTATGAATTTTTTTTTAAATATAATTTTTGGATAAGGCATATAATTACTATGAATTTTCAAAGTAGAAGCTCTCTAGGCCATTGACAATGTCACATAGCTTGGTCATAGAAGCATAATTTAGAGAATCAACAATCAAAATTAAATATGGAAACAATTTAACCGTACCAATTTGTACTAAACTACCCAAAGAATGTGTGGAAAATTCTTAGAAACTTTGACCACGTGGATTGAAAGATCATAACAATTGCAGTTAGAAAAAAAGGGTTTTCTTTACCTTGCCCAATAGGGCCAACAACCCTTAACTCTACCTAGACTAATTTCCACTAAGGGCCCACTAAGGAGGTACATGTTCACACCTTGTATTCAAATTTCATGAGTATCCGACCAAAATTGACTTTATAGGAATCTACTTGGATTTTCAATTGTTCTTTATAGGTTAATTGTACTTTTACCAGAAAACCTTTTCAATAGAAATCTACATTAGATGAGATTTAGCTACTCTGTAGGGCTGTGAGTTCCCTCAAGTTCTTGAACTATGGGAACTTGGCTACAACAACATTCTAACATGGTAAAGCAATTATCACATCACGTGATAATATTAAACATTTATTTTTGAAATATATTTTTGAAAATTTTGAAATCATAGTAGTTTATTTCTTTTTACCAAAAATTCATCTAAAATCAATATTTATGAAAATCATTTATTCACACACAAAAATTATCAAAAATTAATCACTCAATTATATGAAGGTTAAATTTAGTTTGATGGTGGTGATTTAATATGGTCATTGTCAAACATTTCTTGAATGTAAAAGAAAAGAACAATTATTTGAAAAGTTTTCACACTATTCTTCATGTCAAATTTACTTCTTGGAGAAGTTTCAAATTAATTGAATTGTTTTAGTAATATTTACCAATAAATTTTACCTTGTTAATATCAGAATTATAACAATTGTAAATTAATACAAAATCTATAGAGATTTTTAATATAAACAAATAACATTATAATCTTGTATAACAAAAGTGTTACATTGAAAGTTGAAACTTGAGTATTATTTAGAAGGCTAAATTGAGCTCAAGAACAAAGTTTGACTATGAAATAATGGAACTAGTCTTTTAGAAATTAATGTAGAAACAATTAAAAGTGTCATTATTTTATCCCTACTAGGTGGGTGGTTGAAATGGTGATTTATTTATTTATGAGAATGTAAATCTTCTCAAGAATGTCCTTCTCTAGTTCGTCTTCAGTTTTCTTCATTTATAAGCTAACAATTAAGGTTTCTACTATTTCACTGATGGAATGGGGATACTGAAACCTCTCTTTGAGAATCTAAATTATGATTCTTATATATTTCCCTTAAAAAAATTTAGCTAGGATTTATCAAGTCTACACAAGTTAGGCAATTTTTACTAAACATGCTTACTTTATACAATTTTTGGGTTTCTATCCTATCTACATGTGGAATTTGATTATAATTTAAAAAATGCTCTATTTAGGACTAAATACTATATTAATATGCCACATCTTTATTTTGATTATTCACTCTTCTGGGGGATTTTTGTATATAAAACTATACTCAAAACTAATAAAATCCAAAAAACCCATTTTATGCGCGCAGTGCACCTTCCTTGATCTCTCTCTCTCTCACTCTTCTCTCTACAATTGATATCTTTCTTTTTATGTAGTTCTATACAATACTTGCAACGCTCGTCCCTAAACTGAAGCCAATCAACTTTATCTCCCATGGACATGTATACAAGCCCACGAGCAAATTGAAGGGTTAGTTTCTTGTGGGACATTTCAACTGTCTTATATCCTTCTAAACAAGCTATAGATGGCCTCTTGCTCCTCTACAATAGTCCGCGCACTATATTTCCATCCACTTTTGCTAGATTTGGGTCCAAAATATTAACAAATCAAGTTCATCTTTAATATCACTAACCCAAATTCCTTCATTAGGAACACCCTCCACCCAAAAGTGGTCATCCATCTACACATGATCACAGTCAATTTTGCCAGTTAACACGCAGCATGCTATCGTAAGAACCTAAGTTTCTCTACGACTATTAAAAATGAAACCTTTGGTCATTCTAAAAGAGAAGATCATCCTGGTGCAAGAATATAAAATTGAGTTAATAAAAAAGAAGCTCGATTATCAACACTCTCACTAGTAGCTCTAGTTCACAAAGCTCACTGCAAAGCACGTGTGAGAGTGTTGTTAGTTCTAGTTCTAATTGGATATAAGCTTACAAAAGCACATTCACGTACATCCAATATCAATTACCCCAAACCCTAAACTGACAAACAAAAAACATTACCACTACTCATAAATTGACAAAAATAAGTTAGAACCTTCACCTTTGCAAAGTATCCATGCACCTCCAAATTGAAGCATGTAAACTGTTGACACACCTAGTCTTACACAAAATCCAATAGAAGACGAAATCAATGCAACAACACAACAAAGTGCAAAGAGGATAGGAAAGAAGGAGCTCAAACAAGAAGTAAAGATACAACGTTCTTCTACGGAAAATATGACGGGAAGACAGTGCATTGGGTGCCAATGAAAGAAAAAAGGACAAGTTGTGTCATCTTAAAGCTTTGTACAAAATCCTAACACTTTCCGGAGACAGACTCTACTGATGTGGCTTGGGAATGCTGGGGTACAAAATTGATTGGTAGTAGGTCCATTCCAACATCATTGCTGTTCGTTCCAGGGTACCCCAACTTGACCAACGCCCTGCAAAAAAGTTTCACAATTCACTATAGAGATTTCACAAGCAAAAAAAGAATCCACAAAAACTTGAAATTTAATTAATTTTTTCTTCCATATAAATCATGTTCTTGTCTACATGTCAAGCTTTCATTCACTCCATTTGAATTAGTGATGTGAAAGTTATGAACAATCGTATTTGAGGAGCAATTTGAGCATTTTCTTGAAAAAATAACTTATAGGATTCATTTTTTAATGCAATTTTTATAATTTTTCAAAGAAGATTATTTGAGAAGGTTCAGTTTGCTTGCAATAACAATCTCACCATTGGGATTATTGTGTTTCAATTCCATTGTAGAGCTATTAGTAATTTAGTTCTTCTTTCAATCTTGGACCTACTTCTACTTAACAATTTTTTAAAGAACAAAAACCAAGTGTTGATTTTTTGGAATTTTTTTCTAAACTATCAACTCAATTCTTCAACACAATTTTTTTTAAGTCACACTCTAGAGTGCAAATTTTTTTCACAAATGGTGGTCAAAGTCATCTCAAATTGCAAGCTAATGTTAAAACAAATCAACTTTGGATGCTAATGTTTCAATTTGTACAATTAAACCTTATAAGTTTTTTTATAGCATGATTTCAATTAAGCAAAGTACAAGTTCCTATAGATAGATTCTAAAACATAAAAATAATTTGTTTTCTTGAGTAAATGCAATAAAAATGGCATGTTTGATTGTTTTTTGACAAAAAAATGACCTTGGACCTTTAGGGATTAAGTGCCATTAGATACATGGAAAGGCGATTATGGGTTGTTTATGGAATATTTATGACTCCATTCTATGAACTGTTTTGTAATTTTTGGGCAAACTACTTTTGAAACTAAGAGAAATTATAATTTTAATTGGAAAAATATAATTCCACTTGGATTTGATTTGTGAATCATGCACACACTTTTGGAAATAGTTGTGCCCCTCTTTGAGTTGGTCCCAAGATATTTAGATTGCAAATCAAGGTGGCGATAGGCTTGTCTACATTATTAATCAAGGTCGGTGGTGGTCTTTCTTTTGTCATTTGTCATTGTATTCGTCAACCAAGTCACAATGCAGTTGATAGGCTTGGATTTTTCTTCTTTCTAATGAAATTATGTTTCCATTTGTTTCAAAAAAACCCAGCCATTGCAGGGTCTCCACAACAATAATGTCATTGATATAGAAGCATCATTAATCAATCATTTAAGTGACTTTGAAGCACAATCACGGTGAAGAGGATGAGGTGGTGGAAAAATTTTCCATCTAAGAAGATAGAAAATATGTGAATAGCAAAATTTTTAGAATTTCATTCCCAAAATTGAAATTATAGTGAATTTTGGGAGCTAAAAAGTGCACTTGTTTAGTAGCCAATATCTAAAGTCTTCCGATTCTCATCATTCAAGAACTACTTTCTCACTTACTATTTACTATTTTCTTACTCACTACACTAAAATTGATAAATAGTGTTGGGTGATAATTAGTGTTCCCTGTTTTTTATCCCCAAGACTACTTTTCAACTTATGTGTAAATAGTGTTGGGGCACTTGACTCCTACCATCAAACACTAAACGCACTCTCGTAGAAATGTTGAAATGACCAAATTTTACTGTAGAGCTAAAATAGTGTTAGAATGGATAAATACTATTCTAACACTAACCTTGCTAATCACAATTAGTGTTATTGTTGACAATTAGTGTAGCCAACACTATTTTCCAATTTTTGTATAGTTCAGGACATGTGTCATAACCTTATTAGTCCCAACCTTGAAAAGGACACAAAAAAACCATTCCAAACTTGAGTTCTGACATGAGGATGGAAATAGTGCACCCTACAGGTTGGGCACTAGGCGTGTTGATGACTGATGCTTCTGGCTTTAGTTAGCTTAGTTACCAGCCCACAGTTATTTTCCATAGCCAAGGGCTGCATAACAACTACCATGACTAGGGAATCATTATTTTGTGATGGAAATGAAGTGATTGGGCAAAGTGATTCAATTTTGTGATAGAAGTTAATTCAGTTTTTGTGATTTAATAACCAATGTCATCTACCCCTTTGCCATCAAAAACATTTTTGATGGCCTAATGAAGGAATTGCTTCAATGATGTATGTGCGAACAAAGGTTGGAATTGACATTTTTATATTAAAATCAATTGTCCACCACAAATCCTCAAGGGATATGGGATCATTTGAAAATGAGAGCTTGACCACTCATAGTCAAAATGTCAAAATTATTTGCAATGTAGAGTTTTAGATCTCATTTAGGCACAATAGAATAACTTTTTTCCAAAAAAATTGGTCAATCAATCTAAATTTCATTATAAAAAAATCCATGTGAGATTTGAAGCATCTCATCAAAAGTTATGGATAAAATTCACAGAGGATGTTTGAAAATGTAAAAAAAAACTATCCCTTCCAACTCCTCTATCAAATTTGTTTATAAATTTTGATTAGAGGTTAGAAAGATCAAACACATTTTTCAATATGAAATTTAACTTGATTTTTCAACTCTTTATAGTCCAAATTTTTTTCAAAAAAAAATTCTACAATGCCTAAATGAGGTCTAAAATTCTACTTCAAATACAATTCCTATTTTAATTTGACTTAACTATGAGTGATTGAGCTCCTACTAAGTTTAATTTAGTTATATCCCACATTGTTTGTTTTACCTCCTACCACCCCATATGGATATAAAGAGTTGTCTTCTCATTTTCAAACACAAATAAAAAATGGCTTCCAACATATAATAAGATGAATGATTCAAGAAAAAATTGCTTTCTATTGCTAAAGTTAATCATTGTCTTTGATTTCATTACAAGTTGCAAGCAAATGAATTTTGGAAGGCCTACAGTCACAAAGTGGTGCCTATGTCCCAAATCTTGAAAAATTTATGAGCAATCAAAAATGCTTGAAAAAATACAAAACCACTTATATTAAGTTGAGTTCCACATGTATTTTTATTTCTCTAAAAGATGATCTAAAATTATTTTTATCCAGAGAAACCTATGAGAAAAGCGGACCAACCCTTAAGAGTTAGGAGGGGGGAGAAGGTAGATGTAGATTTTTAATGTTTTTTGCAAAAACAAAATTATACTATGAGTAGAGTCTAGATATCAAATTGACCTTTTTGCAAGTTTTAATTTTCTTTCCATCTTTGCATGAATTCATTCTTAACCTTGCTCAATAATCATGGAGTACAAAGTGACTACACTAATTGTATTGTTGAAAAACAACCAAAGATTGCTTTTTCAACATTTTCAACATTTTGGGATGTATTTTTGTTTGTTGTACGTGGATTTGGTACGAAAACATTCATAATCCAAATATTGGATGTTGTCTCTTTTAGGATTTAAAGACAATACTTCATAAATTTTATATTTATCCATACAATGTTCAAACAACGCATTCTAAAGTGCGATGGAATCTTTTTTTAGTTTGACAATAAGTTCTAAACAAAGTAGTTTAAATAACAACTTCTATTAGCATCCATTATAGGTGTACATACCCTAGAAGTGAGTATTTCAAGCAACCATGTATTTGTCTTCTATTCCTAAGGTAGGAGGTCCAATAAACATGCCTTTATGAGTTGATCTCATTTTTGAAAAAGCAAAGCTTTGTAGGAGAATAATGGAGTTGACATCTTATCCAAAATGTTTTAAATTTTTTGGACCTTTGTGGAATTACTTTCAAACTTTTGAAGATATAACACAGTAGTCATGAGAAGCATCCCCTTCTTAAAATGAATATGACTAGTATATAACTAGTACATTGATGGTGCATTGAAGAAAACAAAATGTACCTCTACAATATAGGATGCATTTTGAGCTTGGTCAATTTTAGGACCCTCTACCTTACTCATAAGATCATCCACACTCTGTGAGTGAATTTCACCTTAAGGTAAAACTCATTCACAAAATTGGGCTAGAAGAGGAGTAGGGGACCCTAATCTAAATGCCTTTCAAGTAATGGACTCTATAATGGTTGTTCTCTTTTTGGTAAATTGCATTCAACTGACTTTTAGTGAAAGAGGGACGGCCCTTCTAAATGATCTCCATACATGTCTCAAAATTCCTACACCATCCTAATTCAAGCTTAGGGAAGTTAGGGTCTTTTATTGTACCAAAATCACACTAGAAATGCCCAATTTGAACCCTAAATGAACTAAATGGGACTCTAAAAAACCATGACAGCATACTTCCCTCAAGCCAAATCCCTTAATTCAACCATGGACTCCCCCATGGATCTTTCACCAATCATGCAAGAGTTTTAAGCATCCAAATTGTGGAAGACCGTAGATATGTACTCAAAAATGCAACACTCAACATAGATTGTAATCAAAATTACATTTAAACTTGGTTGAAGTCACCAAAGAAGGAGCACAACCCCAATTGCCACCCATGAGGCAGTTGGACTCTCTCCAGCAAAATGGCTGCCATTTATCTTTCCTTGCTTCAAATCCATTGAGATTTAGCATTTTGGAAAGCTAACTTTACGATCCATTCTCCCTCCAAATTTCACTTCAACAAACCTTGCCAATCTTCCGCAATTGCTCCTCAAAGTTGTAGCTCCATTTGAAGGCGGCAGCCGACCTCCCTCCACAAAAATAACCACCATTTCTTCATTGTTACTCCAAAATGAGCGATCTTGGTCTTTATAGAAATCCCACTTGATGATGCAGCTTCTCTCCAAAATTTAGCCTCAATTGACCTTCCATCCCTCCGCGATGACTTGCCAAAGTTGGTGACCTTGATTTGCCGCAGCAACAGACCACCTTGGACAAAAACGGCTGCAAATTCTTCATTTTAGCTTCAAATGAGCTAAGCCATACCATTTGGGAAAGGTGACTTCAAGGCGCACTCATCTTCCAAATTTCAACTCCATCCCTTGTACTGTCCGCCCATAATTGCACCTCAAGTTGGTAGTTCTAAAGGCAATTCTCAAAACCTAACCTTTCTTCATGTTTTCTCATTCAACCTTCCATCTAACTTCAACCACCTCCATTTTTCACCCAATTGTTACTTCAATTCAATGAAAACCTACTTGACTAATTGCTTATGATCCTAATTGAACTCCTTGCACTCATTGTTTCCCCCCCAAAACACACACACACACACACACACACCAAAAAAAACACAAGAGAACCAAGAGCAAGAGAAGAAGAGAGAGAGCTTGTAATCCTAATTTGACTTTTTTCCTCTTTTCCCAAGTTACTAACTCCTACTTACCTTCATCCATCCTTCATTTACTGAAAAATGCCTTTAAATTACTATTTTGTCTAATTTAGTGCTCTTATGACTATGTAAGTATTTTCCTAATAGTTTTCAATTCAATAATTATTTTGGTATTTTTATGTTTCTTCTTTACTCATAGTTTTCCATTCACATTAGATTCATTTTCTAATTCTACACTTGGTTTCCACTTGATGTTTTGTATTTTTACTTTTTATGTTTTTTAGTTACTAATTTGATCTAGGTTCATTTTCTATGAACTAAAAAGTGTTCAACCTAATGGTTGTAGCTTACTTTAGAATATTAAGATTTTTAAATTTAAAAACTAACACATAATTTTTATATTTTCAATTATCATAAATGTGAACCAATATGGTGGTTCACACACTCCAACTCATTATTCCTTGAAAATTTTACATCATTTTGCTTATATATTTTTACTCTACAAATATATTATTAAAATTAGTTTTTCAAACTTATCATGAAAGAAGGTTGGATTAAGAAGATTTAATCCTTATTTAAGACGAATGAGGAATTATTTGAAAATGCATTGGAAGTAGGTTGGAAAATCTTTTAAAATAAACACAAAACAATCTTATTATGGACAACCAAATACTTCCTTATTAGCCTATGATCATGAAAACATTGTAAATTTTTTTGAATTATTTTTTTGATTTGAAACATTTGCATGATTTCTTGAGTGATTTAGGATTTTTAAACCAATTTTCAAGTTTATATGATTTTTTTAAGGGTTGGGATGGAAGTGTACAAATGGGGTTGATTGAATGTGAATGGATTATCACATGTCAAAATTAAAATTTTCTTGTATTTATTTTATGGAAGTTTTCTATTTGTTTTTTTTATGAAAACAAATCTCAAGTCCTTTCTATGAGGCTAAAAATATCCTTTTTACAAATTTAATATAGGCTAGAAGAATGGAGCCTTATCAATGTTCACCAATTAGTCCTTGTTTGGGCACTAGGCGTGTTGATGACTGATGTTTCTGGCTCTAGTTAGCGGTGTTTCTTGAAGGAGGTTCATGAACGATGCTCAAAGACTGACATAATGGACTTGGTAATTGGTATGAAGACCCTGGTTATGGAAAATAACCATGGGCTCTGCTCCCGTGGCTAGGCAAGTACCAGCCCATAGTTATTTTCCATAACCAAGGGCTGCATAACAACTACCAGACATAGAGGAAATCATTATTTTGTGATGGAAATGAAGTGATTGGGCAAAGTGATTCACATGGATAGAAATTAATTCAGTTTTTGTGAATTAAATACCAATGTCATCTACCCCTTTGCCATCCAAAACATTTTTGATGGCCTAATGAAGGAATTGCTTCAGTGATGTATGTGCGAACAAAGGTTGGAATTGACATTTTTATATTAAAATCAATTGTCCACCATGAATCCTCAAGGGATATGGGATCATTTGAAAATGAGAGCTTGACCACTCATAGTCAAAATGTCAAAATTATGTGCAATGTAGAGTTTTAGATCTCATTTAGGCATAGTAGAATAACTTTTTTCAAAAAGATTTGAACTTTAAAAAAATTGGTCAATCAATCTAAATTTCATTATCAAAAATCCATGCAAGATTTGAAGCATCTCATCAAAAGTTATGGATAAAATTCACAAAGGATGTTTGAAAATGTAAGAGGAAATGTCCCAACTCCTCTATTAAATTTGTTTATAAATTTTGATTGAAGGTTAGAAAGATCAAACGCATTTTTAATATGAAATTTAACTTGATTTTACAACTCTTTATAGTCCAAATTTTTTTCAAAAAAAAATTGTACAATGCCTAAATGAGGTCTAAAATTCTACTTCAAATACAATTCCTACTTTAATTTGACTTAACTATGAGTGATTGAGCTCCCACTAAGTTTAATTTAGTTATATCCCACATTGTTTGTTTTACCTCCTACCACCCCATATGGATATAAGGAGTTGTCTTCTCATTTCCAAACACAAATAGAAAATGGCTTCCAAAATCTAGTAAGATGAATGAGTCAAAGAAAAATTGTTTTTCTATTACTAAAGTTAATCATTGTCTTTGATTTCTTTACAAGTTGTTTGTCTTCTATTCCTAAGGTAGGAGGTCCAATAAACGTGCCTTTATGGGTTGATCTCATTTTTGAAAAAGCAAAGCTTTGTAGGAGAATAATAGAGTCGATATCGTATCCAAAATGTTTTAAATATTTTGGACCTTTGTAGAATTACTTTCAAACTTTTGAAGATATAACACAATAGTCATGAGATGCATCCGTTTCTTAAAATGAATATGACTAGTACATGACTAGTACTTTAATGGTGCATTAAAGAAAACAAAATGTACCTCTACATTATAGAATGCATTTTGAGCTTGGTCAATTTTAAAACCCTCTACCTTACTCACATCCACACTCCAACCCATTATTCCTTGAAAATTTTACATCATTTTGTTTATATATTTTTATTCTACAAATATATTATTAAAATTAGTTTTTCAAACTTATCATGAAAGAAGGTTGGATTAACAAGATTCAATCCTTATTTGAGATGAATGAGGAATTATTTGAAAATGCATTGGAAGTGGGTTGGAAAATCTTTTAAAATAAACACAAAACAATCTTATTATGGACATTAGACAACCAAACACTTCCTTAGTAGCCTATGATCATGAAAACATTGTAAATTTTTTTGAATTATTTTTTTGATTCGAAACATTTGCATGATTTCTTGAGTGGTTTAGGATTTTAAAACCAATTTTCAAGTTTATATGATCTTTTTAAGGATTGGGATGGAAGTGTACAAATGAGGTTGAATGTGATTGGATTATTAAATGTCAAAATTAAAATTTTCTTGTATTTATTTTATGGAAGTTTTCAATTTGCTTTTTGATGAAAATATTTCAAGTCCTTTCCATGAGGCTAAAAATATCCTTTTTACAAATTTAATATAGGCTAGAAGAATGGAGCTTTATCAATATTCACCAATTAGTGTTTGTTTGTAATTGATAAACATTGAGAAGTAGAGGGATTGCGGTCATTTGATTTTTGTCATGTTTACATCGATTGCTTTAGCATTTGATATGAACAATATGTGGTTAAGAAATGGTATTTGAGGATTAATTCCTTACCCCTATAATGACCACAAATGTCATTGGAATGGTTAAACAATATTTTTCCTTTATTGAAGGGGAAAATTTTTCATTCATTGTGCAATTACTATTATACCTACAGTACTAAATTAAATTAAATTAAATTCATATTAGTTCTTATTTTATTTTGAATTGAATATTTTATCAAAAAATGGTATACCTATATAGAAAATTTTATCTTTTTGAGGATCCGTTACAACTTGACTTTATATTTAGAATGATTTCTTTTAATTTTAATAAAACTGATTAAAACAAAGATTCTAAATTGTTGTTTCTATTTTGTTTCTATTTTTTGAAAATTTGCTTTAAACAATGAATATTTTATTGAATATCAAAGTTGAAAATCTATAATAAATTTCAAAATATAATAATACAATTTTTTTTCTTATACTAATTACAATCTGAGGCCAATTGCATTCAAGAGCAACAATTTTCATTACTTTTGACTACATACATGATTAAAAAGTTATTGTATGACTAGCGGTTGGCGCTTGCTATGCTACGCATTCACCATTAGAATTTCATTATAATTTGTATGTATTAGATAGAATGCAGAGCAAGAATTTCAACAAATCTTCAAATAAAAATTACTAAAATCTTCATATAATTTTGTTAATAAATAAACATATACTAAAATAAACAAAAGAAATCTAATGAATGATGAATGAAATACATGCAATGATGAATACAATAAAAGATACATATACATTAGAATGCATTAGAAATTTGATTCAATTATTACAAACAATGGCAACCCAAATAGAAGAATTTAAAAGAAAAACTTGTAAATCTCAAAAGCTTTGTGAACAATTTAATTGTTGTGAAATCCAAAATTGGTTCAATCTAATGAATTTCTCAAATCATTTAGTAGTAGCAATAGAAAATTAAAATCAAAAGCTCAAAGCTCACTAAAGCACAAAATCATAGAAATGCAAAAGAAATATAAAGTCAAAAAAAGCAATGGAATTGCTACCTTTATAATATCACCATATTGATCCTCTTTAATATCACCTCAATTGCAACGACTATATTATTTCTATAATATCACCCTTTGTAAAAAGTGATATTATAGAGGTGATTGTGAACTGCTACTCTATTTCAGTAATATCACATTGTGTGAAAATATGATTTCTATATATGCATGATTGGAAATATTTTTATAAAAAAATTAAAATAATATGTGATACAATGAATGCATAGCAAGCACGAGCCCCTAGTATTAATGGTAGCATTTGTGATATTACAGAGGGACTTATGATTTTAGTAGTATGATATGTAGTTTTTATTGCCCAATCGCCCTCCTAGACAATTTTTTTAAAGATTGTTCTATTTTGATCAATAAGATGAAGTTGTAAGGAGTTCTAGTTTGTGGGTAGTTTGTGAGTAGTTATGGAATCTCTACTTTAAGATAAACTTTGAAGTCTTGTATTGAACTGAATTTTCAATATTTTAAAATTTTCTTTAAAGGTTAGGTGTAGATTGTTTATTACAACATTGAAACCATTGGGGTTGGCATTTCCAATTCTGTAAACTAATTGTTGACAATTTAGTAATTTGAATCATTCTCTACTTCTTCCTACTTATTATTTTTTTATATGTTGTCCAATTCCAAATGATCTAAATTTTTTGAAGCATGTAGCCAACTTGCCTTGAAGAATGAAGTCACCCTAAATCCTAAACCCTAAACCAACGTCTTGCAATTACATGTGTTGAAAAGTGTTTCTTTTCTAAAATTTGATACTTGTATTAGAAATGATAGTTTAGGAGCGATTTCAGTAAAAAATAGTCAAAAACTTTTCGTAGTTGAGATTCACCTAAAAAACAAAATACCAAAAGGTTGCTTCGTACAAATTTTACTGCAACTTAATTAAAGACATTAATTTAGTTAGAAATTCCTTCCAACCCTTTACCGCTTACCACACAGTGTGCTGAGATCCCATCGCGTTCCATTTCGTTCCCAAAAATGTCTGGATGAACTTTCCGTTTCTGGATGATATTTTAGGTAAGGACGGACGACTAGGGACGACTAGACGACTAGGGCTTCCAAGGTGTCGGTGGTTTCGAGCTCGCCAACCTCGTTGTAGGTCCTTCTGCTGCCCTTCGCGTCGTCCTTTTGCTGTTGATCCTGGTGAGTTTCCTTTCCAATTTTGAAAAAGATGCTGTTGGTCTTCTTCTTCTTTCTCTGGCGTATTTTGGAGAGGTTTTCTTGTGATTCCGTGATTTAGGTTTTTGGATTCGAGTGAGCAGAAGAAACAGCCTTGTGATTTGGAAGTAGCTCTCTATTGTCGTGTGTTCTATGCGGTCTGTGCATCTGCGATTGGTGGAAGAAATGGATATTCTACAGTGCCATTTTTGAGGGTTCATGTTTTATGTTTTCTCAATTCTCGGGGATGTTTCACTTGCGTCCGATGTTTTTTTGTTCGTTTATCAACTGTTTGGATTGTGCTTCACAGGGCCCCAAGCCGTCTCCCGGACCACACAAGGAGAGGAAATGATCTTGGTAGTGATGATGAGGAACAGGCTTCAGTATAGCATTGACCTACCTTGAAGTGGTGGCCATTGTAATGCAGCGCTAATCTCCATTGACGGCAAGTTCCGCACTGCCATGTGCTACCTTGCAGGGTTTGTGGGTGAGTAATGTAAAGAAATTGTGTTTTGTCATTCAGTGCATACACTTCCTGCAATGCCTTTGGGGAGGTGGCCTCATCTAGACATATAAACTTCTGACACTTCAATTGCTGATGCAGGGTCTCGGGTATTGAACCTCAAATGTGAGGATTAAATGGTCAGGTTTAGTCTAACAGATGAACAGTACATCCTCAGTTGCAACAGTGCTTTCGTGAGTTGCAACAGTGCTTTCGTGAGGACTCGGTCCTCTGGGCAATTGGCGTTTTTCTTACGCAAGGCTGGGCCGTCCTTTCAGTCCTTCGGTCCAAACTAGGAGCTCTGCGAGTCTGCGAGGGAGTGCGAGTTGTGTTCACGAGCGTTTGTTGCAAGATCAGAGACATTTTGAGAGCCGGCGGGTGGAACTTGGGCCTCTTGAAGAATTTTTTGTCGCATGAGGTGAAATACCCACACTTCATCACTCAGCATCCTCAACATTTTGTGTTCCTGTTTTGTGTTTTTCTCTTTCCTGTTTCGTGGCAGGTGCTAGTCACTAAGTCCCCGACGGTTTTCACCAAACGCCCTCTTGCCCGAGCTGGAGACCCTTGGCCGGCAGCACAGCAGCCCGCCCCTTCCCGGTTTTCAACCCGCGACTCCTGCTGCGAGGTTCCTTCGTCGTCGTTGCAATTCGTCTCCAAGGCTATCTCCGGCGCACTTCCACGTGCGCTCAGCCTCAGGTATTGCATCTTTTTTTTTTCTCTAATGAGGTCGCAGTTTTTTCATCATGCTTCAATTTTCAATTGTGGGGACTGAAGGGCTTTTAGCCCAAAATTATGGCCTCATTTGAAGTTATCATTTAATGAACTTAACCTGTCTGAATTTCCTTCCCCAAACCCCAGCGACCACTGAAAACTTCAATTTCAAATTGAAGCTTTCATTTGATTAACTGAAAGTGATTCAATCTCTTGCCCGGACCACTTGAAGCCTAAAATTCGAATTTAAGCTGCTCTAAACCCTAATTAATGTTGGAAATCCCTAACATTAATTAAACTGAAATTACCGGCTTACTAGAGTTTGGGTTTCTCTTTGACAAGCTCGCAGTTTCCTAGAGGATAGGAATGCAGCACACCTCCCTCACAAGTAATGGTCATTCGTCGAACTAGGAGTAAATAAATCGGTACATTTTCGGTTAAAATTGCAAAATGTACAGTGTGTACAAAACTGAAAATCTGCATCTGCCTAAGTAGTTATCAAAAGGATAAAAACCAATTGTGCATCCACTTTCTCGTAATTGGATACACTGCCAATTGGATTGAAACTGCCTTCACTATGAAATGAGAACGAAAAAACTACATTCGTGCGCTATGGCTTCTCGAGACCTTCGTACCTTCTTACGTACTAATGCAATGGCGCCTCAAAACTAGTATGGATGGCATGAGTGACGACCCTGGCCCAATCCTTGGATCTTAACTAAAACGAATTGCTCGCAAGGCTACAGTACTTACTTGGTTTCAGACGATACGGAGTAAAGAATTAGGGTGACCACGTACCAAGAAAGAAACTGTGAGGAACGCAGAATGTTTTCAAAAGGACTGATTATCAAGCTACCAAAAGGACTTGCCAATGCTCCCTAAAGCAGATCAATTCAATCTGCAACGATCCATTCAACACAAGCAGCAAAATCTATGTCCCATGTATCTCCCCAACTTCGATAACGCCAAACGTGACACTTTACTATCCACACCCAGAGTACTGCCATGGGACATCCCAATCAGGATTGAAAGCCAGCTTTCACCGCGAACTGCATGAAATGCGAAACCCTCGACAACATATCATCACTACCATACGTGCAACCATTCAGCAACCTAGCACGCTGAGGCAATATGATGAAGGGAGCATTGAACTGGAAAACCATAACTTACAAGAGATTTTCCAGAACTACGGGATACATGCGCACTGTCTCTCCCCAAAGATGCAAGTCCCGCTTTGGTACAAAGTGAACGTACGTACTGCTGTAGTGCAATCTTCGACAACATTAGCTGCAGTTGACTCTTGATCGAACGTTCCATCGGTGTCTGAAACCTGGGAGCAGTCCCATAGGAAAGAAGAGCAATGCCAGGAAGATGAAATATACCTCTCTAATGAGATTGACATCCTGGAAATGGTGCGACTGTAGCTGACTCGGCGTCGATTTTTTTCAGATTCAGCTAGAGCCTCATTGCCTCAATGTCAACCTCTGGCAGTCTGTGCGTCACGTCCTCCGACCAGTGTGCACCAAATGTGGGCAAATTTGGCGAAACTACAACGGAAAATCTGAAATCTGAATATCACAGAGTTGGAATTGGAATGTTGGGTTTCATGGAGCGACGTTTTCGCAAGTTCACCATTGCGACGTTGTATTTGTACTTGAAGACGTGTGGATAAGGTTTCAGTATGACGGAGCCTCTGAAAGTCTGAAATAAGTTTCATATTAACTTATGGAAGACTCTGGACGTTTAAGGTAAAGACACAAGCCCCCTTCACCCAATTCCGTCAACATGTACCAAAGGTGCACATTTTCATACTTTCTTGGTACATCATGATGGAATTGGGTACAGGGATGGGATTGGGTGCTTTGACTTTAGGGATAAAGTGTGTACAATGAGGAGTAAAGTTTGTGAAAAAAATTGGAGAGGACAAACTTGGTTTGATGGAATTTGGTGAAGATTGGTACTATTCTTAGATAAGCCTTATTGTGATGTCCCCTCTACAAACCAGAAGCCACTTTACGAGTAATCTTCTTAAGGTTAAACCACCCGAAACTGTCAAAATAAACAATTGAGCATAGTTGGAAGCACCTTTCTTTAGAAAAAAATAGTTTTGAAGTATAAATAATTGAAAGTTATGAATTTTTTAAAAATAGAATTTTTGGATAAGGCATATAATTACTATGAATTTTCAAAGTAGAAGCTCTCTAGGCCATAGACAATGTCACATAGCTTGGTCATAGAATCATAATTTAGAGAATCAACAATCAAAATTAAATATGGCAACAATTTAACCTCTTATGGTCAGAGGCATATTTCATGCATAAATTGTGAAAGATTGTCACTTTTTAGAACAGTAAGAAAAAAATGGGAGAAAAAAATTCAAAATTCAACCATACAAATTTGTACAAAACTACCTTGGGAATGTAAGGAAAATTTCCAGAAACTTTGACCACGTGGATTGAAAGATCATAACAATCGCAGTTAGAAAACAAGGGTTTATCTTACCTTGCCCAACAGGGCCAACAACCCTTAATTTTACCTAGACTAATTCCCACTAAGGGCCCACTAAGGGGGTATATGTTTACACCTTGTATCCAAATTTCATGAGTATCTGACCAAAATTGACTTCATAGGAATCTACTTGGATTTTTAATTGTCCTTTATAGGTTAATTGTACTTTTGCCAGAAAACTCTTTCAATAGAAATCTACATTAGATGAGATTTAGCTACTCTATAGGGCTGTGAGTTCCCTCAGGTTCTTGAACTATGGGAACTTGGCTCCAACAACATTCTAACACGGTAAAGCAATTATCACATCACGTGATAATATTAAACATTTATTTTTGAAATATATTTTTGAAATTTTTTATTATTCTTTATTCTAACTAGTAATAGTTGATTCTCAGCACAAAGAATAAGCCTGAAACAGATTTCTAATGTACCCAAAAACTACAAGCCTAAATTGTTCTAATTGATATAATCATTCTAATTGATATAATTTTTAGGGGTTCTAATTGATATAATCATTCTAATTAAAATATATTTTTTTAGGGGTTCTCATTGATATAATCAATCTAATTGACATAATTTCAGATACATATTATACTTTGAAAATCGTAGTAGTTTTTTTTTTTTACCAAAAATTCATTTAAAATCAATATTTATGAAAATCATTTATTCACACACAAAAAGTATCAAAAGTTAATCACTCAATTATATGAAGGTTAAATTTAGTTTGATGGTGGTGATTTAATATGGTCATTGTCAAACATTTCTTGAATGTAAAAGAAAAGAACAATTATTTGAAAAGTTTTCACACTATTCTTCATGTCTAATTTACTTCTTGGAGAAGTTTCAAATTAATTGTATTGTTTTAGTAATATTTACCAATAAATTTTACCTTATTAATATCACAATTATAACAATTGTAAATTATTACAAAATCTATAGAGATTTTTAATATAATTAAATAATATGATAATCTTATGTAACAAAAGTATTACATTGAAACTTGAGTATTATTTAGATGGCTAAATTGAGCTCAAGAACAAAGTTTGACTATGAAACAATGGAACTAGTCTTTTAGAGATTAATGCAGAAACGATTAAAAGTGCCATTACTTTATCCCTACTAGGTGGGTGGTTGAAATGATGATTTATCTTATTTTTGAGAATGTAAATTTTTGAGAATATAAAACAACCTAAATCGTTTTATAATTTTTTGATGCTAGCATAATGTTCTATGAATTTTCAAAGTAGAAAGAACTAAGCGTTAGACTCTTTTATCCTCTAAAGGATTAAATCTATTGCCAAATGGTCAAACATCATATCTGAGCTCAATTTAACCTATTGAATTATATTTGAATAGTAATTCTATATTTTTATTATGTGAAACTATGAATTGTCTATCACAATGAAAACTTTCAACTTATTTGATAAAAAATTGTCATTACTATAGTTTTGCAACAAAAAAGTAAAATTAATCAAGTAAAAAATAAAAAAACAATCCAATTTATTTGATTTCTTTGGAGAGATACAAGTAGCAATGGAGATTTGTGTGAAAATATTTCAATTAATAATTTGTTTTAAATCCAAATCACCCTTAGCAATGGTTAATATCCATAATGATATTTGTGCAATGAATCCTTCCAAAGCCTTCTATTTTCTAGAGAATATACTATGTCCATTTTTCTGATGATTCACATTCATATTTTAGTAAGTGGTATGGAAATAAAGTTGGTAGTTGGTGTTCATACTTTATACCTAATTCAAATAGTGCCTTAATCTTCAGATCATGAGAGAGTCAAAAATAGTTACAAGGATTTGAAAGGTTTGTCCTTCTAGATTTGCTTCATTGTATGAAGGTTGGTGGTAGTCCCTTTCGGTAGTAACTAGTCCAAATACCCGCATTGGCAATCACCTCGAGCAAAGAATTTGAATTGTAAGGAATTGGTTCAAATAAAGAACTTTATGTAAATCTTTGTGCATTCACCAAGGTCTAGCCATTTCCAACTATTTTGGGACTTTTAAGCAGATGAAAAGAGTCTCTACAAACAATAAATGATACTTCAAAGTTGACTCCGAGAATAAATTACTAAACTACATGAGACATCTATCCACCTTTTTCTACTATCATTTTAAGATTTGTCATTCTAAATTTCAACATTTTTCAAAAGGGAAGAGAATATTGTTTTGACTTTGAATGATTTGCCCACAATTCTTTCAAGTTGAATAAATATCCATATGATCAATTAGAATATTGCCTTCATTTTTTATTAACCTATTTTTATTCTTCTAATACTTATCATCATATTTGTAGTGAACATTATAAGAGTCAATATTCTAATTGTATGATCTCAGTGTGTGTACATGGTTTTGATGTGAGCTTTGTCTTTCAACCACCTTGAACTTGGCTCTGACTCCAACTTGCCTGGAACTTGCTTCGACTAGTTGTGTAGGGTCTCACTGTACTGCGTGGCGCAAATGAGATCCTCTCTATTGGTAGTTAAGGTAGACTAGTCTAATTTCATCCCCTACTATTGGCCCTAACACCGAGCCCTAACACTGTATCGAAAAACATCCATATTTATCACAAAGTTAGTGCATTGATGCCAACAAGGATCAACATGTCAATCCTTTATTGGTGAAAACTTAATCTTTAAGGGCCCATTGTCCCTTCAAGGGACAATATGGACTTTAGGCACGTTCCTACGATCTTAATTTTTAGTGAAAATTTTTGAAATTTTTTCATTAGATAGAAAAACTTACTAGCTTTGTGAAAATATGATTTTTGTTTTAATTCGTCCCCTGGAGCAAAAGTTACACTACAAAGAGTCCAAAATTTCATTCCACGGGCAAAAAATATAAATCCACAAAAACTTGAAATTTAAATTTAAATTTTCTTTTCTTATAGATCATGTTCTTGTCTACATGTGAAACTTTCATTCACTTCATTTGAATTAGTGATGTGAAAGTTATGAACAATTGTATTTGAGGAGCAATTTGAGCATTTTCTTGAAAAATAAAAATCTTGCTATAAAAATCTCACCATTGTAAATATTGTGTTTCAAATCCCATTGAAGAACTATTAATAATTTAGTTCTTCTTTCAATCTTGGACCTACTTCTACTTAACAATTTTTTTAAAGAATGAAAACCAAGTGTTGACTTTTCGTATTTTTTTTTCTAAACTATCAATTCAATTCTTCAACACAATGTTTTTTTAATTCACACTCTAGAGTGCCAATTTTTTTTCACAAACGATGGTCAAAGTCATTTCAAATTGCAAGCTAGTGTTAAAACAAATCAACTTTGGATGCTAATATCTCTCAATTTGTACAATCAAACCTCATAAATTTTTTACGGCATGATTTCAATTAAGCAAAGTACAAGTTCCTATAGATAGATTCTAAAACATAAAAATAATTTGTTTTCTTGAGTGAACGCAATAGAAATGGCAATTTTGATTGTTTTTTGACAAAAAAATGGCCTTGGGCCTCTAGGGATTAAGTGCCATTAGACACATGGAAAGGCGGTTATGGGTTGTTTATGGGACATTTATGACTCCATTCTATGAACCATTTTGTAATTTTTGGACAAACCACTTTTGAAATTATCAGAAATTACAATTTTAATTGGATAAATATAATTCCACTTGGGTTTGATTCGTGAAACAAGTACACACTTTTGGGAACAACTATGCCCCTCTTTGAGTTGGCTCCAAGATATTTAGATTGCAAATCAATGTGGTGATAGGCTTGTCTACATTATTAATCGAGGTGGGTGGTGGTATTGCAACTTAATTAAAGACATTAATTTAGTTAGAAATTCCTTCCAACCCTTTACCGCTTGCCACTCAGTGTGGGGTCCGAAAATTTTAGATCCCATTGCGTTCCATTTCGTTCCCAAAAATGTCTGGATGAACTTTCCGTTTCTGGATGATATTTCAGGTAAGGACGGACAATTAGACGACGAGGGCTTCCAAGGTGGCGGCTTGGTTTCGAGCTCACCAAAGTCGTAGGTTCTTCTGCTGGCCGGACGTTAACACCCCCCCTCGAGCAAAAGGGGGGTGCCTGTCAGGTGGAGTGGAGCCTCAACCTTGTGTATTTGTCTTTAACCTCTAATTGTCCAAGGCACCAAATTTTCACGTTTCAAATATTGTGAAGTTAAATAAAACCTAACCAGATTTCTATTTTTAGTAGTTTATATTTTTGCAAAACTTTATTGGAAGTTTAAGTTTAGCATTAAAAATCCGATTTTAAAAATGGATGATTATGATTTTTCTATTCAAGATTTTGTACAAGGTTACCCATTGCAATCTTGACTTCACGTAGTATTGAGGGTTCTTGGAAATGAGCCTCAAATACACTAGATTGTGGGAAAAAAATTACATGAGAAATTCATTTAAAAAAATTATAGAATAGATTTTGGAAAGCTATAAATTGATTGGGGTTGTGCATGTTGGGCCTTATAACCTCGTATATTTGGGAGGTGACCAACTTTGTAGATTTCATATGTGAAAAGAAATTTGAATTTTTTTTTAACATATTGACTTTTCCAACATATTGACTACATGGATAAGTTATAGCGTATACATATTTCTTTTCTAAAAATGTTGAAATACAAAAGCCTTCACCTTTTAAAAGTGCTAGTGAAGCCTATGTTTAAAGTTAAATTTTAGTACCAATTGAACTTGCAATTGGTAGTAAAAGTCATTTTATAATCTTAGAACAATGTACTTGAACAAGTTAACCAAAGAATCTTATGCTTGAATTCATTTAAAAAAAATATTGATGAAGACTATAACCATGCTTTTGGAATGAATGGTAATTAAGAAGTATTTGAATGAAATTTTAAGTTAAACATTTGATGCAAAAGAAAACATTTAACCCCTAAATGCTTAAGGCTTGTTTTTAGCTTCTCGAGATTTGCTTTAAATTGAACCAAAGCCAACATTTTGATAAGTTGAATCAATTTTTTTTAATTGTAACCATACAAATTCAAACTAGACATATTAGTGATCACATAGGAAAAGAAAATTGATTCTTAAAGCTTTATTTAACTTCACAATATTTGAAACGTGAAAATTTGGTGCCTTGGACAATTAGGGAATGAAAACAAAGACACGAGGTTGAGGTTAAGGTTGTGGCTAAAGGATAGGAGTCAAGGAAGGAGAGGGAGAAGAGGAGAAGCCAAGGCAGGGAGCGAAAGGAACGGACTGAGGGAACGGACTGAAGGAACAAACTGAGGGAACGGTAATTTGTAAGCTAATGTACCGCAATCCAGCCAAGAACAAGGGCAGAGTCGCGCACAGTCTAATTTTCAAGGGACTCAGCAGATCACACAGCCGAGTGATTTGCAAGGCCAGCAGCCTCTTCAGTCCCTTCCGAGCCTTGGTTTGATGCGAGGAGGGAATTTCCAAGGTGGCCCTCAAGCTCTGGGTGGTGTTCCACCACAATCGAATTTTGCAGGCCAGGGCAATGCGAATCCTTTGTCTCATTTTCAGCATTCACCCTCTCAGCAACCCCCTTTGCAAATGGCATCAGGGCATCAGCTGTCACTTTATCAGGCCAGGCTCAGGTCTGTATTTCCTGGATGCAGAAAGTAAATTCTTACTGAAAAACAGTTCTCCAAGTCCAATGGCAGGAGTCTCACTGTTCGCTTCGGTCGGTCTGGTACAAGTGGTCAATAGTTGGACTGCTGCTTTGGAAACATTCTACAGTAGAATAGTTCCGTGAGGGTGCATATCATTCTGGTTTCCTAGTTTTTGTTTTCTGTTTCTGGATTTGTAGTGCCATCCCCAAGAGGAGATACGCTGTTTCTTGTTCTTACTAAACCTATTTTTATCCTTCTAATACTTTTATCATTATATTTGTAGTGAACATTGTGAGAGTCAATATTCTAATTGTACGACCTTACTATGTGTGCATGGTTTTGATGTGAGCTTTGTCTTTTAGCCACCTTGAACTCTAACTTGGACTCCCACTTCCACTCGCCTGGGGTTTGATTCAACTAGTTGTGAAGGGCCTCACTGTATTGCATGGCGCAGATGTGATCCTCTCCATTGGTAGTTACCCCCTAAAGGACCAAGGCCTTATTTCTGCCAAAAAATACACTCAAAACTGCCATTTCTATAGCAAAGAGTAAAAAAATTTGAAAATTATTCTTTTACACATTTAACCATAAGATCTTATACCTTAATAGTATGAGAATGTGTGGAAAAAATTTCAAGAATTTTGACCACATAAATTAAAATATATTTGCGTTGAAAGTGAAAAAAACAATTTTTTCAACACCTTGTAGGATTGGATTATTTGACTTTGAACTTTTTTAACTTCACTTTTTTGCACTATTGACTTTTGAGCTTTAAATCCTTATCGTGGGAAATTGAGTTGAGAG
Organism: Climacium dendroides; assembly: GCA_950106755.1. Classification (NCBI taxonomy): domain Eukaryota; kingdom Viridiplantae; phylum Streptophyta; class Bryopsida; order Hypnales; family Climaciaceae; genus Climacium; species Climacium dendroides. The sequence goes on along the minus strand of OX467092.1, from coordinate 21,632,292 downwards.
TCTATGAAAAAAAAATTAAAAAATTAAATTTTCATGCTTAAAAAAATTGTTAAGGAGAAGTAGGTATGAGAAAGATAGAGAATCTAAATTATTAATATCTTTAAGATAGAATTAAAATGCACTAATCCTAATGGTGAGATTGTTTTAGAAACCAAACAAAATCATGTAAAAACAAATACAGAAAAATTGTAAAAATTGATTCAGAAATAAATTCTATAAGTTATTTCTTCAAGAAGATACTCTAATTGCACGAAAAACAAGATTGACCATAACTTTCTCAAAACAAGTCGAGATGGAATAAATCAAAGCTTTCCATGTAGACAAAAATATAATCTATGAAAAAGAGAAATTTAGAAATAAAAACTTTAAATTTTGGAATTTTTTTTGCTGACTCCTCTCCCTTGATTTGAGCTTATTTGGGCATAACTTTTGTTCCCAGGCACCAATTGAAAGGAAAACTATATTCCCATAAAGCGCATCAATTTTTCTATCTTTGAAAAAAAATTCAAAAGATCATGGCAAAATTTCAGTCCATAGGTACTTGCCCAAAATCCAATTTGTTCCCCAAAGGGACAATGGTCCTTTAGGGATTAAGGTAGACTAGTCTAATTCCATCCCTTACTATTGGCCCTCACACCGTCCAGAAAAACATCCATATTTGTTCATTTTTTTCACAAAATTAGTGCATTCATGCCAACAAGGGGCAATGTGTCAATCTTTTATTGGTGAGAACTTAAACTTTAAGGGTCCATTGTCCCCTCAAGGGACAATATGGATTTTAGGCAATGTTCCTACAACCTCAATTTTTAGTGAATTTAGTTGAAATTTTTTCATTAGATAGAAAAACTTACAAGCTTTGTGAAAAATATGATTTTTATTTTAATTTGTGCATGGGAGCAAAAATTATACTACAAAAAGTCCAAAATTTCATTCCACAAGCAAAACAAAAATCCACAAAAACTTGAAATTTAATTAATTAATTTTCCTCTTATAAATCATGTTCTTGTCTACATGTGAAGCTTTCATTCAGTCCATTTGAATTAGTGATGTGGAAGTTATGAACAATCTTATTTAGGGGCAATTTGAGCATTTTCTTGAAAAAAGAACTTATAGGATTCATTCTTTAATGCAATTTTTATAATTTTCAAAGAAAATTATTTGAGAAGGTTCAGTTTGCTTGCAATAACAATCTCACCATTGGGATTATTGTGTTTCAATTCCATTGTAGAGCTATTGATAATTTAGTTCTTCTTTCAATCTTGAACCTACTTCTACTTAACAATTTTTTAAAGAACGAAAACCAAGTGTTGATTTTTTGGATTTTTTTTCTAAACTATCAACTCAATTCTTGAACACAATTTCTTTTAATTCACAATCTAGAGTGCAAATTTTTTTTTTCATAAATGGTGGTCAAAGTCATCTCAAATTGCAAGCTAATGTTAAAACAAATCAACTTTGGCTGCTAATGTTTCAATTTGTACAATTAAACCTTATAAGTTTTTTTATAGCATGATTTCAATTAAGCAAAGTACAAGTTCCTATAGATAGATTCTAAAACATAAAAATAATTTGTTTTCTTGAGTGAACACACTAGAAATGGCAAGTTTGATTGTTTTTTGACAAAAAAATGACCTTGGACCTTTAGGGATTAAGTGCCATTAGATACATGGAAAGGCGATTATGGGTTGTTTATGGAATATTTATGACTCCATTCTATGAACTGTTTTGTAATTTTTGGGCAAACCACTTTTGAAATTAAAAGAAATTATAATTTTAATTGGAAAAAATATAATTCCACTTGGATTTGATTTGTGAATCATGCACACACTTTTGGAAATAGTTGTGCCCCTCTTTGAGTTGGTCCCAAGATATTTAGATTGCAAATCAAGGTGGCAATAGGCTTGTCTACATTATTAATAAAGGTCGATGGTGGTCTGTTTTTTTGTCATTGTATTCGTCAACCAAGTCACAATGTGGTTGATAGGCTTGGATTTTTCTTCTTTCTAATGAAATTCTGTATCCATTTGTTTAAAAAAAACCCAACCATTGCTAGGTCTCCACAACAATAATGTTATTGAGATAGAAGCATCATTAATCAATCATTTAAGTGACTTTGAAGCACAATCACGGTGAAGAGGATGAGGTGGTGGAAAATTTTTCCATCTAAGAAGATAGAAAATATGTGAATAGCAAAATTTTTAGAATTTCATTCCCAAAATTGAAATTATAGTGAATTTTGGGAGCTAAAGAGTGCACTTGTTAAGTAGCCAATATCTAAAGTCTTCCAATTCTCATCATTCAAGAACTACTTTCTCACTTACTACTTACTATTTTCTTACTCACTATACTAAAATTGGTAAATAGTGTTGGGTGATAATTAGCGTTGTTCCCTGTTTTTTACCCCCAACACTATTTTTCAACTTGTGTGTAAATAGTGTTGGGGCACTTGACTCCCGTCGTCAAACACTAAACGCACTCTCGTAGAAATGTTGAAATGACCAAATTTTACTGTAGAGCTAAAATAGTGTTAGAATGGGTAAATAATGTTCTCACACTAACCTTGCAAATCACAATTAGTGTTATTATTGACAATGAGTGTAGCCAACACTATTTACCAATTTTAGTGTAGTTCAGGACATGTGTCTTAACCTTATTAGTCCCAACCTTGAAAAGGACACCAAAAAACCCATTCCAAACTTGAGTTCTGATATGAGGATGGAAATAGTGCACCCTACAGGTTGGGCACTAGGCGTGTTGATGACTGATGCTTCTGGCTTTAGTTAGCGGTGTTTCTTGAAGGAGGTTCATGAATGATGCTCAAAGACTGACATAATGGACTTGGTAATTGGTATGAAGGCCCTGGTTATGGAAAATAACCATGGGCTCTGCTCCCGTGGCTAGGCAAGTACCAGCCTACAGTTATTTTCCATAACCAAGGGCTGCATAACAACTACCATGACTAGGGAATCATTATTTTATAGACAATTATAATTGATAACCAAAACAATACACGGCAACCAAGGGAACCTTCCTACTGCCTTTAATTGCCTCGAGAAATTGAACAAATTGAAAGCCCGACATCTCCTCGGGAAGAGAAAAAAGATAGAAGTCAACTTGAACTCCAGGCACGGCGCACTACTGTGGCCGGAGCCATTTGCGCCAGGCCCGTCCGCTTTCTTTTCTTCCCCCGGGCCCCGGTGGCTCTCTTTTTTCCCTCCGGCCCCACTCGAGCCCCGGGCCGGGAGCAAGCCAGGGAATGGGTGGCGATGCTCTAAGCTATGCTTATCAAAGTCAAACATTCAAAGTCAAAGTCAAACATTTAGTATCTCTTCTCTTGTTCTGTTTTCATTTTCCAACTTCTAATCTAATCAAGTTCTGTTTTAGTTTTCCAAATTTAGTTTTCATTCTTCAAATTCTATTTTCATTCTCCAAGTTCTGTTTTCGTTCTCCAAGTTCTAAAGATTCATAACTTTGAACCACTTGAGCTGGAGTGAGAAAGTTTGGTAAGTGATGGGGGATGTTACAAGTGCTGATTTTGAGGGTGGAAGAAGAAGTAATACAATACTGGAGCAAGGAAGTTGACTAGCAACTTCGGGTTGTGATGTGATGTGCGTGATTGGATGAAAGGCTCAAAAACCGCTCATCTAAGGATTCGTCTCCTTTTTCCATGTATCTTCATAGATGGGAGTATTTTTCCATCATTTTTCAGTGAAAGAGAAATAGATGAGGAATGTAACCCAAGTGGTTTCATATTTTTGGAAGCATTATTGAATTAGTTATGAATTTTCAAAGGAGTTGTGTTGTAGGTCCCTATTCGTGTCCCTAGGTCTTTCATAAACTGTTCACTTTCAACTTCAAAGAAAAATAGAGAGAATGATTGCCTTTTGCCTTTTGCTAATCTACTACTCCCTCTATTCGACAATAAACCTCTCTAAATCTTTTTTCTTAGTGGATTAATTGTATTTTGTAGTCATAGTGCCAACAATACATGCATTCAAGAATGAGTATCCTATCCCTTACATCTATGCAAAATCTCTAGCTCAGGTGCTATCATGTAGACATTCAAAATCCAAGTTTAAAATATAATTTATGAACATAGTTTGTCAATGCTGCTAGTTCAATCATTTTTAAATCTTTTTTTTGGTGGTTGCAACACTAGGATGTTGGAAACGTGTCTACTCATTTAGAAATCTATAGCACCAAAATCTAGTCCTCTTTATGATCAATTGTTTTATAGCTCTATAGTAGTTGCTAAAAAGCATTATTGATACTAGTACAATGTCCTTCATATGGGCAAGGCCAAGCTTGCAAATCTAAAAGAATTTTTCCAAACTGTTTTACTTTCCTCCATAAGATCATTCCATACAATAAACATTTTCTAAATGGTCAAAATGAAGAAACTAAGGTTTCTTCTGAAAGAAAAATTCTAATTGATTACAATGTGTACTATAGAACAGATGGAGTACTACTTCACAACTTTCAATTCTAAATCAGAGCTATATGTACTTCAATGAGAGACAAACTTATCCTAATTGCTGTAACAATGCCTTATGCATGTGTGTGGACAATGTTTTTTGTCAAATGATCTAATTTCTTGAATTGCTCTTGCTTTGGTCAACTCTTTTCTTTGTCATGATGGTTGTACTTATTCTTTGAGTCTAATTTCTTATCTTCCAATTGTACCCAAATTGAATTATTTTCATTATTTCAAATTATGTGGAACGAAATGTCATTCATCAATCAATTTACAAGTAAGACATTCTAGCCAATCAACTTTATCTTCCATGGACATGTACGCAAGTCCACGAGCAAATTGAAGGGTTAGTTCCTTGTGGGACATTTCATCTATCTTATATCCTTCTAAACAAGCTATAGATGGCCTCTTGCTCCTCCACAATAGTCTGTGCATTATATTTCCACCCACTTTTGCTAGATTTGGGTTCAAAATATTGACAAATCAAACTCTCGAGAACTTCATCTTTCATATCACTAACCCAAATTCCTTCGTCAGGAACACACTCCACTTGAAAGTGGTCACCCATCTACACATGATCACAGTCGATTTTGCCAGTTAACACGCAGCATGTTATCGTAAGAACCTAAGTTTTTCTACGATTATTAAAAATGAAACCTTTGGTCATTCTCAAAGAGAAGACCATCTTGGTGCAAAAATATGAAACCGAGTTCATAAAAAAGAAGTTAGATTATCAACACTCTCATTGTTAGCTCTAGTTCACAAAGCTCACTGCAAAGCACGTGTGAGAGTGTTGTTAGTTTTAGTTCTAATTGGACATAAGCTTACAAAAATTATCAATTATCCCAAATCCTAAACTGACAAACACAAAACATTACTATTACTTATAAATTGACAAAAATAAGTTAGAACTTTCACCCTTGCAAAGTATTCACGCACCTCCGAATTGAAGCGTATAAACTGCTGATACACCCAATCTTACACAAAATTGAATAGAGGACAAAATGTAAAGAGGATAGGAAAGGAGCTCATACAAGAAGTAAAGATACAACATTCTTCTACAGAAAATATGGCAGGAGGACGGTGCATTGGATGCCAATGAAAGAAAAAAGGACAAGCTATGCCATCTTAAAGATTCGTACAGAATCCTAACACCTTTTGGAGACAGACTCTACTGATGTGACTCGGGAATGTTGGGGTATAAAATTGATTGGTAGTAGGTCCATTCCTACATCATTGCTGTCCGTTCCAGGGTACACCAATCTGACCAGCGCCCTGTAAAAAAGTTTCACAATTCTTTCTATAGGGATTTCAATATTAGTGTGACAATGTCTTAATTTGTGAGAATAGGTATCTTTTTATTGTAGTTTGATTTTTCTATTTGTTCTTCACATGGAAACTAATTTTATAACATTTAAGCATGATGGTACAATCACTTTGCTAGTATGTAATTAAAATATTAATAGAGATATTCATTTTTTCAAAGTTTAGTCATATGACACTTTTCATTGAAGTTTTCATTGCTCATTGGTTTGTTACTTAAGGGAATGTTTTTAAATATGAAAGATGTGCATGTGGATGTTCCCTACATATCTACCCAATTGGATTAAAAAAAATTTATCATCAATTCATCATCAAAAAATATTGTGTAAAATCATGAAAAGTGACTTCTCATTCACCAAAAATGAGTTTTTGATATTTTGAAATTGCAATTTGGTATGTTTTATTGAGAGTGGATAAGAATTGAATATTAATTATGCTAAACAAAAAATGGCAATTTTAGTTATATACTATATACAAATATTTGAACAACTCCAACACATAGTTCGTAAATGAACTGGACTTCACTATACACCGAAAAGTGTCTATTTTAGCATTGAAGCAAAGCCTGTGAGTTTGGTTCCTATTATTTGACATTATTTCGTTGGGTCCTATTGGATACTTATAAGAATTCCAAATCAAATTATCCTGTATTTCTTGAGCATTGTATGAATGAATTATGAATCTTCAGTTGTGGATTTTTGTTGTGTCTACGGTATGTAGTATGCAGATACGAAAATGCCTAAATAACCATACGATCAAATTGTATGAGTATGATTTCTATCAATTGGTTATCTCAAATTTTGTTCAGATTTGTTAACTGTCTGTACGAGAGTTCCAACACGAGTTTTGGAACACTGCATAAAATAGTTATGAGTTTCCAAAGTGTTGATTCTATTTGTACTCAAATTGAACTTAAGATTCTCAATTTGGGATTGTGTACATTTTAACTTAGGTTAGAATCGATTCTATTCACGTTTGAATAAGGGCTAAGTACCTAAACTGAATCTGTGGTTCCTTTGCAATCTGTTGTTGTTTTGTAGGAAATGGTGGACTTTCTTGTTGATGTTTGGGAGCAGGAGGGCTTGTACGAACAAAGATAATCCATGTCGTGTTATTGTTAGGATGGTGTTGTTTGTCTGGAACATTTGATATTATTCATTATGACAAGTGCAATGGAAGAATTAAAAAAAAAATTCTACATGGATGCTGACATGAACAAATGATACTGTATTGTGAATTGGTTTGGGTAAATTGGTTTCTTTATCCTTGCAAGCATTTAAATTTCTCACTTGTTCAGTGTACTGTCCATAATGAGATCTTCAATTTAAAGACAATTATGACAATTGTATGAATACAGAGCTAATGAATTAGAGACATTCCAATTGGGGAATTTTATTTTCTTACTTAGCAAATTTTTCTAAAGGCTTTTGCACTAGTAACTTTTGAGAGTGCCTGGTGTCATTGTTACAATTAAAATAAAAATAAAAGAAGATTTTAATTTTTAAATTAAAAAATAATTTTGTAATGCTCAAGAAAATGTGTTGCAAATATATATCTAAGCAAAAAACACAAATAGATAGCTACAAGCAAGTACGCAAGAATGAATAAGTATTCATCAAAAAAGAGTGTATACATAAGGTAAGGAGAGAAAGTGAATAGTTCTCTTTTAAAGAATTTTTTATCTAATTCCTAGTCGACTCTCACATATTGATAAGTTGGATGAGTTGAAGAATATATGATGAGTTGGAGAGTGCATTAAGAAATATTATATTTCTTAATAGAATGCTAGAGCTATATAACATTTAGAAGTGACGATTGTCTTGTCCCTGACGGAGTGATGTGGAATATTTCACATCATTTCATATGAGGGATGAAGTGATATAGTATGTTCCTCATCCCAATTAATTACAAAAGATACATGATGGGATACATGTTTCAAAAATTATTAGCATGTTGCGTTAAGTGTTTGGATTGAAATTGCAAACTATGATAAAAAAATACACGTGTTTTTAAATTTGTCTACAAAATAGCAATTGCAAATTAGGGGCAATTGAAAAATAAATGCTTCTAATTTACACTTTCAATATAATAGCATACAATTTACAAAAATCATTGATTTCAATATTATTTTACCCCATTTTCTCATAGAACCCATTCACAATCAGTAAATTGAATGGTAAAGACAACTCTTTATATACATATGGGCTAGTAGGATGTAAAACAAACAATGTGGGATTCTTTTTAAATTTTGAGAATGAATGGTCAAGCTCTCATCTTCAAATTATCCCATATCCATTGAGGACTTATGGACAATGGATCTCAATATAAAATTGACATCTTTATCTTTAATTGTTGCTAATTATAGTTTTTAATTATATAATCACTTCAAATTTTGTTTTTGATTGTAGATGGTTAAATTGCATTTGTATATTACTCAATGGGTCCTTTGGATTTGGGGCGAACTATGTTTCTTTCCAATTATTTATTGATTTGTATAGTGAGTGGCAAAATTGAGTACAAAGTTTGAAACATTTTCATTCAAACAACCATATCATAAGCAACAATGAACAAAGGCCAAAAGTAGATGTACAGAAGTTGTAGTATGCGACATACTACATGTTACCATGGAAGTTTGAAGAAAAAATTTCTTGTGATTTGAAAGAATTAATTTCAAAGTTAGCCATGTCTAAAACTCAGTTTTGTTCAACTCAATTTGGATTACTTTATTTTTTCCCAATTTTTTCATAGAACACCAAAAAAACATTTAGTACCTTGTTGTACTGGTATACATCATTTTAGATTGTTGTACACAAAAATTGAAGGAAATTGACATTTATAGAATAGAAAATATCAACTATTCGACAAACACATAAATAATGTTTATTCTCGTAATACTTGGATTTTGGGGAGGGGGGATTGACAACATGGGATAGCACTAGCCATTGTAGAGAAAACATAAGTTGTAGTATCTACCATTGTTACATTTTAATGCCTTTGCATTTGAAATATTTGTTGAATTGAGCAATGTGTTAAATTTATATTTCATAGCCATTTAATGTGTTTTTAAGCTTAATTTCTTTTCCAAATATTGGAGTTTATGATGTACATAATTGATTCACCCCCACCCCCCAAAATTATCATTGTCATTATGGTCAAATAGATGCCAATTTTAGGAAGCTTTTTAGGAAGTAATTTTTGACAATTTTCAATTTTTTGACCTAAAGAGAACTGTTTGATGACTTGTCCAATATTTGATCTAAATAGTCACCATGCCTATTGGTTATTCTTCCAATTCAACCAAATTGACCTTGTTCAAATCTAATTTGTAAGCTATTTATGTACTAGTGTGAATTAATTGTCGACTTCATTCCTCAAAACTAAAAAGATACAACCTTACAAAGACAAGCTAAAGGACAAAAAGAAAAATTGTTCAAAGTTTATATGTTTAGTTGTCTACATATGTACATAAATTGAATGATGTCAAAGATGACTAATTTCCCAATGCCATAGGTAATGTTGGTAGCAGGATCACTCACTCAAATCAAGTCATGTCAAAAAGAGTCTCTTCAATGCATCAGGTATCTCTATAGCTTTCAACATTGATTCAAATCCATTAATGTCAAAGATGATAAAATCCCCAATGCATTCACACATCAAGCAAAGTGGATAGCTTAAAACATTATCTTCATTCAAATGATCTTAGAGAAGACAAACTCCCCAATGCATTACGTAATCTCAAGAGCTTTAAACATCCAACCAAATTGAGTAATGTCAAAGAAGACAAGTTCCCCAACACAACAAGCAACCTCAGTGGCTTAGAATACTAATTCAAATTAAATTCCGCAATGCATCTAACATCCATAATTTCAAACACCATCTCGTTTTGAATTTGGAACACCCATTCAAATCAACTAATTTAAAAAAAAGATCAGTTCCCCAACACATTCAACAATATCAATAGCTTCAAACACCCACATACACATACAGTAATCTCAATAGCTTGAAACATCCCTTCAAATTGAGTGGTGTCAAAGAAGACAAGTTCCCCAATGCATCGAGCAATCTCCATAATTTGAAAAATCCACTCACATCGAGTGATGTCAAAGAAGACAAGTTCTCCAATGCATCAAGCAATGTAGATAGCTTGGAACATCCACTCACATCGAGTTACGTAAAAGAAAATAAGTTCTCCAATGCATCAATAGTTTGGAATACCAATTCAAATCGAGTGATGTCAAAGAAGACAAATTCCCCAATGCATCGGGCAATGTCGATAGCTCGGAACACCCACTCAAATTGAGTGATGTCAAAGAAGACAAATTCCCCAATGCATCGGGCAATGTTGATAGCTTGGAACATTCCTTCAAATTGAGTGATGTCAAAGAAGACAAGTTCCACAATGTATCGGGCAATGTCGATAGTTCGGAACACCCATTCAATTTGAGTGATGTCAAAGAAGACAAATTCCCCAATGCATCGAGCAATGTCGATAGCTTGGAACACCCACTCAAATCGAGTGATGCCAAAGAAGACAAGTTCCCCAATGCATAGGGCAATGTCGATAACTTGGAACATTCCTTCAAATCGAGTGATGTTAAAGAAGACAAGCTCCCCAATGCATCGGGCAATGTCGATAGCTTGGAACATCCCTTCAAATTGAGTGATGTCAAAGAAGACAAGTTCTCCAATGCATCGGGCAATGTCGATAGCTTGGAACACCCATTCAAATCGAGTGATGTCAAAGAAGACAAGTTCCCCAATGCATCAGGCAATGTCGATAGCTTGGAACACCACCTTACATTTAGTGATGTCAAAGAAGACAAGTTCCCCAATGCATCGGGCAATGGCGATAGCTTGGAACACTCAAACAAATCGAGTAATGTCAAAGAAGACAAGTTCCCCAATGCAATGTCGATAGCTTGGAACACCAACTCAAATCGAGTGATGTCAAAGAAGACAAGTTCCCCAATGCATCGGGCAATGTCGATAGCTTGGAACATCCCTTCAAATTGAGTGATATCAAAGAAGACAAGCTCCCCAATGTATCGGGCAATGTCGATAGCTTGAAACACTTTTCTAAATTGAATGATGTCATAGACGACAAATTCCCTAATGCATCGGGCAATGTCGATAGATTGGAACACTTTTCTAAATTGAATGATATCAAAGATGACAAGTTCCCCAATGCATCGGGCAATGTCGATAGCTTGGAACACCAACTCAAATCGAGTGATGTCAAAGAAGACAAGTTCCCCAATGCATCGGGCAATGGCGATAGCTTGGAACACAAACTCAAATCGAGTGATGTCAAAGAAGACAAGTTCCCCAATGCATCAGGCAATGTCGATAGCTTGGAACACCAACTCAAATCGAGTGATGTCAAAGAAGACAAGTTCCCCAATGCATCGGGCAATGGCGATAGCTTGGAACACAAACTCAAATCGAGTGATGTCAAAGTAGACAAGTTCCCCAATGCATCGGGCAATGTCGATAGCTTGGAACATCCCTTCAAATTGAGTGATGTCAAGGAAGACAAATTCCCCAATGCATCGGGCAATGTCGATAGCTCGGAACACCCACTCAAATTGAGTGATGTCAAAGAAGACAAGCTCCCCAATGTATCGGGCAATGTCAATAGCTTGGAACACGTTTCTAAATTGAATGATGTCAAAGACGACAAGTTCCCCAATGCATCGGGCAATGTCGATAGCTTGGAACACCACCTCAAATCGAGTGATGTCAAAGAAGACAAGTTCCCCAATGCATCGGGCAATGTCGATAGCCTGGAACACCTCGACATAGAGAGTGATGTCAAAGAAGATAAGTTTCCCAATGCATCAGGCAATGTCGATAGCTCGGAACACCCACTGAAATCGAGTGATGTCAAAGAAGACAAGTTCCCCAATGCATCAGGCAATGCCAATAGCTCAGAACACCCACTCACATCAAGTGATGTCAAAAAAGACAAGTTCCCTAATGCATCGGGCAATGTGGATAGTTTGGAACATTTCTTCAAATTGAGTAATGTCAAAGAAGACAAATTCCCCAATGCATCGGGCAATGCCGATAGCTCGGAACACCCACTCACATCAAGTAATGTCAAAGAAGACAAGTTCCCCAAGGCATCAGGCAATGTCGATAGCTTGGAACATACTCTCAAATTGAGTGATGTCAAAGAAGACAAGCTCCCCAATGCATTGGGCAATGTCGATAGCTTGGAACACGCACTCAAATCGAGTGATGTCAAAGACGACAAGTTCCCCAATGCATCGGGCAATGTTGATAGCTTGGAACACCAATTCAAATCAAGTGATGTCAAAGAAGACAACTTCCCCAATGCATCGGGCAATGTCGATAGCTTGGAACACCTACTCAAATTGAGTGATGTCAAAGACGACAAGTTCCCCAATGTATCGGGCAATCTCGATAGTTTGGAACACCTACTCAAATTGAGTGATGTCAAAGAAGACAAGTTCCCCAATGTATCGGGCAATCTCAATAGTTTGGAACACCTACTCAAATTGAGTGATGTCAAAGAAGACAAGTTCCCCAATGCAATAGGCAATGATGATAGCTCGGTACACCCATTGAAATTGAGGGATGTCAAAGAAAAATTGAACAATGTTTCAGGAATCAACTGTAAACAAGAACATTGGAGATTTAATGACTTCAATGACTTCAAATTTTTGAGTCCAATTGGTAGTTCTCTCATATGAGAACCATATAACCCCAGTAATGTTACATGAATCAAATTGTTGAAGTTATAAGATAATTCTTCTTCTTCTGCAAGTGCAAATGGAATGTAAATTGTTAATAAAATACTTAAGGAAAAAATATCAATTGAAAATTCTGACATAACTTTTGACAATTTGTAGAAGCGGACTACTAAATTAGTTGTAATTGAAATTGTCCCTCGTAAGGGTTAAATACTACATAATAAGATTTCTTTATATTCAATTTTTCATTCAAAATTGGATGAGTAGAAATTCATGAATACACTAATAAGAATTTCTTCAAATGTAATGTTAAATGATCTTCAAATGTCATATAATGAAATGAACATAAGAAATTATAATTCAATCTACTTTACAATTTCATTTAACACCACATGTTTCTAAATTGCTTATTCTTTAGGTGAATAAAATATAATATACATCAATTTGACTTCAATTCTTCATAAATCAAGATATGCAAAACTAATCACATTTGTGTGTGTAATGGAGAATTGAATATTGATTTTCTATAGACATACCTGTTCGAAGTAGAAAAATACGAAGCCTTGGATAGTCATTTTCATTCAAATACTTGTCAAGGGTAATATCATTTCTTGGTACTTGATATAAAATCCCTTCAAGAATTTTGAAATCAAAACCCTGCATACATGTGTAGTATCCCATTATGATATTGTAAATAACACAAATCTGATTTACTAATAAAACTCCAAACCAGTCAAAAGCTACAAAAAATAACATTCCACCATCTTAATCAACAATAAAACAAATTGAATTTATTTTCACCTAATATATGAATAAAGCTTCAAAACTCATTACAACCAAAAACTAACCTTCCTCATCATTTGTTCAAATGTATCACCACTTGGGTATACAAGTCGAGTGCCAACATACTTCTTTTCATTGTCAACACTAGAAAGTTGAGCATTGACTTTCAACTCCACAATCTCTCGACCCATGTCACAAAGGTGATCATGCATGAATAACATCCCATCATGTACATCGACTAATGAACGATGTTGCAATGTCTTAAAGGCTTTTACCAACGAACTCTCACCATAAGTAAGTAAGTAGGTACAATCAGGGTGAACATGCAACTTCCGACCATACACATCTTTGAGGAAAAAACAACAAATGTCTAAAAACATGGTTTTCTCTACCTCTTCCAATCCATCAAAACTAATCCTAAATACTTCAAAGATTCTTCCATCATCTCCAATGTTGCTAGTTTGGGGTGATCTACCCCTTTTCAATCGTTGCAACACTCTCTCCTAACTTCTCACCCTCTCCTTGCCATGCAAAAATGCACCAAGGACCTTCAAGCTCAAAGGCAAACCATCGCAAGCTTTTACAATTTCTAAACCCACCTTGGTGAGTTGATTAGGCATATTCACCTTTCCATCACCAAAACAATGAGTAGTGAATAATTTCATAGCCAAATCTCCAACCACCAAAGGTTGTAAATAATATATTTTTGCAACATGATCTTCGATTACATTTGAATTGCGCGAACACACAACCAATGTTGAATTGGGATATGAAGAAAAGATGTCTTGTGATACAATCTTGTTGAAATGGCTGGAATCCCATACATCATCCAAAACGAGGAGTATATTGTTGTTTTTCAAGGCCTCTTTGAACGCAATTTGCCCATCAAACAAGTTTTCCACATCCTTGTGAACACCCAATTTTTTCAATATGTCTTGCAATATTGGTAAGCAATTTTCATCACTTTGAAGCTTTCCAATACGATGGAAACATCTTTTGTGGAACTTTGCAATTCCATCTTTAGCGTGAAGTAAAGCCTCAGCAATAGTGGTCTTGCCTAGTCCACCCATACCAACGATGCCTAAGGTATTCACTTTTTGAAGGTGATTTTGAACTTCCTTAACCTTTTCAACAACACCAAATAACTTTGTATGCATTCCATCTTGCCTTGCTTCCTGGACCTACAATTATAACAATTGACTCAAGTATTAATTATAGTTGCAATGATTACTTTACACAATAATGAGTTATATAAATAATAGTACAACAATAGAAATGGACTTATAGTAGAAACACATAATATGTGCATTATTTGATTCTAGAAATATAATAATACTTAAAAAAATATTAAAAGTAAAGTTTATCAAAATATTTGTCAAATTCTCAAAGGATCAAATCAAACTCAACCTAGTAGCAAAGCTTCAACTTTGAGTTTTAAGATGGTTCAAATTGACATTGAAACATACAGTTACAATCCCAAATACACAACTCTTATATTAGACACAAGGATTAATAGCTTTAAAAGAGCCTAGATGAACTTTCTTTTAAATTACTTGAAAAAAATTAAACGATGTATACTTTTTTTAAATCAGTAAAACAAGTTTCCTTCAATTATAATTAAAAATCATTTGCAATGTTTTTTTAAAATAATACATAAATAAACTTTTATCCCAAAGCCCAAAAAAATGTTGAACTTGTCAAATGATACATGTATTAAAAAATTAAAAAAATTAGATTTTTAATGCAAATATTGTCCTCAAAGAATAGTCATTTGGATTCCTTGTTAAATGAGCTACAAGAAGATTTTATATTAAAGAAAATCATATCCCTAAGATGGGACTAAAATGCAATATAAGTGATTATAACTAAGGCCATATAAAATGAGAGTTGTGTACATGAGGTCACTATTAGGCCTTATCAAATTGAAAAACCTTAGGCAATCTAAAAATTGGGAATTGGGACTTGGTAGAATCCCGCAGAAATCAAATCTAAAGAAATAACTCAAATAGAAACGAGAAAAAAACTTTTAGGTCATTTTAAACATCAATGAGAATATTAATTCATAATTCAAAAGCTATTAGGTTGATCAAATCAAGTTGAAAACACTTATCAATAGGGACTTTACAAAATATGTATAAAACTTCAATATAAAAATTTATGTGAATTAAAAGGATTCCAATTATAAGCTATTCCACACATCTATACCAATATATATATATGGAAACAATTCATTGTCAATAGAAGTCATAGTACTCTTCTTACTTTTGTTTCAACTGTTGTTTTTCTTTATAAACATTTTTCACTACACGTAACAGTTTCATGAAACTATCAGATTTGATTTGAAAGTTTCAAGTATAAACTATTAAAAGAAGACATAACAATAAACAAACTCCTCTTGTAATAATTAAAATATTCACTCTTAGTAGGACAAAATCATCTTGAAGTTTGGTAATTCTATAAAATTGTACTTTATACAAAAATTTACCTTGTGATTGTACTTCTTCATGCATGTTTGCATGATTCATTAAATAGAGTTTGCATCATACCTTGCTCGAAGAACAAAAGCGTGATTGAAATCCTTGTCCAACTAAATGATTGATTTTCATAGTTCTAAGTCGCTTCCATATCTCAGAAAAGGTTGGCCTCTGAAGGGGATTAAAAGCACAACAATCCCTTATCAAAGTGCTCAATTCTCCACAATTGCTTGGCAAGTCCGGACGCACACCAACTTTTATCATCTCATATAAAGCTTTTGAAGAAAAGGGTGGTGGTTCTTGTTCAAATGACAATGTACCATTCAAAAGCTCGGCACATGTAATGCCAAACGAATACACATCCGCTTGAAAATAATTTGCATTGCCCTTAGTATAGGCTTTCAACACCTCGGGAGCCCGATAAATTGAGGTGCCCATATTGTCTGGCTCAAAACTTTCACTACCAACTTCAATTTTGGAAATACCAAAATCAATCAAATTGATATATCCAAAGGATGTGAGAGATTCCTCTTTGTCCTTCAATTGAGTCCATAGAATATTGTCAGGCTTCAAATCACGATGTGCCACATGCATGTCATGCAAATAATACATACCACTTGCTATCTGTTGAATGATGTCAAGCAAAACATCATAGGGAAGTCCTTTTGGAATTTGTTCGCTGATTAAGTTCATCAAACTTGTATCCATCTTTTCCATCATTAAAAATGGCCATCCATCATTATCTTCGCCCATGCCCATAAACTTGACAAGATTTGGATGATTTAAGCCCGAAACTACACTTGATTCTTTATGAAAACTTTCCATGATCTTCACATCACATAGTCCTTCAAAATTAGTCAAGACTTTGGTAGCACAAGTCAAGCCCATCCACTTTAATTCGTAAACAGAACCAACACCTCCATCCTTACCAAGTTGTTTGCCTTTCTCAAATGTACCACAATCAGCAAACTCCAAATTGTTCAATTCACCTCCTTTAACATGATTCAGGTTGTCCAACCTCTTCAACAAATACTTTGCAAGTTTAGGAGACTTGCTCGACATGGATGCAATCTTTGACCTTTCCAATATACTTTTGAAGTTTTGTCTATCATGTTGGACATCCTTCATAGATGGCATCCCAAAATCAATTGAATTGATCTTGTCCTTGGATTGAATCTTGACACATGTTGCTTCAAAGCAACACTCCAACTCCAACAACAACTCCCGAAATGATTCTTCATTCTCCAATTGAAAAACAGCTGAAATGCATAAATTTTCTCACCCACATTCTTCAACTAGGGAAAATGCCTTGACCACAACACGGTGCAAGTCCTTCAAGATGCTTTTGAACTCGTCAACACCACCAAAAGAAGATATCTCCCCCAATATCCAATTCATTGCATACTTAACCTTCATAACCAAGTGCTAACATTGCCTTGCATTCAAAATATGCAATTTGTCTCTTGCCAATATCTGGTCTACTTTCGTACAATAGTCTTCATACCAGTGCATAAAGTCATCATTTGTTGGAGTGGGTGGTAAAACCAAATGTTCACCATGAGGGATGTCCACACAATCATTCTTAGCATCGTTACCATCATTCCAATCACTAGAAGGATTCTGAACACAAGACGTTGTTGCATTTGAAATATGATTGTGTTCAAGTGAAGAGTGTTGGAGACCAGATGTCTCAAGATTATTACTTGAGAAACAAAGAACTCTTGATAGATTTAAAGTAAATGTCGTCAATAATTTCAAGGGCTTTTCCATTGTAGATCCAATAGAGGTTGTAAAACTCATAAAGAAGTTGCAAGAATTCTAGCATCACTTTGAAGTTCTTCTTGCCTGCACATTCAGTTCAAAATATAAATTTAAAAAATACATGACTTAAATCATTATCTACTACAAAAACATGAGATTATCAATATTGACAATATTTTCTACTAAAAACCTATATTGAAATTTGAAACCTAAAAAAATGTGATTGGATAGAATAACCAATGATAGAATCAATACTAATCATATCCAAAATTACCAAACCTTAAAATCATTTCAAACATCATTGATTTCACTGAATTTCATTATATACTACTTCCACCATTCCAAAAAGGACTTAAAGAGAATTTAGCATTTCAAGAAATTTCACCATGACATTAATACTCTAGGAAATACAAATTGATTTTCATCTAATAACATAGAATTTAAATCAATCTGTGTCACTGTAATTTTGTTTGTAAATGTCAAAACTAAACCATCCTTAATCCAAGAAGTCCATGGCACTTTGGTATTCAATGAAAGGCAAATAATTCCTTCGAAGAGGAATTATAAATAATAAGATTTAAAGATTTGTGTGAAGGAAAAGTCTGGCACAATAGATTAACCTTCAATGAGTACTCCATAATTTTGATTGACGAAATCATAAAAATAACAACAAAAGTTCAATTTCTACACGAACTACACAATCTTTCCAAAAAAATCTAAGAATGAGACTAATTTTGACCCTACACAATCTTTCCAAAAAAATCAGAATGAGACTAATTTTGACCCCAAAGTGCTGTGACATCCAATTTCTAGACGTTGACAAATTAAAACTCTTGGACTTTCTCATTCTGCTTAGATGACAATCATCCTCATTCATGGAGACAATTTATCAAGTAGTTGTTTTATCTAATGGTGGGATTTGGTATTCTTCCAGTACATATTTTCATAAGAATACAAATTTTAAAAACGTCATGTGCTCAACCAAGCTAAAATTCCATCAATTTAAGTTCAAAACATGATTAGCAAAAATGGAGTCATAAATTCAAAAAACACAAAAACAGCAAAATAATGGGTGTACCAAAGGAACTTCATTTGAAAAGCATTCCAAGAAACTTTACTCAAAATTGATGATATTTTACTAGTAATCGAATTTAAGATAAATTCTGATAGATATTGGTGAGAACAAAAGTGAATCTATCCATATAAACTTTTATTTGTACACAGATTCTAAAATATTCTTCCAAATAATGCTTCATGATCTATTCCGCCAAACAGGCAATTCTGGATGTAACTTCAGACATTTGGATACACTTTTCTCAAAATCATTGGAATAAGGAGTATAAATAAGTGGTTTAGAAATTATAATATTTCAAGGTTCAAGGAATTTGACAAACTTCAAGTATCAACAGTTTGCCTACTCATTTTTCAAATTGTATGTACATTTGTTGATGTAGCTTGTCTATGTTCACTAATGATTATGATTGTACTAATAATTGTAATTATCACTTTATAATCATCAACGAATTAAATATTACTTATATTCTTAAATATTTATTATTCCTGTCCCCAAAGATCTTCCAAGTCCCCTTCATTTTAATGTTTAATACATTAAGTTTAACACACTTTGAAATAAAAGTGCCCTAAACCCTAATTATAGCTCAAAATAGGTCAAATAACATTACTTTCATCCCACCAAATAATTTCTGCAACCCAAACACCATTTGAGAACAGAGGGAGCGTATATTTACTATGACCTCGTCATTAGACAAATCGTTCAAACCACAGTTAAAAAGAAATGTTCTTTCACCCCAAAACAATCTCATAAATAGACAAATGCTTCGACCCAACAACAAAATAATTTTCTTTGAACACATTTCTACAAACGATGTATCCTTTCGCTAAACCTTTGAGAACAATAATGATCACTCCTGAGCAATTAAAGGATTGTTTGTGCACATCCTCAAGGAAATCTTACACATAAAAAAGTACTACTTCCCATCCTAACAATGGATTGTTGCAAAGCATAAGCGCTTGAACATAGAACATACAACAGCTTCGTTCAGTTTTCCATTCAAAGTTTGGCAAACATCTAGTGTCACATTAAATAGACAAATCTCATTTGTTCACCAAAATCACATTTTGTGTACTACAATTCTGTGTTCAGATGAAATCAAACACAATGATAACAAACATAATTTTAGGAGGTGAAAGAATGGAAAAAAATGGTCATTATAGATGAAAATGACAATAAAAACGTAATATTCAATTCAATGGCAAGTTTGATAACAACCAAGAGTATCACTTCACCACATAGGAAAATCTTATGTGACATATCAACAAGAGTATAAAAAATTGTTTTCAAACTTAGTTGTACACTTGAAATTCAACAAAAAAACTCATCACCATCTAAAAGAAACGGCAGCATATACTATCAAATATTCTTGCATCAATTAAGTTGAGGTGAGACACATCAGAACATTATAATTTACATATACTATAATGGAAAAAAACAATTAACTACTAAACAAGAGTGGCCAATTCCATCTCAATACCACTCAATAACTCACACTTGATTCATACCATAGGGTGGAAGACACTAAATTCAAGACATTCCATGACATGGGAACTCACCTTTCTCTACTTCCTCAAAAAAACAAAACCTCTTGATCTCCACTCGCACAATTGACCAAAAAGCGGTATGATATCACCTGAAAAATCATGCATTTCACCACCTGAGCATGACTTAGTACTTCAGAGGAAGCAAAACATTGAAACAGTCAATACCAAGAAAACAAGGTCTCTTAAAACCCAAATTGTTGTTCAAAATTGATCACATATTCATTCATCTTTTCAATTATGATCTCTACATCTAATTCATGACAGTAAACAAGCACAGTGGCTGTTTTATAAAGACACAAGCATTATTTGGGACAAATGAGAAACTCTAAAGAAAAACAGTTAGTCAAGGAACACTATGTTCATCATCCAAAATACGGACCTCCGAGAACTGAAGGGATGAACAAACCACCTTTCCGACAGAAGTGTCCCACATCTTTCTTTGTTGCTTCGATGGATAACACACTAAAAATAGATTATGTTCATGTTTTCAAGCAAGGTCCTCGAAATGAATCTCCAAAGAAAGAGAGACTCGTCAGATGAATCGTCTCCAAAATCGTTTTAGACAAAATCAAAAAGCTGCAGCATGCTGTAGCTACCTTTTGGATTCTGAAACGCCTCAAGAGGAGGCTCATCGAGATGCCAAAATCGAAATACCTACAATAGGGAGGCAAGCAACATGGAAAACGTTATAGTGGATTCAACTGAGGAAAAGAGAACTCAACCAATAATCCTGCATTAGGTCAGATTCACTTGCTAAAACATGTAAATGTAAAGAACTGGCATTTGCCTCTCTACCAAACTTGGAGAGGGGGCCTCCTCAGTTAAATGGACCACGCTTCCTCCATGCACAGAGATTTTGCGAACCATAGTCTATTTAGTAAAATTAACTACATCCTCCAATGACACAAATGTATGTACATGAAGGTCTGCGAGCTCAGACGGACACAACTTTATGTTTTAGAGACAAGTGCCCACAGATTGGAATACCGACAATTTAATCCAAATTGTCGGTATCCAAAGCAACAATATCTTTGCTGCATTGGGCTCTTCTTTCATGTGCCACCAAAACATTGACCAAGTCTGACAACAGTACTAGGCTCAACAACAATGGCAGGCGCGATTTTGTTTGTGTAAGGTGTCTCCACCCTTCGGAGCTAAATCCCCGATGTTTCTTCGCAAAACGCCGGGGACCGACCTGCAGCCCATCACCCCTCCTGCCCCGCCCGCCCCATCCCCAGTTATCAACCAGACAGCTCTTCCGCGACTCCTGCGCAACCCTGCTATCTTCGGCACACTTCCACGCGTGACTTGTAATGCAGACTTCATTTTTCTTCAAATGAGGTCACAGTTGTTGGAATTCGATTACTCATTGTGAACTTCATAATCTCAGCAAGCGTGGATTCGTTCCTCCAGAGGCCTGCACTTCCACCGCTTCACAGGAAGACGAAATCTTTGGGACAGCAAATTTCTTCACTGCCAAAAACAACATCGATTTTAGCTCCTGTTGCACACAAAGAAAAAGACTTGGCCACACTCCCCATCCTGAAGTCTTCCTTTGAACCTTAAGCTTCTTCCGCCTTTGAACCTTAAACGTACTCATATTTCTTAAAAAGCTCTACAAATTACAAATATCATGAATACGAATAATTTTAGAACAGAATTTATAGGCATGGATTATCTTGAGCTTTAAAGGAGAAGGATGTACTTGTCTGAAACAAATTGCATCTCAAAAGAACCACTTCAATTAGATTCACAAAGTAATTAAGGATACACTAATACACCATTAGATCAATCTTAATTAATTTGAAGTTAATCCTGGTTTCCAATCCCTGTCAAGAATGCAGTTCGGTGTTAGAGGTCATTGTAATCACCTGACATTAATTTATGATTATCTCAATGTCAGGACTGTACAAATCTAATCAATACCAAGAAATATTAAGAACTCGGTCATGCTAATCGAGGTCCTCTGAAATGCAGCACATGTAAGCCCCTGCAATTTATATTCTAAACCTCACAAACAATATGCATAACTCACACGTTGTCGATGGGCCTTCAAACTGCGAGCTCGTCAAAGAGAACCCCAAACTCAAGTAAGTCGGTAGTTTCAGTTTAATTAATACTAGGGATTTCCAACATTAATTAGGGTTTAGAGGAGCTTAAATTCGAATTTTAGGCTTCAAGTGGTCCGGGCAAGAGATTGAATGAGTTTCAGTTAATCAAATGATAGCTTGAACTCGAAATTTAAGTTTTCAGTGGTCGCTGGGGTTTGGGGAGGGAGATTCAGACAGGTCAAGTTGATCAAATGATAACTTCAAATGGGGCCAACATTTTGGGCTTAAAGACCTTCAATCCCCACAATTGAAACATTGAAGCATGATGAAAAAACTGCGACCTCAACAACTGCGACCTCATTAGAGAGAAAAAGAAAAGATGCAGGACCTGAAGGCTGAGCGCGAAAGGAAGTGCGCCGGAGATAGCCTTGGAAACGAATTGCAACGACGACGAAGGAACCTCGCAGCAGGAGTCGCGGGATGAAAACCGAGAAGGGGCGGGCTGCTGTGCTGCCGGACAAGGGTCTCCAGCTCGGGCTAAAGGGGAGTCGGATAGCAGATGTGTCCCCGGCGTTTTGTGAAAATCGTCGGGATTAGTGCCGACCACCTGCCACGAAAAATGAAAGAGAAAAACACAAAACAGGAAACACAACATGTTAAGGATGCTGAGTGATGAAGTGTGGGTATTTCACCTCATGCGACAAAAAAATTCTTCAAGAGGCCCAAGTTCCACCCGCCGCCTCTCAGAATGTCTCTGATCTTGCAACAAATGCTCGTGAACACAACTCGCACTCACTCGCAGACTCGCAGAGTTCCTGGTTTGGAGCGAAGGACTGAAAGGACGACTCAACCTTGCGTAAGAAAAACGCCAATCGCCCAGAGGACCGAGTCCTCACGAAAAGTTTCACCCGCCGACTCTAAGAATGTCTATGATCTTGCAACAAACGCTCGTGAACACAACTCGCACTCCCTCGCAGACTCGCAAAGCTCCTGGTTTGGAACGAAGGACTGAAAGGACGACTCAGCCTTGCGTACGAAAAACGCCAATCGCCCAGAGGACCGAGTCCTCACGAAAACACTATTCCAACTCACGAAAACACTATTCTAACTCACAGAAACACTGTTCCAACTCACAAAAACCCTTGCAAGGTAGCACATGGCAGTGCGAAACTAGCCATCAATGGAGATTAGACGCTGCATTACAATGGCCACCACTTCAAGGTAGGTCAATGCATACTGAAGCCTGTTCCTCATCATCACTACCAAGAGCATTTCCTCTCCTTGTGTGGTCCGGGAGACGGCTTGGGGCCCTGTGAAGCACAATCCAAACAGTTGATAAACGAACGAAAAAACATCGGACCCAAGTGAAACATCCCCGAGAATCGAGAAAACATAAAACATGAACCCTCAAAAATGGCACTGTAGAATATTCATTTCTTCCACCAATCGCAGAAACACAAACCGCATAGAACAAAGGACAATAGAAAGCTACTTCCAAATCACAAGGCTCTTTCCTCTTCACACTCGATTCCAAAAGCCTAAATGACTGAATCACAGCAAAACCTCTCCAAGAAACGCCAGAGAAAGAAGAAGAAGACCAACAGTAGCTTCTTCAAAATTGAAACGGAAACTCACCACGATCAGCAGCGGAAGGATGACGCGAAGGGCAGGCAGCAGAAGAACCTACAACGACATTGGTGAGCTCGAAACCGAGCCGCCACCTTGGAAGCCCTAGTCGTCCATCCTTACCTAAAATATCATCCAGAAACGGAAAGTTCATCCAGACATTTTTGGGAACGAAATGGAACGCGATGGGATCTAAAATTTTCGGACCGCACATTGAGTGGCAAGCAGTAAAGGGTTGGAAGGAATTTCTAACTTCAATAAGTTGCAATAAAATTTGTAGGAAGAACTCTTTTTGCATTTTGTTTTTAAAGGTGAATATCAACTATGAAAGGTTTTTTACCATGTTTTCACCAAAAACGCTCAAAAATTACCATTTTGAGTACAAGTATCAAATTTTTTTTAAAGACATTTTTCTACACATGTAATTGCAAGATCTTGTAGTATGTTGATTTAGGGTGTAGGATGGATTCATTCTTCAAGGCAATATTTACATTGCTTCTGTGGATTCATTGTTCCAGGCAAGTTGACACATACTTGAAAAATTTTAGATCATTTGAAATTGTAGAACATATAGAAAAAAATCAGAAGTACAAGGAAGTAGAGAATGATTCAAATTACTAAATTGTCAACAATTAATTTATAGAATTGGAAAATACCAACCCCAATGGTTTTAATGTTGTAATAAACAATTTACACATAATATCTTAAAAAAATTCAAAAATATTGAAAATTGAGTTAAATAAAGGGCTTCAAAGTTAATCTTAGAGTAGAGATGCCATAACTACTCGCAAACTACCCACAAACTAGAAGTCCTCATAACTTTCATCTCATTGATCAAAATGGAATAATTCAAAGCTTTCCACGTTTATATAAATATAAAAAATCAATTTCAAATTTTTATTTCTAAAAAAATGTGATTTTCAAAGAATTTTTTTTTTGGCTAGGTGGCCTATCGAGGAATGGAAAATTACATATTATACAATAATTTTTTAACCATGTAGTCAAAAGTAATGAAAATTGTTACACTTCAAACCTATTGGCCTTGGATTGTGATTAGGGCATTATAATATAAGGAAAATTTTTGTATTGTTATATTTAGAAATGTATTAATTATAGATTTTCAAGTTTGGTAGAGACATTGGGTTTATTCAAAGTCATAGATTTTAAACTTTGATCTTCAATAAATATGCTCATTGTTTGAAGCAACTTTTCAAAATTTTAAAACAAAGTAGAAACAACAATTTAGAAGCTTTGTTTTAATTAGTTTTATTAAAATCAAAAGAAATCATTTTGAATGTAAAGTCAAGTTGTAAGGGAAACTCAAAAAGATAAAATTTTCTATATAAGTATACCATTTTTTTGATAAAATACTCCATTCAAAATAAAATCAGAATTAATACGACTTTAATTTAATTTAATAATGTGGATATAACATTAATTGCTCAATGAATGAAATTTTTTCCTCATCAATATGGAAAAAATTATTGTTTGAGACATTTGTAGTCATTACAAGGTTGATGAGTTAATCCTCAAATAAAACCTCTTTTAAACACATACTACTCATATCAAATGCTAGAGCAATGGATGTGAATATGACAAAAATCAAATGACCCCAATCCTTCTACTCCTTAATGTTTGTCAATTGCAAAGTGTAGCAACAAGCACACATTGGTGAACATTGGTAGAGCTCCATTTTTCTAGTATATACTAAATTTGTAAAAAAGATATTTTTAGCCTCATGGAATGGACTTGAGATTGTTTTCATAAAAAAAAAAATTTGAAAACTTCTTTAAAATAAATACAAGAAAATTTAATTTTTGACATTTAATGATCCAAACACATCTAAACATCTCCATTCATACACCTCCATCCCAACCTTTAAAAAAAAATCATTTAAACTTGAAATTTTGTTTAAAAATCCTAAACCACTCAAGAAATCATGCAAGTGTTTCAAATCATCAAAATAATTCTAAAAAATTTATAGTGTTTTCATAGTCATAGCCTACTAAGAAGGTATTTGGTTGTCTAATGTCTATAATAAGATTGTTTTGTGTTTATTTTAAGAGATTTTCCAATCCACTTCCAATGCATTTAAAAATAATTTTCAAATCGGGTTGAATCTTCTTAATCCAACCTTCTTTCATGATAAGTTTGGAAAACCAATGCTAATAATATACTTGTAGAGTAAAAATACATAAGCAAAATGATGTAAATTTTCAAGGATTAATGAGTTGGAGTGTGGATGATCTTATGAATAAGGTTAGGGGGGTCTAAAATTGACCAGGCTCAAAATATATCATGTATTCTAGAGGTACAATTTGTTTTCTTCAATATACCATCAATGTACCAGTAATGTATATTTTAAGAAGTGGATACTTCTAATGATTACTACGCTACATCTTGAAAATTTTGAAAGTGATTCCACAAAGGTCTAAAAAATCTGAAACATTTCGGATATGATGTCAATTCCATTTTTCTCCTACAAAGCTTAGCTTCATAAAAAAAGAGATTAACTTATAAAGGCACATTTTTTGGACCTCCTACCTTAGCATTAGTACCCAATACATGGTTTCTTAAAATACTCACTTCTAGGGGACATACACCTGTAATGAATGCTAATAAACATTAAACATAAACTACTTTGTTTAGATTTTATTGTCAAACAAAAAGAAGATTCCATTGCATCTTAGGATGCATTCTTTGAACATTGTATGAATAAATATAAAATTCATGAAGTATTGTCTTTGGATCCTAGAAAAGGCAACATCCAATATTTGGATTATGAACGTTTTCAAGAGCTTCCGGCCAGATCTATGTAAAATAAATGAAATACATCCCAAAATTAATGTTGAAGGAACAATCTTTGGTTGTTTTTCAATAATACAATTAGTGAGGTCATTTCCTGCTCTATGATTATTGAACAAGGTTTAGAATGAGTTTATGGAAAGATGGAAAGAAAATAAAAACTTGCAAAAAGATCAATTTAATATCTAAATTCTACTCATAGCATAACTTTCATTTTGCCAAAACCATTAAAAATCTATATCTACCTTCTCCCCTTTCCCAACTCTTAGAGGCTAAGTATATCAAAACCCAACAATAGACTCTAATAGGCTTTCATATTTTGATTGTATACATCTTGAATAATAATACCTAGTGAAAATGGTCCTTTAGGGTGGAACTATAAGTGTCCCATTTTGAGCACAATTAATAATTGTGTACATAAGGTAGTATACTCTAAAAGCACTCCTCTCCTTTAAATCCTCCTATTATTAGTTACATAATGGAGAAGAGGGAATCTTTAAATGGACCACTTTAACCATTGAATGAATCAAGGAAAAATTATTTTTCTATTGCTAAAGTCGATCATTGTCTTTGATTTCCTCACATCTCTTTACAAGTTGTAAGTGGACAAATTTTGGAAGACCTATGGTCACAAATAAGTGCATATGCCTCAAATCTTAAGAAATTTATAAGTAATTCAAAAATGATTGACAAAATACAAAACCACTTGTATTAAGTTCAGTTCCACATCTATTTGTATTTCTTTGAAAAATGATCTAAAAATATTTTTGTCCATACAAACCTATGAAAAATAAACAATGTACGATATAGGGATTAGAATTAGTCGAAGCTCAACATTGCATTGTTAAGTCAAATTAAAACACACATTGTATTTGAAGTAGAATTTCTTACTTCACTTAAGCATAGTAGAATAACTATTTTCAAAAACATTTGGATTGTAAAAAGTTGAAAAATCAAGTTAAATTTCATAATAGAAATCCATTTGATATTTCTAGCCTTCAATCAAAATTTTATGGATAAAATTTGAGAGAGGGATTGGATGGGACATTTTCTCTTACATTTTCAAACGTCCTCTCTAAATTTTGTTCATAATTTTTTATGAGATGGTTGAAATCTCATTCAGATTTTCCTTGATGAAGTTTAGATTGATTTATCAACTTTTTTTTTAGTTCAAAGCCTTTTGGAGAAAAGTTATTCTACTATTCCTAAATGAGGTTTATGACTCTTACTACATCACACGTAATTTTGACATTTTGACAATGAGTGGTCAAGCTTCTCGTTTTCAAATTTGTTATCTCATATCCTTTGAGGATTTGTGGTGGACAATTGATTTTAATATAAAAATGTCATCTCCAACCTTCATTCTCATATATGTCATTGAAGCAATTTCTTCATTAGGCCATCAAAAATATTTTTGATGGTTAAGGGTTAGATGACATTGGTATTTGAATCACAAAAACTAAACTAATTTCTATCCATGTGAATCACTTTGCTCAATTACTTCATTTCTATCATAAAAGAATGATTCCCTTCACAACTATGTCTGGTAATTGGTATGCAGTCTATGGTTATGGAAAAATAGTTGTCGGCTAGTACTTGTCTAGCTGTTGCAATAGCAAGGGAGGCATTAGCCCATAGTTATTTTTTAATAACCAAGGCCTTTATACCAATTACCAAATTCATTACTACTCTAATTTGGAATGTGGACATCTTAGGGCCAATTCCAAGAGGGGTAATGTGTCAATCCATCACTTTATTAATGGAGTGATACATTACCCCTTGTTGTCATAAAATCCTTGATTTTGTCATCAAATGAAGAGAATTGGAGGAAATTTTAGGTGGAACTAGCAGTTGGTGCTTGCTATGCTACGCATTTATCATTAGAATTTTATAAGAATTTTTATATATTAGATAGAATGCAGAACAAAAATTTCAATAAGCCTTCAAATAAAAATGACTAAATTCTTTGTGTAATTTTTTTTATAAGTATGCATATATTGAAATGTACAATAGAAGTTTATTGAATGATGAACGAAACATAAGCAATGGTAAATACTTTAAAAGATACACATATATTAGAATGCATTAGAAATTTGACTCCATTGTTACAAAAAATGGCAACCCAAATTGAAGAATTGAAAAGAAAAACTTATAAATCTCAAAAACTTTGTGAACAACTTAATTGTTGTGGAATCCAAAATCACTTCAATTGAATAAATGTCTCAAAATCATTTGGTAGTACCGTAGTAGCAATAGAAAATTGAAATCATGAAAGCTCAAAGCTCACAAAAGCACACAATCATAGAAATGCAAAAGAAGTGTAAAGCCTAAAGAAGCAATGGATTTGCTGCCTCTATAATATCATCCTATGGATCCTCTTTAATATCACCTGAATTGCAACAATTATATTAATTCTATAATATCACCCTTTGTAAAAAGTGATGTTATAAAAGTGATTGCAACCTGCTATTCTATATCTATAATATCACATTGTGTAAAAATACGATTTCTATGTATGCATGATTGAAATATTTTTATAAAATATTAAAAATAATTATTTTAAAGACTTATTGAAATCATTATCATGTATTCTATTCAAATATATCAAATTTTTACTAATATGTAATACAATGAATGCATAGCATAGCAAGCATGAGCCCCTAGTATTAATGGTAGCATTTGTAATATTACAGATGGAGTTATGATTTTAGTAGTATCATTAGGGCCAAAAGAAGGTGATGGAATTGGGCTAGTTCAGTGGCGGAATTGGGTTGCAAACAGAATTAGGCTAGTTTAACATGTGTCAGTCTTTGAGCATCATTCATGAATTTCCTTCAAGAAACACCACTAAGGTAGAAGTACCAATTATCAACACACCTAGTGGCCAACCTATAGGGTGCACTATTTCCATCCTTAGATCGGAACTCAAGCTTAGAATGTATTTTTTGGGGTCTTTTTCAAGGTTAGGACTAATAAGGTTATGACAAATTTCACAAACTAGTGAGTAAGAAAGTAGTTCTTGAATGATGAGATTTGGAAGACTTTAGATTTTGGCTATTGGACAAGTGCACTCTTAGGCTCCCAAAATTCACAATAATTTCAATTTTGGGAATGAAATTTTAAAAATTTTACAATTCACATATTTCCTATCTTCTTAAATGGAAAAATTTTCCACCACCTCATCCTCTTCACTGTGTGCTTCAAAGTCACTTAAATGATTGATTAATGATGCTTCTATCTCAATAACATTATTGTTGTGGAGACCCGGCAATGGCTGGGGTTTTTCTTTTAAACAAATGGAAACAAAATTTCATTAGAAAGCAGAAAAATCCAAGCCCATCAACCACATTGTTGTGACTTAGTTGACGAATACAATGACAAAAAACAGACCACCACCCACCTTGATTAATAATGTAGACAAGCCTATCATCACCTTCTTTTGCAATCTAAATATTTTGGAGCCAACTCAAAGAAGAGCATAGCTATTCCCAAAAGTGTGTACTTGTTTCACGAATCAAACCCAAGTGGAATTATATTTATCCAATTGAAATTATAATTTTTGATAATTTCAAAAGTGGTCTTCCCAAAATTACAAAATGGTTCATAGAGTGGAGTCATAAATGTCCCATAAACAACCCATAACCGCCTTTCCATGTGTCTAATGGCACTTAATCCCTAGAGGCCCAAGGTCATTTTTTTGTCAAAAAACAATCAAAATTGCCATTTCTATCGCGTTCACTCAAGAAAAAAAATTATTTTTATATTTTAGAATCTATCTATAGGAATTTGTACTTTGCTTAAATGAAATCATGCTGTAAAAAATTTATGAGGTTTGATTGTACAAATTGAGAGATATTAGCATCCAAAGTTGATTTGTTTTAGCACTAGCTTGCAATTTGAAATGACTTTGACCACCATTTGTGAAAAAAAATTGGCACTCTAGACTGTGAATTAAAAAAAAAATTGTGTTGAAGAATTGAGTTGATAGTTT
This sequence comes from Climacium dendroides, assembly GCA_950106755.1. Classification (NCBI taxonomy): domain Eukaryota; kingdom Viridiplantae; phylum Streptophyta; class Bryopsida; order Hypnales; family Climaciaceae; genus Climacium; species Climacium dendroides. The sequence continues at coordinate 21,601,669 of OX467092.1, read as the reverse complement.
AGAAAAAAAATCCAAAAAGTCAACACTTGGTTTTCATTCTTTAAAAAATTGTTAAGTAGAAGTAGGTCCAAGATTGAAAAAAGAACTAAATTATTAATAGTTCTTCAATGGGATTGAAACACAATATTTCCAATGGTGAGATTTTTATAGCAAGCAAACTTAACCTTTTCAAATAATTTTCTTTGAAAAATTATAAAAATTGCATTAAAAAATAAATCCTATAAGTTATTTTTTCAAGAAAATGCTCAAATTGCTCCTCAAATACAATTGTTCATAACTTTCACATCACTAATTCAAATGGAGTGAATGAAAGCTTCACATGTAGACAAGAACATGATCTATAAGAAAAAAAAATTAAAAATTAAATTTCAAGTTTTTGTGGATTTATATTTTTTGCCCATGGAATGAAATTTTGGATTCTTTGTAGTATAACTTTTGCTCCCGGGGACGAATTAAAACAAAAATCATATTTTCACAAAGCTAGTAAGTTTTTCTATCTAATGAAAAAATATCAGAAAGTTTCACCAAAATTTAAGGTCATAGGAACGTGCCTAAAATCCATATTGTCCCGTGAAGAGACAATGGGCCTTTAAAGACTAAGTTCTCACCAATAAAAGATTGACATGTTGACCCTTATTGGCATCAATGCACTAACTTTGTGAAAAAGATGAACAAATATGGATGTTTTTCGATATAGTGTTAGGACTCGGTGTTAGGGCCAATAGTAGGGGATGAAATTAGACTAATCTACCTTAACTACCAATGGAGAGGATCTCATTTGCGCCACGGAGTACAGTGAGACCCTTCACAACTAGTTGAAGCTCTAAGCAAGTTGGAGTCAGAGCCAGAGTTCAAGGTGGTTGAAAGACAAAGCTCACATCAAAACCATGCACACACACTAAGATCATACAATTAGAATATTGACTCTCATAATGTTCACTACAAATATGATGATAAGTATTAGAAGAATAAAAATAGGTTAATAAAAAATGAAGGCAATATTCTAATTGATGTTATGGATATTTATTCAATTTGAAAGAATTGTGGGCAAATCATTCAAAGTCAAAACAATATTCTCTTCCCTTTAGAAAAATGTTGAAATTTAGAATGACAAATCTTAAAATGATAGTAGAAAAAGGTGGATAGATGTTTCATGTAGTTTAATAATTTATTCTCAGAGTCTACTTTGAAATATCATTTATTGTTTTTAGAGACTCTTTTCATCTGTTTAGAAGTCCCAAAATATTTGGAAATGGCTAGACCTTGATGAATGCACAAAGATTTACATAAAGTTCTTTATTTGAACCAATTCCTTACTATTCAAATTCTTTGCTTGAAGTGATTGCCAACGGGGGGTATTTGAACTAGTTACTACCACCAACCTTCATACAATGAAGCAAATCTAGAAGGACCTACCTTTCAAATCTTTGTAACTATTTTTGACTCTTTCATGATTTGAAGATTAAGACACTATTTGAATTAGGTATAAAGTATGAACACCAACTATCAACTTTATTTCCATACCACTTACTAAAATATGAATGTGAATCATGAAGAAAATGGGCATAGTATATTCTCTAGAAAATAGAAGGCTTTGAAAGGATTCATTGCACAAATGTCATTATAGATATTAACCATGCATTGCTCAGGGTGATTTGGATGTAAAAATAATTATTAATTGAAATATTTTCACACAAATCTTCATTGCTACTTGTATCTCTCTAAAGAAATCAAATAAATTTGATTGTTTTTTTAATTTTTCACTTGATTGTTCTCACTTTTTTGTTGCAAAACTATAGTAATGACAATTTTTTACCAAATAAGTTGAAAGTTTTCATTGTGATGGATGATTCATAGTTTCATATAATAAAAATATAGAATTACTATTCAAATATAATTCAATAGGTTAAATTTAGCTCAGACATGATGTTTGACCATTTGGCAATAGATTTAATCCTTTAGGCGATAAAAGAGTCTAACGCTTAGTTCTTCCTACTTTGAAAATAATAGAACATTATGCTAGCGTCAAAAAATTATAAAACAACTTAGGTTGTTTTATATTCTCAAAAATTTACATTCTCAAAAATAAGATAAATCATCATTTCAGCCACCCACCTAGTAGGGATAAATTAATGGCACTTTTAATTGTTTATGCATTAACCTCTAAAAGACTAGTTCCATTGTTTCATAGTCAAACTTTGTTCTTGAGCTCAATTTAACCTTCTAAATAATACTCAAGTTTCAATGTAATACTTTTGTTACATAAGAATATAATATTATTTAAGTATATTAAAAATCTCTATAGATTTTGTAATAATTTATAATTGTTATAATTATGATATTAATAAGGTAAAATTTATTGGTAAATATTACTAAAACAATGCAATTAATTTGAAACTTCTCCAAGAAGTAAATTAGACATGAAGAATAGTGTGAAAACTTTTCAAATAATTGTTCTTTTCTTTTACATTCAAGAAATGTTTGACAATGACCATATCAAATCAACACCATTAAATTAAATTTAACCTTCAAATAATTGAGTGATAAACTTTTGATACTTTTTGTGTGTGAATAAATGATTTTCATAAATATTGATTTAAAATGAATTTTTGGTAAAAATAAATAAACTACTATGATTTTAAAAGTATAATATGTATCTAAAATTATATCAATTAAAATGATTATATCAATTAGAACCCCTAAAAAATATATTAATTAGAATGATTATATCAATTAGAACAATCTAGGCTTGTAATTATATGCAATTAGGTTGTAAGGTGAAAACACTAAAATCGTCGAGGTACTTTTTCTTGACAAGTATTAGATGCTTTTAGGTACATTAGAAATCCGTTTCAGGCTTATTCTTCGTGCTGTGAATCAACCACTACTAGTCAGAATAAAGAATAATAAAATAAATGTTTAATATTATCACAAGATGTGATAATTGCTTTACCGTGTTAGAATGTTGTTGTGGCCAAGTTCCCATAGTTCAAGAACCTGAGGGAACTCAGAGCCCTATAGAGTAGTTAAATCTCATCTAATGTAGATTTCTATTGAAAGTGTTTTTTGGCAAAAGTACAATTAACCTATAAAGGACAATTGAAAATCCAAGTAGATTCCTATGAAGTCAATTTTGGTCAGATACTCATGAAATTTGGATATAAGGTGTGAACATATACCCCCTTAGTGGGCCCTTAGTGGGAATTAGTCTAGGTAGAATTATGGGTTGTTGGCCCTGTTGGGCAAGGTTAGAAAAACCCTTTTTTTCTAACTCCAATTGTTATGATCTTTCAATCCACATGGTCAAAGTTTCCAAAAATTTTCCTTACATTCCCAAGGTAGTTTAGTGCAAATTTGTATGGTTGAATTTTGAATTTTTTTTTCCCATTTTTTTCTTAGTGTTCTAAAAAGTGACAATCTTTCACAATTTATGCATGAAATATGCCTCTGGCCATAAGAGGTTAAATTATTGCCATATTTAATTTTGATTGTTGATTCTTTAAATTATGCTTCTATGACCAAGCTATGTGACATTGTCTATGGCCTAGAGAGCTTCTACTTTGAAAATCCATAGTAATTATATGCCTTATCCAAAAATTCTATTTTAAAAAAAATTCATAACTTTCAATTATTTATACTTCAAAACTATTATTTTCTAAAAAAAGGTGGTTCCAACTATGCTCAATTGTTTACTTTGACAGTTTCCGGTGGTTTAACCTTAAGAAGATTACTCGTAAAGTGGCTTCTAGTTTGTAGAAGGGACATCACAATAAGGCTTATCTAAAAATAGTACCAATCTTCACCAAATTCCATCAAACCAAGTTTGTCCTCTCCAATTTTTTTCTCAAACTTTACTCCTCATTGTACACACTTTATCCCTAAAGTCAAAGCACCCAATTCCATCATGATGTACCAAGAAAGTATGAAAATGTGCACCTTTGGGACATGTTGACGGAATTGGGTGAAGGGGGCTTGTGTCTTTACCTTAAACGTCGAGAGTCTTCTGTAAGTTAATATGAAACTTATTTCAGACTTTCAGAGGCTCCGTCATACTGAAACCTTATCCACACGTCTTCAAGTACAAATACAACGTCGCAATGGTGAACTTGTAATTGCGACGCAACCATCACGACGGACACGGCAGCGACCTTCAGCACATCGCCAATGGTGACGTAGCAAATCCCCACGATCACGGCACGATCACGGGTAGCTGACAAGTCGGTGTCAGAGGTCCTCGATGCGAATCCCATACTTACCTTCACTTGCGAAAACGTCGCTCCACGAAACCCAACACTCCAATTCCAACTCTGTGATATTCAGATCTCAGATTTTCCGTTGAAGTTTCGCCAAATTTACCCACATTTGGTGCACACTGGTCGGAGGACGTGACGCACAGACTGCCAGAGGTTGACATTGAGGCCCCAGCTGAATCTGAAAAAAATCAACGCCGAGTCAGCTACAGTCGCACCATTTCCAGGATGTCAATCTCATTGAACTCTACATGTATATTAGAGAGGTATATTTCATCTTCCTGGCATTGCTCTTCTTTCGTATGGGACTGCTCCCAGGTTTCAGACACCGATGGAACGTTCGATCAGGAGTCAACTGCAGCTAATGTTGTCGAAGATTGCGCTACAGCAGTACGTACGTTCGCATTGTACCAAAGCCGGTCTTGCATCTTTGGGGAGAGACAGTGCGCATGTATCCCGTAGTTCTGGAAAATCTCTTGTAAGTTACGGTTTTCCAGTTCAATGCTCCCTTCATCATATTGCTTCAGCGTGCTAGGTTGCTGAATGGTTGCACTTATGGTAGTGATGATATGTTGTCGAGGGTTTCGCATTTCATGCAGTTCGTGGTGAAAGCTGGCTTTCAATCCTGATTGGGATGTCCCATGGCAGTACTCTGGGTGTGGATAGTAAAGTGTCACGTTTGACGTTATCGAAGTTGGGGAGATACATGGGACATAGATTTTGCTGCTTGTGTTGAATGGATCGTTGCAGATTGAATTGATCTGCTTTAGGGAGCATTGGCAAGTCCTTTTGGTAGCTTGATAATCAGTCCTTTTGAAAACATTATGCGTTCCTCACAGTTTCTTTCTTGGTACGTGGTCACCCTAATTCTTTACTCCGTATCGTCTGAAACCAAGTAAGTGCTGTAGCCTTGCGAGCAATTCGTTTTAGTTAAGATCCAAGGATTGGGCCAGGGTCGTCACTCACGCCATCCATACTAGTTTTGAGGCGCCATTGCATTAGTACGTAAGAAGGTACGAAGGTCTCGAGAAGCCATAGCGCACGAATGTAGTTTTTTCGTTCTCATTTCGTAGTGAAGGCAGTTTCAATCCAATTGGCAGTGTATCCAATTACGAGAAAGTGGATGCACAATTGGTTTTATCCTTTTGATAACTACGTAGGCAGATGTAAATTTTCAGTTTTGTACACACTGTACATTTTGCAATTTTAACTGAAAATGTACCGATTTATTTACTCCTAGTTTGACGAATGACCATTACTTGTAAGGGAGGTGTGCTGCATTCCTATCTTCCAGGAATGTGGACATTCAGGCCAATGCATTTCTGAGTGAGTAGAATCTCGTCGCTTTGGAGTACTGTATTGAAGCATTCCTTGAGTTTGCATCTACATTCAATTCACGCTTGAACCATAGAAATCAGTGATGTTTGTGTTGACTAACTTGACATAGTGGCAACATTGAACCAGGCACAAGTTCGGAGCACGGTGGATTAATTCCACTCCAAGGGCACTATAATGACGAGACTGATCCAGCAGACAAGGGGCTTGGCGTTGCTGTTGGTCACCATCTTTTGCGGGCTGTGTTGTAGCAGTGAGGCAGCTTGCTATGGAAAGGATGCGCAGGCACTCTTAGCGTTCAAGCAGGAGCTCCTGGACCCCAATGGAGCGCTTGTCACATGGAAGGCGGGCACCGATTGTTGCAATTGGAGTGTAAGTTCCTTGAATTCTAGCTCATTTTGCAATTTGCTAAACAACTTACAATGCTTTCCAATTGCCCATGACAAATCCGATTTACCAAATATGTATGTGACGAGAGTCAAGTGCTCCAACCTATCCTCAAGCTAGGTGCAAGATTGAAATTTGAAGTCTTACTCTTCAAGCATACTTAGAATCGGTCGCTGATAATTGGAAGGTGGGATAAACACAATAGGTGGTTTTAGTAGATTAGGTGTCAGATTTAAGCCAGAAAAACTAATTTTCAAGGCAGCAATTGCACACACCGGGCAACAAACTGATTTCAAGCTAAGTTCTGACAAATTTCGCAACAATATACTGATTCACTGCAGGGGGTGGACTGTGGCACCGCCGGGCGCGTGGTAAACCTCACGGTCGCCGTGAACGCCCCCCAACGTGGCGGCAACTTGACGGTGAACCCCATCGTGAAGCACCCCGGCACCTCCCTGGGCACCCTGTCGGCGCTCCTCAACCTCGTCATCGCCAACGTCAACTTCAGCGCTCCCATCCCCCCGGAGCTCGGCAACTTGCGCAACTTGCTCACTCTCCAGTTCTTCGGAACCTCCCTGGTGGGGGAGCTTCCGAGCACTCTGGGCCAACTCACCAAACTCACGACACTCAACATCGACGGGGCCTCCTTCAGTCCGGGCGCCATGCCCAGTTCCTTCTGCAACCTGGTGTCACTGGAATCTCTGGACATCATCGGAGACTTGACTTCGCTGCCGCCGTGCTTGGCCACGGGGTTGAAGAAGCTCCGGGAGCTCCGAGTGGGCAACAACAAGCTGAAAGGGAATATTCCTGTGTGGCTGACTTATTTCCCGGCGCTCACGCTGATCGACCTCCATGGCAACCAATTCACAGGTACGTTCATATACTACGGGGTTCATAATTTTCACATTCATCTATTGTTGTTTGGATATGCATGCTGACCATTTAATTCCGTTCCTCAACATGTTAATTCTCATATGAATGCTCGAGGCTAACCTTAACTTTCACGTTACCAAGACCATGTCACGTTTTTGAACTCGCCATGTGTCTATTTCAAGATGCATTCAAACTTCTGTGGCTTGAGAAAAGATGACAAGAATTTGGAGCAGTTCCATGGCCAACATGCAATGATATTGTACAGTGCATGGAATGATTTCAGCAATCACCAGTACTATTGTCGAAACTAGCTAGCTAACATTGCAATAGGTTCAAGCAAAGAACATGATATTTTTTGAAATGTATATATTAGTTTGCCCTTCCTTTCATTTGAGCCACTAGCTATTTGACGTGTGACTGAGAAACTAATTCATTTTGTGTGAACTAATCACATCTGGCAGGGACCATTCCTACTGCCTTTGGCAACATGAAGAAGCTGCAATACCTGCTTCTCAGCGAGAACCAGCTGAAGGGGCGCATTCCACCGGAGTTGGGGAACATGGCCAGCCTCTTTAGCCTGGACTTGAGTCAGAACCTGTTGACGGGACCTATTCCTTCTCAGTTGAGTCGGTTGAAGAATTTGGTCTCCATAAGCTGTCAGCAGAATTTCATCGCGGGGCCGTTGCCTCCGGAGCTGGGGACGATGCCTAATCTGCAGACGCTAGATTTCTTCCAAAACAACATCACGGGCGGAATTCCTGCAGCGTGGGCCAACATTGGGGGCGCCAATGTCTACATTGTGCTCAGCTACAACGACTTGACAGGTGACTGGGAACATTTCTCTTCACTTTTCCAATTGCGTTATATACATGGGCGAAATGTAGGGAAATTATTTAGCCATAAGCCCTACGCGATGAAATGTGAATGTGTTTCAGTCCTAGTTCCTAAAGGTTTGTGCTGTTGACTGTCACAGTTTTGATGCTCTTAGTCATGCCAATTTTACGAAATTGACTTTGGGATTAATGCACATGGTTATGATCTTTAGTACTGCAACAAGTGGCTTTGCTATGATCGATCGAGAGGCTCCATTCCTTCCCAAGCCCACGAGCATGATTGGTACGTAACCAGGGTTTATGAACATTTGTGCAGGCCCTCTGCCCCCCCAGCTGGGGAAGCTCAGAGGCGGGACGCTTCTGCTCGACCACAACAAGTTGACAGGAGGCATTCCGGCGTCATATGCCAACCTCAACTCGCTGGTGGTGGACTTCAACCAGCTGTCCGATGGGCACCAAATTGGGCCTCTTGTGAAGTCCAATTCCTCGCTCATCTACTCCCTCACTGCATCTGGAAACAGATTCTCAGGGGCCATACCCATGTGGCTTGCCTCCTTCAACAGCCTCAACGAGCTCGACCTGTCCCAGAACAAATTCACAGGTGCGCATCTCAGTTTATCCCATCCAAAATTGAAATCCCACTCTGGACTAAGCATTTTGAAACAAATTGCGTTCTTTTCTGATAGCCTACTCATGGCAATTGTGATTAGGCCGGTACTATCAATTTTCCAAAACCATGGCTCACTTTGTTAATGAATTCCTCACTCACCCTCTGCATGCACCCCCGTCGTGTCCTGTTGATGGCCAGATTTGTGTCCTAAGAAGTTTCAACACTGGATTACTATGCGTGTCTGCAGGTCAAGTCCCCATTTTCCTGGGCGAGCTCCAGCACCTCTTCCGCCTGAACCTCTCGCACAACGCCATCTCCAAGCCCTTGCCTTCCTTCCCCGCCCCCTCGCTCGTCTTCCTGGACGCCAGCTTCAACGAAATCCCAGGCTCCTTCCCTTTAAACATCAACCCCTCAGGACTCATCCAGCTCGACCTCTCCCACAACCAGCTCTCCGGCCCTCTCAGCAACACTATCGGCAGCGCAACCACATATCCCAATCTCATCACCCTCCACGCGAGCTACAACAAGCTCACGGGCGCCATTCCTTCGTCGTTGGGGAACGCCAGCAGCCTGTTCGACCTGGACCTCTCCCACAACCAGCTGTCGGGCGCCATTCCGGCTAGTCTGGCGAGTTTGAGCTTCTTGGGGTTCTTGGATCTGTCGCACAACGTGCTCTCGGGAAGGATTCCTGCAGCGTTCTCGGGGTTGGAGGCGTTGCAGGTGGTGCGCCTGGCTTGGAATAATCTCAGCGGGCCAATTCCTCAGGGACCTTTCTGGAGGGACCTTCCTATTTCCTCCTTCAAGCCCGGCAACAATGGACTCTGCGGGGCCCCGCTCACACCTTGCGCGGCATAGATTGACGGGCAGTGCGTATGCTTGGAATTCATCGACCTTACTAGCTTTGGAAAGAGGCTTCGGGTACAATCACGACAAGTTGCACGATTGTAAGTGGGTCCAAGATCATACATATTGTTAGGGATTTGATTCGTTAGTAGATCATTTTCTACTTTGGTCATCAATATCTGTTTTTATGCATGGTCATGTTTCTGAGCGCCAAAGTTGTAGTGTCGAGGTGCCCGGAGCTTCCAAGGCTATAGCTCTGAGATCAACCTGCGCCAATTTCACTGAAATCTGTCACTTCAAAAAAATAAGGGGATAAAGTGTTCGAATGATATATGTACACTCTCAATTTTTATGCTGTCTAATTGATTGATCGGCGTTAAATTCACAAAGACGCAAGTGAAGTGATTCAAGTGGATTCGAGTATAGAGCTTCAAGTGGATTCAAGCTTGATTACCAATGGTATGACTTAAAGACGGCGACTAATAGCACAGTACTACAACCATGAGATTTCCTTCAGAGACTGCATATGCATGCCATGCCAATATTGAGCCCCCGAAACACAGTCGAACTATGAAATTTCAACCATCGATCGACAAAACAAGGAATCAAAAGTGCATTTGTTGAAAAGCACCTAAATCTGAAAATTGCAATCAAGAGAGAAAACAAAAGAAATCAAGTATGAGCTTTCATTTTGAATGACGTACGATTACTATCAGCTAGGTTCCCGCTACTTCGATTAAATTCAAGTTCGGTTCCTTTTTTACGAAACCTCAAAACCATTCTTTCAAGGTACACTCGGAACTTCTCTAATACATTTTCATTCCAAAGAATGTACAAGACCTATCCTTCCAACTCTGGTTAACTAGATGTTGCAATGATTAAAAAAAACTCCACCAAACGTGGAAGTACTTTGGTCACTACCAATTGATCGCAAAGAAGTTACTTCTGACCGAAGCACAACTAAAAAATCTACACAACCAAAAGAAAGCACAGTACATTTGTGGTCCAATCTTTTTGAACGCAAAGAAATTATTGCACATTTCATGTACACATCTTTATATGCAATCTAAGTTTTATGAAGTCAAAAACTAAATAGCTCAAAGTTACATATATACAACTATTCTCTAAACTAAAGGACTAGGTAACGTTCAAGAACTGGGAGGCTCAAGAAGGTTACCTGGACACAATCCCAAGCGGTTTCCTTGAATCTCAATGATGATCCAGTAACCACTTTTGGATCAATCAAAGATCTCACATGGACCACAAGGGCAAATGGCTTCCATTAACCTTCTTCTCACCAACCAACGCAATTGCCTCGAAACGTTCAGCCTTGGCCTAATTACTTACTTCTGTTACCAAGATCAATCAAATTCAGGCTCCGAATCCCCGGGCTCAATGGCTTGGCAAGAGTCGCACGTGAAGCTACCGCCGTGGGTGGCGACGTCGATCCCCAATCCCTCCACATGCCGACTGCATCCCGCTCGGTTGCACTCGGCACACTTAGGCAAGAGCAACCAACACGCCTGGCACAGAATCTCCAAACAAAAAGTCTCTTCATAATCATCCCCGTCTATACAAGTCCCACACTCCTCACAGCGAGCGATGCACGAGTAGCAACCACGGCATTGCCGGAGGGGCAACTGCCTGCGCAGCTGGCACGTCGGGCGAGGGCAGTCGTAGACCATTCGTGCTGTCCCGCACTTTGGGCACACCTCCACGTCGACGCAGCGGGACTCCTCGATGGCGGAAGAGGGCTCACCGTTCTTGTAAAATTGGGGAAAAGTAGGGGGGCCGGAGGAATGGCGGGCATTGGCGGGCATCATCATGGAATGGAGAGCTTCCAGAGTCTCGGTGGTGATGCCATAGATGCCGCGGATGCGGAGCTGAGTGAAAGCTGGGGAATCCGGGGAACGACCCTCGGTTTGCTTCCTCACCATTCGGAGGATGGCCTCCGGACTCACCTTGGTGCAGCCAGGAAGACACAGCTGAAACCAAACCAAAAATCACATTATAACCCGTCCAACAAGAGTCATACCCGCAATGATAGGAGAAATCTTGTGCTGCAAATGGCTTCCTAATAAGACATTCGCATGTTTCATGAGTAGTTTGTATTATGTACAACCGGGAACCATGATAGGAACATTACTACTCAAGGTTCAAAATCTCTCGGTGACTGGCATGTTCCCCACAATGCAATATCGTCATTGCACATGTAGCGCAGCTGTTGAAAAGTCACATGTCCGGGACTATGCTGTCAAACTGTAATACTCCCCATTAGCTTCACTAATTTAACTCTAAAGGCCCAAATTAGAAATACAAGCAGTTCACTTCGGAAGCTGATAACCATGTATACAATAGCTTTCACAACAAATTTCAATTGTTCAAAAAGAATGTAGTGTATGGTTTTGTACATTTTGATGCCTTGTTTGAAGCTTCCTGAATGGTTCATTTCAACTCTTCCAGATAAGGAAGTGCCAACTTAGGGTTGAACTCTCTGGACACAGAATTCGTTTTCAGGCTACCAAATTAAATGAGGTCATTCTACAGAGCCAGAGAAATGGACCACCAAAAAGGATATACTGTGAGTACCTTTTCAAGTAGTGGGTTGGATGCAACAACGGTCTCAACGGCCTCCTCCGAGACCCGCGTACAATTGACCAAGTCGACTGACTGAAGACGACCTGCCGCCCGACTTGCCAACCTCGCCAGCTCCTCGTCCGTGAATTTTTTGTTCAAAGGCGAATCCACATGCAACTGCTGCCACAGGAGCACATCACCTCGAATTGTATCTCGTAGCTGTCGACTGACGGTCTCCAGGACTAGAAGCTCCCTCAGACCCACGTACGGAAGCACGTAGAACAACGATTCGGGTGTGGAACCAGGTCCATCTCCTTCCTCTGATGCCAATGCTAAGTCAATTACTGCTGAGCATAAATTACCACTGCCCTTCTTGGTGGAGATAGACATTTCTTTTTATAATCTGCATCCAGCAGATTATACTTCCAAACAATCAGAAAAGCTCAAACTCACTCAACCAGCCCTCAATTATTCATGGTTTGAAAGTAACCAACCCAATTGATCATATTGCGAAAAAACATATGATTCAGATATCATCTGCTCGAAACTGATTAAAAAAAAAATTGTTCCTCTGCGGGGTAAGAGAAGGCCACAATCATAGGAACCGAGAACAGTGACTAGATTCTCAACAGGCAGATGAAAATAAATGGCTACAAACAGCGCAGACATAAATTGCGTTGGTTGTTCTCGAAGTCCTCTACACCTATTCATACTTAGGGTTTAGCGGAGACCCTTTGAAAGCCAACAACAAGATGTCTGGAAATAAACGGCAAAGAGTCACAACTGATGCCGAGAGGACAATTTCAATTTGCAATCACCAAACTATAATGAGCAAGAAAAAAAGGGTATAAAAAAGATAAATTTCAAAGAGGTTAAACTTCGAATTATTTTTGCTCTTGACTGTATCAACTAAGTTACAATAACATTACTCACAGCACTCCAACAATCAAACTTCTCTAGCAACAGCACAAATCGGAGTAGCAAGTATTTAATTGACAGCTCAAGCCGAAACGCACCAAAATTACCCACCTCAAGAACTGGACTCCAGCAGCAGATACTGAATTTCTGCAGAAAAAATGGGGACTCAACCATGCAACCACCATCGGAGCGAGCAACCCAGCGATGCAAGGAATGGCCGTGCTCACCCAAATGGATGAACGCCTGAATTTTATCATCCACTATTTCTTCGTTCGATTGCAACCCCTAAAACCCTAAACCCTGCTGGGGTCTATGGGACTTCGATCTTTGGATTGTTGTACCGAAATTTGTAATAATGGTCGTGGCTAACTGAATTGAGCAAGCATGGCGGGCGTGAGTCGAAGGGGCGTCATAGCGATGAAGGGCGGTGCGATGGCTATCTTGGAAAACTGGGGAATCCGTGTGCCGCGGCCACTCGCAATGAGGTTGAATGGCAGCCTTGCTTGCCACGAGAAAACGACGACTCGCAATCTGTACTTCAATCCCGATGCAGATTCTTCTGTGTCTATTCTTTCACACGATTTCGAAGCGCAGGAGGTATGCAATGCGCTAATCGAATATCGCAGTAAATTGATGTCGTTCTTTAAATTTCCTTTGCGATTTCTGGTTCGATTTCAGATGATTTAGGTTAAGAGCGGGAGCGACTGGAATGCATTTTCATACAAGGTTAGTGGCTTTTAGGAGCGCATTGTTCAGAGCTCTTCAACAAACTCATTGTTGATAGATTTCTAACAAGCTACCACTCACATGATTTAACCCAGAAATGTGTGATTGGAATGCGTTTTTCACGTTTGTGATCATCTTTGTTGAATCTGAACGTTGGGTACAAAAAGCCTTGAGGACGTCATTTGAAACCCTGGCGAGCAATCTGTAATCAGTCGCTGTTAGCTGAGAGTCAGAACATGAGTGATGGCTTGGTAGAAGTGTATAGTTTATAGCTTTCCAACAAGTTATTACTTGCACGATTTAACCCAGAAACGATCAAGGAAATTCAAAATTTTCACAAAACAAACTGTTTGTTGGCCCTCTGTATTGTATGTCGTACTGTATTATTTGTCGTGCTCCTTTAACTACTTGCTTGTTGTGAACTCAATACTTTGAGTTAGGAAGCACATAGCTCATTACAAGAAAATTTTCAGTAGCTTTCCAACGAGGACTTAAAGAGTTTAGTTGAGAATTGAGAAAAAAAATTCAATTTGAAAGTTTTGAGTACAACCATCGATGATGACGTCTTTAGTTACCGGGACTTTTTACACCCTCCTTTCTGGTTTAAGAACTCTGACTCTCGGTTATTTTTATTTTTTGTACAGAACAGTCCAGGGACTCGACGACTGTGAGCCCATCGTTAAATGAAGATATCGTTTCTTCCAGTGAAGCTCGAGAAAAAGACACATATGCTTGGACATTTAACCGAGGTATGTTATTTGAATTGTGGCTCCTTAGAAAACAACTCTGTAGAGTATCTTTTGGTGGTCCTAGCAATGCACGTGGCCGATGAAATTGCAACCTATGGATTAGGGTAAGGGTTTGGCTAACATGTTGAGGTTGGGCGAGGCAGGAATGAACAGGAGGGGAGTTGGAGATCGAGCTCATGGGAGGCAGTATGTATATACCCTGCACCCATCCTCTCGTACAAGCATCCGTTCAACATCTCCCACTAGACTTCCACATGTTAGGATTCCAGACACACCGAAGTACGTGTTCTATTACAAGAAAGGTATATACCAACTCCTGCTTGTTGGACCAAATTCTTTGCTGCTGCCAAGGTCATCGGTCAAGATGGAATTTCCACAATCACAGGTAGCTCCTGAAGCAGAGATGAGTTCGAGTCCATTCCAAGATAAGAAACAGGACCGTGTGGGTTTGCACTATATGCGTCACGGAAAAGAGTTTCTAGTGGGAGTGAGAGGCTCAAGGGAGGACGTGGACAACATCAAGCACCGAATAGCTCACTTTTTGAGGACTGAGCTTCACTTGGAAGTTGGTCTGTCGTCTCACGTTCACATACAGAGTGGTTCTGTGGTGTTCCTTGGGACAAGAATAGCTGGCCTCTTGGATAATAAAACCCGGAGAAGATTTTCCAAAGAAATTGAGAAACGGAGGCGAAGCAAGATCCGTGCTCAAAGAATGGCTGAGGTTCGCACGGAGACGTGGCACAATGAATTGAAGGACTTGGCGGTGCAGTCTTGGGCGTTTGGGTTGAAGAAAACAAAAAAGGAGCTTCAGTCGTGGGAAACTGCCAACCAAGCCATGCATAAAAAAGCACAAGAATTAGGGAGTAAATTTGTGCTTGAGCAGATAGAGAGAGGGCAGACCAGAGAGGCGATTCAGCGGTTACTTGATAAAGAGGAGGAGATTTTTTTTGATGCCCCCAGCACCGGTTTGCCTGAATCGATCCTCCGTGCTCACCAGCGCCTGACAAGGCTTCTTCAGAGATACCTGGAGGAAGAGACTTCGTTTGAAAAGAAGGCCAAAGCTGTTGAAAGAGCTCAACCCAGAGTGAAGGAGGATAAGGTCATACCCTTGCAACTGCTTGCCCCTATGGAGATCGTCACTGCAAAGTTGAGGAAGAAGGGCATTCTGCAGCCGAGTAAAGCTCTGCCGACTGTGCTGACTTCCATGATTAGTGCCTCAGACGAGGCCATTGTTTCTTACTTCACCGCTTTGGGCTCCTCTCTTTTGACCTACTACCGATGTTGTGACAACTTCCAGAAGGTGCGCAGGTTAGTTGACCATCAAGTGCGGTGGTCGGCATTGTTTACTCTTGGCAGTAAACATGGGTGCTCTGCAAAGAAAATCATCCGTCAATTTTCTCGAGGACCAAAGATCTTGAATCGGAAGGGGGACGTTGTTGTGGAATTTCCAAGCTCCCCTAACATATTACGCATGGGCAAGAAGTTTCTAGTTCATGTGCAACATAGTTCCTTGGATGATGTCCTTCGCTCCAAGCGTTTGCAGCTCCTTCCCAGTGAGGATAAGAAGGGTCCGCGACGAGTTCGTCTACGAGAGTAAGAGAAATAACTCCAACCCGTTTTTCGAGTTGGCGTGAATTAAGGGCCTGTTCTTACCGGGTCCCTCTTGCATCTACAAGTAGGTGCAGGAGTGGTACTCTACGAGAGCCATTATACATGGAACTAATAAAAACCCTCTGATTCTTCTTGAACGCCCTGGCTTCCTCTGGTAGTTTAGGTAGGTTTTCTTCCATTTACACTCAAATTTGGTGACATATTTGATCATCTCTGTCCGTCCAAGTGCTAGTGCAGGTGTAGGTAACAGAAATGTAAAGAGAAGATGAAGGTTAATGTTTGTAGCTGGTGTGAGGCATCCTCTTATCTAGACCTGGTGGTTGGTTGAGGGTTGAGGGCTGAGACTCTCCTGTGAATGACATATTCTTGCTATTTGTAGCTTGCTACTGTACATCATTCTTATTTCCCGGGTTGTATTATCATTCACATACGGGTAGTGCAACTGGCCTAGTTCGGCATACTTTTCCCATGCTTCTGATGTACAATACATTTACCGTTTGATGAATCTTATGATGGCCAAGGTTGTGTCGAGTTGTAGACTTGTAGTTTGAGGTCACATCTGAAAACTGCTGTCATCTGACAGCTCTGTTTCCCTGGTCTGAACTTTCTTCTATCAGGTGGAGAAGGTTTACTAACGTGTCAATTAGTTATGCAACACCGACATGGTATCGTGCTTCTGTCGACTTGAATAGTGTTGTATTACGATACAATGAATGTACTGTTTACATGGATAGGAAGGGCAGTAACGTATGTTTGGCTGCACACTCTGCAACATCCACTGAAGCTATTGTGAATCGTGGAACGTACCGAACAGTTTTTCAGGGCGTTCAGGCATGGAACATTGAAATAATCCCTCGGTGCTGCAATTCGGGGGTGAAGCAGATTCTCAGCTAAAATTTGTGGTAATTTTGCACGGTATGTATTGCGTGCAGTTGAGAACTGCAGTTCTGAAGGTATTCCTACATTATTAATTTATTATTGACTCAACTGTATTATTGAGATTCTCAGGCAGAGCTATGGATATTCTTTGCTTTCAGATAGGAAAAAGTGAGCTGTCGTTATGTTTGGTAATGCCAGGGTAGATTCACTAACAGTCTTCAGTTCCGTTTGTGGGCGGTTAGATGGTCACATAATTAGCATGGATCCACAGCCGTGGATCCAGAGCACTCCTCCAAAAGAGAAGCAATAATATATTCGCACTACCCAAGAGTATTGTGCAAATGAAGTAGAGACCATGCTAGATCTTTCACTCAGCTTAAGGTGAACACCCAAAACTGCCACTTTTTGTTACTGTGTCTCATTACTATTATTAGTCTGGTCAAAATTTCTTGTTGGCAAGTGAAAGGAGGTTCCAATGCACCAAAGAACACAACATTTGGATACTGTATGCAAAAGTTATATAGGGTCAAAGTTGTATTTGGTAGATGTTCAAAATTGTTTCTTCAACACACATATTGATTTTGGAGATGTATCAACAGTCATATTGATGATGGTGGTTTAACCCTTAAAGGACCAAACATCGTTTTTGGGGAACATAGCAATTTTGGACAGCTTATTATGAAGGAATTTTTAGTATTTTTCTTTGAAATTTTCACTCAACATGTGTCCAAGGAGTAGCTTTAAAGCCCAACAATTTTTTGACTTTTGACTACTTTTAATTCAAAATCATACAAGTTAAATATAGACTATAGTTTGCCTTTCTAAGTTTTCACCATGGATCCTACAACCTTGAAACTAGAGCTAAAAGTGAAGTTTGCTCCACAACTCATTTATAATTGGGTTGTATGCATTTATTAGAATTAGGGCATGATTACAAAAAATCTACTGAATTCTACATTGACCTAAAATAACTATTGTTTATAATAATAAAATTTCATTTTTGGACTTCAACTACAAAGTCTTGTCATGATGTCAAGGGGTTTTAAAGAATTCAATATCAATTTGTCTATGTTTCATTGAAATAACAAACCTTATTTTGACTACTAAAAATTGTTCTCAAACAAAATTAGGGTTGTTATACACTACATCTCCAAATCCAAGTTCCACATCACTCTAAAATACCTACATAACAACAATTTTGGGGATTTAAAAGAATTCAACACCAATTTGTCTATGTTTCATTGAAATAACAAACCTTATTTTGACTACTAAAAATTGTTCTCAAACAAAATTAGGGTTGTTATACACTACATCTCCAAATCCAAGTCCCACATCACTCTAAAATACCTACATAACAACAATTTTGGGGATTTTAAAGAATTCAACACCAATTTGTCTATGTTTCATTGAAATAACAAACCTTATTTTGACTACTAAAAATTGTTCTAAAACAAAATTAGGGTTGTTATACACTACATCCCAAAATCCAAGTCCCACATCACTCTAAAATGCCTACATAACAACAATTTTGGGAAGTTTTGACACTAAGGAAGTCAAATTGGGTTTAGCCAAAATGGAAACCCAATTTGGCCTCTAAGCCCTCCAAATTTTTTGGAATGTGAAGGGAAGAAAAAAAATCCATCTTGAGGCATCCTATTGAGCAATTTTTTTCTCCAAAGTGCCCTCCACAATGGATTTTTGACTATTTGATCCATTTTTGGGCCCATTTTTTTAACACTTAATTGAATTACAATATTATATTAAAGACAAGTTGGGGCTTAGAGTTGGAGCTTTGGCCTACATGCTATGAGTCTGAGTTCTACATTTATTATTTTTTATTCACCTTCTACAATCCAAGAAAGTTAGAATTTGGCCTTAAACCAAGACTTTGAAAGTGGAACTTGGGACGTAGTTTGAAACACCCCTTGCCTTGGGTCATCACAAACCCTTAAATGAGGAGAGGAGCACATAGGACACTAAACCCGTCCTACAAAGTGGGTCACTGAGAGTGAATTATTTTACCCTTGGAGAAAACACAAGAATTTTTTATTTACCACACATGATGAAATTTGCCAATTTTGGATTCATATTTACTATCAGATACCCCAGAAGAGGTGATTAACATGGCACAATATAGGAGGCCTTTTTTATTTTTAAACACAAAATTCACCCTCTGTGGCGCACTTCGTGAGACGGGTTTAGCGTCTTGCGAGGAGCCCTCCACCACACGACACACTGGCCCTACGGTGCCCACACATGAGATGTCCAGGAAAAAGCAACAGAAAAAAGCAAAAGCTGACGCCCGGATTAGCCAGCCCCCAACCTCCGTCCCTCACGTCGTCACGACACTCGCTCGATCGCCTTTCTACTTTAAAGTTCCCCTCTCTCCCCGTCCGGAATTAAGCCCCCTGGGAACAGAGGCTCCTCGTCAGTGCTTTCTTCTTTCCCAATTCGCTCTTCGCATTTGCCTCGCAAGGGACTCCGAACTCGTCAATCTCGCACCGCAACACCATCGCCGTGTTCCATTTCACTCGTAAGGTGGTGTGCCTTTTTGTTTTTTTCTAATTTCCAGTTCAGATTTGAGTTCTTTTGGGTTGAGATTGGAGCGTTTTTTAATTCAGATCTGAGTGAGGGTTTGGGATTGGGTTTTGTGGAGTTGGACACAGGTTGCAAGATGGTGAAGATATGCTGCATTGGAGCAGGCTACGTCGGCGGGCCGACAATGGCCATGATAGCGCTCAAGTGTCCCGACATCGAGGTCGTGGTGGTGGACATTAGCAAGCCCCGGATTGCTGCCTGGAACAGCGACGATCTGCCGATTTACGAGCCCGGGTTGGACGAGGTCGTGAAGAGCTGCCGCGGCAAGAACCTCTTCTTTTCCACGGAAGTCGAGAAGCACGTCGCGGAGGCGGACATTGTGTTCGTGTCTGTCAACACTCCAACCAAGACGCGCGGTCTCGGCGCGGGGAAAGCCGCGGATCTGACCTACTGGGAGAGCGCTGCGCGCATGATCGGCGAAGTCTCCAAAAGCGACAAGATCGTGGTGGAGAAGTCGACTGTTCCGGTGAAAACCGCAGAAGCGATCGAGAAGATCTTGACTCACAACAACAAGGGCATCAACTTCCAGATCTTGTCGAACCCTGAGTTTTTGGCCGAGGGGACTGCCATTGCGGATCTGGACAAGCCTGACAGGGTGCTCATCGGCGGCCGCATGACACCCGGAGGGCAGAAGGCAGTGGCGACTCTCAAGGCTGTGTACGCGCACTGGGTGCCCGAGGATCGCATCATCACCACGAACCTCTGGTCCGCTGAGCTTTCCAAGCTCGCCGCTAATGCTTTCCTTGCACAGCGAATCTCTTCCATCAACGCCATGTCTGCTCTCTGCGAGTCCACGGGCGCCGATGTGAACGAAGTTGCGTACGCCGTGGGTAAGGACTCGCGCATTGGCCCCAAGTTTCTCAACGCTAGCGTCGGCTTCGGGGGCTCGTGCTTCCAGAAGGATATCTTGAACTTGGTGTACATTTGCGAGTGCAACGGACTTCCCGAGGTCGCCAACTACTGGAAGCAGGTCGTGTCGATCAATGACTACCAGAAGACGAGATTCGTGAAGCGTGTGGTCTCTTCCATGTTTAATACCGTTTCCGGGAAGAAGATCGCCATACTCGGGTTTGCTTTTAAGAAAGATACTGGCGACACGAGGGAGACGCCCGCTATTGATGTCTGTCATGGACTTCTCGGTGACAAGGCGCTTCTCTCGATCTACGACCCTCAAGTGACGGAGGAGCAGATGAAGCGCGACCTTGCGATGAACAAGTTCGATTGGGATCATCCTCAGCATTTGCAACCCCAATCGCCGACTGCGTTCAAGCAAGTGAGCGTCGTGTGGGACGCTTACGAAGCTTGCAAAGATGCGCACGGCATTTGCATTATTACCGAGTGGGATGAATTCAAGAAACTGGATTACCAGAAGATCTATGACAACATGCAGAAGCCGGCGTTTATCTTCGATGGTCGTAACGCGCTGGACGTGGAGGCGATGCGGAAGATTGGATTCGTTGTGTACTCCATTGGCAAGCCCTTGGATCCTTGGGTGAAGGATCTGCAGGTATCGATCTAGAGCTAGAATTTGAATCTTTTTCCTCGTTCTCGATTCTTTTATTCCTGACCGATTGTGCACCGGTCCGGATCATTCTGTAGAAACACTCTGTAGTCTTATGACGTGAAGCTTGAAGATTTGAGATCCAATTTTGATGCCCAGACATGTCATGGCGCTAGCTTCTGAGGTTGGTTTATTTGAGCCTGGTGCACACATTACTGAGTCAGATGAGGGCCTCTTCAGTTCTAGCTCGGAGACGGCTTGTTGTTCCCTTTGATTTGTAGGAGCACCGAGAAGCTTCAGAGCTGATGTATGAGCATTTAATTAATGCATCACTTTGTGGTGTTACTACTGTAGTCCATCATTCTTTCTCCAAATTGGTGTGTTCACATGATCATTGATCGTTTGCTGGTGTTGCATTTTTAGTGAATGATTGACTTGCTCAATGTGAGATATGGGGACTGTATTTGTGTCTGACTTCGGTTGTGTCCATAATTTACTTGAGTGAAATTTGGTTCTTTCCTGTTGCCAATTGGCTCTGGTCAATCATTAGTTCTCTATTGTTCAGAGCACAATTTCATTTCGTTTTGCGGGTGAATGCGTGACTTGTTCAGATGGTCAGTGTAGTGTCTCGGAACTTAGTTGGGAGCTGTGACTGTGACTCCTGTTGTGTCCATGATTGGAGCTAAATTCATAACTGCTTTACTCGAGTGAAATTTGTTCTGTTATTTCATGCTCTTTTGACACAGACAATTATTCGTTCTCTGTTGATCAAGGTACTCAATGTCATGCACTGTAACTTCCCAATGATTCTAACTTATTGTGAATGATTTTTTACGGTACTCTCGGAGGTTCGTTTCTCAGATATTGTGGCAACGATTCATCCTATATAGGAACTTCCCGAACTCTGGTGTAAAGACGCAATCGACCTGAACTGGATACCGCCGCACTGGTTCTCCGAGCTCTGTTGCAACGCAGAAAACGAAGAACTCCTGTTCTTTCTGGAAAAATTCCTGTCCCTTTTGGAACCGACGTGAATCTTGACCTCACTCCAAAGGAGACAACAGGGAAGCCATTGCCCCCAATTCCTTAAATGCTCAAAATCCATGCTAGAAGCTACCCCTGTTATTTATAGATTTCTTCTCGGTCCATTGGAAGCCCTCTGTGTATACAGCTTTTTGCGATTACGATTTCAGCTCACTGTTCGCCCTTGCTCAAGCTGTATCGCCTCGATACATTTCAGAATGCTGACTGCGAAATTTAACAGTGCCAGAAAAACCATTGATTTTTCAAATTTTATGTGTAGATAGTGCATTCTGCAGTCTTGAAAAATGCCTCTCGGAGAACGAATTTATTGTACCACCTTTGCCACTCGCAGTGTTACAATGATTTGTGCGCTTGTAATTCGGCTATTCTCAGAAGCAATAATTGCCTGTTGTTTCAGTGTTTCTCGATCAGAAACAAATTTCAGAGATTGCACCTTTCCTTTTCCTTATGGTGCAAGTCAAATGCTGGATGATAGATTGGTACAGTAAGGTAGGAACCTAAACATGACAGTTTTGTTGGATCAAAGATCCCAGGTGGTGTTGCAACAAACATTGCTACGAACAAATGAGCAAATCCAAGAGAAAACGAATGCAATTGGTCCAGTAAATTTTCAAGTTCTGAAGAATAAATTATGAATTGTCAGGTTCAATGGACAACTACTAGTAGTTTCGAAAGCTTCTATAAGAACTACAGTAGTTCTTGTAGAAGCATTCGAAACAATTATTTGTACACCTCTATTGAAGGTATTCAGTTTATCCATAGCAGCGCGTGACAGACCAAATTTCGCATCAGCAATTCTTCACTGTATCTCGACAACTAACAAATAAATGAAAAATATATAACTTCGCACCAGGAAAATCCTCTTTAAGGTAGATACCTTCCGAACCCCAGCTCAAGTGGTACTGCAATGAGTCTCCGCATTGCATTTCTTCCTCGAAAAATTGCACCACATGCTGCATAAGTACGAATGTGCCTGTTCTCAATTCCAAAGTTCGTAAGAAAAACAGAAGCTATCCCTGCACGACTATTTCCAACTTCTTCTGGAAAAGAATTAAAGCTACAACTACAGACTAAGCACTGTTAAGGCTTCTAACTTCAAGGTCTTCATGCATTATTGCACCATGTTGATCCTCTTGTCAGTAATGGGCAAATCCGCAGGCTGCTGAGCAACGTGAGGGTGCTCAGATCCCTTGTACACCTTCAGGTGTGTGAAAAGCCTTCTCCCCAACTGTTTCAATCAACACACTTCAGCTTTCAGAACCAGCTATAAAGATAACCTTTTCACCCCCCTTTATGGAGAAAGCCATTCTCTCCTGTCCGTCCTTTCCAGATTAATTAAAGGTACTCTAAAATCATTTGCAGTCCTCTAAAGCAGATCAGTCATCCAAAGCACAGTAACGAGAGAAGAGTCTGTTTAGGGTTTAGTGTTCCACCAACATACGCGTTACCTTGATGCCTTCTTTCGGACGCAGAAACTATGACATGGACTAGTATCCAGTAGTACTGAGACTGTCAGTCACTTACCCGACCCTTAGGAAGCATGCCGCGTACTGCTTGTTCCACAATGCGCTCTGGAATTCTCTTTTGCAAGTTGTCGAAAGTCTCCTCTGTCATGCCTCCAGGTCTGCCTGAATGCCTCCTGTAAATCTTCTGCTCCCTCTTCTTCCCTGTTACTCCGATCTTCTCTGCATTAATCTGAAGGACAAGGCACACCCCACATGAGAATTTAACCTTAGCAATAATGGAGAGCAAGGCTGAGATATCACAAAAATACATAGGCCTCTGCTGTCAGGATTGACGCCAAAGTGGTCAACTAAAAGTAAATATGCAGACAGACATCCAAAATCATCACCACCTCAAGCCTTGTGGCTCTCGACTGACAATATTATACGTCATAATGAGTGAAGAAGAGTGGGATACGAACCACTATAACATAAGCGCCCATGTCAATGGACGGAGTGAAGGCAGGAACATTCTTCCCCCGAATGTGAATTGCAATGGTCGAGGCCAGGCGACCCAAGCGCTTATCTGCTGCATCCACGATGTACCACTTCTTCTCTACATTCTTGTGATCGTCTGCCTTGGGATAATAAGTCGTGTTCCAGACATCCTGCATCACAAGAAAACGTGTAAACCGTCTATTTTCCCAGCCAGGCACATGCGCATACCAAAGAGGAATTGTGACTGATATGCATTCTCACCAGACACCTTCATAAAACAAACATTAAACAAAACTGAAATTTAAATGAGAGCAAAGAGAACAGACATATGCAAAACCCATAGCTTATTCATACGGTGTCCAAAAACTACGTGCTAAGATGCATTGGAGTTTTCTTTCTAATTGTCAACAAGATCCAACAAAAATAAAGCAATTCTACTGTCAGGAACCACGCCCAGATGCTTATTTAGGTGAACATCCCTTAATTACTACAAAAGTCCACAGAAAGAATGAAATGAAGAAGGAAGGAGTGTCTGTCCTCGCAAGACGTCGTGACTTCAAGCAATTGGACTCTTACTGCGAATTAAAGCCTGTAACGAAGCTGCAATGGCATCGCTGCACACCCTCGAAAGTCACGAGAATTTGCGAATCTGTGTTCCCCTCATAATGCTCTCAACATTCCACAAGCAACTATCTAAATCCTTACACTGCAAGTTGTCCTCGCAGCACACTCTTCTCAACCTTCTGAGATTATATTCATTGCAGTACATCCCAAAAGATAAAAATCAATCTCACTGCAAATCAAACCCTACAAAGAAAACATAACGAACCTGCAACGACATTATCGCACACCCTAAAAACGATAACAAAAATGCGAACCAATGTTCCCCTAATCCTTAACAAAACAAGAAAATGCCACCCTCAATCTAAATTCCTAAATTACAAATTCTCCTCACAGCACGCACTTGTCAAGATAGTCCGATTATCTTCACCTTATGTTCGTCCCAAACCCATGCATAGAAGATTAAAAAAACAATTTCACTGCAAGTAAAAGCCTCAGAAGAAAACATAACCAACTTGCAATAACCTTATCGCACCCCCTAGACACAGTAACAAAATGTGAACCAATGTTCCCCTAATTTCCAAGAAACAAGCAGCTACCACCCTCAATCTAAACTCCTACATCACAGCACGCTCTTGTCAACCTCATCAGATCATCTTCACCTTAAGATTGTCCAAAACCCATATACACAGTATCGCACACCCTAGAAACCATTACAAAACGCGAACCAATGTCCCCTAATTTTCCATGAAACATGCAACTACCACCCTCTTACCTAAATTCCTACATTACAAATTCTCCTCACTGCACGCTCTTGCCAACCTCGGCATATTACTATAAGACTGTCCAAAACCAAACACACAAGATTGCCATGAGTGCGCCAAGGCTGCTTACAGGTCCCATTTTCTCAATTCCCTCGTACATCCATCGATGCTCCGCGGGGATGAAGCCTCCCTTCGCCTGCACTGTGACGCTCCTTGGGCGCACCACGGGCGCCACGGCCACGCGCTTCCGCAGCGACAAGCCCGTGAAAGAAGACGTAAGCGAAGAAGCGGCGGTGGACGAGGACGCCAGTGACATCGATGCGAATTGGGTCGCCATTGTTGCTGCTGCTGCTGTGGAAGCCATGGCTGCAGCAGCTGATGGAAAATGCCGCAACAAATCTATCCTGTCTCAGAGTGAATTCTGTGGGAAATGCTGCACCAGGGTTGTAGCTCGAAGACGGACGAGCTTGGATAAGGTCACCACGTCCCGAAATCAGGTCCGCAAATTTCACGTCTCCAAATGAGGTCTAAAACCTGCTGAGCCTAAATGCGCCACTGACCCATAAGCTCCATTGTGCATACATTCACTTAATCAATTCTAGTGTGCCCTGTGCCGTTGCCACAGTCAAAAGAAAAAGAAAAAGAAAAAGAAAAGACCATGTGTTTCAAGGGGAAAAAAAGAAAAGAAAGAAAGAAAGAAAAAAAAAAATCTAATTTTTTAAACCAAAAATAACTCAAAATTCATAACTTGTCCACCATATGTGTAAATGTTAGGAAACAAAGCCCATGTACCCCTTCTTTTCTGACAATACAAGACACACAATTGGAAGACACAGTCTAGGAAAACTCATCATATCAAATAAAACAATACAAAACAAACAACCTATCTTAATGGATGGATTTACCTTCAATATTGATCTTCACTAAAGAAATGAGTTTTAGAACACCTAAAAAAAATTGACCCATTATAGCTTTTGCATGGAATAGTCAAATGAAAATAAAAAAATAAAAAAATATTTTTTTGATAATAATAAATATGATATGCAAAGAAAAGTGGCACTTTGGAGAGTCCCTACTTTACAACACCAAAAATCGTCCAAATAAGGTTTTGATTATGGTTTGTGTTATTGAATTGTAAAAAATGTTGTTATATCCTATTCAAGTATTGGTAGTCAAAAAGAAAATTTTAGATTTTTTTTAATGCATTTTTTGGACACTATATAAATAAACTATGAATTTTCAAAGTATTAAAAAGAAGTGCATAAAGAATTAAGGCAAGAATTTGAAAGGGTTGGTTTTAGAAATAGGCTATAATTAGATAAAGTTATATTAGAGGATCTCAATTTCATCAATTTCAAGTCAAGTGGCACTTAAACCATAATAATCAAAGGAATATCATACAAAACTAGAATGTACTAGAAAATATGTATTTTAAACTTTTTATAGGTTATGTCAAGGAATTATGCTATGCATCATGAATAAAAATGATCAATAATTATGTCAAATTTAAAAAAAACATCTATAGATTTTGATCAAATCAATTTCATAGAATATTAATTTGGTACTAAATTTAAAATAAATTTAGATTTTTGATTGGCTACCATAATAGCTTCAATTTTCATTGATTTGTAAAATAGAGCCAAAATTTGATCATGAAAACATCTTAATAAAATTAGGCAACAATTTCCATTTATAACCAATCCAACAACAATACATTTGATTATGTAATATAAAAAACAAAATGCAACCTCAAAGAAGTTCTACTTGAAGATAGATAGAAACCAGAAAATTGTAGCACAAGTCATTGAAAGTGAATAAAAGCACCTTGTGTCTTGTGATCACTTGAATCACTTGCCATGGTCACTTTGGTCATTATATTATAGATACACTTGAATAATTGCTTGCAACTAGTATAAAGAGATTTATTAATTTGTAGGGCCCCCTATATTGAAAATGTAAAATCAAACATATACCTAAAGTCATAACTTATATTTTTATGAATAAAGGTTGTCATTTTAGATAAGAATTTGTGGATTCTAACAATAGTTTGCAATAAGGTGTAAAAACCTTAGGGCATGCTCTTGGACACAAGCTCAATTTTTGAGTGATCCTACCTTACTAGGTAGAAACGCATCACTAGAACACCCTTCATTCTCCAACAATTCAAAAATAAACTTAAATGAATACTTCCATGACTCAAAACCACCACTTTTCAAAAGCCATAAAAAAAACACTAAAATGCTTTCACCAAGATGTTGTCCTTTGGTTCCTTGTACTATTTCCTCTTATCAATAGAAATTGTCCATGTGTTTCAAAAAAAGAAAAAAGAAAAGAAAAAAGTAACTCAAGGTTTTGGAAGCAACCATAAAAGCTAAATGACATTTCATGTTTCAAGGGTATTCATCCAAAATGAGTCTAGTGTTATATATAGGGTACCTTATCAATTCTCAACTTTTTAAAATATTAATAGAATGTCATAAAAATACAAAACCTCTTGCATTGCTAATAATGTCATCAAGTTTTTATGGTCATTCCACCTCCAAGATGGTAGATAGTGCGACCAGAAAAGGGTCGCAATCAGGTGTTTCTATATTATATACCTATAGCTTCTGGAAGGCATCAAATCAAGTGGTTTTACCATATACAGAGTATCTTGTATCTCCTGGAAGGGCATTAAATCAAGATCCTACACTGAAGCCACTTGGACAATGGCAAAAATTCGGAAACTAAATGGCGGTAAGAATTGGTACCCTCCTTTAGGAAGTTACTGCGCAACTAATATAATGCGATTGAAATCAATTCAATCGATGCCCCAAAGTGAAACAATGAGAATAAGCAGCTCAGCATCCTCTACCTTCTGTAGTGCAATACACTAGCATTTTAAGTGGTCTCAATCACGGTGCCAGTAATGAAAAACGAGAGCAATAATGAGCCAAGGCTGCAGGGGCAATGAAACCATTATCTCTTTAAACCACCCTCGAAATGCACAAGTGAGAGAAAAAGTCGCCTCTGAAAGAAATTCCGCCTTGAGGACATTGTCTGCGTTGATGAGGAGATATTCGTCTATGATCAAAATCCTGGGACATGTCAAGGTTCTAAGAGGTTCTACTCTTCTAAATACGGGTCTACTTCGCCATAATCAGCAATCAGTGGGGAAAGGTCGTCATCTTCGTTTGGTTCATACGTGGGAAAAGGAACAACTGAGAAATCTGGTTTCTTGTAAAAGGCATCTCTGACGTACACAAAATTCCCCTTGTGGCCAGGAACCTGTAACCATTCCACAACAAATCTTCGGTCACATTAATGCAAGCGGCAAATTGTAAATCCTCTACGTGTGCTTCGAATATGCAAGAATTTGCCGGTCATAGCATAAGTGCTAACATACCTGACCCCGGACCCACATAAGATCTCTTTCAGGCTCAATCTTGTAGATCCATACATTCTTCACCGTTCTCCTTACCGCCCCCATATGCCCTGCCATCTTCTTGCCCTTAAAGACCTGCAGTAATAACCAAACACAAGTTTGTTTAGCCTTCAAAACCAGTTTCTATTTCAGTTTTGAGTGATTCAATTTAATTATAACAATTCCAATGATTGAAGGCACACAACAACTCACAACTAGAATCTGCAAAAATAATCCTCCTTGGAAAACTGCGACGGCTTGTTTCCTCTACTGTAGGGTTTCTTCCGTGTCGACCCAGTGCTTTGAAGACCCCGCAGATATAGATCCCAATTCCAGTTTCAATGTGCTCTTCAAAGACCCTCGTCAATCACAAATCATACAACGCGGAGCGAGTCCCGCAGGATTTGATCTCATTGACCTTTAGTTTCAATAAATACACTACGGTCTCTAAACTTCGGATAGAAAGCCAGGTCTGCACGGCAGGTCCTCTGCTACTCTTGTTCGATCCGCTACACAGAGGAACAGATGATTGAAATGCATTAGTGCGTACCTTGCCAGGATCCTGTCGTCCACCAGTAGATCCTAAACTTCGATGAGAAAGCGATGCACCATGAGATGCAGGCATACCAGCAAACCCCCACCGTTTCATTCCACCCTGTAGCGAACACATTCAGAAACAGGATTACAACAAAATCAATTGCTTCCTCAGCAACTAATTGCTTCCTAACTTGCAAACAGCACAAATCGATTCTTAAGAAAATGGAGCGATTCGTCCCAACCTGGAAGCCTTTGCCAGTGGTGATTCCAGCAATGTCCACGTACTGACCAGGGCTGAAATGCCGGACGGAAATCTCAGAGCCCACAGGTAAAATTCCGTCTTCCGTCACCGGAAACTCAGCCAGGTGCTGCTTCAACGGAACTCCAGCTGCTTTGAAATGCCCTAATTCAGGTTTCGTCAATTGCTTCGCCTTCCTCTGCCCTGCACCAATCTGGCAACACAAACAAGATTCAGGATCCCTAAACCCTACACCCCTCGCAGTAACAAATTCTTTTTACCAAATCGAGAATCCACCAAAAATACTCCAAAATGCTCCCAAATTCCTTCAAAAATCTGAAATGCCTGACCTGAAGAGCGAAATGGCCGTCGGTCTCGTCCGTCTTGACCTGCACCACGTGGTTGTCGTTCACCCACAGCACCGTCATGGGCACCCGAGCTCCCCACTTGTCCCAGATAGCCGTCATCCCGCACTTAACCGCAATGACGCCCGTCCGGAAAGACTCCCGGCTCACTACTCTCGCCACAGCTTCCGCCATGATCGCAGGATGCAGCTGCAGAGCTTTTTCTCACATCACGATCACCATCAGGAGAGCAAGCTCGAAGGAGAGAGAGAGGGAGAGACTCTCGAACTAGGGTTTAGGGTTTATAGGGGATGTGAACGAATAGAGGTACTGTTGATGAATTTCATCGTGACGAAAGAAGGCTGTCGGTGTAAGACGGACGGAGCCCCGCCCGTTCACCACATAATTCATTCATCCAAACCAGCGCGTGATTATTTGATGAAATTTATGCAACCAATACATCTGAAAATGATATAGAGTACCTAGCCTTACGCTTTAAAATCATTGCCTTACCTAGAAAGTGACACCATTGGTTACAAGTTCAGTTTTGGATGTTCCTACTTTGAAGCACCCCATTGCAATCAAAAAGATTCATGTCAAGAAGACATCTAGGGAATGATTCCAATCAATCAATTACAGATTTTTTTTTTAATGAAATTGAGATTTGGGTCATAATTAATGTTTCAGGTGGCACTCATTAGGAACTTTCAGTTTTTCAATGTATATTCATTGTAGGAAGTGACTTTTTTAGGCTTATACATTAGGAAATATTATGATTGCTTTAGGTGAATAAGATGACTATTATGGACATTTTTTTGTTGGTTGTAGAGTAGTCTATAGAATCTTTTGGGCTATGATAGGCAGCACACTTCAAAAATTCATAACAAATTCATACTTTGTCAATTTCAATTGCTCTTGCTGTTTCTCACATTTGTCTTTATGTGGAAAAAAAATTTCACCAATGGCACAAGGACAAAATCCAAATTTTGACTACAATGGGTTGTTTTACCTTAGACAAAGACATTAAAAAAAAGTGTGTAAAAATTCAAGAAAGGATTCAAGAGCTTAATTAAGGATTAAAGTTTGTTTGAAACTATTACTCCCTAAGGCCCATATGTATCACCATGAATTGTTTCAGAGAATATTCTAAGACAATTGAGTAGATAAGAGTAAGGTAGACGTATCCAAAACAACACTTTTACTAGCTTATCAATTAGTACATGTTCTAAATTATCAAAAAAAATTTATAAGAAGAAAAAGAAGGTTAATTGTCGCTTAAAAGATTGACATATATGAAAGGTTTATTGAAAATGGATCAAATATCTAAGTCTCATGGATCTAAATGGCGAATACCATCTTTAATAACTCTATTAGGAAGTAGACCTTATAAAGATCAACATGTTCCTTACGACAAGAAATTTTGAAATCCCCGTTTGACAACATAGTCATTTAATTTCTTAACCTTGTTCTTATCTACTCAATTGTTGCATGGACTTTGGCAATAAGACATGGTAACTTTGGGTGAAGTTAGGTGGCTACTTATGGCAAAAATATGGATGGTAGAATTTTAAAAAAGTCAATTTTAGAATATCCTACCTTGTACCCTAGTGTAAATTGATGGAATTGAATAGTACTTCTTGAAATCTTAATTAACCCCTTCTAGAACTTGTAAATTAAACATAGTTCTTGAATTTAAATGTCCCAAAATAGTCTTATGTAAGCTCGAAGACATTTAAAATCAAGAACTATTTCAAATCTACAATTCCTTTTAAAGATTAGTTCCAATAATCTACTTTTTCATCTTTTTTTTTTTTTTCAAAATTATAAAAATTATAAATTTTGTAACACTTTGAAGGTAGAATCTTGAATGCTTAAAATATGCCACCTTTGAACTTTCTATAAAATTTCTCTCAATTGTATGTACAAAGAACAAAGCAATTATATCAAAATATTTATTACTATCACATCTATACTTTTACAAAAAAAATAATACTATTTTAAGCATTTTTGTAATTGTTATGATTTCTAAAAAGAAATGATCTATAAGAAATCATATAGATTTCAATTATAAAAAATGAAATGAAATTTTAGATATATTACTATATATTATATCATATTACTAAAATCATAACTCCCTCTGTAATATCACAAATGCTAACATTAATACTAGGGGCTTGTGCTTGCTATGCTACGCATTCATTGTATCACAAATTAGTAAAATTTTGATATATTTGAATAGAATGCATGATAATGATTTCAATAAGTCTTTAAAATAATTATTTTAAATATTTTGTAAGAATATTTTCAATAATGTATACATAAAAATCATATTTTCACACAATGTGATATTACAAAAATAGAATAGGAGTTTGCAATCACTTTTGTAATATCACTTTTTACAAAAGATGATATTATAGAAATAATATAGTTGTTGCAATTAAGGTGATATTAAAGAGGATCCAACCGTAGCTTCCTATAGCTTGGGCAACTTTCTGCCTATTGTACAATGTACTAATTAATTATGATGATATTATAGAGGTAACAAATCCATTGCTTCTCTTGGCTTTACACTTCTTTACACTTCTATGATTTTGTGCTTTTGTGAGCTTTGAGCTTTCATGATTTCAATTTTCTATTGCTACTACCAAATGATTTTGAGAAATTTATTCAATTGAAGCGATTTTGGATTCCACAACAATCAAGTTGTTCACAAAGTTTTTGAGATTTATAAGTTTTTCTTTTCAATTCTTCAATTTGGGTTGCCATTTTGTAACAATGAAGTCAAATTTCTAATGCATTTTAATGTATGTGTATCTTTTATAGTATTTACCATTGCATATGTTTCATTCATCATTCAATAAATTTCTATTATACATTTCAATATATGCTTACTTATAAAAAAAATTATACAAAGATTTCAGTCATTTTTATTTGAAGATTTATTGAAATATTTGTTCTACACTAGTGGTTGGCGTTTGCTATGCTACGCATTCACCATTAGAATTTCATTAGAATTTTTATGTATTAGATAGAATGCAGAGTAAGAATTTCAATAAATCTTTAGATAAAAATTACTAAAATTTCCATATAATTTTTTTAATAAATAAGCATATACTAAAATAAACAATAGAAATTTAATGAATGATAAATGAAATACATGAAATGATGAATACGGTAAAAGATACACATACATTAGAATGCATTAGAAATTTGACTCAATTGTTATAAACAATGGCAAACCAAATTGAAGAATTCAAAGGAAAAACTTGTAAATTTCAAAAGCTTCGTGAACAATTTAATTGTTGTGAAATCCAAAATCGGTTCAATCTAATAAATTTCTCAAATCATTTCGTAGTAGCAATAGAAAATTGAAATCAGAAGCTCAAAGCTCACAAAAGCACAAAATCATAGAAATGTAAAAGAAGTATAAAGCCAAGAAAAGCAATGGAATTGCTACTAATATAATATCACCATATTAATCCTCTTTAATATCACCTCAATTGCAACGACTATATTATTTCTATAATATCATCCTTTATAAAAAGTGATATTATAGAGGTGATTGTGAACTACTACTCTATTTTGGTAATATCACAATGTGTGAAAATATGATTTCTATGTATGCATGATTGGAAATATTTTTATAAAATAATTAAAATAATTATTTTAAAGACTTATCGAAATCATTATCATGCATTCTATTCAAATATATCAAATTTTTACTAATATGTGATACAATGAATGTGTAATATAAAAAACATGAGCCCCTGGTATTAATGGTAGCATTTGTGATATTATAGAGGGACTTATGATTTTAGTAGTATGATTCTATCTAATACGTAAATTTTTTTATAAAATTCTAATGATGAATGCGTAGCATAGCATTACTATATGAAAAAATAGAATTTTTTTTAAAAGTGTATTTTCAATATTCATTTAAAGATAAAAATCATTCAATCTACCTAAAAATTGATTAGAGAATAATGTGGCCTAATTGCATGATCATTTCTTTGTAGCTTTCATGCCCATTGTCTTTTCTTCATGCCCCCTATTCATCACATTGAACCTCCACTACTAATGACTAATGAGGTATTATTGAATATAGAATATTCTATATAATTTTTCAGTAAAGCCAATGAAATGAAAATTTTCTCTTACACCAAGAATGCATTTTTAGAGTAGTCTAAATAAGAAGATATTGGTTTTATTGCCTCTACAATTCCTCCTTGATTAACCTTGGAAGGATGTCACCCATGATCAAAATAGTAATGATAATACTCTCATTATTGGACTAATATGTATATTCTTTGTTTCTATAATTAATAGTAAAGTTCAATTAAATTGTTTTAGGTCCTCAACATTCTAACAAAGTTAATGCAACAATCAAAAAGAAAACATAGAAGATATCATCCAAAATTGAAGTTGAGAAGTGTACAGGTACATTTCAATTGTGCAATTTTATTTTGCATATTTTTAGTGTATTTCAAATCATTTACTTCCAAATATGACGTAATCTATTTTAAATGTAATTTTTTATTGAACTTTTCAAATAATAAGTATACCAAAATATATTTTTATAATGGAACATAATTTTTGAAAGTAGATTTTATTAGTCATTTTTTGAACATGACAATTTTAATAAGGAACTAGCATAATTCAATAGATACCTTAAGTTAGATTGTTTGTTTTATTAATATCACCTTTCCAAATTTAAAAAAAAATATATAGCAAATAAATAGAAAATCTACATATTTTTGAATATCTTCAAATATATGTTTTTAAATTTCTAATTAAAATTTCAAAAATTAAATAGATAATTGAAATAAAGTGCAAACAAATATACAAATTTAAGATGTTTAATTTTTTTTCTAATATTCTATATGTAGTTTGAGAAAAAAATCTCTGGAGATAAATCTTACAAATGAAAATTCATTTATATTATTATTATTATTATTATTATTAAGATCTATACATTTATAAAGATTTGAGTGGTGTGATGACAAGAATATATTTGAGATATATAAAATAAATTTACTAGAATACATTGTTATCATTAATTGGTACAAATGAGCAAATACAATGTACCTATTAAATATGAATCCAAAAAATCTATTTTTTAATTGTGAAACAATTGAGTGTTTTTCAATGTGTGAACACTAATTTTTTTAAAGAAAATAAACTACAAAGGTTGCAAATAAAAATGCTTTGAGGTAGATATTTATAAATGCAATTGAAGGCACAAGAATTATATTTACAAATGGAATTTGATGAACATAGGATGTGATTAAAACAAATGTTAAGAAAGATTTTAAAATTTGTAAACATGTGACAAATAATACCAAAAAAAGAGGTTGCAATAATAAGTGAGTAACTTGAGGATCTGTAGCTTCTTCAAAATTGTGTCCAAGACATGAAAGTGTAATTAAAATTGAGGTCTTTAATATAAATGCAATGAGCATAAATGAAGCAATATCCAACCTCTCATATTGGTCAATTTTTGAGCTTGTTGAAGCCCTTGTACCAATTGTGAAATCTATGAATATCTTATTCACTTAATAGTTTTTTTCATAAACTTGTTATGAAATTTTTAAAAATTTATAAATAATTAGAATAATCCTTCATAATCCACATCTTTGCATTTGCATATATAAAGTTTGAAATATTTCTTTGTGTCTCTTCAACAATTATAATAATTTCCACATATTTTCACAAATAGAATGATTATAATTTCTTTGAAATATAGATTTCTAATTTTTATGAGATTTTGGATTTTTATAAATGCATTTATTCATATTTATAAAATACTTAAAAACTTTTACATGTCATGAGTATGTATATTGGGAATTAGAATTAGATGTTTGAATCAACCAAAATATAATATAATATATAATTTTTTAATAGTATGACATTGTTAAATTCTAATTTCAAATATAAAAAAACATCACTTTCATCACTTTTAAAATTTGAATAAATTCTTGACTTTAATATAATTTACAGATTACAAATTTAATTTTTGGGAAAAAATATTTCACAATTTACAAACAATTAAATCTTATTTGATTATTTACTAGTTTCTCTTGATAATGAGTTTTATTGACTTGATAAGAAAATTTGAGCACAATATGTAATGAATAATGTCTTCATAATATTATGCACACTTTTTATAAAAAAAAGAAATCAAATGCATTAAATAATACAATAATTATTAAAATGATGGTGATTTTAAAAATCCTAAATAAAATATTTATCTCTTCCAATAATTTTATAAAAATATCATTTAATTATAAACATGAAAGCAATATATAAAATGATGATTTACAAATCTCCATGATCTAGAGATTTCAAGAGTTGTAAATTTCAATAATTTTTTAAATTAGAAGATTGTTTTTAGTAGTATAATTCATAAACTTTTATTCAATTTATATGTGCACAAATTAAAAAATATTCAATAAATTTAGGTCAGTTGATCTTTAAAAAAAACAAACTCTACCAAATAAAATACTAGTAATGACAAATGTCATGTTAATGTTTTGACACTTAATTTTCCTATCAATCCTTATTCTTCTTTGTTGAATTTTAGGTATTTACATTATTATGGCTCTTAAAATCTATTGTACAGTACAATGGAGTTTGTTTTTTTAATTGAACCGATCACAATTTAGTGTTTTTTAAGCTCAAAAAATTTTAGCACCCATTTTGACATAGTAAAATAATTCTTTTAGAAAACTTTTATCTAAGAAAAGGTATAACTTCAAACTAATTTTCATCTCCAAAAATCCATTTGAGATTTTGAACCTCCAATCAAAAGTTATGGTCAAAGTTTAGAAAGGCCATTTTTTTATATTTTCAAACACTCTCTCTAAATTTTGTTCATAACTTTTGACTGGAGCCTCAAAATCTCAAAAAAAATATTATAAATGAACTTTATCTTGATTTTACAACTTTTCTTAAATCAAAGTTTTTGGAAAAAAAATTGTTCTACTATTCTAAAATGGCCTCCAAAGTCTATTGATTTTACAAAACAAACAAAATAACAATTAGTAAAATTAGTAAAATAAAATTCTACACCTTACTTGTACAAGCAAAACTTAGCATGGTGCAAATGGTAACACTATGCCTAGGTAGCCTTGCCTACATGGCACGCTACAACTAACCTCAAATAATTAATCTTTCACATTGTCTAGATTTTCTAGCATTAAAATTTTCTTAAACTATTTTTTTTTTTAAATATTATTTTTTTCGATTTGACCAAAATAGCAAAAAAAATCAGTAGAATTGGTCAAATCTAATGTCATTTTGACTAGTATAATAAGACCAAAACAACAAGTGCAAACAATAGTTTTCAGTTGTTATGGATATAGATTTTTTTATTTGATACCAATTGAGGTTTTGTATCTTCTTTTTCTGTAGTCTTGTGACTTTGAGGATTACTTCTTGTGTATATATAGGGGGTTCTATTTAAACAGTAAGTGCCACTAGTCTTTACACCACTAGTGTAATTCTAGAGGGGTGGAGTTTGATAGACTCAAACTTATCAAAGAAGGTCAATTTTACCCTTCCAAAACTTTCACACTATGTAAGCAAGTCACTACAACATTCTTCTATACAATTAGGCAACCTAATTGAAATTGCCAATTTTATTTGAATTCAAGATTTTTTTTTCCAATAGTTTCCAGAATATGCATGACATCCAAAAATATAGAAATTTGGTTGGTCTAATTAAATAATAATTAGACATAGTAGTAAAAAGTGGCAAGTTTGGAGGTATATACCTTAGTCACTGCAAATTGAATCAAAATGATTTTCTTGTTTTTCAACATTTCAATTTCAAGATCATACTCTTACATTTCCCAAACCATCTTCTATGAAGATGGAGAGTGCTAGCATGTGAACATGGAATCTATAAGTTCATGAGCCTAGGAGTTTATATTATAGACATCTTGGATTCTATGATTATAGCAAGGATTATAGGTATCTATATTATAAATATTTTGTTATAAATTCTTTTCATGTGAATTACAGTGTACCTATGATATAGATACATATGTTATAATCACCTTCAAATGGTTGCAGGTACATATCTACAACCAGGTTCAAGACTTGTATGCTCATGCCTTTGTACTCGGGTGTTAGCATCATTGCTATGAAGACCAAGCCATTTTTTGCCTTCATGGGCTCTTTTTGTTTAGTAACCATCCACAAGACTTTTAGGAGTTAAATAATTTACATTAAATAAAAAGACATAAGTATTGGAGTCAAAATCAATCAAAACTATATAAAATTGAAAAATTGGAACATAGAACAATCAAAATATCATTTTGATTAACCTCTAAAGGACCAAGAATCTCCTCGGGGGATTTTCGGAAATTTGGGTAGGTTCCTATGACCTCAATTTTTGGTGAATTTTTTCAAATTTTTTTGCTAAGATTGAAAAACTTATTAGCTTTGAGGTAAAATAATTTTTATTTCAATCAGTGCCTAGGAATAAAAATTATGTCATCTTAAACATAATTTTCATGTCACTGGGTAGAAAAAAGAAATCCACAAAAATTTGAAATAGTTAAACTTTTTCCTTATAGGTCTTAATTTTGTCTACATGTGAAGCTTTGATTCATTCCATTTGGATTAGTGATGTGAAAGTTATGGACAATATTGTCTTTCAAGCAATTTAAGCATCTTATTAAAAAAATAACTTACAAGATCATTTCTAAATGCAATATTCACAATTTTTCAAAAAAACATTGTTTGACCTTAAATGTCCTAAAAGCCCTCTACGGCCATATAGGAATGTTTTTCATGTATTCGGAGCCCCTGCACGTGGATTTAGGGTTTTTGTTCTTCAAGGAACTTGAAAGACTTGTTCCAATGCACCGATTGCCATGCTCCAAATCTCAAAATACCAAATAGCCTAGACGTTTAGGGTTAGATTACGGGAAAAGTTATACAATACGTACAACGTAGCATATGAGAGAGGATCCAAAGAATCTGCAGTTTTGGCCATATAGACGTGGCCCATACCGTTGGTAGGTAGAGGTGGAAGAATGACGCTTGTGGCGGGAGTGGCGCCTTTGTTTTCTTCTTTGAGGAAGGAGGTTTTGCAGCTTGAAATTCAAAACAAATTTGGCAAGCACGGATATGGGAATGCACAGTGAGATTTGTTGGATGATGACACGAGGTGGTAGTACCAAATTTGAGGTAGTGGGGCAAGTTACGGGTCATGGGAGGCTTCCTCTTTTGCCCATGACATAAGATGCAGAGACGATTGCTGCAATTGGAGACCGCAATCGTAATGCTTTGATAGCAGGATTGCTCATTGCATTGAGCGTAGGTGGTTTACTCCTGTGTGCGATAGGTAGTGCGCGACCCTCTTTGCGCGATTACATAGCCACAATGCTAGAGCCGGATGTGCCATGACACTTACAAGAAGAAGTGAAACTCCTCTACAATTAGGCTACTTTGTGTGGAGCGAGTTAAAGGCAAGTGCAGCACATTGTAGCTCTGTTGGATGTGCACTGAATGCAGAGCCTTTCACTACCCCCTTGTATGTTTCGAAAGTCTGCTATTCCCGATTACTTGTGGCTCTAATTTCTTTTCTGCAAACATATTCAACGCATCCTTTGGTGGACCACCCACCAACCAGAGAGTGACCATGAGGAATTTGGGTGCGATGTCAACCGCATTATTAGAAAGACTCTATTCTAGAACCTAGAATTCTACACAATGGCACGATTACAAGTGCAAGCTTGGAAGCAAGTGATGCAACGTCAGACAAAGGGGGACTGTGGGATGGGAACCCTGGCGTTCATGCCTACTTCCCAATGTTACGCTGCTGAAATGGAGCCCAATGTGGTAGTCACAACATTGTCAATGTACAGCTTGTCCCTACCGTTGAAGCACCTTCCATTGAGACCCTTGAAGAATCACATTGTGGGCAATCTCGTGGCGTCAATTGGATTGGGGCCTCCCTTGGGCAGCCAAGAGTGTTCGCCAACGCCACCTTAGAGTCCACAGAGTCCATCATATACTTGGGAGCGCATCAGCCCTGTAAATGGCAAGGACTCATGATTGTTTGTTTTCCATCTAGAATTGACATCCCAAACATCTCCTATGTCTTGGGATCCCCTAAACGTCATAGTGAATCAAAAGCATCTAAAGGAGGTGATTTGAGGGAAATTGAGCCAATGTCAAAGTAATGAAGGTGGTGTTTGGAGGCGCTTGGAGGATCTGCCACGCAGCTCGCCACCAATTAATACGCAAGGGCAACAATGTCAAGGGTTGCAACATGGGGAGGGTTGGCTTGGTTTGACGGGAAGGCGTGGCGCGCGTGATTGTGAGATACCCCCTACAAAAGGTGATCGCATGCACTACAAGAGAAACTCGTCCTAATTGACAAAAATCAGCCCGTCGTAATCTACAAAAATTTGACAGATTTTTGTCAATTAGGACAAAAAACTGTCCGAATTGACAGAAAATTGTCCAAATTGACAAAAATCTGTCAATTTTCTGTAGATTAGGATGGGCTGATTTTTGTCAATTAGGACAAGTTTCTGTCATTTTGGACAAGTTTTCTTGTAGTGATGGCGAAGGGAGAGGCGCCTTCAAGTTAGGTGCCACCATCAATAACAAGACTTCTTTAGAGCCCCGTTCAATTCCGCCCACAAATTCCGCACAAGGGCAACGCACTAGTGGTCTTTGACTGCGACCAAGATGTAACCACCCTCGATGATGATGCACGTTTCTTCAGCCTAAGAGCAAGTCCCCTGACAGCCCTTATCCACAACCTCGTGCATTCTCCCAGCAAGCATACCGTATTGGACAACCGTGACTTTGTGAAGGATCTCCATATGATAGTGCAAATAGAGACATTGGATCTCAACCTAGGCCTTGTTGATGATGAAAATGGAGTCTACGGCGTTGTGGTTTTCCGTTTCTACCATCACATTATCGGGATACCAATGTTCAAAGTCGACTTTGGTGATGGTGTGGGACTATTGGAGCGCGGTGAGGGTGATTACGTTCAAGAAATGCAAGCTATCGACCCAACGGAGTCTTCGCACGTCGCAATTGAATC
The DNA here is from genome assembly GCA_950106755.1 of Climacium dendroides. Taxonomy (NCBI): domain Eukaryota; kingdom Viridiplantae; phylum Streptophyta; class Bryopsida; order Hypnales; family Climaciaceae; genus Climacium; species Climacium dendroides. The sequence continues at coordinate 21,561,077 of OX467092.1, read as the reverse complement.
TAATGATGACGTTGATTTGCAGGGAGACACTACAAGGGGAATTGTGTCCAAATTGACAGAAAAATGACAAAATTTCGTCAAGTCCTCTGTCAATTAGGAGGGGCTGATTCCACTCAATTTGGACACTCCATTAACAAGATTCTGTCAATCACAGGACAGAGTTCGGTTGCAAAATCAATACTTTGTCACTCCATTGACAAAATTTTATCAGATGATTGAAATACTTTTAGATCAAATCATTTTAAATGAATAAAAAAATTAATTTTTTTTATGATCTCTCAAGAATATTTACCAAAATAAAATAAAATAAAATCCTGGAGATAATTTATTTACTAAATTACTTCACTCCATGAACCATTTGTATTCAGTGTTGAGAATGGGAAAAAGAAGCTCCTTATATACATACACATATGGAGGTAGGAGGTCAACCAATCCATATGAGATATATGAATTGTTGAAGTTGTAGTGAAGTTAGAAACCCGAAATTTTGTATTAAAAGTACAATTTCAGACCTCATTTAAGCATAGTAGAGTGTCTTTTATTAAGAAACTTTAAATTAAGACTAGTTAGAATATACATTGAAGTTTCAATTACAAAACTCCTTTTGACCTTTCAAGTTTTCAATAAAAAGTTATGGACCGATTTCAAAGAGCATTTTGAAAAAATATAATAAGAACAATTTCAAACACCTCTTTGAAATTCCATAACTTTTGATTTAAAGCTCAAAATGTCAAAATTATTTTTGTATGAAAAACTTTAGTTCATTTTCATATGACTAAAAGTGAATGACTCAGCCATGACTCATCCTAGTCATATCTTGACCATCTACAATGATTTTTGCTTGAGTCACATTTTTTGATTTTTTGATTCACTGTAGTCATATTTTGTAGTCATAAAACATTTATTTTCTCGTAGTGTTTTTTGGTTCTTGAGTGTATATGTGAGATCCGATGCAAAAACTCAATGGGACAAGGTGGAGGGTGTTGATGTGAATTCCATTTGAGGTTGCGAACTCAATTGGGTAGGAGATTGGTTTTGTGTAATGTGAGATTTTTTAAGTTATTGTTACTTTCCGATTACTTGTGCATGCGGTCATGGATAATAAACTCATGGTTGTAACTTGTGCCCCGTGTATGTTTCAAACATTACAATGTATCTGAGGGTTGATGATGCACGCAGTGAGGGTGACTCTGTCGGAGAGGATGCGGTTCTTACAACAATTGCTGGCCTAGAGGGACACGACCACGTAATAATAAACAATAATTTTTTTACATCTCTTCATCTATTTATGGAGCTACTATGACATGGCTTTTGGACAATTGGAACATGTCACAAGATGAGGAAGGGTTTTTTTACGAGTTTTGTTAGATTTGCATATGTAAACGTGCCCAAGCGAGGGCACTTGTTGCTAAAGATGCACCACAGTCGGACAATCATAGCAATTTGTTGAATGGACGCTAAACCTGTCTTTCTTTTGTCCATAGCTTGCAATCCAATTGGAAAAGACTTGTATGTAGGACGGTGGATGGGTCATGAATGAGTGGAATTCTCAACTAATCTAATACTTCTGCATACCAAGCAGGGATGCGTGGTGTGGATCTCATGGACTAGCAACACCAAGAGTATAGTATGTAAATATATAGTTGCACTTCCTGTAATAAACATTTTTGTTTTTGGACTTAGTTCTTTATTAAAGTGTAAAAAGGGAATCAATTTAAATCTAATAGCAAGTTGAATGTAAATAAGGCAATAAATGACAAATAGACTTAAAAATATTCCTTTTAAAGATAGAAAGAGTCTTAGTTGGTAGTCTATATTTGAGGTTTAAAGGGACGTGACTAATCATTTTAGAAATATAAATAGCCTTCTTTTTCAATTCACAATGAGCACATAATATCAATTGGAATATGCAAGAATGTGACTCAAGTTGTAATGATCATATCTTTCAATTGAAAATAGCTAGAAGAATGATTGTCTAAATACTTTTGTTTGTTGTTGAGCCACCGGGTAGGTGTGCCAATTTATTTGTGATATGTTAAAAATTATTGTTGTGTGAGTTATTTAGGTGGAGTATATAAGACAATTGATTTTGAAGCTTGTAGCTTCTAAATGGAAGATAAAAGCTATTTATGAAAAAAATAGAATTATGAAAATGTGTAAAGTTGAGAGATGTAAATTAGATTGTGAATTCCAAAGTTTTGATTGCATTGCATTATTGGACTATAAATACTTGTATTTTTTTAATACCATCAAAAATTGATACCATTTACAATTTCAATTATTTCTTATTAGTCTTTTTGGCCTTAATGTGACCTTAGTTGCTTCAACAAAAGTCCTACTTGACCTTTTTTAAAAGATTCCCCACTAGGAGAGTTACCATAGACCTTTTGCTTTGGTGGCTTTTTCCCTACTACACTTCCACAAGTGGTGGCATTGCCTATAGTTAGATTCTAAAAATAATAATTTTTTTTTGTTTTCTTGAATGAATGCTACAGAAATGGTAGTTTTGAGTGGTTTTGTGGCACAATAATTGTCTTGGTTCTTTAGAGGTTAACCCAATAAGGACCACAATGGTCCAATGAATGATAAATAATCTTTCTATGTAGAGCAAAAGTGCAACTATTCATCCTCAAAATTTTCTAGAAAAAAGGTCTTCTACAATAGTTTGTCTTTTAATGAGTACTTTTTCATTTTTTTAAGCCATCAATTCATACAATACCCAAACATGTGATTTCTATTGTGACTAGCTTGTCCTTTAAGGTTAAATATAGTTCTATAAAAATATAGAGACTACCAAAATAGTGAACAACTATTTCATAGTGATACTTTTGAAAAGCTAAACACTATTTAAATTATGCGGGGACATTCTAGCTCACTTCAATAAATGACTAAGTTAATCCAAAAAGGCCATATTTGTTATATTGAGACTTTTTGTAGTCTCGTTTTTATCTTTGACTCGAAGATAATCCACTTTATCTCTTTACTAGTATTCTTTTAAATAGATAACAACACCAATTTTTAGAATTCCATTTTAGAATCATTATTTGAACATTATTTATTTTTTATTTCAATCATTTTTTTTAAATGAATTTATAATATCCAGCATTTTGTCTCAAAATCTACGAAAAGTCTCAATATAACAAATATGGCCTTCAAATTTAAAAGAGTTGAATGTCCACATTGTACACTAACATGTACTACTTTTGTTCCAAAATAAATCCAGGGTTTCCTAGAAATGGCTAGTTTAGTGCAAGAGTAGCTTCCATTTTCAAAGGATAGTGTAGTTATTGTAACTTCTATTAAACCCCATTAGGTGTGAAAAAATAAAATGGAAGTCAACAATGAAGCAATACATGTTGAAAATAGATAGCAAAATTGACAATTCTTTTTCCTTTTTGGAACTACTCTAGTGGTATTAACTTTGATCATTTTTCAAGCAATGTTGGTGTAGTGATGTCCATTGATGTCCTCTATATTCAATTCCAACAATGTCTTGTGATTTAAGTCTGAGAAATTCTCAACAAAAGTCCAAGAAATTATCAATAAAAAAATAATAATAAATTTATAAAAAAAAATGTTGGTAGCAACATTTGTATAGTTGTGGGTTGAATTCTTCGCCTTTGGTTGGTTAGAGGTTGCATTTTGATCCCCTTTGTAGGGATTGAATTGCTATAAAGTCTATGGAATGGGATATTTACAAATTCTTTTGCTTTAGAGTATTCGAATACTCTATACATTCATGTTGTGGAGAGTAAATCTTGAATTTAATTTGGGACGAAGTATATTTGGAAACCCCAGATTTATTTTGGGAGGGAGGTAGTACTGTGCACTGCTTTTTACATATTAAATTTTCATCTAATTTTTGCAACTGATACTTAGGTTCGTTTGAAAATCATGTTGATACCTTGGATGAATATATAACCGGGAGCAGTACACCTATACCCGCCCCCATCCTCGAAGCTCTCATCGTGTACAGCTTCTGTTCTGCACTACAAATTCCAGTTTCAAATTACATCAAAAAGTCTGCAGGTAAATGCGTTGCGGATCAAATCGAAGATCTGATGATTGCAGGTGTTGTGAATTCGGTTCGTTTCTCCTGTTAGCTAGAAAAATTAGGAAAAATATAATTCAGTCGCAATTTAGAGTGAATTCATGCGTGCATCTCGTCAAATTCGATCTTCTTTTCAAGCTTTGTACGATAATTCGCTACTGCAGATTTAATGATACTTCAGCTTGTGAATCTTGTAGAAGTTGCGAAATTTTCTTTAGCTGTTGGAGTGAGGATATGGAGTACACAGGGTGGATAGGGAAGCCATGGCCAGAGCTCAATGAAGGGATTTTGTACTCTGACACTGTTAAGTATCCTCCGTCCTCTCCAGGTATTAATGCTCGTCCCGTTGTTGATCGCATTGTGGCGATTGTAGCTGCGGATTGGTGCTTATGACCTAATTTGTATGACTGTTTGCCTCAATAAGAAAAATATCTTGGTGAAGTGGCATTCCCTTAGGGTTTAAGAAGATTTGATATGGTTCAGTGTCGGTGATTGGTGTTGTTATGCTGAGGCATATCCACTTTTAGGAATGATGCAATCCGTTGCTACATTGTTACTTGAATCCTAATAGTCGCTGTTTAGCCCGTTCAGAATCAAATGTATTAGAATATGTGACTTCAGTAACTTTGGTGAAGTTTTCTCTAAAAGAGGAATGTGAGATGTGGTGATAAAAACATATTAGTTTGATCAAAGTTTAAAAAATTGCTTAAATCTTTGTCAACTCGATTTTGAAGCATTGAAGTTTGCGTGATTAGCAGTAAGTACAATTTCCACTTTTCAGATTTGAATTTGGATTTGATTGGTTAAAATTATGTTTTTCTCTGCATTTTCAAAGAAAAATATGGAAAAGGATACGAAGAAGATTAAAACTTCCCCAGTTCGTGAAGGGCTTTCCTGTTTCTTCTATTGCAGTCCCAAGCTTGTTGGAATATTACTCCTCGAGGTATAAGGAGTCGGCGTCGCAGAAGGGGTACTACTTTTAATTTGGTCCTCACACAATGTTCTCTTTTGTATAGGTGTATGATGATGTATGTGTTTACTAGTATGCTCTGTCTTCTGTTTGGTGAAGAGCCTGCCCTAACTCATTTCGAATATGCTTCCCCCTATTCGTTTTGCAGATGGTTGCAGCGAATTCAGAATGGTCAGGTTGTACTCACGCCGATATTCCTTCATTTTCGCATGTGGTTTTTATTGTTGACCGTGTTGGACTTACTTAATTCGTTGTTTTTTGTTTTTGTTAAACGTACAAACAGATTCGTGTCGATGGAAACGTGACAACAGATGCGGACTACTCTCTCAGGTTTTTCAAAATTCATTCATGATACTAGTGTGTTTCTGAATCTCATACCGTGAGGGGATTGGAGTGCAAGAAGAGGATTCGGGATATCGCAGAGTTCATGTTCGAGCTTTGTCACCTGCACTCGAACCTGTGATCTCTAAGATTGCTAATGTAGTTTCTTTTATGGTTTCAGGGGTGGAGCTTTGTTAGTGTACCACAGGCTTCCATGGCGGGAGCCCGACGTACCTTATCGTCTTGGTGTTCTTTATGAAGATGATCATTTGGTAAGTACTGTATGTGTGGTTCAATTTGATAGGCGTTGTTGGTCCGGTTTTTTCTGAATTCTCATGGCTGTTCTAGTGACGCAGACCAGGTCTTTCACCGAGACAGTTTTTTTTTTCTCTAGTATGTGACTTTAGCCCCATTCAACCCCATTCACAGAAACTGTGATGGTCGTTGTGTCTCAGGTAGCCGTTAATAAACCTTCAGGCCTGCAAGTCTTACCAGGAGGGCTGTTCCAGCAAAGAACCGTATTGAAGCAGCTAGAATGGCACACTGCAGAGAAAGAGACGCATTTGCAAGTTCGCGCTGCGTCAATTTCGTCTTCTGTTGAGGCGAGGCTCTGGAAACCAGCACCAGTTCACCGCCTCGGTCGAGGAACCTCAGGTTGATTTTACCTTGTCAAGTACCAACATGAGAAATCACAATTGTTAACGTAATCGAAGACCTACTTGAATGTTCGGCAGTATGAAGGTTACCATATCATTAGGTTCTCAATCGGCAGTACTGGTAATTGATGCTGTTGATTGCACACATAAATCCGATGGTTATCTGTATATTTCCAGTGAGTGTGGGAGGTACCAACTTTTTAGATGCTGTTAGCAACTGGAGTCAATTAGCTGAATATAACGAGAGAATTTTTGTTCTAATGCAGGTGGATGCTGCTTGGCTAGATTGCTTACCTCATTAGTTTTCCCGATCCACATTCGCAGGACTTCTACTTTGTGCAAAGTCTCCAGCCGCTAAGTCAAGTCTGGCTGCTGATTTGGCGGCAGGCACATCTACAAGCATTGGCAGGTTAGCTGTTTCTCCCTTGGGTGCAGAGTCTGGGGTTTTCAGATTTTGAAATGCACATGCTTGAACGAAGTCTGGACGTTGGTTCACATCGTTGGATTTCGTTTGGGACAGGAATAAGAAAGGAGGCAATGAAGTTGATCGAAGGATATCAAAAACTTACCGTGCTCTCGCAAGTGGTATCATTATGCAAGACGAGGTGAATTTCAGAAAAGATTTTTTGATTGTCAATTGGCTGCTGCTATGGGCATTAGTGAATAGCCGTACTTACTTTTGAGAAATGATTTTGTATGTTTCCGTCAGTGAGAGTTTTAGTTACTACACACCTTTAGTATTTGTGCGGTATTTGAACAGGTTGAAGTAGAAATTCCAATTGGAAAAGTGAAGTATGCGGGAGTTGCAGGTGGACTCTACATGGCATCAGAAAAAGGTACGGTGCATTCGTCTAATGAAGTTTCAGGGTTGCTGACATGATGTTGGATAATCTAACTCTTCAGAATAACAGCTTGTATTGAAAATCTAAAACTACATATGTGTTTGCATTGAAGTATTGCTAATACATCTATGCGTTCTACTGCAGGCGGGAAGCCGTCACGAAGCAAAGTCTCTGTGTTGTGGCGAAACGTTATAGGAAATCAAACATTAGTTGAGGTATGTTGGTGCACAACATAGCAAGCAATCAAGAAACGTTCTCTCTGTAACCTAATCATTGTATCAGTGTTCTTGGTACTAAACCCATGCGCACAAATTGCAGGTGCAAATCTACACTGGGAGGCCGCATCAAATACGAATACACCTAGCAGCTGTGGGTCACCCCCTAGTAGGTATGAGGCATTTGGCTTCATATTATTGAGTAATGATTTAAGAACAGGCATTTGCATGGGATCACTTCTTCTGCCAGTTTTGTTAGACATACTGGACTTGGTTTCAAGTACTAACTTGACTGTTTATTCGAACTGAAAGGTGATCCTCTTTACGTATCCGGAGGGAGACCACGAGGCGATTTGAGTAATGCCGTGCCAGCAAATTTTGAGAACGAGCCTTTGAGCCCAGCTGAGGATGGGTAAGTCTATTCTCTGGGCCTACCTTAGAAGTGCAAAATCAGAAGTGGTACATCGATAAGCTCTCGATAACTTTTGAACTGCAGCTTAATACTACTCCATTCTTCTGTCCACGTCTTCTTGCTAATAACATCAAAAGCGTGTTCTTAAGAAACGCAAATCTCGATGGCTTTATTTTCTACTAGAAATCTGCTCAGAATATCCCTATTTAGCTTTTGTATTAATAAACAATGCGAGCTGATAGAGTATGAGATTGTTGAAACTGTGGTGTTCCGTCTTGTACATTTTGTGCGGCAGTGGCCACCAGCGGCCGGAGTCAGTGTTGCCAGGAGACTGTGGCTATCTATTACATGCTTGGCGTCTTTCCTTCGTCCACCCCTTAACAAGCCAGGTACGATAACGCTTTTCGTTTGCCCTTGAGGAAAGCTCTAGTCATGGAGTCTGGGAAGACATTTTATTGCTTGGAGAATAACCTATAGTCTCGAAATGATTAGCGTAAATACTACAGGTTGTCTACGTCATGGAATGGTGTGATGTCTTTGAGAGCCCAGTAGAATAGGACATCTCAACTTTACTCTGAAATTGCTATTTACCTGAAATAATCATTTGTTGGAAGATGTATGAAGAGGTACCAAGATTTTATTCCTCATATATGTTTTCATAATTTCACGTATGTAAGATAGGCACCAAAACCCCTTATAGAGGAACAAATGAACTGTTGGTGACTTGGCTTGTCCTACAGGAGATTACTATTGTTGCGCCTCCACCGCCAGAGCTTCAAATTCCTGATGAGAAGAAAGTTGCATGATTTGATCAACACATGTTACAATGCCTGTGTAAAACTAGCATTTTAAGTGAACCTATACAAAGGTGTTTTTTGGGTGTTCGAAAACTTATCAAAGAAGTTTTGGAATCCTATATTTTACAAGTGACAAACATTTAGTACATGAATTTACATGAAAGAAAATCTAGATGAACAAAAAATTACCATATAAAAGTAAAATAAAAATTGTATTGTGCAAAGGTGTAAAGTTGTTCAAGGGTCATGGGCCCATATGAAAAATCAAGTTTTTGTGTGGGATATGTTCAAAATTGTAATGCTTCAACAGTACAAGGAAGATGGAACAAAGAAGGAAAAACATTTTTTTAAGATATGTAAAAGAAGTGCAAGCTTACACCCTCTTACATCTTTATCAAGAACTATATTAGGGGTAGTTACACCTTCTTCACTCCAATCTCAATTTTGAAAGAATAGGGATGTGGTTCTCTTGTTGGTTCTTTGTGACTTGTAGAGGTTCTATTCTTTGAAAATTGAGAATGGCCATTCTCTTCCTCTGAAGATGAAGAATGGGTGTGAATAAGATTTCTTCATAGACGCTTTATTTTCACTATTTGAATTGTCATTGTTCTTTTGACCTCTTGTTGTTGCTTTTGCACAATTCTCCACTCAATTTCAAATTGTTGTCAAGGATTTTGTTGTTGTCCATGTTGCCCTTGCTTTTCACTTCCTTTTTTTTTTTTTGTTCTTTGGTTACATTGTTGTTGTTTTTGCTCGATTTTCGGAGTTTAGTGTCTATAAGTTTTGTAGATTGGAGAGTTCCATACTTGGTGTTGGTAAATCTCATTGTCCATTCTCCATGTCCATTCTCTGCTCACAAGAAATGGGATGTTACACCTTCATATTACACCATGTTACACCTAATTGGTTCCTCTTTTCTCTCTACAATTTCTCATTCTTTAAAGAAATCACGTTTTTGGAGGTGTGACTACCCCTATTGATTACATTAATTTGTCCTAATAGTGTGTATTACACTTTCTAAAAGGAAGGAAATTTTTTATCCATTGCATGTCTACTAGTGTTACTCATGTATTCCTCCCATGTAAAAATTTATGGTTATATATAAATTCATTTAGTAACATGCACTAATAGGACAAATCAATGTATAAAAAGTGGCACCCTTGAATAGCCACTTTGATCACCTACTTCATATTCTAACAAAAAATTGGTGATCTCATTTGCACATTTGGTTTGGTTTCCTATTAAGTAAAAAAGAGAAGTTCATTTTAGGGACTTGTTACTTTAACCCTTAAAGGACATTTTATGTGTGGGCCTAGTCAAACTTTGATATATTTCTACATTTAAACACACCAAAATTTTGATGTTCTTCACATGTAATATATAGTATGTCTAAAATTTAATCTCACTTTTTATAATTAAAAACATCAAATTGAATTTTACATGACTTTTTAAATAAATTTCTTTGTAAAAATATTAGTAATTATAAAAATACTTTAAAAATATATATTTCTTTTCAAAAAAATTGGAAATAATAGTGACAAACATCATGGTGCAATTGATGTACTCTTTGAGCTCACACCAAGAGAAATTCAATAGAAAAAGTTTAAAAGTGGTGTATTTTGAACATTCAAGATGCTATATTCAAAGTGTCACAAAAATTATAATTTTAACAACTTTGAAAAGAATTCAAATGGAATAAAAAATAGCTACATTTTTTTGGTTAAACTATTACCATTTAAAAGTTTAAAAAACTATGTGAAAATTCAAATTTGGACTTTCAAAATGTCCATAGGGCTTGCAATGTTTTTAACCCTTAAAGGACAAATTGGTAACCATGGAAATCAACTATTTTAATACCATGTGAATTGTTGACTTTAAAAATGCAAAAGCACTCATTTGAAGTCATTTGTAAAAGACCTTTCTTTTTTATACAAAATTTGGAGGACAAATAGTTGTCCTCCATAGAGAGATTCTTTGTCATTCATCGGCGTTGTTTATGGGTAAGGGATAAGGTGCTACCAAGCTTAAATTACCTTACAGCTCTTAGATGAAATCTGGACTCTGAAGTTACAAGATACGTTTGAAATTCCCAAAATTGAGACCAGCAGCAGTCCGACACTTCCATGGCACTAAAATGTACACTTCCTAAGAGTCTAGCTTGCTCTAATCCTATCCCTATTTGCAAAAGAGAAAAATGTAGGTGACATTGCTCAGGTTCAAGTGAGGTGATTCATGCAATGCAGTGTCGAGAGTTCATGTAGAAGGCACACCAAAAAGAGCATACGATTTCAGCAATTTCAAGAGTTTTGAATTCAAGCAGGTTGAACAAATCATCTGTGAAACCAGCTGACAACATGACCGTATGGATTCTGACGATCGTAATTCATAGCACAAAATTCCATTGCAGACATTTCAGTCTTCAGAACAAATAGCCAAATTTGACAATAAAATGACAGGACAGGATCATTTCAGATAACTGTCATCCCAAAGCCTACGAATTGACTAACGCTTCCCAATAATGCTACAAATTAAGCAGCGTAATTTCACTACGCGCATCTCCAGCCTATTCATGTATAGGAGTTGTAAGAGGGATGCAACGCATTTGCAGACTTCAAGACTCCCAGCCAATCCTTCACCTTGGTTTCAAGGAACCCAAATGAGCTGCAAGCCATGTAGCACGTCAACAACCTCCTTCAGACTGTTCTCGAATGTTCCAAGCAGTCGGGACACGTCAACTATCGTCAATTATCCACAGCCCTCCTGACAGAAGCAAGAACACCCACCACCTTCACATCTCAACTATAAACCCCATTCAAAACTTTCCTAAAATGTACATGAGTGAAGTAAGAGCAATCACATCTCGGAATGACAAATTTGACAGATGCAGATTTTGGAAGCACAGGATTGAGCTAAAATCTAAATCCATAAAATCGTGAAGTATCAGAACACATGGAAGTCTTCCTGTGAATCTCCTACATTCACAAGAAAAAAAGAAACGAGCACAGAAGGATCACTACAGCTCTGCTATGGTTTCAGAAACCACATGAACGCTGTACCACATATCTACAGCCTGCAATTAGGCCCATCCTTGAAGAACTGAGACAAATAAGGTAAGCTCCACGGACAACAACCTGAAGGTCAAGTGGTCGTCATGCACCTCAGTTATCGTCAATAAGCCACACTCCTCCTGACAGAAGCAAGAACAACAGCTTCACTTATCTAAAAATACCTTCAATTAAAGCTGTTCAATTACTACACCACCACCATGTAGCATGGAAACACCTTCAACAAATCCCACATCTAATATCTAATGAAGAAGCGTGTCGGGGATCAGATTGAAAGCTAAAAACAGCGAGATGGTGCGTATGAAAACTGGAAAACCATAAGAATGGGAAGATTCACGAGAATAAGTTCTGATAGGGTTCTATAGGCACGCAAGCATGTGTCACAATGCCTCTACTTCGAGACGTTTTGCATGGTAATGAACAAGGTCACCTAGGACATCTCAGTTTCAAGAATTCTTCAATCTGTGAGAACACAACTAAGATAGTCGTCACACATCGGGCAAATACCACAAAAAGCAGAATGAAATTCTCTCCACTTCAAACTAAAAAAACCCATGTACTGGAAGGAACTAGAGAAACATACAAGGGAACAACTCTCACAGTCATGTAGAAGTCCGGATCAATGTGTGGATTCAAGCGCCCATCACGTGTCATCGCAGTCATCTACGCAAAATTAGAGAACAGTGCGGGTATAAGGGAGGCAGAAACAGATGGCATGGATTTTTTAGGGCTACGAAAAAACTGGTATCATTACAATACCCTGAATACATTTTTGGAGATGAAGACGAAAGAGGAAGAAATAGAAACCCACAAACGAAGACGATTAACAAAGTGCACGTGAGAATGCAGGATATAATACAACGAAAACTATTGTTTAATTGGTAAGAGATCAACACTCAGCAGAATCGACAGTGATCGAAAATATATTTGAAAAGCCAACAAGGACGTCAGAAAAGCATCTTCGACGCACAGCGCCGAGATCTTCAATTCATCACGTCATATGGTCTCAGGTTCAAAGAGTATAATTTGAATATTCCTGAGATATCGTTCGTCTACTACAGGCTATTCGCTGTGCACCGCGTGCATGACTGTAAATGACTCAAATTTTTTCCCAAAAATTCGCTATGTGTCGTCTTCATCATCTGATGCACGCATACCCACAAGCCCAAACCTTTCTTCATAAGCACGAGCCTCGGAACGTTTCGACTACTTGGAACCCCCCAAAGATCTAATTTCTCATAAGAGCACGAAAGCAACATAGTATTCAACTAAGCATGCCGTATAGTTGCACCTCACCGGCAAGCAGTAACGACCGACATAGTAGACATAATAGACTAAACATGTTGAAACGTCACGTTCCTAAGAAGTGAAATAGCAACATTGGAGAACCTTGATAGTTCCCCTAAAACCCTAAACCCTAAAATATTAAGAGCCCTTTAACTACGCTGGCTTAGCCATATCATAAGTTTAAGCAGCTCGACGAAAAATTTGATTTCAAATGCACGTATAGAGAATTCAAAATTTCAAGATGGCGAATTCTGATGTTTACTACATCAGAATTCTTCTACTTACTGAATACCTCGTATCAATCTTGCTGCTGTTTGACAGCTAGAAAGATTGATGAACACTTGCGACAAATAAACTAGATAAGTAAAGCTGTTGTCAACTACTTAACACAGGAAAGTGAAAACTAAGGGAAGCGAAAAACGACTGGCTGGAACTAAAATGCAGGAGATGACGAATGAGATATCAAATTTAGAAAGAAGAGAGATTGTCCACATTCTTTCCAAAGCCTCGAAATACAGTCGCATGGTCTCGCACTTGACCGACATGTTATACGCAACTACTCTCATGAGATAGACTTCCATGCCATCTCGGTTCGAGTGAATACAGGTAAATGTATGATTCGCTTTCCATACCAGAATAGAAATTCGGTGTCACTAGAAATGATAAAAATGTACAAGCACTTGCCAAGCTTTAAGATTTGCATTCCTCCAAATTGGTCTGGAATATACAATTCCACAAAAAAAAAGGCATCATCACCCTGATTGCGCCTTAGTATTACAGCAAGAACAACACTACCGATCAGGAGACATACCCTGAAAGAGCGCCCCTGCTGTCGTGCTCAGCTGAGCGACCAAACGAGACGACGCTGTCACACTGTGTAATGGCAACAGCGATTGCACGCACGCCACCTCTCCTGGTAACCTACAAACACCAAAACAAAACAAAATTTTAATCAATCATTAAATCGATCGATAACCATCACCCCGCTTGATAGGCTAGTGTATATTTCCTAGATCAATAAGTAGATATTTTCCAAGAAGCGGTTCTACCAACAACACATTGAACCTTCATATCTTCAGCATGCGCTATCCAAATAAAGCATTCTTTGATGCGTGGGTTGAAATCTCTTTGAAGTACAAAACAAATTTGACAAGCCTACTAAGGTACAGGCTCCATTAACCATACATGTGAGCTTCGACTTGTGCTAAGTGTGCATGGGGACTTTACATTACTACTAATAGGAACTATGCACAACAGGAACAGTGGCGATTTCGGGTGTCCTCATCTCAAGTACGGTAATTCCAATCAATCAAATTCATACGAACTCGTTCAATCTCAAAATAAGACAAAGAATTGAGGTTCACTGCAGACTTGCATTGAGTTTGTTTCATTGTTTTGGATTCTCAAACTAATAAAGTGTCACATTTGTCTCCGAAAAAAGCAAAAACAAGAATCAAAAGAGCAGAAGATACTCGAACCCCTGGCAATTCAAATAGCACGAAACGAAACAAACAGTTTCTTTCAGCTCTCGAGAAAAGAATACGAAGTGCTACGTGATTCAAGATTGCAATTTTGGAGCAACCGCAAGAGTTGAGTGAGCCAATAAAATCAACTTCCGCATTGATCAAGCCCCACGAACCAGGCAATCATAGCCGTTACAGATAAAGCAAGCTGCGCGTTGCTCGGAATCATACTCCAAGGCCTTGACGATCAAACAACACAAAGCTAAATGATCGAATAGTCGCAAATCGAACCTGAAAAAGTACGACGCCGGGCGCCGAGTGTGGGAAAAAGAACTCGCAGGCGGTGAAGCAGGAGACGGAGCGCAGGGGCTACCACCTTTCATGCTACTTCTACCAAGAGCTTCACTGCCGCTGGTCTTGGAAGCTCGCAATGCGGACCTGGCGGTCGACAGGAAGGACCTCGACATGGTCCTGCCCACGCACGCCATCGCCGCTACCAACACCAACGGAAAATTTGCACAACACGGAGCGGAACAACAATTCGCGACAACTTTCGGATGCGAGAGCAAGCCTTGGGTTTAGTGACCTAGGTCGCCAAAGCCAGCCAGGGAGGGTTAGGGTTTAACCCTTAAAGGACCGGCTGGTCCACCGTAGGAAAATAGCGGGTGAACAGTAGTGAGGCCGCTGGAGAAGAACCTGTTCCCGGCCTGCACAGAGTAGCTCACTGCATTAGCAGAAACGGCCACGTAGAGCAACACCTCACCGGAATTGCAAAACAGATGACTTTTTAAGAGTGGCTTGCAAAAGTGTTTCACCTATCTTGCAAAACGGATGACTTCTTAAGAGGGAGGGCTTGCATATTGGGACCATTTTGCAAGCCACCCACGAGTTTGCAAAACAACACAGGACAAGAAGTGGTCCCTCTTGCCGAGGCCTCTCTTACTTTCAGAATGCTCGGAGCCCTCCCATGAGCTGCTTCCTCTTGACCTCCACACATCCAACTACAGTAGTGAAGCTGATTGCTCCTCCTGGCCTGCAAAATGAAAGGCTTGGCATTTTGTCAGACACATTTTTGCACGGCGAGTCACACGTTTAGAACAATGACTCCCTCGTCAGTGACAGTATCGGCCACTTCCCGTCCCCTTTATTCACAGTCACTGGTGCGAGTTTCTTCCTAATGTGACAACTACGTTTCTGAACTTTGGTTTTCGAAATGTGCACATGATTTGTGAGACATGCTAAGCTTAGTAACATATGAGGACGCAGATAACTTGCTTACTTGCTAGTTGCTTTACTTGAAAATTTGAGGTCACATGTATAGCTCCGATGAATCTGCATCCATAATCTTCGTCCTGCAATTGATTTAACTTCTCTGCTGCAACAATGTTATTGCAACGTGGTTCGGAATTGCTTGTTGGCACACATTTTTCAAAGCTGAAGTGTACTGATGCACAGTGGACACATCTGCGCACTGGTCCTTCTTTGCTTTCTGCGAGGAAAAAAATAAGCATATCTACATGTGACGTTGGGACCGATTGAAAGGTAGCTGACCCATTTCCAACCACTTAAGCAATTAGGCATATTTGGAGCATAGGTTTTTTGAGGGTGGAATTTTTTCCATTTACAGGAATAGAGTTTAGAAGGATTGTGTATTTT
The DNA here is from genome assembly GCA_950106755.1 of Climacium dendroides. Taxonomy (NCBI): domain Eukaryota; kingdom Viridiplantae; phylum Streptophyta; class Bryopsida; order Hypnales; family Climaciaceae; genus Climacium; species Climacium dendroides. The sequence goes on along the minus strand of OX467092.1, from coordinate 21,545,342 downwards.
TCCAAAATTTTATTATATAAAATATAATTATGATGAATTTTTTAGTGAAATATTCTCTTTGACTTGTAATGGTGATATAGAGCTTTCAATTTTTAACCATAGACTGATTGCAAAATGGACCAAGGGCTAATTGCAATATTGATAGCTTGGCAACCAATCATAATGCACCACAACTGCTCCCCAAACTCCACTACAACTTCACAGAAAGCAACCTATAGATTAGAAATGGGGTGATAGTTGGAAATGGATCACCTACTATAGTTCAAAATGAAGGAATTCAATGAATCTCAAAGAAGCAATGACTTCCTAAACCAATCCAATAGGTGGGCAATTGAGCTATATGTGTCCTTTATGTGTCCAAGTGCCTAAAAGTGGTTGGTTCTATGTTACAGTTAAAACATGCACTAGTTTTTTTTACCAATGATATGGAAATTTCTACAAATGACTATTACCTTCCAAATTTTTAGTTTGGACATCAAGGCCGGGTTCAATATTTTGAATCCACTAATACATTCATTAGCAATGCTCATCCATGTGCAACAGATCCTTCAATACACGTTATGCTATGTTCTATGTGAGGAGAGTGCTTAACCCTTAAATGCCCAAGGCACCAAATTGCTATTGGTATAGACAATACTTTGAAATTAAATAAAACCTCACAAAGTTGTTATTTTTAGAAGTTTATGTTTTTGAAGTCTAGTTTTAGCATAAAAAATCTGATTTTGAAAATGATCGACTATAATTTTTCTATTGAAGATTTTGTGCAAGGTTGTCCATTGCAATCTTGACTTTCCATAGTATTGAGGGCTCTTAGAAATGAGCTCCAAATACAATAAATCTTGGAGAAAAAATCACATTAAAAATTCATTTAAAAAAAATTTAGAGTAGATTTTTAAAAGCCATATATTGATTGGGATTATGCATGTAAGGCCCTTATCCTTATATTTTTATGGTGACCAACTTCTTAGAAGTCTTTTAGTTGACACGTGGAAAGAAGACTAAAAGACTTCAATCACTTTTGCAATTTTAACACCCTCATGATCAAACATTATAATCTTTCAATCCATAAGTGATATTGTTGTATTTTTGTCTACTTTGTGGATTGCAAGTTATAAATTGTAATAACACAAAGAGAATATGTCCCATCAAGAATAAAAATGGAAAGATTTGGCAAAAAAACCTTGGATACACTATTTTCCACAAGGAATTGAAGAGGCTCATCAATTGAAAGTTTCCCTCTCAAATGAAGGCTTGAGGTTGAGTCCATAATATAATCGAACTTCCTTTATTGCATGGGAATGGTAGAAAGCAATTATTAGCTATATGCACATTGAGGGGCTCAAGTGCTAAAGGACAATTATTTAAACATGCTTATGTTGTACAATAATTGTGTTTGATTGGTTGCTCATCTAAGAAAATCACTGATATCTCACATAATCAATTCCATTGATGGTTTGTGCAATAGACTTTATGCACATAAGGAGCATGCAAATAAAAAACTACAACTAGTTATGCAAGTCGGGAATTTGCATTATAAGAGGTTTCACTGTAAGCACACTAGAAACATTACCAACCATTGACATTAGTTCTAGGAAATCAACTACATATCCATTAAAAAGACCAAGTTTTCTTATTGCAAGTATTTAGTTTGAAAGTAGATATTTTTAGAATCCCATTGTTGCCACCAACCTTTAAATCATTAGGAATGACAAGTTGGCAACATTCATAAATGATGCTCAAATATGATCCTTTTTGTATGGATTTTAGATGCTTGCTCGACAATGCCTAAGTTGGAGATTTTGAGGGGATGGGTTACTTTAGTTCTTGAATGCATGTATCATTGGCATAAAGACTAAAAATATAGTTAATTTCTCATGGGAAAGGTTTTGAGAGATTGTTAGAAAGATAGAGGCAATAACATTTTTTAATCTTGAAGTTTTTTAACCAAGCTATGCATGAGATCATTCACTTGCATAAAGGATACAATACAATTTATTAGAGTAAAAAAATCATTTCCATCTATCTAGCACACAAATAATATGTTGGGTATCTATACCTAAAAAGCACTATCAATTTAAAATGATGAAGGTTGAAATATAGCAACTAAAATGAGGTCAACATGCCATTTACATTTAGCACATTTTCATGAAATGCTATCACCAATGACTATTTTGATGCTTGCAGCCCTAATTTTGAGCAAAGAATTGAAACAATAAAATTAAAGCAAAACAAAGTCTAAAAAGTACTAAATAATAAACATAACACTCCCTATAGAGATCTTAGTAGAGTCAAAGATTCTCTTATAAGGAATTTGATGTAAAAGATGATTGCCAACATCAAAGACAAGAAATAAGAGCAAATTGTGGCCATAGAAGACTCTTGGTCTACGGAAGCCACTGCCAATCAACAACATTGTAATCAATTAAGCACATATTTATAAATCAATATATAAAATGTTTCCATCACAAAAGGAAGAATTTTGAAGTTTGTTTTTGAATCTAGTGTATAAAATGTTTATATATTATCTTTCATGATTTTTTCAAGATTTTTGGATTAAATTATAAAAAATGTGAAAATTTGGACTTATATTTTAATTAGTAATATTTTACCCAATAAAATAGTAAATTTATGATTTTTTTATTAGAAAATTCAAAAGTTTTTTCCATTAATTAAAAAATCTTCAAAAAAAATAATTTGTATTAAATTTTTTTCCACTAGTATGTTTGGTTATATGATTAAAAAAATCAAATTATGTTTTGAAAATTTCAAAAAATATTTCAAACATGTGCAATACTAGTACTTCAACTTGTATAAAATTGGTTGGGAACATTTAATTTCTCAATTACTTACGGCAATTTTTGAAGTTTATGAATACTTATAAGAGCCATTGTGTACTTTGAAATTAGATTTAAATTAAATTTAAAAATAAGATTGTATTAATATTCAATTAAAATAAATCTGGCTTCCATTTAAAGTTCTGTTACGTGTAATAAGTAAAATCTTTTTGTAAAATCACAAAGCACGCAAACTTCTTTCATGTCTAAGCTTCCAATATCATTTCCATTTGTGTTTCCCAATCAATCATAAGTAAAACATTCAATATAAATATACGTCTTCTTTACTCCATAATGTTCTAACTCATTATATTATATTACTATACAATTGTAATAATATGAAATTCTAGAAGTATAATTTGTTTTTAAGATATTCTTTTATATTCCTGCATTCTAATTTTTCATTTAATGTTATTTGCACATGCAATATAATACTATGACAAAACTATAAAACTCAATAATTACACACAAATTTAAAGCCCAAAATATAACATTAAAGAAGTTTGAATGTAGTAATGACAATAAATGGTTAGCATAATAATCTTTTACGAGTGATTATATTATTAAACTCCAAGAATAACATATAGTATTATACATATGTTATTCACATTTATTCAACTATATCAAAATATTTGTCTCTTATACAAGTAGAACCTCTTTAACCCTTAAACGCTGAAGTGGATGTTTAACATCTAATGGATGATAGAAAATCTCTCTATGTAGGACAAAAGTACAATTATTCATCCTCATTTGTGTGGAAAGGAGAGATCTTCAATACTTTGACTTCCAATGAGTGCTTTTTCAATTTCTTAAGCCAATGCTTCACATGGTTATGAAAACTGATGATTTCCTAAGTCACCTTGTCGTCTTCTAAGGGTTAAAGGAATAGATTCAGGATGTCTTCTAAGGGTTAAAGGAATAGATTCAGGATCAATCTTCTAAGGGTTAAAGGAATAGATTCAAGATCAATCGATCACATTACATTAGAGAGGTTATTACATCAAGGAGGGACATTTGTAGTCGTGATGTTTGTATGTGGCTCCAACCAAAACTAGCAAGCAATATTTCCTAACAAAGGTTTATTGGCTTATAGAATATTGACTTAGGTAGCATGAACACCTCTCTACTAAATATTTATTTTTTTCAAAAAAAGCAAAGTTTGGCAGTTGCTAAATATTTATCATTTTTGGTCAATATTTTTAATTTAACCATACAAAAATTATTGGTTTTAAAAAAAATAATTTTCCTAAACTGTCATGTACCATACTTGGACTTGTTGACCTACAGTACCCTTTGCTGTTGCCACAATCACATTAAAAACAAAAGAATTTTTTAATTTTTTAATTCATAAAAACTATAACTTTCACATTACAGGTCCAAACAAAGCCCACGCACTCCTCACCTACGTCTTTCCCATGGTATGTATTTGAGTTCTGAGAATTCTTAGTGAAAAAATAATGACAGTAATGGGGTTGATTTCTTTTTCTTCCCATCAAGAACTCTTTCAAAACCTTTCAAAAAAATCATGAACCATTGAGCGAATGCTAATCACATGATGGAAGAAACTGGTTGCATTTGGGGGGAATAGTCAGAAACTAGTAGCATCTTAGATGTACTTCCATTTACATCACCGTAAGCTCTCGAAAACATTCACCATCCCCCCCACCCACTGGATGCTGGTGGGAGTTATGGAGCATTCAGCAGTTTTGATTCAACTCGTAACTCATAGGAACGTAAAATTTCAGTTTTGTGGTCTGTCCGAGTCCTTCCTATATCTGTCAGGCTGAGGCAGGCAGCAATTCCTTAGCTTCAGCCCACAGTGGCATCAATCTCTCCAACGACTCCATCCTGGAAGCGTCTCCGTGTACTTCGACGTCTTTGAGAGAATGACTTAATTCCTTGAGAAGCTTAAAAGCGACTGAATCCTCGAGTGCTGTCATCGACTGATTACTTCTTTTCACCTCAAACGAAAGTTCAAGCTCAGCTGAGCATGAACTAGCTCTTCGTAATATGGATTCTGGCATGCCTGCTAGCCTGGCTACATTCACACCGTAGCTCTTCGGACAAGCACCAGGGCATACTTTGTACAAAAACGTTACTTCTTCCAAGCCTCCTTTAGAGCTTGCTACTTTGCATCCCATATGATACAATCCAACCTGCAAACGTCAAGTAGATTAGATAACGAGACAGTCAGGCGAAATCAGACTTGGTTGGAATCTATCATTACGATAATTGTATTCTGTCAAGAGCGAGCGTAGGCAATAAAAATAAATCCTGGTGTACTTTCACACAGTTCCTGACTCACTTTGAAAATAAAATTCGGAACTCATAGGAAAAAATAAAATTTGATAAGAGGAAACTCTTCATAGATATTATGTTGACCAGTCATTTGTGTGGCATCTCATCATGATAACTGCAGGCACCCGTAGTGTGAAATATTATTGCCCTCCGAGACTAATGAAAAATTATGAGAACAGTGCAATATTAGGAATCTTACAGTAGGGTCCGTGGCGTGTTCCGTGGCCAGGCGATGATAATGGGTAGAAAATATACCCCTACAACCAATCTCATGGGTTAACTCCCGCAACACAGCGTGCCTGCAATCAGGACACTTTTTCAGTTGACACGGCAAAGTTCAACTGACACCAAAAATTTTAAGCAGGGATTACATTGCAAGAAATACGGAAAGACCACAAAATAGATAATCTGTCCAGAGGTCAGGAATTACTTCTGCATTTCATTGCTACCAAAGGTTTCTTTGAATTCAGTCAAGCAAAATACAGTGAAGCTGCTCATCAACCATCCATGATCCCAAAAAATCCAAGCAGCAACTTCTCAGAGCACAATATAGAGTAATCACTGTCACAAGTTCATATATCCGTACGAAACATTGAAAATCACTAGAAAAGAAAAAGAAACTTACGCAATTGCTTGACCATCTGAAGTTGCAGTTCCACGACCCAGTTCGTCTAAAGCCACCAAAGAATTTTTTGTAGCAGAGCGCTGTTCAAGAGGATGATCAGACCATATTCCTTGCAGGCGACTATTACAAACCTTAATTTTCAACAAGAATCAGATGAGAAAAAAATAACTATTTTTTAGTGCAACCATCAATGATCTCACCAGCATAGTGGCCGTTTCTTGAAGTTCCACAAGGAAAGTGCTTTGCCCAGCCATGATATTGTCCCTAGCTCCCATGCGAACAAAAACTTGATCTACAGGAGTCAATTGCAGCTCCTCGGCTGGCACATCCGCTCCAACCTATCCCATCCAATTCCAGGTTATATGGTCTTTAAAGGGTTGTAGTCCCAAGTTATTAGTTGTGTATCTGGCAAGTAGTAACAAGGATTCCCTTGTAATATACTGAAGGTCAGTGAAGGATATCAATGACCCAAAAGGTTCAATTGAGAAACAAAGTACCTGAGCTAGAATAACTGCCAGGCACACTTGTCGAAGAAGGGTAGACTTCCCTCCCATATTTGGTCCCGTCAGTAGCATGAAAGGTGCATGCTGCTCTCCACCAAGGTTTACATCATTTGGCACGAAGGAGTATCCGGCGGCAAGGGCAGCCCCAGCTGTAGGATGGCGAAGACCCTTAGCACTAAACCAAGGAGACTGCAGCCCACCTTCAAAGAAGGTAGGTGTACATGTAGGGCCATCAGTGTATAAGCCAGCAGCTGAAATGCTAATAAGCGCATCCACCTCTGCATCCATTCGTCACAGACGGAGAACAGGTTAATTTCAAACGTGAACATTAACTGATTATCTTCACACAGACTTTCTACAAATAATCTCATACTTGCACAAGATAACACTGACAGGATTAATTGATGAAATTTTCAAAGATAGCTACTATGTCCCTAAAACGGTACAACATCACGTAAAATTGTCGAATGCTCAGTCAATACCTGCGATGGTTTGGACAGCGGAGAGCCAAGTTGAATTATGTTTACAGAAGTCGCGCACCAAATGCCTGAAAATGTCCTTAAGAGAACTTTCTCGCTGTTCAAGTCCAGCAGTCAGCTCTTGTTGAAGTCTCTTAATTTCTGGACTCCAATACCTCCGGTAGCCCTGCCATAACAGTCGGGGTATTTAGCACTAGGTTCGGTTGTGGAGGCACTTCGTCCCACCTTCGTCTACTACAACTACTGTAAAATATACCACCAGAGCTATATAATCATCTCGGAAACGACGTTCACAACATGAACGGTGCAAGGGCACATGAAAGATAAAATGTATTGCAGGGACAACCTTCCGGGACGAGCGCACATCGAAATCCCGCGGGACCTTGGCAAGAAATCGTTCAGGCACCTCCATCTGATAAGATTCTTTTCCTACAGTCAAGTAAACAATCTGCGTTTCACAAGTTCCGAGCAATCAGAGAAGCTGTCACCTAAAGAATCATAACGCACAGCATACATTTAGAAAAGTTCAAAGAGAACCGCCAAAACCAACATATGTGAACAGCAGATGAACAAAGAATAAATAGACCAGCAACTGCAAATGCTGAGTATCAGGATGAAGACAACCTCTGAGGAATTGCCGAAGTGAGCACGCTGCTCTTCCAAGTAAGCATCAAGCTTACCCTCTACTTCTGAAATTACAGCAGAAGCAGCATCAAAGTCACTATCTACACCTTCACGAGGCAGTATTCGCCCTGAGTTCTCAGCTTCAGGCCAATCGAATGCCGTCTCAAAATGTTCAATGACTGACTTCATATCTGGCATACCTTTCCCTGATAGAAAGCCCAAGTTTCAATAATCAGTTGAACCTCCAATTCAAGCAGAGTCAAGTACGTTACGGGACAGTATATCACATTGTAGCGGATGACAGATTCAATGTTGCTAGTAACAAATACCGTCTTTAAAAATAAGAATGTGTTGCAAAATTGTGATTCAAACAAAACTGCTTGGTTACGTACCAAATGTAAGTAGGTCCCTCAAGCGAGTTGAAGTCAGTTTCGAGACACAAGAATCAAAATGATTAACAGCTTGTAGCATCGATCGGCACCCACGCAACGTCGCCGTAAATAGAAGCACCTGCTTCTTTCCTACATCCTCATACAGGACCACTTTTGCTGCATTTCTTCCACTTCCTCCACTGCAGAGTGAAAGATCCAAATTACAACAAAATCCCGCACAGGAATCGTAGCAATATGTTATGTTATAGTTCAAGTACGGAATCTTCTCTTGCAGTGAAGGCAACGGACGCCGAGAGGACTTGCAAACTGACATGCTAAGAAAAGCAATTGCTATTCATCACAAAAGAAACTTCAAAGAATGAGTCGACACTTTGTGGACGCAAGGACTCACCTGCTGGCATGTAACCGAGCTAGTGAGCGTTCCAAGTCAGGCACGCCTGCCAGCTCTCTCTTAAATCTCGACACGGCATCTAAAGCAACACCCTGATAAAATGTGATATGAATAAGTGGCACCGTCAATGTGAAATTGGAGAACAGGAAAAAGAACAGTATACATCAAACGAGACGAACTTCTGCAGTTTACCTTGAGGTCCCTAACAGCCACTTGGCGTTGTTTTATGGACTCCCCAAGAAGTAGGGGCCTGGCAAGCCACCCTCTCAATAATCGGCGACCAAATGGAGTGGTACAATGATCTAGCTTCGCCAGCAATGTTCTGCCCAAAAGAATCATCAACACCTTAGGCGACCCTTCACATCAAAGGGCGGAAGTCTCACTCAATGAACAGGATCACTTGTATCGATATCTCGCAATCACATGAATCCAGAATCAACACTGTCAAACAACGCTATTGCAGCTTACATATTAAGCTTGTGAGCCATAGAACCAAAGTGAAGACAAGCTCACCCATGTGTGCCACCATCAGAATTCTCCAAAACCTCCAGGTTTTCTAAGGCAGCACCATCCAGTACCATATGAGGTTCAAACCTACGAAATGGAGCATCCACTCCTCGTTTTTCCTGTTCCACAAGAGCCTTGCTTTCGGGGTCATCAAGGAGTGCATTGAACGATGGGAGGAGATCGATTCGACCAACAGCCAACAACGTTTGATCCAATAACACTTGACGCAGATAGACGACACATGCTCCAAAGGCAGATAATGCGAGTTCTCCTTTCTTTCCAGACGCTTTCACATGTCTCAGAACCTTAGGGACCAACTCCTCCTCGTCAACCGAATTTTCTTTCTCAGACCGAAGACCAGAGTATACATTCGCAACCTCCTTCATAGTTTGTTCAGAATCCCATAGATCACCCGGATTCAGTTCGTTGACAAGTGGTTGTCTGGTGCAATCACGAAGAACTCGAGAAGTGGCAGTAGAAAGGGTACCGCGAGGCATTATTAGCTCAACTGGTCTCAATTCAGTCAACACAGCACTTAGGCGTATTCTGGCAGCATCGTCTTCAAACTGCAAGTCAAAACACTAGGATTAGCTCTCACTAGGATCACGCAGGCATTCAATAACTCGACGCAAAATCGACTATGGAAAGTAGGAAAAGCAGAAACAATCAACGACACACAATAGAAGAAACGATAGAACACCTGACACAGCTGGAAGCAGCCTGTTGATGCATCGACCACGCAAAGGCCTATTGATGAAGGTTCACTCTCTGACGTACGCTCAACAAGTGATAACATGACCACCCTCTCTCCACTCATATGAGCAATATCTTCGTCAATGATTGTGCCTCTTGTGATCACAGCGCACGCTTCACGCATCACAACCTGTAATTAAAATACGTGTGTGTTATTGTCCACAGTTGATCTCTGCGACACAAGGATTTGACAACCATACCTTGTCAACCATACCTTGTCTTTCGGGGTCATCAAGGAGTTGCCAACCATACCTTGTCTTTGGACCCTGTTTCTTTCCGACGCTTCTCCAATTGATCAGGTGTCTCTGTCTGTTCCACAGCAAGAACTCGGTATCCCTGCAGTAGAGAGTTCTAGGTTACATAGAAATACAACGAGTAATACATACAGGCTGAGACCATGATTAATAAGCCAAATTGTAATCAAAATTGAGGTTGATTATAGAAGTGACAATAACAGAGGTTGTACTCAGATTCGTACTAGAAATCACAACGTCAACAAAGCCCATGATGCAGCATGGTGAGACAGGCATGGTATAACCTGGGTGACATTCAGTACCTTGCGAGCCAGTTTGTGTGCATAATCCGCGAAGTTTTTCTCTGGAAAGCCGCAATGAGGCTGATCACCCTGCGATACAAGGAACGGTGATGTGATCTAACGTATTATTTTGACCTGCTGATACAAGCCAGATTACACTGATACGAAGGACAACGCTCGGTAAGTAACACAGAGAGATTGTGCTAAAATCCCTCGACAATTTAAAAAGCTTCATGATTGAAGAGCAACATTTAGAATATTCCTGTCGAAGTCGACAATGCAAATAGGAGTGATCAAAAGAATACAGACCTTCATATATTGCAAGTCCAACTCCTTCGCACCAATGTGTGCGTCCATTTCAAACATCTCATAAAATTTTCCCATCTACAGAGCAAATGTCAAGAATCTGTCATAATATTTTCAAAAGGTCTAACGGTAGGCTTCACTCTGGATCCTTCACACGAAAGATCCTTCACACGGGATCCTTCACTCTGGATTTCCTCTAGCTATAACAATGACAGTTTTTCAAATCACAACACAAAATAGAAATCAGCAAACAGAACCAGCACAACATGTGGCGCATGGAATAATCACATGGTATCGTTAAAGAACAAACTACATTATCAATAAAGTCTACGCAATACTGCGTACAGAGTCTGTAACTCCCGCAAATTCTCAAGAGAGCGGTTTACCTTGAACAGTACAATCTTATCCATGTGCTTGGCTTTAAACATCCACCACTGCCGCTGCACATGCCACGAGAACCCACAAAAATCCAGTTCAATTCAAGAAGAGCACACGTCAACAAGATAACAAAGGTCTTGAAGAAATATTTCAGAGTAATTCAGAGAAAAGAGCACAGTTGCCTACCTGCCCCCCTGAAAGCGCTTTCACAAAATCTGCTGGCAGATGGAGCGTGCAAGGATTGTAATCGGGATCAGTGGGTTTTCTACCAGCAGCATCCTTGCGGTCCCTGCCAGAAGAAATCAATAGCAATACGGTCAAATCCAGATGCCAGCATACAAGAAGTATTCCAGTTTGCATACTCATTGCATCAGGGTCAGCCTGTTTTTCTCTGTCATAGCATTAACTTCATTGTCCAAGGACGACATCAGGAGCAAAATTGCGCAAGAGCTGCACATATTAGAGGACCTTTAAGTGGGGTTTGAAAGGTGAAGGTAAAACAAAGGACTTACAATGCAGCTGCAGGGTTGCCTGACACAAATGTACAGTATCAATGCGCAAAGATCTAGTGTACATGCCGCATTTGCATGTTCAAGTCATAGTAGCAAGCGTAAAGAAACAACCAGCATACACAGACAGGAAATTTCTCAAATGACCTACTTTCCAAGAAACTTGAACTTCTCTGAATCACGACTGCCAAAGCGCTCGCCTGCTTCTCCGATCAGTGCAGACTTACCACCTGTGCACGAGTACATTCCGTCGGATATTAGAGAGTCTATAAAGAATAAGGACTGCGCAGGAAGGTGCAAGAATAGCTATGGAAATACAAGGACCAACGGTAGAGGTGAAGATGCAGCGTTTTCAGCATTCGGCACTCACTTAATGGAAAATCGTTCGAGACGCCCAGAAAAGAATCCAACCGTCCAGAATTGATCCTGGTGCTACTCTTTGGTAATGGAGAACCTTTAAAAGCCCCTGATCCTAAGCCAGGGGTCAAAGTTGGCTTGCTCAATTTCTTAGATCCGCTTGCACTTGGTTTCTTAACTGCGCTAGAAGGTGTTTTCTTTGGTCGTTTCCGCGGTTTCTCATCAGAATCACTTTCCCCTTCAGGATCATCCAATTCGTCGTCGTCGTCATCATCTATTTCGCTTTCTTTATCTTCACTGGAGTCCTGGACAATATGAAAGTCAGCATCGTCCTCATCATCATCATCATCACCACCACCGTCGTCAGATTCTTCCACGCGTTGTATTTGCCGCCTAGCTCGTCCCCGTCTTGATGCGTCTCCGTTCTCTGCTTCCACATTGGTCCCCGCAGCAGCTGACGCACCTCCAGCTGATCCCGCTTTGGAATTTGCTGCATCACTCCGACGACGCTTCGCTCGCGTGCCAGTCTCCATTTCTTCAGATTCTGGGAGCCACTCCACTTTCTCCCTCACGATATCCACGCCTTCTTCTTCTCCGTCGTCATAAAGCACAACATGCTTTTCCTCGCTTGCATCATAACCTTTCACGCATCCCTCGTACCAGGCTTTGTCCAACGGCCAATAAACCTTCAATCTCCGACCTATCTTAGACTCTGGACTCGACACGGCCAAAGAATCTGAATTACTGTCATCCCGAACTTTTCTCAACCGTTGTCTCTTCAAGGGAGTTACCTCGTCTTCTGGAGCAACATCATCCACCCCGATATCAACACCGGCTCCAATTACTAGCTTCGGCTTCCTCGAAACCGCTTTCGTGTCCGTCCGCGGGCTTCCATCATGCCCTACCTCCAAACCACTCTTTCTCTTCCCCGGAGTCGACTTGATCCCCGACTTGGCCTCTCCATTCCCGATCTTCTTCTCCTCCTCCTCCTTCGAACTAACCTGCTGCACTGCGTCCACATCCACCACAACCTTCTTCTTCCCGCTGGGACTCGGCTCTACAAGAGCCTTCGCAGGGCTTTTGGTGAAGAAAGACTGAATGGAACGTTGAGGGCCGCCCTTTCCAGGAGTTGGCTTCGTCCCCGGCGCCATAGCCTTCAGAAACTAAACAATTCACTTCAAATAGCAAAATACAAAACCTCAATCGTCCAAATTGTGAGAAAAGGAAGAATGTTGTAACAGAGCTAAGAGTAGGAAGGGACAATCAAGAGGCACGGCAACGGAGAGGAGCGGCGAGATTCCTTCATCATCTAAATTACGCCTGCGCAGGAATTGACAAACAACTGAAGCGCTGAGCTCAGAGTAGAGCCCCCATTCTAGTTGGCGCGGAACCTACAAGTGGCGCCCTAAAGGAATTTGAACGCCGATCACCAAAACATCACCCGGTAGTAAGTAGTAACTTATTAATAAGGGCAAGCATCTAACTTACACTGGCGGCTGTGACTGTGAATTTGGCGCCAACGTTCTTGAAGCAAATGGAGGTTCATCCCTTTGGATGAAATCTTGCTTTTTGTTTTCACAGAGTTATTAGAATGAATGTAGGGTTTGTTCTACAAATGTTGGAATACATGTAGAGTGGCAATAAACGATATTGTTTTGAAGTTGGAATTAAATGAGGGCTAAATTGGATGAAAAATAGTCAAAGTGGTTGAGATATTTTGGCAATAGAAAAACAATATATTTTGCTTTCTAGTATTATTTCGCCACCTAATAGAGACTATAATAGAAGAATCAAATAACTAGCAAAGAAAGGAAAAGCTATATGAGCTAAATAAGTTTTTCTTTATGTGTATTAAACATTTTCTTTGTGGATGAATAATATCATGGTCTAAAATGTGATGCATCATCCTTGAATCAATACATCCTATGAATTAGTAAAATTTGTGTACTAGTATTCTTAGTATATTCAAATTAATTTTAGTATTTTTCAATGTACAAATTGTTTTTCTTTACATTTTTCTACAAGAACAAAATTTCTTTTCAAAATTTTAATGACTTCAAGGCAAAGAATATTTTCATTTCTTCTCCTAGTAGTGAAAATTTTATTTAAAAAAACAAATGATTTTTTGTTTTGAGGTGGTAGAAAATGTAATATAAAACAATTAATATATCTTGTAGTACTTGAATTAATTTGAGTGGCAACAAATTGTTAATTATTCATCAAGTAGCAAGAGCTACAATTGATTACAATTGTGGTAGTAGCTACATCATTTTGAACTTGGAAGAGTATAAAATTTGATTACTTTCTACAGTCTTAAAATTAGGCATGTAATGTGTATGCCAATTTTTATACATTTAGTTTTTACCAATGAAGATTGTAGTGCAATTTTGAGAACATGGAACATTCAAGAAGATTCCACTCAATTTAAATTAAAAAGAAAATGAATGCCTAACAATTACTATATGTAATAACAAACTTATTTTCATTATTTCCTTTTTGTTTCATATAGAAACAACATGAATGGAAGAATTCATTCTTCTATTCATGTAAATCATGCATAATGTACATCTTTACTATTGCTATATAATAGTAGGACAAATCTCATTGGAATGCAATGACACTAAAAAAGTTTCATTGAAAAATTGTAGAAGAGTTATTAAAGTTTCAAAAAAAAACATGAATGAAAAACAATGTTCTTGAAAATGTGATACTTTACATGATGAATGAAATTGTAAGAGTTTGCATTTAATAGAATAGTTACTAATATAAATTATATGTAGGTATAAATTATGCATATATTATATATTTTATTTTATATCTTTATTTTTTGTCATCTTCTTTAACAACAAATTTTGTGTTTCCATCATTAAAATTAATGATCAATTAAAAATGAAATATTTAGCAATGAAAAATATAATTATGAAAGTCAAAGTTGGCAAAATTATACCTTTATATTCATTTCTTTTAGAAACTATAAATATTAGTATAATATAATATTGAAAATTCCTTCATAAATGATATCCTTGATTTTTTCTAATCTATAAATAATTAAAGTGTATTTGATAACTTCTTGGTCCGTGTTGAAATTTTGAATTTTATTTATAGAAAAATAAAGAAATTAATTCATTAAATATTTTTTGACAATTGTCATGTCTATTTTCTTTTCCAATCATTAAGAGAGATTTGAGGCCTTTGGAAGATTGTTTTGGAGATATTCACCTTATCGTAAACCACTACAATAATGGTAGCTTATTAAATAATTTAAAAATATAAAATATATAAAATAATTCTTAATAAAAAAGACTAAATTTTTTATGTTAAAAATCATTTTAAAATTTTATATTAAATATAATTATTTGATGCGGTAATCTTCTAACCATGTTAGATTATTAATTTGATGTTGATGTGGCATTGTTTCCATGTTCCTTACAATCCATGAACTCACAATCTTTCAAAGGTTTTAAAAATCTTCTAATGTTGAAAGTAATTTAACTTATAAATTAATGGCAATTAAATTTTGAACTTGGAATGAAGGTCTACAAATTTTCTAATTATAGAAGATGTAAATTTTTTAAAACATGATGTTTCTTACTATTATGTACAATTGCTAAGAATATTTTATATATTTTGAGTTAGTTAAGTATTTGATTTTAATTTTCTTTACTTTTTCCAAGAATTTCAAGATTATTTACAATTTGTACAAAAAAAAATATTTTTTATGACTTATTCAAATTATGCAATTTCATCTTTGAAAACTATATATAAAATATTCCATTCATAATTAGTTACAAAAATGGAAGATTATAGTTGAAGCTTTTTTAAGTTTAACTTCATGTTCTATTATTTTAGAATGCCATTGAAGTATTAAAGATTATTTCTATTAACAACAAATATAAATCTTTTTTTATTACATTTCATGAATTTATATTTGGGGTGAAACTATAAAATAGAATGCTCTAATTTTATGAATAGAAATACTTAAGAACTCAATAGAAATTAATTTTTTGTAATTTTTAAAGTGAATTATACCCATAGAAAGACTACCATAATTTTTTTTTAAATGCATTACAATAGTGCAATACATGCAAGAAAGTTGCAACACAAATATCACATTAAAAAAAAAGTATGTTCACATATTCATACAAATTTTTCCTCAAATGTATAAACAATTTATATATGGGAATTAGTTGTAATGTTGGAAATAGGGCACCTTTGCCTCAACTAGTCTAATTTCTAGAAATTAGAAAGCTACTCTAACCATTTGTGAAGGATAGATGTGAAAAAGAGATTCTGAAATGAAATTTTGATATCAAATTTTCAGAAGTCCATGTCAACCCTAAACCAATTACAAGATGACATGTAACACTTTCACACAAAAACTTCTTAATTTATGCCGATTAGACCCTCGCGTAAGCATTCCATCAAATTTTTATTTTACCACCTATTTTTATTTTACCACCCATTTTTATTTTACCACCCATTACCGTGCCTAAAGGGCGGCAGGAAGGAAAGGCCGAAACCCTAACTACGCGACGCCCGCGGCCGCTGACGCAAGCCAGCGGCGAGTCCCAGTCCAGATCGTTTCCGGTAGAGGGAGAGAGACAAAGAGACCCTAGCGCCTCCAAGCCCCTTCCTCTTTCACTCGCGCGCCCCGTGCTTCGCAGGCAGCGGCGTCCGGTGCTTCCCAACCCATCCTCTCCCTTCGTCGGCTCGCCTTCTTCGCCGCCATGTCCTTCACCGCGCGCAGGAAGATCCAGAAGGAGAAAGGGCAGGAGCCCGATGAGTTCGAGGAGTCCGTCGCCCAGGCCCTCTTCGACCTGGAGTCGACCAATACCGAACTCAAGAGCGAACTTCGCGACCTCTTCATCAACTCCGCCAAGGAAGTCGACGTCTCGGGCAATCGCAAGGCCGTGATCATCCACGTGCCGTACCGCCTGCGCAAGGCGTTCCAGAAGATCCATGCCCGGCTTGTGAGGGAGCTGGAGAAGAAGTTCAGTGGCAAGGTGCGTCTTTTCATGGGGTTTGTTCATGCTTCGCTGCGTTTTTAGGGTTTGATGTTCTGATTTCTAGAGGGTTTATCCTTCTAGGGTTTGGCTTTCTTAGGGTTTATGACGCCTAATTACTCCCAAGGCTCTTGCTGGTGCCTCTCGCCTTTCAAAAGTGTGTTTTTACTGGTTCGCTACATGCCTCATCTGTCTATGACGTACTCTCGACTTGACCTGAGGTTGCTAATGTCGGGCATTAGTCTTTCGAGATTGGAGGTTTATGGTTCTTTTCAGCGACATCGGCAGATAATTAACCGCTTGTCTAGGGTTTCCGCTATCGGATCTTATGTGAACCTTGTATTGACCGGGCAATTCCCCGGGGACTCAATTTGACAAGGGTCTTGGTTTGAGAGTTGGAAACTGTTGTTCAGGTCTCTGTTGAGGATCAATGGCAGCCATCAGGGATCGTTTTTCATGTGGTTATTGAGGTCATAATGATGCTGATTTGTTTGATGTACTTCTTGGCAGGATGTTGTGGTTATCTCCACCAGGCGCATCATGAGACCCCCGAAGAAGGGCTCCGCCATCAATAGGCCCAGGAGCAGGACCTTGACGTCCGTTCATGAGGCTATCCTCGAGGATTTGGTTTATCCCTCGGAGATTGTTGGCAAGAGGCAGCGCTACCGTTTGGATGGGTCTCGCATCATGCGTGTGTACTTGGATCCCAAGGAACGCAACAGCACTGAGTACAAGTTGGAGACTTATGCCGGAGTGTACAAGAAGCTTACAGGAAAGGAAGTCACGTTTGAGTATCCTATCCAGGAGGCTGCCGCTGCCTAATTGTTCCGGAGATGGCAATGTCTAGATTTAGACTGGTCGCAAGCAGGGATGTTAGTGTATACCGCCTACAGAATCCTGTAATTTCCTGAAATTGCAGTGCAAAGATTGTTCTGCGTCAATGTTCTATATTTTTTTTGCACACTACCTAATGTTCTTCTCGTGTCTTTTGCTTTCGCCTTGTTCATTTCACGGTTGCCTAGTTCAATCCTGTTGTTGGGAGTTGCGTTCTTTGATCAGAGGTTCCTTCTTTTGAGCAGTTGGTATAGATAAGAGCCTCGTAGTGATCCTCGGAATGATGTTGAATTGATCAACCTAAATTTTTTACTGGAAATTTTATACCCCGTGTAGAGAATTCCCAGTTTGCATTCCCATGGACGCTGAATTGAGTAGGCTGGGTTGACATATTTTATATCCTGAAGCTCGGTGCCGTTCATGTGTCCAAACATGGAATTTTGCTTTCATCATGCTGCTAAGTGACTTTGATCCAAGATTCACCAACACAGCTTGACTGGAGTTGTCTTGTCGTGGTGCCAACAAAAGATTGTTGTAAGGTAAAACAGCCTGGGACGGTCAGAATTAGGAGTTTGGTTTCATGGTGTTACTGAATTTTTTCAATTTTTTTCCCACATGAAGACAAGTGTGAAACAAGTATTGAATATTTTTTCAACAAAGCATGAATTTGCTATCAATTTTTGAAGTGTTCAGCCCAAAGAGTCTGTAGACTATCCCCAAACAAACATCTGAATCCATAATGCTTATCTTATTCATCTACAGCAGTCATAATGTTTTCTAATATGAAAAACCTAAAAAATCAAATCTTACAAAAGAAGTGGCACTAAAAAGTTACAACCTCTTAAAGAGGTTACTAATTGCTCCATCATTGTCATGTAAGACATTACAGTAGACCAAATCTTACAAATTGGAAGAAAATCATAATGGGTCATTCTCTAGGGTGACTGTCATGGGTCATTTAATTGTCATAGGCTGATTTACCTTATATAACGGTGACTATCAAAAGAGTATTTTGGCCAAGGAGATAAATGAAGAACCCTTCTTTTCCAATTATTAAGTTTATCAATGTGTCCTTTTCCAATTATTATGTTTATTAATGTGCCCTGTACCGTTGCTACAGCTAAAATGTAAGTCAAAATGTAAGTAAAAGTAGTTTTCTAATTTTGTAACTTAGAAAAACTTTGAAATTCAATAACTTTCACATTGTAGGTTCTAATGCCATGAAACAAAGCCCGTGCACCCATCCTTACTAAGAGATGGTACGAAGTACCTCCATGGAATGCAAAGTTTGGAAAATCTCACTACATCCTTGAGATTGACATGAATTGTGCGGAAAATCTCACTACATCTATCAAATAAAACAAAACAAAGATCAAATTGCCCTTGAGATTGACATGAATTGTGTTCAAATTGCCCTTGGGATTGACACAAACTGTATTTGTTGGTGGCTCGATGTTCAAGAATCCCCTCTTTGTAGGTTTTTTATCTATCCAAAAGCTCAAGATGTGTGGGATTACACTCAATTGATTATCTACAATTCTAAGACTCCATTGTCACTTCGATGTCTCCCAATGTATTTTTGGCACTTAGAATCTAGAAGATTTCAAGCATACATGACCTTCATTAGAGATTCATCCTTATAGCTCATTTAAATTATTCGAAATAGTAAAGTCTTTGCAAGGAAACAATGGCCTTTAACCAGTATTTGCAAAGCTCTCTAGGAGTCTCTTATCAATTTAGGCCATGTGGCGCTCCTAAAAGCTCAAAGCGGAGCCCATCTTTGCCTTCAACACACCTATAGCATTTGGTCAAAGTTTGACCATATTTGGCTTAATTCCTCAATCATTGCTATTAGGAATGGTGATTTAATTTCTTGGAATAGGGAAGAGTTCCCCTTTGTCTGTTCAATTAGCTTGACCTTTCTATTTGCTCATTTTTCTTCATTTATCTAGCCTTGCAACTTGGTAGTCTTGTTCTCTTTTTAATACAATGGTTTTTTATTTGTTTCAAAAACAAAAACAAAACAAACAACCTATCTTGATGGATGGATGTTAAGAACTTTGTAACCAATAAATATGGCATGAAAAGAGTATAAATATCAAATCTTTTTTTCTTACCAATTGTACATGAATTCATTGAGTACCTTGTACAACAATCACAAAGTACTAAGTGACTATGCTAGTCACGTTGTTGAGTAATAAACAACAATTATTTTCAACACATTTGGATGTTTGATGTCAAAAAATTGTCCAAAAAATTTCTTACTATGAAAATTCATTACTAACTCTATATGGGTCACAAAAATGTGAAATGCTTTTGTATACAATTTTGTTTGGACATTTTGTTATACAATTGTTTTGATAGGCTTGGTAGTAGGTTTTTCAACACTTGTTTAGACACAAAAATGTAGATAAATTTTTTGACCTTGATTTTGAAAATTTAGTATTGAAAATAACATGAATTGTTGTGGATTTCACAACATCTCAAAAACAATGCCAAAGACAACACCCTTTTTGGGTAGTGGTATGCCTTTTCCCATAATTGCCTCATATATTATATATTTATATGTAATTGTTTGCATGTATTTTCTAATGATACAAAGTCCTTTGAACATCAAATAGTCTTAGTGTTGTTCTCATTATCCTTTAAAGCATTGGCATGAAAATTAGGAAGAACAATCTTTTAATTTATGCCAAGTAAACCTCGAAAGTAGGTTGGTATTATTTTATATACAAATCTTTTGATAGTAAGAGATAAATTATATTTGATTTTTGTGTCATTAGAAATAAAAGCTTCAAATGATTATAATCTATATGCTCGAGCTAAAAATTTCATAATAAATAGTTATTATTACTCCAAAATATCTATACCATTGATTCATGAAGAGCTTGTTTTTTTGAAATATCTTTAATGAATATTAATTTGTTGAAAGATACTCATCATCATCATCTAAATATTGAACATTTGAAAGCTCACCACAAAAAGAGTTGTCATCTAGTGGATGGATAATGAACACTTTCAAGAGGAACTACATGTATTGAAAAAGTAATTTTATATGCATTTTAGGAAAATGATTAACTTTTAAATCAATGCTTGATGATTTCTAAGCAAGGTTTTGAATTAAAGTAATTGCATTGAATTGTAAGGAGAGGCTTTCTAAAATTCTCTTCTATAGATTCATCCTTAAAATGTACAACCTCTATTCACGAGAGCCTAGGAGTGAATTCAAGTACATCTATTTTTATCATTATCACTTAAAAAATTCATAAAAAAAAATCTATAATCTTCTTTTGTCTCTCAACAACATCCAACAAAAATTAATAATAATAGAATTAGTATTCAATTGCTTGTTTGGACTTATTTAGGTGTAGTTACTTTAATTCATACCTTAATGGAAGTAAAAAATAAAAGGTGCAAAAACAAAAAATAAAAATTATGTTCAAAATTTTATCAAACCATAGTTTCTTTTCCTTCGAAAAACTCAAAGCTACATTCCCCTTCTTTCCAAGTTTTTTGGTTTGGATTGAAGGTCTTAGGTGCATTTAAGGTAAGTATACTCAATTGTGACACCTTTTGTTTGCCAACACCTAAAAAATGAACTTGAATGAATACCTTCACGACTTAATCTTTTACTGCTTCGACATTCTAATTTTAGGTGATGAACAAAGAGAGATTTCATAGGCTTTTTGACTAAAAGACTTTTCATTCATCTAAACCAATGTTTGACTTTTAAAACCACACTTTCTATATGCTGAATTTTGATGAAATTGAGTTAAATAATATACATTTATATAATATTGATATAAAGATATAAACAAATATATTCAAAATTCAAGTACTGTAAGGTTAAAATTACCACAAATTTTCAAGAGCAATCAATGAGAGTTGAGACATTTAGTACTTTAAGGATATCAATTCAAGGTGAGTTTAGTGTTATGTATAGGATAGCCTATGTTCTCATCTTTAAAAATTTGTAAAATTTGTAAAATATTTCCCTGAATGTCATAAAATTACAGAATCACTTAGGTTGAGTTTTTCTTGAACTTGCTAAGAACCTCATAAAATAAAATTGTCATTCAACCATTGAGATAGTAGGACGAGAAAAAGTGTCTGTTTAGGTTCTCGCACCTCAACCGCTGAACGCTCATTCCTCAAATCGGACTCACTGCGAAAACGTTCACAGTCGGTAAACATCTTGAACTCCTTGACAAAACCAATTCATGTATGCTTGAAATGTTCCGATCATGACAAGTTTGCGTAGCTAACAGTTGCGGCATTGAGACGAAGCTCGGGAGTCTGCTGTCTAATTGTTTTGGTGCATTCCGGACCTTCACGTTGACGAGTGCTTCAGCACTGCTTATGGCAGCCTGCGATTCATGGCGAGGCGATTCACAAGACGCGCAATGTGAAATTTTCCGCAGTTTTCTGATAGAGGGAATTATAGAAAGTCGTCCACGAATTTTTGGAGGTGAGATGGAGGTTGCGTTTGCAGTTGGATCAGAGTGTTAGGGTTTCGGCGTACAGGATTGGAAGACAATGAACAAGCCAAGCAATGCGGGTGGTCAGGGCGGGGGTGTGGGCAATTTCGGCCCGGGAGGCGTGGCTGGTCCGACCGCCGCAGCTGCAGCGCAAGCCGCGCAGCGGCAACGCTCGCTTTTGCAAAGGGCCGATGCGGATATCGGCAGCTTGCTTGACAACTTTTCTCATCTTTTGAAGGCTGCGAGGGTGAGAGGCTGTTTCTTTTCCCTTTTATTGCACGCTTTAAATCTAGAACCACCCGACCAGAGGATCACTCGGCCTCTTCTTTGCTCTTGGAGAGATTTTAAGGCTTTGGAGGAGTCATTTTCAAGAAACTCCATATTCATTGCTATTGATTCTTTTGTATGTTTTTTTTAGCAGACGCTTATGATCTAATCTTGTTGCGGTGAGCACTTTAAGTCGTTGATTGGTGTTTATTGCGTTTACAGATTAATGATCCAGTGAGGAATGCGCAAGAAGCGTTTCAGATGGAGGTCCACGCAGCTCGCGTGGTAAGTTTGTTGCTCTTTATCAACAATCTCACACTAGGACTTCCTCAGATTGTTCTTGAATGTCATGTTACTGGACCTGCTGTTGATGTGGTGGCGTGCAGCTTTACAAGTGAGGACTTAACCTTTGTTGTTTCATATCCGAGTAACATTTTTGGTCAACTAGGATGTTGCACTGCTGAAATGTACTCCTCTTTGCAGGTGCAAGCTGCAGATTCACTACTCAAGCTGGTTTCGGAACTGAAACAGTCAGCGGTATTTTCCGACTTTTTGTCATTGAACCGGAGCATCAATCAACGCATCATCAAGCTCGGAGAGCTAAGCCAAGACACAGATAAGCTGTTGGTCAACATTGGCGAGGAAGTTACTGCTTCTTTGCAAGAATTGGAGTCTCATTACTACGCCTCCCCTTATCGGACATTAGAAATTGACCCCGAAATGTTGCAACCACCTAATAGCGATGGTGCTTAGGCTCATACTTTGTATATGGCATCTAGTTGTTATCATCCTGACGGTCGCCAGATGATTTTCCCTCCTTGAAACATCCTCCGGGTACCCACATTTTGATTAATTTCAATTCGTTGTGCTTTATTTTTGAAGCTTACCTTCATAGACCATTACGTTTATGGAGGCCTTATCCTCTTTCCTAGTGATAGAAGACTTCAATATCTATTTTATGTACCGTTTTGTTTGGTGCCTAACGCCCGTGGAAGATTTTTTGATATACTTGTAGACGCTTTACTCGTTCATTATTTCCAAACACAAGTATTTATAGATGGTTAGAGAAATTTCGTCAGAAGGCTTGATGAGTTCCGACATGGCCTCAACTAAGACATGCTGTTTAGTGTGGTTTGCGCTTGGCCTTCTCTACAGTTATATTGTGACAGGAGTTGCAATTCAGAGATAACACTCTTTGGGAACGATCTCTCTACATGGAAGCCTTGGAGTATATTTGTTCTCAGGATTATTCCATGCATCAGGGACATTATTTGATTCTGTTTGTTCTATACGTAGACCTTAGTCGTGTTTTTTCCGTTTCACGCACTTAGTCATTGTTCTAAAACTGTTGGATGATGATACTGAAGACGCTAAAGGTTGTCATCTTTTGGCCCCTTGAATTAGAATTACTGACAACCAACTTACTTTTTGCCACATCTCTTGGAATCTCTACATCCTTGTCCACCCATGACCGACGTCAGTGACAAAGAACTCACGTAATGCTGCAGAGACGAGTAAGCTTAATGTTTGACGTGATTGCTTTGATCGATACATGCCAGCAATATTCGCTTTGAGGGGACGATTTCACTCCAAGGAAAATTTGTGCGATGCCGTTGTTTAAGGTGAACCATCGGTGCGCTATTCCCTTTTGATTGCGGATCTTGCCTTCACTTTCTGGGCCTCCTTCTATGAAATCGTAATCTGGACATTTTTGAATTGTATTCTCTCCATGAGCATTACGTGAGTTTTTGATCCTCATTATTTTCCTGACTTGGACAAATACTCTCGGGGCAAAAATATGCTAAGTTTTTTAGGGTGAATTGGATCTTCAGTCTCTGGCGGGGGTTTCGAAGCAATCTTTTTGAGATTGAAAAGACTACTGTTCCTGAGATTTGACTGGAGCGACACTTTGAGCACGTTTCCTCACAGCAAATTATCTTACCCGCCATTCAACAATTAACGATGCAGGAAAGGCACCGAGGCATCCCATACAAGTCATCCTGGGAGTCAAGCGACGTGGTAGAAGTCTGTATCAATCAACTGCGGACAGGATGCAGCAATTGATGGCGTCTCAAGTTATTGATTGGAGTAAGTGGTTCAGAGGTGTTTGGACTGGATCCTGTCAACCTCAGAGATTTGACTTTCTCCACGTGAAGCTCTGCGGCAGTTCGGAAAACCTTTATAAGCCATTCACTCGATTATCATATTGTGAGTGCAAATCAAACCTTCACTACCTCTTGTCCCTGAGGGCTATCCTGAAAAATAAATGATACCTTAATAATAGCCAATTACATTTTGAATGGTAACTGAGTTGTTCGATGAATAGTTGCCGTTACGGGTTACGAAATTATCATGTACCTAGGGCAAGGACGACCAGATTGGATCACGGGGTTCTGACATGCTTCGAATCGCCTTGTAGGTTATTGGTCAAGATTGAACAACGTGGATAGGGTTGATGTAGGGACTTTCACGGACTTTTGTCGAGGTAAAAAGGTTAAAAGCTGCGTGCATGGAAATGCATAGGTTTGAAATGACGAAATGTTCGATCATCAGCTTGGATATATGCTCGTGCAAACAAGCAGTAGCTGCATGAATGCACTGTCACGAAGGCAGGAGGTCAAGTGAACAGGCATGCCCACGGGAAGAGTTTTGGGATGTCATTTCCACGCTGACGCAGGACTTGACGAAAGCGCGGAACCAGCTGGCCCGCCTCATGAAGCTGGCGAACCACGACGGAGCTCGTCTTTTCCGTGGCGATTGCGGCAGGCCCGCACTCCAACCCATTCGCAACTACATGCCATACGCTGGCTCCCAGGCGGTACCGAATTGCCATCGTTCTCCTCCCCCGGGACACTTTGGGTGCGGCAAGCAGTACCCCCATTACAAGGACCCTTCCCCTGAGCGTCGAAGGCCCCCACGTCGGCCAGTGACCGTTTGTGGAGCGAACTCATTTAGACACTCTCAACGGAAAGCTCTTTCGTTTGGCTGTGGAAGGTCACCACAAAGACCATCGTGGTCGTTTGAACAACCACAGGACAGAGTGCAGTACTTCTCTGATGACTATTTTCGGGCGCCAAAGGCAACTTATTCTTGTGAGAGACAAGGCAAATGTCGCAGGAGAACACCTAGGGCTTCTAACTGTGTCCAGATCTGCATCAATCCGGATCCTCCTGCTGCTTCACGTCGACGTTCCGATCGTGCACCCAACCCCTGTAGAGGTGGTTCCAGTCCAGCTCGCTTACAAGGAGGAGGGAGGGGTCGTGACTGCATTGCAACCCAATTTGCCTCACTGCTTGAGGACGTAACTTCCCAACTGCGAGAGCGCCGCCTTGCAGCTGCAGCTACTGCTAAGGAAAGGTTCCAAGGAGGCGCGTGACCCGGGCTTCACTATGCAAAATCCAGAGTCTCAAATACTTCTAGCTGCTGGCGATTTCATCGTACGATGATGCATGTTTTCTACATGTCATCCGGTTTGGGCTCGTCTACATTCGTTTATACATTTTGCCTTTCAACCGGCATCCTGTGCGTTCCCTGGATTCTCGATGTAGGATAGTGTGGTGCGAGAACAGCTCCTTGGGTTTCGTTTGTGCAACTGACGCCATTGCACAGCAGCGGTAACAGTATCGTTTAACAAGTGCTGAGAGGAAGCCCGTAGGCAGTAAGTTCGAGCCAAGAAGGTGACATTTCCGTCGCTTTCATTAGCAGAGCTGTAGTTCTTCTGGAATTGACAGATTGCATTATCATAACTTCACAAATCTTCCTTTCTCGTGCATTGTTTCTTGCTGTACTTGACCGCAGGCTCGCAAACTCTCGTTCTTGTAGTTTAATTAAACGGTTTCCGGAGGGCCATGCCTTACACGAGCGAAAATCTGCATCGGCAAAGCGCTTCTCACGGATGCAAACAAAAGGACAGTGCCGAATATCACGTACTCACGTTCTGGATCAAAGACCGGACAACCGAAAGGCAGCGACAAGATCATGTTTGGGACAATACAAGCCGACCAGGGAGTCCAGAAGGACAGCATGAATTTCCAGAAATGATGTAGTTTTACAACGCAAGCACAATCACCAGACTGTACCACAATTCCTGGAGAGATTCACCCTTCTACTTCCAGACGCTAGTCTATCGTACCCCAGCACACAACTACGACATCCTTCCGAGATCCTGAGCAAGCTTGCGAATGGACCAGTGCCGGATGCAGCTTGAACCTTCTTCGAGTTGCGCTTAGCTCCCTGGGACGCGGATTCCTGCAGGGTTTGAACAATGCAAAACCACCGAGCAGCACCTTAGCGTCATGCAATGCGCAAGCGTCGAAATTCCGCTTCCCAATTCGAATTCCAGCCTATCGAATGTGCATGCCAATGCATGATGCCACAACACTGAAGTAGATCAAAATGATGTTCGAATGGGTCGTGATCACAAGGTCGAAATGGGTCAGAATGGCAAGGTGAATTAGTTGCGTACCTTGGCAGACGAAGTCCTTGGGAACAGCAATGCGACACTTCTGGGGGATGCCGAGGGCGATGCGAGGGACCACGCCCTGGGACTTGGCCAGAGAGGTACTGAGCAGCGAGCACAAACACTTGGCTCCCGCGGCGCCCTGTCCCATCTTGGCCACGTTGGCACAACACTGCTTGGACGGGATGGCTTTGGCGTTCTTGCTGGCGGCCATGCACGGCACCAACTGGAAGATGTCGCAGCCTGCCGCCGCTGCCGGCATGACGGCGGATGCCAGCAGCAGCACCGCGCACAGCGCTGCTGCTCCGTGGAGCTTGATGACGCGGGTGTGGGCGTTGGCCATGTCGAACGGTGCAGCGCACTGGATCACCTGACTCGATTGAGCTGTTCAAGAGGCCTGATGCGCAAATTCTAAGGGAGAGAATGTGAGAGCCCGGTTGCATGTGGTGAAGATGGATGTGGGGAAGTGAGGATATATAGCACGCAGGCATGGGGGCTTTCTTAGGCAGCGGCTTCCATGATCTGCAGGCTGAGATCGTTGGTGGATCCAATCTCCGTTGACTTCGAGATTGCTCCATCAGTGCAGTCGTTGGGGAGTAGCTGGTCTGGTCGCTGACCTGCTCCCATTGCCGAGAGTGTATGTCAGGGATTTGTTAGTTGACTTTAATCTCGCTCGGAGTGCTGGGGTTGTCTGATTCTTACCGCTGCCAATCGCCCTACCTACTGTATGTGCATAATTTGATTCTCACCCACTCACAATTGCAGGGACTGATGGATTCAATTTGGGAAGGTTTGATTTCATTCCATGGAATCATATGCACCAGAATCTGCTTGTAATTTGGATGAAGAGACGGCATGATGAAGTGAAAGTAGAAAACGTCGACTCAAAACGGAGAGATTCAATTTCGAAATTTACCTTAGCAGAGCGGCATCAATGGGAAATAAGATTACCCATAAATCGAAGCATACATGTACAATGAGCACCCCAAGTGTTGGTGACATGGATTCACATACCGATTTTTCTTCAATGGCATTCTTCGATGACGGTCATCATGCCCGGGTGTCCTTGGGATGCCCTCAGCGTGTGAAGCTTCATAATGCTACAGTAGTGACGCGTGTCCTGATATTGGTCATTCCTCACAGATTGCAAGCAATATCTCACGCTGGGTTGAATGCCCATGAGGTAGACAACTACTGTATGTGCCTCATCACGTATGGAATGGAGAAAAAGATGAATGGTGAAGGATGATTTCCCTATCCCAGAAATAAAACCAAGCCTGGTCCAAAGATCTTCGGCGAGAAGTCTTCACATGCTCTCCGAGCCGCCGTGTGTTGTCAGAATTAGATTGTGTGTTGTCCCACAAGCTCGTCTGCTCCCACTGCTTGGTCGCCAAATCGAACAGAACAAAAGGATCACGCGTGCCCTTCCTGCCATCGCTTCCGCTAAGCAACGTGTACATGAGCACGTACCAATCGCAAAAGCTTGCAAGGATTGACGCCTTCGCAGACCGCACCAGCCAAGAATACATCTCGCCCGGGATGCGACCAAATTGCCTCCACGCTTGCCTGGATTCGTCCACCAACTTCCACACGGAAACTGACAATCCTCCATCTTCCATGACAACAAACAATCGGTTGTCCCATTATCCGAAGGCACCCCCAACTCCGTCATTTTCGGGGGGGTTGAGCGCAGTCCATTTGTCTTCCTTCGAGGAATACACTTAGATCGTGGTTGTCTGCCACCAAGCTGTGTACACACAATCACCCCGCTGCGCGCAAGACTTCATACCTGTTGGCCATGTCTGGCCAGTGATTGCAGGAATTCGATCTTCTGATGAGACCAACCCCGAAACGAATGGGTGTCAACGGAGGTATCTATATCGAGGCCGCCGGCCGATGATGGTTTTGAACTCGTATGGCGAGGCAGAGGTATCCACTGCCATGGCTACAACTCGAGGTGCTTCAGGCATTTCGGTAACGCTCACTACGTTACATGTTTGCTTGGTACGAATATCATATATGTCATGTACCCAATGCCTGAAAGAATGGAAGACCGAACCGTTCACAGAAAACGGAAGAAAGTCAGGGTTCGGCTGGGCTGAAATTTCTTCAAGCAAACGCTTCCATCTCCATGGGCCGGATGCAATCTGCAGTGTTAGAATGCCGGCGTGATATGGTTCTCCTGAGCAAGTTGCCGGGTAAACTCTCACAAAGTAGGGCTTCTGAACTCACTCAGTGAAACACTGCCGTTGTTGCGCTAATGTATTCGGCTCCTTGCATACTCCACGGAGCTGGAAGAAACTCCACAATGGCAACCTCAGGTACACTTTTTCTAGGCTTATGAATTGCTGCAGCGTGCCCCACAAGTTGGGATTCATGGTGCTGTTGGAGGAAGCCATGTCCATCAAGAACTTCGGGAGGACTTCCACGTTCCAGGAGAGAAGTGCACAGCTTGTCCACCGATACGCTCACAGCGGAATCATGACAACGGTTTGCTTCACGTCCTGCGAATTTATTTCCAGCTGCTGCTCTCTAGCAGTCGATGTTGCGGCGCCAAAGCGGCCATTGTAGGAATGAATTCTCGTTGTTATGTTAATTTGGCCCCGTTCTACATGTTGGAGAAGGCTTACTTTTTGGTCATTTGATTCACCTCAAGTTTATGGACTTTGTCGTAGCCAGGACATTATGAATCATTGGTAGTGGAAGCACAGTGGAGCGTATCCCAGTCAATAGTGCTATTCAATGGTGGGGTGGTGAGTTAGATTTTCACATTTGTTTTGTCTTCTTTCTATAATGTAATAGGCTTGAGTCTTGAGGTCACTGCTAGTGAATTTGAAGTGAACAATTCATTTGGCAAAATTTCCATGGAATGTGTTTCGACATGTGTTTATAGAGTGCCTTGTCAGAAAAACTAAGGCTTACATGACTCATGCATTTCTTGGATCTCCCATACCTACTCATTTCATAACTTAGTAATATTGATCACAAACCACAAAACATGAATGTAATACACCTAGATTGATGCATTTCTTGAAATTGTTTAATAAACATGCATCACTCACGTAATTTCTATGTCTTCTATATCTACTAGTTTTATGGTCTTAAAAATTAGGAACGCGCAAATATCAAATCTAAGACTTGAATGACAATGCACTTCAAATTGTTGATAAGTTCAATACTACATAGTGATGTGTTTGAAAGCAACAGTGCTTTCACTACTTTTACATCAATTTGAACTAACAGAACTCAAATCCAGGACCGCAAGGAAGATGATTTTCAAATTGTTGATAAGTTCAACACTACGCATGTAATGATGCATCTGAAAGTAGTAGTGGTGGGATTGAAAATGGCAATGATGGAACCAAAAATAATAGTGCTTTTATGCAAATAATGGAGATTTTTGTAGGCTACTTTTAGTTGCATCACTAAAAGTAGCGTACAAAAAATCTCCATTAACTCTATTGTAATGTATGAAAAATCTATATTTAAAAATCACATCTATATTTAAGATTTTTAGGAAAAATTTTAAAATGGAATTGATGAAAAAAATTCAATCAATTTTAAATGAATAAATAAGAAATTATCGTAATTGTATTAATATTTTGATCTTGTACTGTAGAATACCAAGATCTCTAAACTTTGAAGAAAACACAAACTTGACACAAGGCTCTCCTTTAAAATGTTGTCTACAATGTTCAATTTGAAAATCTTGTCTTGTAGCTTTAAAGATCCTATTTTTGAA
Source organism: Climacium dendroides (assembly GCA_950106755.1). Taxonomy (NCBI): domain Eukaryota; kingdom Viridiplantae; phylum Streptophyta; class Bryopsida; order Hypnales; family Climaciaceae; genus Climacium; species Climacium dendroides. Next base: position 21,515,068 of record OX467092.1, on the reverse strand, counting down.
TATTGTTTAAAATATTTTATTCAAAACTAATATAACGTATTCAAATGCAAAACATTCAAACACTCAATACATTCTTTACAAAATTTATAACTATAAACAATTCTTCTAAAATGTAAAAAAAATAATATGAAATTAGAAGCCTTGACCTATGTTGCCTTATTTAGTATAATATTTAATAATACCAAAATTGCACAACTAGGAATCCCTTTGTATGTATTCATAGAATCTAATTCAAAGTTGAGGGACTTAAAATCTTCCACTCAAATGATATATTTTAGGTTGCATTAAAGTTCACACTAGGGGTATGAGTAAAGATATTTACTTTAGAATCTAGATTGTAATAATGAAGTAAAAATGGGTTCATTGTTCCATTGGCCTTGCTTGCCAAAGGGCTTATGAGTCTCCATCTCCTTAAAGTTGAAAGAAATGAGAAAACAAAAGCTATACTAACTACGTATCACTCATTTCAAATTATGCCATCTTGGTCCTTGGATTGAAGATTAATAATGACAGCAAAACTAAAGTCATGGACCAATGTGTAATCTTTCAAAGACATCTACCAAAATTTTTGCGGAAACGTTGAACCTTTCATTCCTTGCATCAATTTACCTACTCTATATTGCAATGTCTATCTACTATCATGGAGTAGGATTCAAAAAGACATGACATCCTTGTCAATAGCTACCTCACTAGCAAAGAACCCATTTTAGAAATCTATCTATACAATCACTATGATAGATGGATAAAACTACTTTCAATTTAACCTTAAATCTCTTGTTGTAAAAGATTACATTCAATTTTCTTAGGTGAGAAATAGAAAACCTTGTTATCAAGAAGAGTCACCCCATCTTGTGTTGCTTCAAAGTGACTTTCTATGTTGTCTTTACAAATAAAAATTGCATCTCTTCTAGCATTTATTTTCTTCTAATTATCCTTCATTGCTATGTTTGTTGGGATTGGAGTGTTCTTCTAGTCCACTTCTTTGGATGTCCACTTCTTTTTGAAGATTGCTTAATGTGCTAAACAAGCAATGCCTATCAAATGTTGTCCTTAGAAATTGCAAATAAACCAAAATTGTGCGTGAAATATTTCAGATACTTTTTTTTTTATCAATTAATGCACAAAGAATCTTTAGAAATTTTCAATCTAAGCTTCAAGTGAAATGTTTTCAAAATTGAACATTCATTGTTTCAGGTTGCCTATAGAAAGCATGAAAAATAAATTTCACTATGTATTAAAAAGAAGACAATTCTAAAGTGATTATTTTGTAGGGCTACAATGCTTATTTTTAAAGTTTGCTTTAATTTTTTATAGGCTTCGGATTGATGTTACTTACTTTTGACAATGTTTACTAGTGCATGACATATTATAGTTGTGGCCAGCCTTGCCAACCTTACGTAAGCATCAAATAGATTCTTTGGAGCTACAAAACAACATTTTTTTTTATCAATTTTTTATATCAATGCATCAAGAAGTAAAACATTTTAGTGAGGGCAAAAACATCAAGTTAGTTCATAATTGGTATATATATACAAAAATAAAAAAATTAAATCAAGTGAATACAAATTAATTTTAAATAAATTTTGTACATTCTCAACAAGCATGTGTTGTTTTATCTTGTCACACATTTTGCTCTCTTGAAATTTCAATTTTAGATTACAAAGCACCACTGTCAAAGAACATAACATAGTTCATTTTAGAAAAATGTTGTCTACATGATTAAGCTAGAGAATAAATTTCATGGCCTTGATTATTTGTGAACAAAAATTATTTTATGGATTTAGGCTTGCTAATGGCATTGATTGTTTGTGGTGACTCTACAAAGCCATCTTCAATCCAAGCTATATATTTTTAAGTCTATTGGACAAGCATTGATAGAGATTCCAAGCAAGCATTCATAGAAGGTCACCTCGATGAATAGGCATACCTATGAGAGTTTGGGACATCATTTCAACATTGATGCAAGACTTAATAAAAGCACAGAACTAGCTAACTTGCCTCATAAAGTTGCCAAAATTTGGTATTTGGAACTTGTTTTTTTTTGTCGATTGTAGTAGGCTTGCACTCCAGTCCATTTACAACCTCATACAAGCCATACACAAATACTCTAGCTTCCGGGTAATGAATTGCCATTTTTGGCCTCCTTGAGGAACTTTGGATGTAGCAAAGAGTACTTCCATTACAAGGATCCTTTACTTGAGCATCAAAGGCCCCCACCTCGGCCATTGACCAATTGTGAAGTGGATCTATTTAGACACTCACAAGTCTTAACAAAGACCTCTTTTGTTTGGCTGTGGAAGGTTATCACAAAGACTATTGTGGTTATTTGAACAACCTTAGTGTAGAGTGCAATTTTTCTTTGATGATTATTTTCAAATGCCAAAGGCATCTTTTTCAATTCTTGTGAGAGGCAAAAGAAATTGATAGAATAACAAGAAATACTCATTCACACATATACTCATATACTTGAATGGTGAATTGAGTTGAAAAGCCTAAGGCTAATATGTGAATACAGAGAATATTAATGAATGAAGGTGAAGGTTGAAAGATAAATGAATGAATATTTTTTGACATCACCTAGCACCAAGATACTTTAAGCAAAAACCTGAAAATCTAAGAATTTACAAAAATAACTAGAAGATTTAGAAAGTGTTAACTTGAAAAGATGAACAAACAAATAGCTTGAATTGAAGAAACGAAGTTGCAATAGAATTCAATCGAGATGACAATGGTGAGCAAATGTTTTGCATCAATATACTTTTTCTTGACTAATAGTTGGTCATTGTTGTTCACTGGTTTGAGTGTTGATTTATAGATGTGTTGAATTGGTGTGGTTGGTGATTGTTGTGCTAGTTCTTCAACGCATACTCAGTCGATGTCTTGATAGTGCTCCTAACCATTATCAACAATTGGCAACACCTTCAAAAAGAGGTTTGAGTGAGAGCGATTCAATGACAAGTACCTACAAGTATTATGCAATGCAACATAGATACCATCTTGGGATTTATAACACTTCATTTGTTTTGATTGCAAGAGAGGGGGGAAAGAATTTAGTAACTCTAAGTATAAGAGTTTTTGAATGCTAGCAAATGTGAAATAATATTTATAAATTAAAGCAACTAATTTCATTTAGAGAGTTCATAACTTGGATCCGCATTTCATTTCTTAGTTTTATAAATTTTAGTTTTTAAAGCGCCTTAGTAAGAATATTGGTGACTTGTTTCTAGTTTGAAGATATAAGATTTCAATTGTTCTTGCTGTAACAATTTCTTTCATGAAATAGAGCCAAAGCTTTATGTGTATTAGTTGTTCATGATACACCAAGTTTCAAGCTACCTTAAGGTTACTTTGATTGTTATAGAAAAAGGTGATGGGGTTTGGTTTGATGCCTTGAATTTTGGAGGATAGGGTTTTCAACCAAATTGCTTCTCTAATTCCTCTTGCAAGTACCTTGGCTTCAACATTAGTTGAAAAAACATTGTCATTGTATTGTTTTTTTCATATCTAACAGAAAGATCTTTTAGCTAGTTTAAAACATCCATGATCTTGTAATGGATTTTCTATCTACTTTTCAATTGCCTCAATCAAAGTTTGTATAACTTATTATAGATGTGTTATAATCCTTTTTGTAATGGATACCAAAGTCTAAAGTTCCCCAAATGTACCTAAAGATTTAGATTGTACTAGCTTCCATGCATGGAATTTTGGACCATGCGCATATAAATGGAGTGAAAAAAACCAATAGCATTGATAGAGAGTCTTTGGTTACATGTGGACTAAATAGAATAACATCCTAACTAGCCTTTGAAAGTGTCTTGAATTGACTTTGGATGAATCAATTTCAACATCAAGGTTGAATCCTTCAGACGTTAGTATCACTAGAAGAAACCCGCATTTAACTTGACGGATTTTTTTGCGCATCATGTTACAATTTCATGTTTTTATGTCAAAAATTACGTCCAATGTAACATCTTGATTACGTCAAAAATTACGTCAAGTTAAACGCGGGTTTCTTCTAGTGTATTGTCACTAGGGTGCAAGCTTGCATATCAACCTCTTTGAGAATTTGTTTTGCGTAATTTTTTTGAGAGAAGAAAATCCTAGACTTTAATCTATGGAATTCTACACCAAGATAGTATCTTATGTTGCCTAAATCAATCATATCAAAATCTCTTATAAGTTGTTTTTCCAAATTAAGTATTCTTGGGGTATCAAATCCAATGATCAAAAGTTCATCAATGTAAAGAATGAATATATTAATTCTATTGACCCTTGTCATATAAAAGAAGTTGTAGTCTTCTTCAATGTGATTCAAGCCTTCTTTGGTTAAAAAAATCTATTGATTATTTCAATCCAATTCTAGGAAATTGGCAAAGTTTGTATAGGGATTTTTGAAGTTTGCATACATGTTTATTGTTGAAGAATCACAAAATCCCTCTAATACTTCTATGTAGACTATTTTTTTCAAAAAGAAAGTAATGACATGAAGGTGAATGTACACTCAAACATTAGTAGTTGCTAACGCAACTACCATTTTTACAACCTTCTATTTGGCACTTGTGCAAAGACCTCGTCATTGGTAGTTATCAAGGTGAAGTAGGATGGAATGTAGTTCCTAAACTACAATAGGTCCACTAAGTGTCTCACTCAATATATAGTGCTATCAATAGTTGTTGTTGTTACTCTCTTACATCTATTTTGTCTTTGTTTTATAATTCAATAGAACAAGTTCAAGTGAGGTCACTACTCATGAATTCAAAACAAATAGAGTTTATGATGAGCTACAATTACTACTATAAAATGGTGTTCAAGTCAACAAAAGGGTTAAGGTGAATCAACGAAAATTCAATCACCATTTTGTAAGCTTGTAAATTCAATCACCATGTTAAGAAAACATGCCTCTCACACACTAGTGATATATTAGAGGCAACATTGACAACATTGGCAGCATTGGCAACATGAGAGAGGAAAAGACAAGCTCTTTATACAAATGAGGTGATAAAAGGTCAAAACAATCCATATGGGATATATGAATCATTCATAGTCTTAATTCACATATTCAATATGGTTTGTTCTACCTTCTATCACCCCATTTCTACAAAGAGCTTGTCTTCTCCTCTCTCCTATCACCAAATATTAAGTTCTAAGAAACTTGTCTCATAAATTAATTGTAAAGTCTAGCTTTCTTCTAATTAAATTATAAAGTATAAGTTTTGGTCTTGTTTATGTGTTGTTTTTGGGCTACATGGCAGTTTGTATTGGATTGGTTCTTGGCTTGACATGTGGTAGCCATTCATTGAGCAAATTCATAAATTAATTAATATTATTATTTTTCTAATTTGACCACCATAACAAAATGGACAACAAGTTTTGTTTAGGTACTATTCATGACAACGTGACCACAAATACAAATGCCCTGAACATTTTTTTGTTAATTTTTTGTTGACATGGTCATTGTATTTCTACTAGTGAATTCACAAAATTTTCATTGTGGTTATTAAGTGCCTCATTAAAAAAAATGATACTTACATGGCTCATGCATTTTTAAGATCTCCTAAACCAACTCATTTTAAACCTTTCATTCATCTGAAATCAACAAAACTTAAATGCAATATACCAAGAATGATCTTTCTTGAAATTATTGATGAAGTTTTCATGACTCATGTACTTTGTATATTTTATCATAGTTAAATGATTTATATTAATTATAAACCAACAATACTTAAATCCAAGACCTCAAAGAGGATTTATTTCAAATTGTTGATTAGTTCAAATAGAAATGAGAATAAAAGCAACAATGATGCAACTAAGAGCAATAGTACTTTTTATGCATTTATATTAATTACCAACCGACAAAACTCAAATCCAAGACCCCATAGATGATGGAGATCAAATTGTTGATAAATTCAAATAGCAATGTGACTAAAAGAAACAAAGATGGGACTAAATTTGATAGAGATTTTTATGCTTTTAAATCAATTACCACCAATAAAACTCATCTCTAGGATTCCAAATATAAAGCATTTCAAATTATTGATAAGATAACATAGAGATGAGACTAAAAACAATAGTAATGCAACTAAAAGCAACAACATTTTTTATGCTTTTGAATTAACTACAAACTGACAACACTCAAATCCAGGCCTTCAAAGATGATGCATTTTAAATTGGTGTAGAGTTTACATAGTAAAGGGACTAAAAGAACTCAAACCCAAGCCCCTAAGGATGATGCTACAAAAACCAACAATGCTTTCATGCAATAGAGATTTTTTTGTATGTTTCTTTTAGTTGCATGGCTAAAAGCATCATACAAAAAATGTCCATTGACTATGTTATAGTATATGATATTTATGACTAATTCTATTTCAAAAGAAGCTTCTTATTGAACAATATGTTTCGGATCAAGGCTAAAAGTAACATTTTAAAAACCAATTTTGGGCTGTAAGTAGAGTTTGGTGCTCTCCTAGCGTTCTAAAAACTTTAAGTTTTAGTGATTTATCAAAGTGTAGTTCTGGAATATTGAAAAGTAGATATTAGGGGGAATTTTCAAGGAGCACTACTGGTCAATTAATTGTTGAGTATGAAGTCTTCATTTTGTAAGCATTTAGTATTTCACCACTACCGGTCAATTAATTGTTGAGTATGAAGTCTTCATTTTGTAAGCATTTAGTATTTCACCAAGACCATTAATTGTTGAGTATGAAGTCTTCATTTTGTAAGCATTTAGTATTTCACCAAGACCACAGTATGAAGTCTTCATTTTGTAAGCATTTAGTATTTCAGTATGAAGTCTTCATTTTGTAAGCATTTAGTATTTCACCAAGACCATGTGTGGTCCTCTATTCTACCTCCCTAAGCATTTAGTATTTCAGTATGAAGTCTTCATTTTGTAAGCATTTAGTATTTCACCAAGACCATGTGTGGTCCTCTATTCTACCTCCCTAAGTGTCATCCCATTTAAGTGGGCAATATCCAAAGAGATGCAAAAAATTAGAATGAACAATGTTAATTGACCCTTCAGTCATTTCATTTGCCTTTTGATTAATGATTCTATGAATGGAGAAGAAACTATTACTTGAAGTTGTTCATTTGCCTTTTGATTAATGATTCTATGAATGGAGAAGAAACTATTACTTGAAGTTGTTCATTTGCCTTTTGATTAATGATTCTATGAATGGAGAAGAAACTATTACTTGAAGTTGTTCATTTGCCTTTTGATTAATGATTCTATGAATGGAGAAGAAACTATTACTTGAAGTTGTTTTGTTGTTTTGCAACATCACAATCATTTCGAGGTGGAAACTAAGTGTGAACTTTGTTTAATGGAAAATTTAGGTAACATCCTTTGAGTCAAACATCTAGAATAGTTGCAACTTAACAAGGCTTGTTCAATCTTCTTTTCAAAAGAAAAATTTGAATGCATAAAAGGGTTTAAAAGTTTTGTAAAAGCAAGTCTTTTTGAGTTTGTAACTTTTCCAAAGTTCCGAATATTTGCCTTTCGAACGGCATCTGTGTGTTCTCTGGATTCCCGATGTAGGATAGTGTGGTGCGAGAACAGCTCCTTGGGTTTCGTTTGTGCAACTGACGCCATTGCACAGCAGCGGTAACAGTATCGTTTAACAAGTGCTGAGAGGAAGCCCGTAGGCAGTAAGTTCGAGCCAAGAAGGTGACATTTCCGTCGCTTTCATTAGCAGAGCTGTAGTTCTTCTGGAATTGACAGATTGCATTATCATAACTTCACAAATCTTCCTTTCTCGTGCATTGTTTCTTGCTGTACTTGACCGCAGGCTCGCAAACTCTCGTTCTTGTAGTTTAATTAAACGGTTTCCGGAGGGCCATGCCTTACACGAGCGAAAATCTGCATCGGCAAAGCGCTTCTCACGGATGCAAACAAAAGGACAGTGCCGAATATCACGTACTCACGTTCTGGATCAAAGACCGGACAACCGAAAGGCAGCGACAAGATCATGTTTGGGACAATACAAGCCGACCAGGGAGTCCAGAAGGACAGCATGAATTTCCAGAAATGATGTAGTTTTACAACGCAAGCACAATCACCAGACTGTACCACAATTCCTGGAGAGATTCACCCTTCTACTTCCAGACGCTAGTCTATCGTACCCCAGCACACAACTACGACATCCTTCCGAGATCCTGAGCAAGCTTGCGAATGGACCAGTGCCGGATGCAGCTTGAACCTTCTTCGAGTTGCGCTTAGCTCCCTGGGACGCGGATTCCTGCAGGGTTTGAACAATGCAAAACCACCGAGCAGCACCTTAGCGTCATGCAATGCGCAAGCGTCGAAATTCCGCTTCCCAATTCGAATTCCAGCCTATCGAATGTGCATGCCAATGCATGATGCCACAACACTGAAGTAGATCAAAATGATGTTCGAATGGGTCGTGATCACAAGGTCGAAATGGGTCAGAATGGCAAGGTGAATTAGTTGCGTACCTTGGCAGACGAAGTCCTTGGGAACAGCAATGCGACACTTCTGGGGGATGCCGAGGGCGATGCGAGGGACCACGCCCTGGGACTTGGCCAGAGAGGTACTGAGCAGCGAGCACAAACACTTGGCTCCCGCGGCGCCCTGTCCCATCTTGGCCACGTTGGCACAACACTGCTTGGACGGGATGGCTTTGGCGTTCTTGCTGGCGGCCATGCACGGCACCAACTGGAAGATGTCGCAGCCTGCCGCCGCTGCCGGCATGACGGCGGATGCCAGCAGCAGCACCGCGCACAGCGCTGCTGCTCCGTGGAGCTTGATGACGCGGGTGTGGGCGTTGGCCATGTCGAACGGTGCAGCGCACTGGATCACCTGACTCGATTGAGCTGTTCAAGAGGCCTGATGCGCAAATTCTAAGGGAGAGAATGTGAGAGCCCGGTTGCATGTGGTGAAGATGGATGTGGGGAAGTGAGGATATATAGCACGCAGGCATGGGGGCTTTCTTAGGCAGCGGCTTCCATGATCTGCAGGCTGAGATCGTTGGTGGATCCAATCTCCGTTGACTTCGAGATTGCTCCATCAGTGCAGTCGTTGGGGAGTAGCTGGTCTGGTCGCTGACCTGCTCCCATTGCCGAGAGTGTATGTCAGGGATTTGTTAGTTGACTTTAATCTCGCTCGGAGTGCTGGGGTTGTCTGATTTCTTATCGCTGGGAGTATCTGATGCTTACCGCTGCCAACCGCTCAAGCTACTGTATGTACTTAATTGATTCTCACCCTTCCTCGATTCCAGGGACTGATGGATCTGAATATGGGAAGGCATCAATTAGTTTTATGGAATATGCACCCAAAACTGATGTGAATTTTGATGCAGTCCTGAATATTGTGTGTTATTTCGCGGTTAGTAAAGGAAGCGCGATGCAGTGAAAGTAGAAAACGTCGGCTCAGAATGATGAGTTTCATTTTCAAAATGCATGATCCATTAATATTTGATAATTGGATCACCCATAAATCAAAGCACCCATGTGCAGAATCTAATACAATGAGCAGCCCAATGTGTGCACCCCAAATGGCACTTGTCCAATGGCTTTCTTCAGTGACGGGTTATCATGTTTTCCTCTCGCATTCACGCTCATGTTTTAGGTGCTGATATTTAGAGAGAGTTGACAATGGGTGCTCTCATATTATTTGTTTCTTTATTTGTTTGAAACTTTAAAATGCTACATTTGTGATGAGTGTGAAGGATTCTGACGTTGATCATGACTCTGACGGAAATAGCAAGCAATGTTTTACCCTTACTAGGTTGATTGCCAATAAGGTAGACAATTATGCGTCTCATCAGGTATGGAACGGAGAATAATCTGAATGGTGAAGGATGATTTTCCTGTCGTAGAAACAAAACTAAACCTGGTCCAAAGATCTTCGGCCAGAAGTCCCCACATGCCATGGCTACAACACGAGGTCCTTCAGTATTTTTGGCGAACGTCACTACGGTATGTCTTTGCTTGGTATGAGTATCATAGATTTCTTGTAACTAATGTATGATCGAAAGCAAGATCAAACCGTTCACAGAAAATGGAACAACAAGTCAGGGTTTAATTGGTTTGAACTATTCACAGGCAAACACTTCCATCTCCACTGACCGGATGCAATTTGCAGTGTCAGAATGCCGACGCAATATGGTTCTCCTGTGCAGCTTACTGGGTACACTGAGCAGCTTATTGGGTAAACTATCACAAAATAGGGCTTCTGAACTCTCTCAGTGAAATACCGCCGTTGTTGTGCTGATGTATTCCACTCCTTGCATACTCCACGGAGCTGGAAGAAACTCCACAATGGCAACCTCAGGTACACTTTTTCTAGGCTTATGAATTGCTGCAGCGTGCCCCACAAGTTGGGATCCATGGTGCTGTTGGAGGAAACCATGTCCATCAAGAGCTTCGGGAAGACTTCCACAGACACATTCCACCGAAATGCTCACAGGAATCACGACAACTGTTTGCTTCACTTCCTGCAAATTCGTTTCCAGCTGCTGCTCTCTGGCTAGAAACAACTTCTCATTGTTATATTAATTTGGTCCTTCCACATGTTGGAAATGACTTATTTAAGAGTGATTTGATTCACCTAAAGTCTATGGACTTTGAGATAGTTAGTACATCATAAAATATTGGTAGTTAGAACACCATGGGCTGCCAGGGCTGGGTCATTGGTAGTTGAAGCATCATGGGATGTTGGTAGCTAAACCATAATGGGATCACCATGAGATGTTGAGCATCTTTCAATATCTCTCTTCTCTAATTGGGTGGTGAGTTACACTTTCACATTTGTTTTGTCTTCTTTCTATAATTTAATACAACAAGCTAATATGAGGTCACTACAAGTTCAAAGTAATCAAAGTGGAGTGGTTGCAAGAAATACCTATTCTACTTTGCATCACACATTCAATGCAAAAGTTGTTTTGTGCCATAATCATTGCAAAAATGATCCAATGAACATGAAATTCATTATAAAGCTTCCTATGGCAATAGAAAATGTACTTAAATTATTTCAATTTCTTCAAAAATAATTAAGTAGGTGAGATTGGATTTTGAATATATGTTATACATGTGATTTGGGGGATTTTCAATATTATGTAGTGCCCAACATGACAATTTCTAACTACTTGCTTTAACTGTATTTTGTATTGGCCTAAAGTATGCTACATTTAGCTTGAATTTTTCAACAATATAAAATGATATTAAATTTTTTTTTCAAGCTTCTCCCATTGCTTTCAATTGGCAACAATGACCTCTTTTAATACAAAATTTTCAAGTGCATTATCTAATTTCAAAAAATGGAAATGCAAAAGTCTCATTTTCTTGGTTAAATCACATGTGACTCAAAATAGTATTTCAAGGTATATCTAAGGAGTCTATAGTACTAGTAGAGGTTCAATGTGCCTCCAATTTGCCAACATAGAATACTTATATGGCCACATTATTATTGTCATCCATGGGGGCCTAATGTGCCTCTAATTTGCCAATATGGAATATTTATGTGGCTATGTTATTATCGCCATCTATGGGGGCCTAGTGTGTCTCTAAATCGCCAACATGGAATACTTATATGGCTACATTATTATTGCCATCCATCAATGTTATCTAATGGTGAATGTCGAGGTGTTGTAGGAGTGGTAGGTCTAAAATCCAATCAATGATCTAGATTTCATATTCCACACCCCATGATACTTGGAGGATATGTAGTACAAATAGTATTAGCAAATTAAAAATTAAAAACAACAAATAGTACAAGTGTTTTATGCAATGAATTTATCACCTAGTAAGAGAAGGATGAAATTTCTTACCAAAGTTCCTACCAAATTAAACCTCGAGTATACACAAATCATGATACATGGTACTCCTTTTCAAATTTATATTGTGGTCTCCACTCAAAGCTTCTGGCCATTCAAATTAAGGTGTGAATTCTACAAAGTGCAAATTGATTGTTCAAACAAGAATCATGGTGAAACTTGTAGAGCATAGCAATTCCTTGAAATTCTTCTTTCCTTCATGAAGATATTATTCATTATTTTGTTGAATAACAACTTTGGCAATAAATTTTCTTTTGTTGTAGAATTGTGATAGACTGTAATTTATTTTTTATATCAAAATAAATAATGCTCAATTATATTAAAAGGATCCAAATTCAAATTTCTAGCTCTTGAGTTCAAATTTTTGGTTTCACCAACTAGCTATAGTCTTCATTGGAAGAAGACTTTAGGCTACAAAGCGAAATTAATTAAATCTAAATAAATGTTGACAAACACTAGTTAAATTATTGCTTTCTTAAAGCCATTTATAAATCCAGTACTTTACCCAATCATGGTCTTTAGACATAGATCAAATTCTACAATTTCTAACCAAATTTGGTGTATATTCTAAAGCTCAAGTTGCTAACAATAGGTCAAATAGAAAGCAACTTCCTACCCACATGCACCTTTGTAATCTCCTCTCTAACTTTAAATCCTTGCATTCACCTTAACAAAATATGATTTACAAAACTAGTGGCTCTAAACTAATATCCAAGAAGCATTCACTATATCAACAACAAACCTTCATCTTTGCATTTATGTAACCAAAATGACAACAAGAGCCCTAAGTCCAAAACAACAATGTACCTCTAATTGTGAGTGGAAAAGAACTTACTACAAATGTTAACTGCAACAAAATGCCAAAAGATATCTTAGCATATAAGAACCAAATATTACATAAGAAAATAAACATGATCATAAAAATGGCAAAAGATTCATGTACCTCATGCCCTTGTTCACAATTATATTGAATTACTAATTAAGCTACAATCTTAAAATTCCACCTAACACAAGCAATGCAAGTTTCTAATGTTGTTGTCACACAAACATGGTTGCCTTCTACTTCAAGTTCCCAATCTCATAAATTATAATGTTCTTCAATCCAAATAATTCTACACTATTCATTCACAATGTAAGGAAAATAATTTAGAAAGATGTTTAAGGGGCTACTACTAGCTCATTGTCATTTTAGCTAAAGTGACAATACTAAAAAACATTAAAACTATTGTACATGTGTAATAATCATGAGGAAAGACCACTCAAAGACCTAATGCCAAACCAAAGAGTTGGAAAAAAAAAGCACAATAAAACCCTCTATAAGTTAGCCAATCTTTGATTGTATACTAACCATAATTAAATATAATTAGTGTACATCCCTTCATCATTTAGTCCATCCACAAACGAATTCATTCACAAAGATACTATTTAGGCTTACGAACATCAATAATAGGAGATTGACTATACTTTTAAATGTCCTCTCCAAAATAATGTTTTTGAGTGCTCATATATTAGTCAAATTTAACAAAACATGATATGAGTACAATCCAATGGACTCTTTTTGTGGTCTCAATGTCCCCTTATGTGAATGTATCCTAGGAGGATTTCCTTGTGCCTATTGAAGCAATTCTTAATGGCCCAAGTTAATTTTGAATAGACTTTTATATACAAATATCAGACAAATTTTGCAGAAAATACAATTTTTTTGGAATTCTAAGTGAGAAAAAAAGTGAGATCAAAATCAAGACTTCCAAAAAACTAATTGAAACATTGAACTTTTTGGTTACGTTTAGTTTGACAACAAGGGAAAGCTACTCCTCTAAAGTAGCTTCTCCCTGCTCACATGGAAGTGAACTTCAAATCTGACTTTCACAAACTCAAAAATTCTTTTTCTTCTTCGGCCGCAGCATGGAAGTTTGTTCTAAGGCACACAATATATCAACTTCCAGCAAACGTGACGACTTCAGAATTGGAGAACCGGAAGAGTCTGTCGAACCCTATTTCCTGTCGCTTCAAATTCTTGCGGACAAGTGCGTTGGGCAGATTTAGGGTTTAGAGTTCATCTATTGTGCTGATGGTGGACGCTGCGACCATCCAGGTTAGCAACGATTCAGTCGATTATGATAGATTCGGTACTTCTTGAAATTTCGAATTTTTGCGTGTTTGATATCTTTGAGAGCGCATCTAGTATTACAGATCTTGCCACAGACTGTAGCTGTATGTTGCAATTAGTTCAATCTTTCGGGGTGTCACAGTGCGCAATTTCAGCCACGGGACTCTGTCAAACCCGGCCCTAAGTGATTCTGAAACCCAGAGCTTCATAATCTCGAGGAAATTCGAAGCCTCTCGTAGAAACTGTCGTTTGTGGCCTCTCGTTGCAATTGCGTTGCTGCTGTTTTCTCCATTCGTGGAGGACAAGTGGTAAATCTGGTATCCCTACTAGGGTTTGGTGTGACAGATTTTCAGGTTGTTGTCAAATTGGGCACAACATGATTAGGGTTCAGGGTTTAGGGTTTAAGGCGACAGATTGTCTGGTTTGTCGCCAAATTCGGCGCAGTGTAATTAGGGTTTAGGGTTTAAGGTTCAGAGTGACGAATTTGCAGGTTTTTTTCGAAATTGGTCACTATGCGATACTGTGTATTTTCTCCAAAGTTGTAACATCTAGTTTTGTATCCAAGTCTCAATTGAGAAGCGCCTCTTCATGGGTAACTCTAGTCTTTCACTCTGACATCCCTATTTATTTCAGGGAGTGATGTTTCTTTTAGTTTTAGGTGAAGAAGAGGTGTTCAATTGCTGGCAGGCCAGTCAATTGGCTGATGATTGCTTTTGCGTGCAACATGCTTGACAGGCGAGACCGTCCTTCTAGAATTAGGGTTTGAGGATGCCTGCAAGCAAGTCGCGAGGACGGCGCAAGCTGGGTCACACTTACATTCGTCTTCATCTGTACGCCTTCAACCTTTGCTGAATGATTCCATTTTTAATTGGTGATTGCGGATCGCATGATCGTGGTGATTCACATCGTCGAACTTCTGGAACGCTTGAGTGATGCTTGTTGTGTGTGTGTGTTTTGCGGACAGGAACTTCGATTCTTCCAAACTCAAGGCATCAGAGGATTTGTTCACCGAAGCTTTGGACTCGGCACTCACAACCCTGTATGGTTGTATCGGCGGTGCGCTGAACTGGGAACTTGTGAAGTTCCAAAACGAGATTGGCATTGCCACAATTCAATGTCAGAAAAGGTACCTGGCAATCGAATAGCTCTTCACCTGCATTGAAAAAAGGAATTTGTCAGAGTCACGATTTCAGCTGTGCGACTCTGGTGGTTTTCTAAAACCCTAATCGCCTCCATTCTCAGAACTTTGACACCCCCTAATCATCTCAATTAGTTGTGATCAATGATCGGGAGCGCCTTGGGTTCTCAGTGTTGACAAGAGTATATAAAAATCTAGAAACCTTAATAATAGCAACTAAGTTATGCTCAGCTCTTGAAGAGTGGTTACCTTACTGTCAAACTAGCGTAGGTCGGAGATCCTGACATGGTTGGCTGTGATATTTGACAGTGATGAAGAGAGAATATGGGCAGCAGCAAGCTTCCTGACCCAAGTGAGGGGCTCGCCGTGTCGCCTTCAAGTTCTGGAATCGTCTCCCTCTCTCCTGCCTGCTTCGGAGCTCCCTCACCCTCCTCATGTAGACTTCTGAAATCTGCTTCTATGTGCTCAATTTTGACATTCACCAGCAGACTTCAACTTGATTGCCAAATAAGGTAGAACTACCCATTAGCACACAGATTTGCTATTTAGCTACTTTGGAGAAGCTATTTGCCAGCTCTCATATTTTTTAGAGATTGAATTGTTTGAGAGAAGTCAATTTCAAAAAGAATGAAAGACATTCCAACAAGAATTGAATCTTTTGTGATTTTTCAAAGGTGAAATGTTAAACTGTGAGTAGACCCTTGTTGAAGCATGACTAGACCATTATTGAAGCTTGGGCTGATGTGTCCGCTCCCCAAGTGTATTGCCATCATGATGAAGGATTAATATAATTGTGGTAATATATGGGTCAGTGATGGAAATGGGAGGAACCTGTAGGTGGCAGAATTGGATAAATGGTGGCATTGGGCAATTCCACCTTAGCTTTGAGGGAGGAGGATGGTTATGACTGCACTCATTTATACTATCAGTGTGTGGTGCACTAATTTTCCAAAGTCACAATATTTGTAAATATGTAAGTATTATAGGCTTAAATATTAATTTATTGTACAATACCATACTTATTTTCATACAAGTACATGTTTGTAGTGACACGTATTTTGTAGTAACATGTTTGTAGTGGTGTTAATTGGATAAATCTATTTTAAGTAGAGGTACTTATTTATGATAGATCCCATGATGGCTTTATAGGGTGATCTATTGTGGATAATAATTGGATGTAGTATTCATAGAAAAGATTTTCTATTTGTATCTTCTTGTTCATTCATCTCTCTTCCCTTCTTGCTTAGGGAAAAGTACCAAAGCTAACTATAATAAGTGAGTCTATGAGATTAGAATGAATTTGAATGAAAATTTCACATTTATATTGAATAAGATAATTGTTTTTGGAGAAAAAAAAATCATTTTTTAATGCACTTTTTCTCACCCTTATGTTTGAACACATTGAGTTGAATTTCTCAACAAATTTTCCATGACATACTTTAGGTTGAAATGCTTAAGTTATTAGAAATAGGTACCTCTACTTTGGTGAATTTCAAGATTTAAGTAAGATAGGAGGTCCCTTAAAGCGCGCTTGGGTTCTAAAAGCATCCTTTAATGTAGAGGTACACTTTCCTTTCAAAAAATTATGTTATCTATATTTGCATCTAAAATTAGATATAACTCAACAATGGTAATTAGGTACTTGTTGACAAAATCTATCACTTGAGTATACCATTCATACAACTTCAATAAAACTATACCTAAAGGATGATCTTCTTTAGGTGCTTAGGTGATCTCTTCTTCATCTGGTAGTGGTAGTACTTGGATTTCTTTATTTGTATTCTTTCCCTTCTTTCTTCTCCTTTGTAGTTCTAGACCTAAATATCTCTCTATAAATTTTTTCAATTGGACAACATTACATTTGGTACGATCCCTTATAAAAGATGTTCTAGTTGTAGGTTGTTGGAACATGATTAAGAAAGTAGGAACTTGGCCCCTACTAGAGGTCTAACTAAGTTTAGGACTTTAAGGCAATTTGCAAAATAGGTTTGAAGAAGATAAAGACTTTGAGGCAATTTGCAAAGTAGGTTTGGAAGAAGATAGAGAACTAAGAACAAATGATTTTTCTAGCCACTTGCAAGCGTAAAATTGTATAACTAGTACATTGTGTTAACCTCGTAGGCTTACACTATATTAGGCAAATTTGGGAAGCTAGAATGTATCATTAGGAGTACACTATATTAGGCAAATTTGGGAAGCTAGAATGTATCATTAGGAGTACACTATATTAGGCAAATTTGGGAAGCTAGAATGTATCATTAGGAGATTTGGGGCTTGTAGAATGTATCAATAGGGGAGAATGTATCATTAGGGGAGATTTAGGGCTTGTGGAATGTATCATTAGGGGAGATTCGGGGTTTGTGGAAATATCATTAGGGGAGATTTGGGGCTTGTGGAGGATTGTAATTAGGGGAGATTCGGGGTTTGTGAAAGTATCATTAGGGGAGATTTGGGGCTTGTGGAGGATTGCGATTAGGGGAGATTTGGGGCTTGTGGAGGATTGCGAGTTCCCGAGCTCCTAAGAACTTAGGAATTGCATTGCAAAAAAAGTATGACATGGCTAAGAGATTACCATGTCATATAATTTTTTTTTCAACTTATTTTTTTATTTTAAGAATTAAAAAAAATTGAAAAAAAATTCTAACATTAAACCATTCTTTAACTTCTCGAGGAACAGTAATGGGAATGGACCTGAAACAATCTTCCAAAACTTCCAAAAATTTTCTAATGTTTATTTAGAATTTATGGTTAAATTTGAAGAATTAAATTCACATTAGAAGATTTTAAAATTAGTTGGACTATAATATCTAATTTTTTGAATAAAATAATTTACAATGTGTCTTATTTGGGTTGGAGTGGGATATATTGCAACCTTTGCATTAATCCCATGAATTATGTCTAAAAAACTGCAAAAATTCTTCTATTGTATAGAAACAAACAATTAGTGGCTGACTGGCTCTAACAATGAGATGATGGTATATTTAGTTGTTTGTATTGTTTTGTATTTTCCAAGGTTGGAAGCATGTGTAGTTAATACAACACTAAAATGTAGTAAGCCTATAACCATATGGAGTAAACTACAAGACCTTTCTATCTAAATGACCCATTTTGTAACTAAATAAGAATGATTTAAAAATTATTAAAATAATGTTATAAATTCCAAACTCCAAATTGTAAATTATAAAACATCCAAACTTAGTGATTCTTGACTTATTGATTCCTCTCAACACTTGATTCCACAAATAGTAGAGAGACGTACTTGTATATCGACTTATATCATTGTTGTTCATTGCATCTACATCATCCAATCATACCACAATGCCTAGGAAGTGCAAAGGTTTAGTTATGACCTAACTCATTTTTTTTGAAGATTTTCGAATGACATAGAAAACATTGGGGTTTGGTACCAACCCCCCAAATATCAAGTTAGGAAATCAACCAAGTAGAGTAAAAAAAAATTTAGCAATTTGACCAACTACCCTAACAATACTTTGGATATTTACTATTTGAATTTTTGTTTTACCAACACACAATTGAGGGAAGGGAGAGTAGGCTGGAAATTTTTGGCTAGTGTGGGATTGTAGGACCTAGCCATCTTGGTAATTAGCCTTAATAATCAATATACTTATTATCGTCTTCATTGTTTATTAGATTGTCTACTTCTTGGAGATGAATGTTAGAATCAATCCCATACTTATCATCAATTTCTTCAAAAAATTGTATCAAGGACAGAATATTATGGTATTATGGTTAGTGAGATCATAATTAACCCTTAACGGATGACAAGGTGACTTTGGAAATCATAAGTTTTTATGACCGTGTGAAGCACTAGCTTAAAAAATTGTAAAAGCACTCATTGTAAGACAAACTATTGTAGAAGACCTCTCCTTTTCTTGCAAAATTCCGAGGATGAATAGTTGCACTTTTATCCTACATAGAGAGATCCTTTGTCATCTATCAGACACAAAACATTTGCCTCGACATTTAAGGGTTAATAGAATAGCATGTGGATGTATTGGCAAAGTTGCAACTCATTAAGGTAATCAAGGTTTGGTTTGGAAGTAGTTGAACTGAATTGTTTGTCCGCCTCCTCTCCAATCCCCATTGTCCGAATTTTGTGCACTGAAGTTTAGAATCAAAACCGAAATATGCTAAAGTAGGAGGTCCATAAATCGACCACTTAAGAACTGAAACTGAATTTTGGGGAGGTGAAGCTTTTTAGTTAGCTTTTAAATATCCGGCGGATCACCATGGGAAATGCGAGCTGTGAACAGGGCGACTTCATCGCAGCCCGGGGAAGAGGACACCGTTTCTGCGCTGTCTACAGTGCGCACTCGGGCAGTCCGGCCATCAACTGCTGCGGTTTCTCTTACAGTGAAATCAGAAAGGAAATACTGTCACCATTAAGTTCAAATTCGTCATCAATTTCGGTTTCAGATATTCGGTTGATAGCAGTTGACTTAGCTAAACGAGAGCTTCACAATTGTGGAGTTGGTTTGAGCTTCGTGGTTTCTGCTTCAGCTTTCATCAGCAAGTCAGTAGAATTTTTTAAGTTATTCTAGTTCGTACTGGAGAAAGGAGTGTTGTGTATGTCTGCATACTGTTACTCTTTCCTTTCCGTCATTCAATCACATATTGCGCTGCAGAGGTCGCTTTGCAGATGACAAGATGAAGTGGTTAGTTACTGTTACTCTCATGTCTCTCTCTTTTCGTAGCTGAAGAGGCCTAGATCAAAGTTGGCATGCATTGTGTGCAGATTTGTTGAAATGCAGTACTTGAACGTTTTCTTTGTTTGGCACTAAATATTTTTAGTTCGTTTCAAGTTGAACTTCATAATCCACTCATATTTTGACTTCCTTTTCTAAGTAGGACTTTGATATTACGGAAAATCATAAAATCAGCTGTGTTATATTCTTCTAGGAATTCATTTCTTATTCGATATGGGACTGAACAATACTGCAGGTGCAACCATGCTGAAGTTTGTTCAGACAGAGAAGTGCAAGCATCACCTATTTCTTAGGAAGGGAAGTGTTGTGTTGTGAACATGGGAACTGTCCATGACAATGCTGTGACAAGGTGACCACACAATAAAATATGATTCCCAGCAGTTGCATAAGTCAGCAATTCATGCTGCCCCTAATAGAAATTGCATGGGCCTCACCATTTATGTTAATTCCACATCCATCTTCTCACAATCTAGTATGCCTAAAATAAGAATGCACAAAATGAGGCTATTTCCTGACTTCTGTGATGCATCCCTTCTCCCCGATCAGTTTTCCCAAAAAAATGGATGAAAAACGAATTTCTTACATTCAGTAAACAGTTCTTTTGTCGTCCATCAGGCGCAAAACATCCATGTCGTCGCGGTTTAAGGGTTAAATTATGGAGATACCTATTTTATAAAATTTACTCGTATAAAACCTCACATTAAACTCTTCATAGATCATATTTTTGTTACTTAATGGGGTGTTAATTCATATGAAAGACGTGGATATAGAAGATTCTACATATCTATGCAATCAAACTAAAAAAATTCTTCACCAATGTTTTTCAATCAATTATCATGTAAAACCTTTTCGTGATCTTGTCTTTCAAGTGTCTTTGAATCTGTGCTTCAATTCTGCCATCCTTGAGCAGATGGTCGTCCAAATTTGTTAATTGGGCACGTTTAAATCCTACAAGGCAATTTTTTTGGCGCCTGGAGCACATGCCGCATTCAATCTTGCTGTATCAAATCAGTCTCCTCATCGAGTATCATTGGTGGAGGAGACAAACCCTTTCCGAATGCTGCAATGAGGATTGCATCTGCACGACCTACAAAATCAAGCGTTTAAATTACTTCCTTACCCTGATATGGCTTATATCTTAAGAATAGAGAAGCTGAGCTTGTACCCAAAAGTGACTAGCAGCAGGAAAATAAAAATAGAGAAACTGAAGCAGTATTTACAAATAATTCCAGATGTCACTAGAGTCAACATCCTTAAACTCCTTCAAAATGGGGGTGCTGATCGTGTTTCAGAGAAAAGTACGGGTAAATCTGATGAATAATGCCACATAGGTGTTGGCAATCATAATTTGAAATAGTGCTGGATTAAAAGGATAACTCTAATATCTCAGTAAACCAACAGTCAATTCAAAGCAAAGATACTCTTCTAGCTAAGCCTCGAAGGAGGAATTTCCGTACCATGATCCTTTTTGCGCTTCAGCTGAGGTCCCAAATCAGGGAAGAGAGCCATGGCCAGGATTCTACTGTCATCCTGCATTCGACAAAATCTCATTGTTATACGACATTCCTATGTCTTGCCTCCGACAGCTTCATCGAACTCAAATAACTTTCATAGACACTATCACCCTCTCTTAATAAACTGCCTCGAAGGGACAAATGGGCTTCTAAATGCACTCAAACTTACCATACTTGATTCCCCAACATTACTTCTAAATGCACGCACATGTTGTGTACATACATGATTGTACACAATATGACAGACATACACGGAATTTGCAGAGTGTCATTACAGACGGTTGAGAGTAAAAGAAATATGGCAAAGAACGCAGACCTTGGTATACTGTCTCCCAGATATTCCCATCGCGCTCTTCCATGCTTGAGCTCGAACAGGCACCACTTTGAAGCCTAAGGCCATCAGTATTCCAACCCACATACCATAGCCGAAACCACAACCATACCAACCCTGCAACAAATGAAGCACTATCATCTTAGACAAGTGGAAGACAACAAGCTCAAATATTTCAACAAAAGTCTACCCATACTTCGCCATACTTCGCATATTCATGTATACCATCAGCTACCTGCTTTCCATCCTTCGGAAAAGGCGTGGCTTGCTCCACATATGCTACACTACCTGCAAGTGAACTTGCCAGAAGGCCATAATTAGAGCGGAGTAAAACAGATCGACTGATAGGTAACAACAACTGATTGTGACCATGGCCTAAAAGTGAACTGATTCAAATGTACATGATCTGAACATGAGAGCCTAGGTTTGCTTAAGAATTAGCACTTTGAAAATTAATAATTCAATCATAAAGAGTCCCCAAAAGCATGCTAAGATGCGTTGGAATTATCTCTCAAATTCCAATAGAAATGAAGGCAGTCTATTAAAAGGGACCATGTTCAAATGCATATGTGAATGCTCTTAGACGTACACACCTAAACCACAGCTAACTAAAATTAAAAACAAAAACTTGCATCGAAAAATGACTACGGATATATGAACGGAGGCAGGAACACAGGATGCACACCTTCTGGTGCATTGATCCCATTCACAAGGTCAACGATCGAGCTGGCATCATGCCGTCGTCTCATGGTTTTCCCAATCTGTACTTTCACACATGGAACGTCCAGAACCTGCAGCACACGGTGTCAAGCAGGAAGGACCTCAGACAAAATATTCATCAGCTTCCCGATGGCTTGATGGATCTTGTCATCAACGAGATGAAGAACCAAAAATTTGAGTTCATTTGATTTCTTCATAAGTAGGACGAAATGAGCGTCCGTGAGCAACAAGCATTGATGGGGATTACCTCTTGACTAGCAGCCCGCAGGACGGCAATTGCACCAGAGACATCAGGATCTATCCCAAGCACACAAGCATTGCTTGGTACATCACTAACCTGCACGAATACAGGAGCATTAAGT
Organism: Climacium dendroides; assembly: GCA_950106755.1. Lineage (NCBI taxonomy): Eukaryota > Viridiplantae > Streptophyta > Bryopsida > Hypnales > Climaciaceae > Climacium > Climacium dendroides. Next base: position 21,492,374 of record OX467092.1, on the reverse strand, counting down.
ACATGTCCAAGACAAACTCGAAAACGGTCAGCAAGCTGATTAACTATGCAAACATTCCACGTTCTCATACCTACATTGAGACCATCAAGTCCAACACTCCAAGCCGCTGCCTCCAGATCCTCGCACAGCTCCTCTGGCACTGGACATAGGCAGGCCACAGAAATAAATGAGACCTGCATCACAATTCCATAAGCAGCATATATTCAAGAAGGTTTTCCATTTCATTCTGGAAGATACAAATGTACGAACATCTTAAGTTCTGAAATAGATGATTACATTCTGCTATTTCTCCTTCCTCCAGTTCTGATTCCTCTGGATCTGGTTTCTGACTATAGTCATTCTCCCTCGTAGTTTTCTTGACAATAATTTCAGGAATTTCCGTAGCATTTTTCATTCCTCTGATTAGCGATGGCTGCCTGGACCTGCACAAGCCCAGCTACTAACCTTCAGTAAAGAAACAAGAAAGGATCATATCAACTTTGAGATCCCTCTACAGTTCATTATTGGGTTCATTATTGAGTTCTTCTTTCCAACTCCTGAAGAGAGCAACTTAAACACGACACCAATCACCTCAACACATTGTCAAGTATAATTATAGGCAGCTTGGAATGTGAAGGAAGAAGAGGTGAAATTACTTGTTCCTGACAAACGTTGAAGGTATGCGCAGTCGGGCCACCATTGGGACACTTAAGGACGACCAGTCGATTGTGGGCTCTAATTGGCAGAGGCGACATTTTGTAAGAATTCGACTTTTCCAGCATGCACACAAAGGTGCCGTTTCCTTCTGCCATTTCAGGGTAAACAAAACAAAACAATTCAAATTGCATCCACTTTGCGTTTCTCGTTATCGCTTCAAATCTGAATGATTATCCTAAATACTATCCAGAATAACATCAGACATAGCCACCATAACATTCTAAAACATATCGCTTGCGCCGTATCCGCCTTCGCAGACATAAAATGAGCTTTTGCACAAATAAAATCTGGATTCCTTTCTCAATTCTTTGTTCATTAATTACAAAGGGTGTTCAGGCAGCTCAAGAATATTACGAATAGCTTAAAAAAAAAGCACAATTCAAACACAGAGAGCGTGAATTTAAATGACGGGTGAGCACCGTACCCGCTGCTTTTCAAAGAGACTGCGAAGCTTGCCCAAAGAAACAGACGACACCATCGACGGCGTGAATCGTCCTGCCGCTATAGCAGCTCCCACAGTCGCCACACCCTTCCATGGGCCTCCCTTCATCGTTCTCGTCACGAATTCGCTACTCGTCCTCCTTTCAAAGCCTCGTAGTTTAGGCTACTGTTCTCTCAGATTCTAGACTATTGAATAGCGGGAACACCCTATCAGCAGACGCACCAATACAAAGAAGAAAACCAAATAAAACCTTCCAGTCACCCACTAGTCAATGTTACTGGAACCAAGTTACTACGCGAGAAAATGCAAAGCCAGGTCATGAAAAGCTCCAAAAGGTTTAATATCACAGCAGGAAAGCCAATGACTACTCACTTAACAATTTCTCGCTGGATATCATGGCCATTTGAAACCTCAGCGAACTGCAGATTTCTAAAACCGGGAAAGCGTTCTCCAAAATGTGTGAATATACCTGTTCAACATCCAAAACGAGAGCTCTTTGCATGGCAGTCTAGGTTACTGGCCCCTCCTTCAACTTTGATCTCCGCATCCAGCCTGAGTGTCAATGAAACACCATTTGAAAATTAGAACCATTTGAAATATTTTGAAAGAAATTGGATGAATCCTATGCATTGTGAACAGAAAGTCACAGTAAGCTTAGATACTGAAATTACCGCAAAATTCGAACTCCCTCTCTCCAACCGCATTGAAGTCTTGAGGCGAGCGCAGAATCAAATCTATAGTCAATCACAGCGCATATCAAACAGGTGCTCAATGCACTAAAAAGCGAGCGAGAACCCTAAATTTCGCTTCACCCCAGGTTTCAGAACAAACCTACTAAACCCTAAAACCTCACTTGCAAGAATCAGCCCCTCACATGCGGCTTAAAACAACAATCAGCCTTAAATGGCTTAAGGTATGTTCACATTTGGTGTTAAAAAGGTTTTGTTACTGAGGGTTTTAGGAATGAATTTAAGGTAGAGGAACCTATTTCGGACATGCCCCCCATTTTGGTTTCATAGACTCACCTATTTTAGACAACAATTAAATGCACTGGTTATTGTGAAAGATTCTCTATTGGTACTTTCTTGCCCAATTATCTCTCTTTTTTCTTGGCTTAGGGAAAAGTGCCAAAGGTAACCACAATAGGTGAGTCTTCAGAACCAGAATGGGTCCAGATGAAAAATCCATTTTTATATTCAAAGAAATATTCATTTTAGGAGGAAAAATTCCGGGTTTTTTGGCATTCTTTGGCAACCTTGTTTTTTGTACACCTTGAAATAATATGCTACATGACTTTCCCAAATAATACACACTAAAATGCTCAAATTATCCGAAATAGGTACTTCTACCTTAGTTCTACTTTGGACCATATTCACATTCTAAACAACACCTCTGACACCTAGTACAAACTTCTACCAAGGTTTTCAAGAGGGGGAATGTTATCTTTTTATTGAAATTTTCAAAAAATTGAGAAAGAATAGGTATACTACAATAGTATGAAAATGTGTGAAACATAGAAAAATAATCCTCAACAAAAATATTTTTCTATTTCTTTCTAGATTTTTTACTTTTCTATTTGTATCTTTTTTTGTAAGCAACAAACATGACAGTGCCAACAATAAAATTAGGGCTATGAGTAGTTAAGTAACAATTGCAATGAGAGGCAATATGCTTTTCAAATGAAAGAGCTCATCTTCAATTGAATTAAATTCCACTATATCTGAAGTTGGAAACAAGTTCCAAAAAAAACAGTTTTAAAGCCAAACATGGTCAATAGTCAATTGGGTTTAGATTGAGATGTTTCAATTCCATTTTAAGAATTATTGGCATTGATAATGTTTTTTTTCTTTTCTTTTTTACCTTTTTTTAATGAATCATTTTTTAGAGGATAAATTTATAGTATGTATTTTTCTTTTGAAATTTAAATTTTAGAATTTAAATTCAATTTTTAAGTATAAAAATTAAAATTAAACATCCATAGTGTAAAAAATTTATACTAATATCATGTCGCAAGCTACAAATCAAAGTTTTTTCACTTTCAATGTCTACAACTTGCATAATTCTTTTCCACCAAAATTTTCATTCTTTTTCATATTATTCTAGTGCAAGATTGTGTAATTGGATATCCAAAAATAAGATTAATATTTTTTCTTTATGCAATGAAAACAAGCAATTTTAGAATAGTTTAGGATGAAATATAAACTTGAAACTTCATTATTTAAACACATATCCCATTTGAACTAATGTGCAAGGAATTGCTTAATTTTTCTTTGTATTTAGAGAGAATAAAATATTATAACTCATTGATTATATTCACATAGATAAGTCTTCTTTGCACTAAGATAAAATAGCCCATTGCAGTCAAATGACCCATTGTAATCGCCTAGGAAATGACCCGTTGTGGGGTTTTTTCAATATGTGAGATGTGGGCCACAATGCATGTCTTACATGACAGTAATGGAGTGAATAGTGACCTCATTAGGAATTTCTAACTTTTTAGTGTGCAATTCATTGTAAAACTCAACTTTTTAGGCCTTCCATAATATAAAATATTATGGCTACATTAGGTAGTAAGATGAGTATTATGGATTCAGATTTTGTTGGTTATGGAGTAGCCTACAAACTCTTTTGGGCTGAACACTTCAAAAATTCCTAGCAAATTCATACTTTGTTAAAAAAATATAATTTCAATTGCACTTGTTGTTTCTCATACTTGTCCTAGTGTGGGAAAAAAATTGAAAAAATTTAGTAACAAGATGATGTCAAACTCTTGATTTTGACAACAATGGGTTGGTTTACCTTCACCAATTCATACCTTAAATTTGATTGTTTGTTTTGTTTGTTTTGTTTTATCTGTTACGTTGAGATCTCCTAGACTGTGCGTCCTCTGGTCACATGTTTAATATTGTTGGAAAGCTCTTGGCAAGGAGGGGTGCATGGACTTTGTTTTGTGGTGTTTCAACTTATGATGTGAAAGTTATTGATTTTTGAAATTTTTAGGAATTAGAAAATTACTTTTACTTTTATTTTGATTATGGCAACAGCGCAAGGTTCACTAGTATTTATTAAAACATTAGGAATACAAAATTAAAAAATCTTTCTAGGCCAACTAAAGATTGAATATTAATTAATTTATATAATTTTATAAAATATAAATTAATTAATTATAATCTTCAAATGAATAAATTTATATTATTTATTTGATCATTTGATCATTTAAGTAAATTATTTTATATTATTTATATTTAAATTAGTTTCAAAATTTTCTTTAGAAAGGTAAAAAACTTTAACTCAAAAATTTGGTCTTTGAAGTAAAATAAAAGGTCTTTCTTTGAACTCTATAGTTTTTTAATAAAAAAATTTATGAATCATATATTATATAAGTATTAAATAATTATTACAATAATTTATAATGACCTTGTGCATGTTGTAATTGGTAATCTCATAAAAACAATATGTATTATGTAAAGCAATGAAAACACAAGCTTTTTATGTACATATGGGGTGGTAGTAAGTAAAACAAACCATGTGGGATATTTGAATGAGAATTAGGTTGAAAATTAAACAATAGAAAAATTCATTTGTCCAAAAATAAATTCTATATAAGTAAATAATATTATTTGACAAAATCTATCATGGGGTGTAATTATAGATTTAAAAAAATTAGGATATATTGTGGTTTTGACATCTTATTACTCATTTTATTAGTGCTGCCATTGAATTTTAATTAAATTTAAAATTATTCCCCTCATATGTCAAATTTTGTTATAAAATTTGTTAATTTTTATTTATATATCATTTTAATCTTAAAATTTAATTAAATTTTTTTAAGGCTTGCCAAATTTGTTTGAAATAAATAATGAATGTTAGTACTCTAACATCAAAAAGTCAAAGTGCTGGAAATATATATTTTGTATGAATAACTATTAAAAAATATTGATTAAGTTTGTATTATCTATATAAATATAAACTATATTTTTTCTAATCTAAAAAAATCTTCAATTGATTCAAGTTGCTTCAATAATTTAAAAATCATAGTGTTGGTTGCTTTTATTACAAAGGTCTTCTAAAGCTTCATATAGGACCTAAAAGGAAATCGATGAAGTACATCCAAGTAAGTTGAAAAACAATTTTTGTCTATTCTTTAGTAATGTGACCATTACGGTCAATTGTTGCTTCATGATGTCTAAATTTATCTCAAGCCATTTATTTTGACTTTAAAACTCCAAATCTATATTTCCTTCCAAACTAAGAGCTCCTAGAGATAAAATTGGTTTCATTTGCCATAAAATCCAAGTGAAAATATTCTATACAAGTCATGTGGAACTTTGTTGTATATAAAAGTAGTGATTGTAGAGTATATTAAAGCTTTTTTTATATTAAATTCCTCATTTTGTACTTGTATTTTTTTAGGGATAGTATAAATGTTTGATAGAGAAATCTTAAATTTGGAGTCATGTTTCATTTAATGATTTGCTTTGAATGCATAATTGAGACATTGTAGTCATTTGATTGAAATTGATGCTTAAAAGTTTTAACTAGAATTTATATTAAATTTTGATACCATGTAATAAAAAAAATATTCTATAAAACATAAGTATTATGGGTATAAAATGACAAGTCACAAATATAGTTTATATTGTAAAATCTACATATCTTAAAAGATTTTTTGTAAAGACCTAGATTTTTTAATAATAGAAAAAACCTTCCTTACACTTACTAATTTCATCTTCATTATACATGTAATTACAAATGTAATAAACTGCAAATATTGCTCATATTACTTCACAAATTACTTTAGTTGGTATGATATACTAATTGTTCGTAAAGTTTTTTTTCATCAAAATATAATTTATTTTAAAATTTATTTAACAATTTAATGGAAGAATGATGATATTTATTTTTTACTTCTCCTAGGAGGTCACAAAAAAAATAAGAATTCTAAAAATATATACATAATTTATAACAATAAGTGCATTTTTCATTGATTGCATTAATTTGATTTTTAAAATGTAAAGAAACTATTGTGAACTACAATGAAATCTACATACATAAGAAAAAACCACAAATCCTAAAGAATCTTACATGAGATGAAGATTTCACAAATCTAAAATATGGCTTATTTTAGTGCTATATTTGGTGCTATACTTTGGTAAACTATATCATCCATCCATCTATCATAACTATTGTCTAATCAAGTGATGTAACATACTACTTTTTCCAAAATATAATTATTTTCTACCAACCATACTAATAAGGTACTAAATTCACTATCCAGTATAAGACAATATTAATTAAACCATGAACTTTGAGTCCAAGTATAAGTAAGTACCTTACAACCATTGAAAGTGCTTATAACATAGGTATCCTATAGCCATAGAAGGGGCTGCTAACATAGGTGCCTATGTTCATAAGCTCAAAATTCAAGGTTCACATGCTAGCAACTCTTACAAAATAACCATGACAAACACCTAAAGAATGGCCCATTATAGTCTTATATAGTCCTATATGACAAGCATTTTTCAATATATGAGATTTAGGCACTACAAGAGAAAGGAGTATTTTAAGTATAGTTCTAATAGTAATGAACTTTTAAAGAGATTTTTAGTAAAATCTTACTAGAAATACATATGTTTTCAATAAAATTTTACTAAAAATCTCTTGTAAAGGTCATTACTATAAGGACTATACTTCCAAAACTATACTTAAAACACCCTTTTCTCTTGTAGTGAAGCTACTTTAGATTGAGTTAATGGCCACAACCAATATCTTGGGTGAATGATGGCAATGGAGTGATTAGTGCCTACAATAGGAACTTTCATCATAAGAAGTGACCTTTTTAAGCCTTTATGTTATAGCCATAATACTTATTTATTTACATCATGGATCCAACTATCAAATTTCTATTCTTTTTTCAAGTTAGTATTTACTTTCATATCTTACAAGAGTAATTTTTTTATTAGCTTCAAAACTTGATCATTGAAATATTATCCATTTAGATTTAATATTTTGTCTCTTTTTTTTAGTCTTCTAAACAATCTATTTTTTTCAATAATGCTATGCTTTGGGAACATTGAAAACTTCCAAAAAAAATTTGTACTCATATCGAGGTTTGTTTTATTTGAGATTATATTTCATAATCTCTCAACAATTATTTGTAATTCATTTATTTTATTAAAAAATCTATTAGATGAATTTTTGTGGCATGTCCTGAAGCCAAATGAAGAATTAACTCTTTAGAAATTTTACTTGCAAGAACTTGACATTGAATATACTATGCATTTATAGTCAATCTTCACTTTAAAGCTTCTAAGAATCTTGTTAGAAAGACTATGACATCCCTTTATAATTAGCCTTCAATTTAACATTTTAGGAATATTGCCATCTTCTTAACCTTAACATTGAATGCTATCTAGTCTTCACCTTAATAGCTAGAAAAATTGCCCCTCTATTGTCATAACTTCAGACGTTCTATGTAGTCATATTCATTAATCTTTGTATTGCCTTAGTTCCACACTTTTGACCTCAAAAATTAAGACCTTCATAGTCAATCTTCAAGAACAATTGACCCCTTTATAATCCTTATCCTCATATTGACTTATATATTGCCTTGGCCCCACATTTTTGGCCTTAGACATTTAATACCTTCATAGCTAATCTTCAAGAAGAATTGGACCTTTCACTATTTTTATCCCCACACTTCTGACTTTAGATGTTTTATATCTTCATAGTGAGCTTCATAGCAAATCTTCACCCTAATGGCTACAAAGAATTGGCCCTCTCTTGCCCCAGGCCAAAAAATTCACTAATAAAGCTTTATTTTGAGTTTATATTATAGTCTTAGAAACACTCTAAACAACATCAACAATATTGCCTTGAAATAGAGTTAATGATAAAGTGTTTGGGAAAAACAAAGGATGAAACTCCCTAGAACACCCAAATTGAGGTTTGATGGAGTTTGGTGCATTGTTTCTTTTGTACTTTTCTTAGTTAAACCTTCCATTGATACTTGTTTACAAACACAAAATAGAATTTACAATTAACTCCAATATGCTACTTACGTTCTCCTTCGCAAAAGAAAACTCTAAAACAATCAAACCCTTCCCTTGAATTTCTCCCACTTTAAATAATCCTAACATCAACATTTGCATCCATGATGCAAGACGCTAAATCTGTCCTATGAAGTGGGACCAATAGGGTGAAAACGCAAGTTCTCCGGGATAAAAGTAAAATCTTGCCCCCTATTTTGTGCCGTGTCTTGGGTATATTTTAGATCGTTCCCAGCAAATTTGGGGTCTTTGATTGCAAATATGAATTCAAAATTTGCAGATTTTTTCATGTGTGAAAAATAAAAAATTCCTGCATTTTCCCTGGGATGAAATTCTTATGTTTTCACCCTACTGGTCCCACCCATCATTTGGAAATAGTTCCTGTTTCTTAGTCCTAGTGTTGCACAGTCTCCCCTCTAACGAGGGTACGTAAGTTCTAGTCTCAGAGTCTCTCTCCATGACTTCTCTCCAGAAGTCGGGAAGTGTTGCGGGGAAGCCCAATAGCGGTTGGAGTTACATCTCTCTCGCTTCTTGCAAGTGAGGTTTTAGGGTTTTAGCCATGGCCGGGCGATTGTCCACTTTCATTTCACCTCTGCTTTCTCGACTTCCGTCGTGACGACTACTTCGATCCGCGTTTCTTTAGGTTTATGAAGTTTTGGACTTGGGGCTCTGCTTCAATTTCGAAAAGGAATCGAACGGGAGTTTGGAAAAAAGTGAATGTTTATTTGGCAGTAGTTTGAGGTCGTTTCGGATTGGTGAATTAGCTGAAAGGACTTCAGAGTTATTGACGTCGAGGGATTAGTAGGTTTTTCCTGAAACTCGGGGTGGAGCGAAATTTAGGGTTTTGGCTCACCTTTGAGTGCATTGAACACCTGTTCGATACGCGATGTGATTGCCGGCAGATTTTGATTCTACGCTCGCCTCATCTATTATAAGTTTACCTTTCTGCATCCCTGGGTGCTTTGTATGTATTCTTCGGGGTGGGACTCCAGATAAGATGGCATCATTCTCATTCTCAGTGGTTAAAAAGAAGACGCCTTTCCAGAAACACAGAGACGAAGAAGAAGCTAAAAAGAAGGTAAGATTTAGTGGAACGTAGTGCTTTGAGATAGTCTGATGCTCATTTAAGAGCATCTTCTGTGATATTGGGATGGTGAATGATCAGTGGTTTCATTCACGTCACTTTGAAGAGCCCAGGTGTATCCGTCTTGCTGAACAGAGGTAGAAGAAGCTTGAATGTTTCTTGTCAAACCAAATTTTCATTTCGTTGCCGCTTATTGAAACAAGGATATGTCTTGCAGCGAGCTGATGAAGAAGCTGCACGACTTTATGAGGAGTTTGTGGAGTCGTTCAAGGCAGATGATGTTCCTGGCGGAAAAGCGTTTGTGCGTGGTGGGACTATCAACCCCGATGCTAAACAACCTATCTCTGAGAGTGCACCACCAAGTAAGCTATGGAGAATTGACAGACATATGTCACTGCAACCCTAAATTGAACTTCGTTTACAGCGGTCATTTCCCCCCTGGAATTAGAAAATGGAGAATATTGTCAGCGTGTGCTGGTTAATATCGGACCATTGCTTACGAGTGCCTTTTTTGCTTAAAGTCTTGGGTACGGACTGATTCTTGATATTGGTGCAGATGCACCTGCCAAACAAGAAACGCCAACATCTGCAGTTTCCAAAAAGCCGGGTAGCAGGTTTGTGCTCCTTCGGTCGTTTTCGTTATCGAACTTAGCTCATTCTTAAGTTATTTCAGTTACTATCGATTATATCGCCAAGCAGCTCTATTAGCCAGCACATATTAATAAATCATTAACTTTAGTGACAAAGGTATATCTTGTGACCGGAGTGCTCAAATATCCCCATTACTAATAATTTATTTGCCTGTTATCCAGATACGTCCCCTCGTTTATTCCTCCTGGGTTAGCGGCAATGGTGAATAAAGAGAAGGAGCCTGAGAAAAGGGTATGCATATGGTCCTTCTTTTGGTATTAATCTTTCTTCTGACAAGAGAAGTGACGGTCATTCTTCTATACCAGCAAGTGCCCGGACATTTCAAGTTGGTGATTGTTTTTATTCATTCCGTTACATCTTGATTTTTCACGGATTTCATTTTCGAGGCTGGTTCTTTACAGAGGAAATATTTGTTTTGCTTCCATTCTGGACACCTGCCATTGTTTGCGCTGTTGTCTTTAGAACCCACGGGATTTGATTTGTTTGAGCTTTGTCCGGAACCTCATATATTTTACTGTTGGTCATCGTCTAAACATTTCTCGTGGAGGTGGTTTTTGGTTCATTCACGTGTGACTTTTAGCTGACTGGGGTATTTGTAGTCGGACCAGAGGGATGAAGATCGGACCAAAGACAGAGATCGAGGAAAGTCTCGAAATATTGATCATTTTATGGAAGAGCTAAAGCGAGAGCAAGAAGCTCGGGATAAGCGAACTGCAGAGCGTGAGAGCCGCCGAAATGATAGGAGATCTCAAGGTTCTGGAATGGTAGTCTTTCGTTCGTATCCATTTTCTTCTCGTGCATCAGGTTCATAGAGGATGAAACAGAACGCGCTGATGTTTGTGTACTCTTTCTTATTCAAGAACCTACTGCTTGGCTAAATGCAGCGATCATCTGGAATTGTGGCTTTTCAGCTTGGTACTGCACAGTCTGAATGTTCTTTTTTTCTGTGCACCTAAATTTTTCAATGACATGTGTGGTGTTAGGCATAGTCTTCTGGAGAAGCCTCTATTTATGAATATATTTGTGGGTTGATACTAATTATTACGCATCGTTTATTTGCATTGGAAGCAGGTTGATCAGATGAGTATAGGAATGGATGATTTTCCACTTGACCCTGATGATAAGCTGGGGTCTTTTGATGAGGGAGATCCACAAACTACCAACCTATATGTGGGCAATCTGGCGCCTCAGGTCACACTCTTCATGATACTGCTTACTTTTCTGACTGAGTTTTGACCGAAAATGTTGAATCAGCTATCGTTCTCTCTTCTGTAGTGGTGGTCTTGTTACTTGATTAAATTTTGCGTTCGTAATGGGAGACTTACGGAACTGCGAGGAGTTGTTACAGGTTGATGAAAACTTTCTGCTGAGAACTTTTGGGCGTTTTGGGCCCATCGCTAGCGTCAAAATCATGTGGCCAAGGACAGATGAAGAGCGCAGGCGCCAGCGGAATTGTGGCTTTGTTGCATTCATGAACCGCAATGAAGCGCAGGCAGCTAAAGATGAGATGCAAGGTATTCTTACTTCAAATGGTTGTAACAATTTGTCCAAGCTCACATCCTGTTATTTGAAACCCGACGCAAGAGGTTGAAATATTTAAATCAAGGTCTTTGTATCGCTAATGGGTTATAATGTGTAGGTATAATTGTGTATGAATATGAGCTAAGGATCGGCTGGGGGAAGTCAGTATCTCTCCCTGCTCAGGCCCTTCCTGCTCCTCCACCAGGACAAATGGCTATTCGAGCCAAAGAGGTATGCTGCAAGGTTTCAGCAATTCTCAACTTTTTTCTTTCTGTACGAGGTGTGAATTAATGAATAGACAGCTTTCAGTCGGGCATCTCATGTTTTAGACATTAGTCAAGTGCTTTTTTTTTTATCAAGGTACTCAGTGATATGTTTTAGGCCTAATTTGAGAACCTTATCATAACTACTCTTGTATTGATCCGTATTTGTGCCTATTTTTCAGGGTGCAACGGCGTCTACAGTTGCCTGGTCAGGACCTGGTGGTCCATCCATTGCATCTGCTTCTGGGCAGAATGCTGAATTGGTGAGTTGCAATTTCTATTTTCTGACCATCGTTCATCGTAGATCCTACCATTTGTGTATGTAGTTTGGTGTTGCATTTCTAAACTCGTGCAATCTCGTCCTTGCAATCAGGTTGTGACACCAAATGTGCCAGATATTCAAGTGGTACCACCAGAAGATGATCATCTTCGTCATGTTATAGATACGACTGCAATGTTCGTCCTTGATGATGGTTGTGCATTTGAACAAGCTATTATGGAGAGAGGCCGAGGCAAACCTCTGTTCAACTTCCTTTTCGACCTGACATCGAGTGAACACACATACTACATTTGGCGGCTCTATTCCTTCGCTCAGGTATCTTCAGATTTCTTTTTACATTGTTTAGTGTGGTGATTGCAGCAGCTGGCACAAACATTCAATTTTTCACAAAACACTGATCTAATCGTAAAAAAAACCGTATCTTTTGTATACAAGCTCATTCTTGGAGGAGCTTTTGCCCTTTAAGTTCAGCTTACAGAGAATATAGAGTCTTTCGATCTCTCTCGAGGTTAAACTAATTCTCTATATCTATCCAAAAAAGGGAGAGTTGTAGGTGTATAGCCAGTGGGAGTTCTGAACTAGCTGATGACAAGGGTGTGACGGTGAATTGTAGGGAGATACGCTTCAAAGATGGCGGACAGAGCCTTTCATCATGATAACTGGGAGTGGGCGGTGAGTATGGATATATGTATATATTTGTGCCTGCATTCAAATATCAGTGCTGCTGCTGGTTTTAATCCGATGAGAATTTTCCTCGACTTGACACACGTATCTCTCACTGCTCAAAGGCATGAGATTTTGACATCTCTCCTTAGAGGAGAGATGTGTTCATTACTGGTCGACTTTGTCTGATCGCGCACCTGTTGGTAGCTTCTGACATTTATTACTCCGAACTGATTGTAAGGATTTAAGTCCGGCAGCCAGAATGCGAACGGCTTAGCTTGACGCAGATTCCAAGGTTTAGCATGTTAACTGTTCCGCACTGCATGGTTCCCCCCAATTTCTCCTAATTTCAGTTATAAGCTAGAACGAATCTCTGACAAGTATGTTGGTAACATTATGCTGCGTCAACTAACTTTTAACTCTACTAATACGGGCTAACAGGAGCATAAGCTGGACTTTGCTTTTCGTTACTGGGAATTTTCATCACGAGATTACTGTTTTCAGGTCTAGTAATTGTGAGGAAATGTTGTTGCCTCGTCAGCATATCATGACATGCAACTGATGGAAAATGAGCCCCATACTCCCTTTCAGGGGGCTCCAAATGCTTCGTCCTTGTCATGAATGTGGCATAAGTTTGTAGTGACTCAGGAACTCTTGTACCTACAACCTTCAATACTTGAGGTAAATCTTGCTCAGTTGTGACCCAGGGTCAAGGACAAGTATGCGCCATATATAATGCTCTTCTTTCTTTAAGGGTCAATTGGTGGCAACGTGGTTTGTCTCAAAATGTGGAACTCTGGCTCGTGTCCTGCAGATGGATACCTCCTGCATTGCCAGCCCAGGATTTTAGCAAGAGCCCTAATCACGAGAAGACTGTGGCCACTACTTATGCTGCTGGAAGGGGCCGGGTAAGCAGAGTGGAAGTTTTGTTTCTTAGACCAGGAAAACTCTGTTTATTAGTCTCGTGTTCAGCGTGAGTGAAGCACTGCTTTGATACAATTTAGGGGAGGGCTTTTTGTGATCTCTGGATGTGGAGTTAACATATCTTGCAGCACTTGTGATATTGTGGTGAAGTTGCTGTACCTGAATGTATCCTAAGAACTTTCTTGGAATATTGTGTTGAATGACTGGCTACTTTTGAGTTCTCACTGCTAAGTAGAAAGTAGCTGACATGTCTCATTGTTGTCAGTTCGACAATGTAGCTGAAATTCTCATATTGCATGCTTTTTTTCTCTAGAGAATGGACCAGGAGCGAGCTTTGACCGACGGTCAGCGCGATGAATTTGAGGATATGTTACGGGCGTTGACACTGGAAAGAAGTCAGATTCGAGAAGCTATGGGTTTTGCCCTTGACAACGCAGAAGCTGCAGGAGAGGTAGGAGGCTGGGGCTGTCTGAGTAGCGTAGTGTTCAGTACGTCAGCTTCAGTACTTACTGGGAGGCATTATATCCAGTTATTGCTCATAGTTGGATTGTAAACGACAACGTGGGAGGTTTGTTGGAGAGAAACTGGTGTTTTATAAATTCATTTTGTTTATTCTATTTCTAAGATGTGTGGCTTTGACGTATTTGTGGGGGAGGGCATTTCCTGAAGATGGTTATAATAGTCTAACCTGTTCGTGTATAGAAAACTAACGGTCAGATTGACGTTTCTTTCTGTAATAGGTTGTGGAGGTGTTGACTGAATCTTTGACTCTGAACGAGACACCTATTCCAAGCAAAGTGGCTCGTCTTATGTTGGTGTCTGATGTTCTACACAATAGCAGTGCTCCTGTGAAAAACGCATCTGCATATCGCACTCTGTTTGAGTCACGTCTTCCAGACATAATGGAAAGTTTCAACGATCTATACCGGAACATTACTGGCCGAATTACAGCGGAAGCTTTGAAGGTAACCCGGTGAAGATGTTGCATAGATGTTCTAGGATGCGTTCTCCATCTGTTAGCTCTTCCGAATGCATATATGTTTCATTTGCCCCCAGGGTTTGTGCTTGTTTCAACTTCTTCCGTATTTCTCGTTTTTTTAATTAAGCTTGTGGCATGACTGGTATTGGCAGGAACGCGTGTTGAAAGTTCTTCAAGTTTGGTCCGACTGGTTCTTGTTTTCAGATTCTTTTGTCACTGGCTTGCGTGCAACATTCTTGCGACCAGGGAACTCAGGAGTGGCTCCTTTCCACACTCTCTGTGGGGACAATCAACCATTGAAGGAGAATGGAGTTGGAGCCGAAATGAATGAATCAGGTGGTTATCTCTCTGAAGGACCTGATGGAACAGCAGGTCAAGATGCAGCTCTGGCAATGGGAGAAGGTGCTGCAGCACGTGAGCTTGCAAGTTTGCCTCTAGCTGAGCTGGAACGGCGTTGTAAGCACAATGGTCTGTCAACACGAGGGGGCAGAGAGGTAATGGTAGCTCGTTTGCTGAGTTTAGAAGAAGCTGAGAAGCAAAAGAATCAGGAGCAAGAAGAGGATATCAGAGCTGCTCAAGGTTACTCGAAACCAAGTACAGTGGCAGCAAAGGAAGGCAGTGACATCGGAACAAGAGGGCGAGGTGAGGAGACTAGGGGAACACGGACAGAGCTTGGGGGTGGATGGCGTGAAGTCAGCCGATTTGAGAGGCTTCTACAGAATGTCAGTGACAATGGTGATAACAATGAAGGTGCAGGTTATGAAAATTCCGGTGCACAGCCCAGGACTGGGTATCCTGCAGTAGAAGAGGTGAGACCAAAGGCTATAAGCAGGCGTACTGGAGCTACACCTGGTAGCTCCAGTGGAATTGTGTCTTCAACGTTACCCATTCCGCTTCCTGGATTGAAAGCTTTTGGCGAGAAGGCTGAAAAGGCTGAACCGGTGCTTCCAGCATCCAAGTGGACTCGGGAGGATGGAAGTAGTGACAATGAGAATGCGGATGATAAGGGATTGGGGCTAGGCTACTCCTCGGATGGGAGTGAGGACGCACGAAATCCTGCTGATACAAAAGGGGAGAAACAGGAGTATTCTGTTGCTGACAGCAGTATAGATGAAGAAAGACGGTATGCTACTACTGTCAGTCTTTTTTTCCTTTCGGATGATCGGTTCTTGGAATCAGTTGTTTAGCTCATGAGTTTCGAGTCACGGGTTCCATGGATAACTTTGTTTGTATGTTGACCCGCTGTTCTTGTTTCCCAGTTTCGTGTGTATGCAGTCTGTTTCCTGGGACTTTTCTTTAGCAGTCGATTCGCCTGCTAGTTTTTATTTCTGTAGTTCTTCCGATTATTGACTAGATGTTACACAGCATTGGATCAAGATTTGGTATGTGTCTAAGATTTTACCTCTTTGCTTACACGGATAGTCGGAGTTTTTTGACTTTTGTACAGTGTGTTCTGTACCTTCCGATTGCACCGATCAGATATTTTACAGAATATAATAAACTTCTGTGTATTTTCACAGCCTTCATTATTTTGCGATATGTAACTTTGTTACTAACCTTGATTTGATCTCGTAAGTACCATTTGGGATTAGTAATTAATATGGTATTGTATATTAAAGACATACAAGGGTCCTGTGAGACTGACTTCAAGTGGACGCAGGCAAAAGTTGCGAAAGCTGGAGGTGGCCATGATTGAATATCGAGAATCTTTGGAAGAGAATGGAATCAAGAACCTCGAGGAAATCGAGAAGAGGGTTGCACTTCAAAGGAAGAAGCTTGAAGCAGAATGCGGCTTATCAGACGCTGGTGCTCTGCCTAGTCGGGACAGAGATACTAAAGGACCTGATGCAGGAATTGATCGGGGCAATTCCGGAGCATCAGGTATTTCCCAACTACACTATTTCCGAGTCTAGTTCCTCCAAATGATTCATCACCACAGAATGATTCCTCATTATTGTCGCTTGTTGTTAGTGGCTAAAGGAGCTGCTTTCTTAATGATTGCAGAAAAAGCATCAGGAGACAGAAGGGACAGGCGCGATGATAGGCGAGACGACAGGAGAGATGACAGGAGAGACTCTAGGAGAGATTCCAAAGATTCCAGAAAACGTAATCGGACGCGCAGCCGCAGCCGAAGTTTACCACGGGTGAAAGAGAGAGGGAGCAGGGAACGAGAACGCGATAGGGATAGTGATGCCGAGCGAGAGCGAATTGGTGACAGGGACAGAGGCAGGGGGCGAGATAGGGAAGAACGAGAACGAGAAAGGCCTAGGTACAGTAGTAAGGATAGAGAAGATAGAGATAGAAGGAAGGACCGAGACCGTGACAGAGGGGGCAGGGAAAGAGAAAGAGAAAGGGAAAGGGAAAGGGACAGGGATCGGATGGATCGAGAGAGAGAAAAGCGAGGACGACACAGTTAGCAATATTTATGTGCATTAGAAACTGTGGGAAGAACAGAGTATCTCATGCACAGCGTATAATCTTGACAATGTAGTTTAGGATTGTAGAAGTCGTGGTCTGGGGAAAGGTGGCTCTGTTAGGCAAAAGCAAGTTCCAGTTCCAGCTCCAGCAGTGTCTTATTTTGACACTTTGTTTTGTGCTACAGTGGTTGCCTTGAACAAACTATTGGCGACCAAGTTTCAGTCGGAGTGGTGCAAGTGACAGCAAACGAGGTTTGATGGGTAACGTCGTGATTTCTTCACTTCGTTTGCTTGAAGTGTTAGATGAAATGTCACTAACGCTTGGTTGCTTGATGCAGATCCATGAGGGATGTAGGAAATGTAGGAACTGTAATTACTCCTTGCAATTTCAGTCAAAAAATTATTTAATTTCTTTTGCTCGACATTTAAAATTTCTTTGATTTTTGCAAGCGATTTGTTGAATTTCGCTTCAGTTGGGGTGTCGGAGCTAGCCCGCAGAAGTAAGCAATTTCAGAATCCTGTTTCAAAACTTTACGAAGAGTGGGTACATTTAGGAAAGAAGAATCATGTATCCCGACTGGCTACGAACTTGGGAATTGCAGAGGAGGAATTATTATGAGGTCTAAAATCCCCAAATGGCCTTGTTTTTCCAATTCAAAGCAGTGTGGTTGCTGTTTGACTTCCGTTTTGAGCATCCTAGCTTCCGGAATACAGAACATCAATACAATTTTTTGTAAAATCAATTGGTTTTTACATATAATTACCTCTTGATACAAGAATTGTACATTGTGGTATTACTATCTCCAACTTGAAGTAAATTGGTTTTTTTGGTTTTTTTTCTTGGAATGGCTAGATTAGTGTGAGAGTAGCTCCTATTTTCAAAGGATTGTGTAGTTATTGTAGCTTCTACCAGGTGTGCAAGAATAGAATGGAAGTCCATAGTGAAGTGCATGTTGAAAACAAGCAGTGAAATCAACAATTTTTTTTCCTTTTTGGAATTCCTCCAATGGGGTTGACTGTAATCATTTTTTAAGCAACGTTGGTGTAGTGATGTTCATTGATGTCCTTTGCATTCAATTCCAACAATGTCTTGTGATTCAAGTTCAAGAAATTCTCAATAAAAAATTTGTTAGTAGTAACTTCTGTATAGTTGTGGGTTGAATCCTTCACCTTTGATTTGTTAAAGGTTGCATTTTGATTCCCTTTGCAAGGAGTGAATTGCTATAGAATGTGGTATCTTCAGATTTTTTTGCTTTAAGGTGTTTGAACTAGTTTGAGTTGTTATCCATAAGTTGTAGAGAACTAATTTCAAATTTAATTTGGGACAAATTTATTTGAAACCCTGGAATCAATTTAGGATGGAAGGAGTATCATACAATGATTTTTTTCAATAATAATTCATTCCTCTAACTCCTAAAGGACCAAGGTCTTATTTCTACCAAAAAACGCTCAAAACTACCACTGCTGTAGTAAAGAGTAAAAAAATTTGAAAATTATTTTTCTACACATCCAACTTATACCTTACTAGTATGAAAATGTGTGGAAAAAATTTCAGAAATTTTGATTTAAAAGATATTTGCATTTAAAGTGAAAAAAACAATTTTTTCAGTACCTTGTGGGATTGGATTATTTGACTTTGAACTTTTTTAACTTAAATTTTTTTGTACTACAGAGTTTTGAGCTTTAAATCCTTATTGTGTGAAATTGAATTGAGGGTTTAGGAAGTTTTTTTTTAAAAAAAAAACCCTTAATTTTCATGCTTAAAAAAATTGTTAAGTAGAAATAGATATGAGAAAGAAGGAAAATTTAAATTATTAAAATCTTTAAGATGGAATTAAAATGCACTAATCCCAATGGTGAGATTGTTCTAGAAGCAAACAAAATCATGTAAAATTTTTTCTTCAGAAAAATTGTAAAAATTGCATTCAGAAATGAATTCTATAAGTTATTTTTTCAGGAAAATGCTCTAACTACCTGAAAAACTAGATTGTCCATAACTTTCTCATAATAAGTCCAAATGGAATGAATCAAAGCTTCCCATGTAGACAAAAATATAATCTATGAGAAAAAAAATTTATAAAAAAATTCAAAATTTTGAAATCTTTTTTGCTGCCCCCTCTCCCCTATTTTGAGCTTATTTGGGCATAGCTTTTGTTCCCGGGCATCAATTGTAATAAAAATAATATTCCCATGAAGCTCATCAATTTTTCTATCTTCAAAAAAAGTTTCAAAAAACCATGAAAAAATTTTAGCTTGTAGGTACCTACACACAATCCAATTTGTCCCCCGAATGGACAATGGTCATTTAGGGGCTAATGTCTTTTTTAGTGAAAGAATTTTTTGGATTTCTTCAATTGTAGCATGGGAAAAATTCAAAACAAACACTACATTGCATTTCTAATATATTGGATTGGAATAATTTTAATTATCATAGCTAGATTCATGTGAATTCATATCTTGGTAAATTACCAAATTTTACTTTAGAAAAGTATATATTACTTAAGAACACATTTTTAAAATTTGTTCATTTTTTGTTTCAACTCAATTACATATCCAACTTAAATCAACATTTCAATGCACAATAAAAGCAACACAATGAATGAAGTATTGTAATGACAAGATGCAATCATCTATTTGCAATTAGTTCACATTGAAGGTGTCCTTAGTATCATAAGACAACTATTGAAGGGAAAAACTCCAAAATTGGGGTTCATGAGCTAAAGCATTAATTAACTTTCTTGAATAAAAAACGTAAATTTGGATCTACAAAACTAAAACAAATAAAATAATTACACCCAATCATAACCCATTTCTAAAACTAACAGTTAGAGATTCTTGCCTAAAATGTACCACCTCTATTCATAATGATTCTAGGATTGATTTTCAACACTTTGAAAACATTCATAGTTTATTTGTTTGGAGTTCTAAAAATGCATGGAAAGATAATATAGGATTTACAATATCCTCTCAACAAGATCCAACGCAAATTGGATAGTCTAATGATAGGAATCATGCTATTACGTTGTGTGCAATTACCTTAATCAAAAGCTGAGAATTTGTGCCATGTGGTACCAGATACCAAATAGTGCTTGAATGTCACTCTTCCAATGAGATATTTCCATTTTATCAAACTAGGTAAATACTAGCACAACCTGTTGCCAAACTTGCAAGACCAGTTTCAAAATTAAATTGAAGCTTGAATGAAGCTTGGCAGCAATGATGTCTAATCTCCAAGCTCCCTTCATTGCAAAAGGCTTTGCTTGGATGTCAACTTATCTAGTTACTAAGCCCATCCTTCTGGTTTGTGTGACAATACAAGTTGTTACAACTAGAAATGGGTCACCTATTTTATATGTTACATGTTTGTTGCAAATTCTATGGTCCATAAGTTATCAAGTAGGGCATCATAAGCAAACCATGGTTTGCTTTGACAATCTCCCTATGCCAAACAAATAGCCTAAGGCCCAACGGGAAAGAGGTCACTAGCAATTCCAATGCCAAAAGCCTTATCATTAAAAGGATAGATGCAAC
Organism: Climacium dendroides; assembly: GCA_950106755.1. Taxonomy (NCBI): domain Eukaryota; kingdom Viridiplantae; phylum Streptophyta; class Bryopsida; order Hypnales; family Climaciaceae; genus Climacium; species Climacium dendroides. The sequence continues at coordinate 21,471,874 of OX467092.1, read as the reverse complement.
CACATGAATTTTTGTGGCTGACTTTATGTGTCAATTGTAGATTGAAAGGCCCAAGCACTACACCATCAAAACACAACTGCTTGCTTTTGTTGCTGAATTTTACTCCAATGAGGCCTTCCTTTTATTACTGTGGCTTCTTTAGGAGAATCCTTTCCTTTAGCTTTGTCTAGCTTTGTGCTACTCTTCAACTGCTCAACAATTCGCTTCACCCCCCCTAAATCACAAGGACTGTTGGTCCAAGTTGTCACTCCAATCTTGCGACCACCTGTCTTAATTTTGGGCAACCCAAGCCTTTCTTTTTCCAAAGCATCAAAAATCTCTTCCCAGCGAGCTTGTAGTTGCTCTGCTTCCATTTGCTTCAACATCACTCTTGATAAGATACAAGCCAAGCTTGAAACTTGATCTACAACACAATCTAGGTTCGCCAGGTTAGAGGAAGGAGCTATAGAATTATGTTGTTCATTAACCTCTGCTATTGCTTGATGGATTGTAGTTGGAAAAGAGGAAGAAGATCCACAGTTGCAAGCCCCAAGATTTGACGATCCTAATTTAGTCTGGAGGAGAGGGTCATGTCTGATAACAATCTCGGGCCTTGACTGGTTATCCAATACTTTAGGACTACGTTCCAAATGTTCTTTGCTACTTCCTTCTCCTGCCATGGAGTTCTCACACAAGTCAATTTTTAAGTTTCGTTGGGTTTCCATTAGATCCATGTCACACAAACTCTCTATTGATTGTTTTGGCTTCCCAATGATTTGCTCCTCATCCACTTGTGAGTCGTCCTGGTAGGCAACACCTATAGCCACAAGGTCCAAGAATTGGTTAATCATCACACCTCAAAGGACTCTAGATCGATCCAAAATGGAGATATTCATCAAAATGGCAATTTCCCAATTTTCAAAGATGTGGTGCAGAAGCAGTTCTTCCTCAGAAGACTAAGACAAAACTAGACTTTAGTACAATTGCACAAAGTTTTGACAAAGTCATTGAAAACTGCCAATTTAATGAATATACCCTTCAAATTAGAAAAAATCACAACTAGCAGGTATCATATAGATACCCAGGCAGAACTTTCTCCTTTTGTCGACAAAGTTTGCTAGCTTGGGAGTAGGCAATTCAATTCAATCCTCTGCCATTACAGCTTGCTTCCACCATTATCAATCTCAAGCATTCACCCCGAGTTCATCACTTGTGTTTCTAGTTGATTGGGATCATAGTAGATGGTTGTCAATTGATTGATGACGGTGATGATGCTAAGAATGACCATTCGTCTTTGTAGTTGCATGCTTACCTTCAATGACATGAGTTCTATCTCTTTCCATCCCAACAAATGGTTGTTCCGAACAATCTACTATCCTTCTATGAGAGTTGTATTCCGAGTCCTTGCGTCCGTTTAACTTGGAGAGCACTTGGTTTTTTTTCTTAGTAGCAACCACCAACTCAATACACCTAATGAAAGTCTTCTTCGTTGCTTGGTGAGGGGGTTTCTTTGTAAGACTCACTACAGGTACCTCTGAGAGCCTGACTTTCTCTTGGAAGCTGAATAAACTTCTGTGTTTAGTTTGTGCATCTTCTTGACTTGTCAGGGCCTCTTTATTCACCACTGAAGCGTATTCTTCAGAGTCCAGATTATTACTACGCTGGCCAACATTTGAAGTGTTTTCCACAAAGGTCTCGTATTCAGCTTCATAATCTCCAACCATGGCGCATTCTGTGGCCTCGTCAGTTGGTTCCCCCTTCAACTCACATTGTTGGCTTACATGTTCTTCTACTTTTACTATAGGCGCAACTTTGGGAGCATTTGAATTGGGATCAAACAACATTTTTTGTCGCAAACGCTTTCCCCCATCTTTTCTTGGACTTCGAGATCCGAACATCTTTTTCTTTAGCTTCAAATTAGCATTTGGAGCAGGTTTTATACCAGGCACTCTCCAAAAAGAGGGTGCCCGTCTCAAACCTGCTTTTACTAAATGATGGGCGAGCCTAGAGTCCAAACCCCCCATTTCTTCCGGAGATTCAACTCTTTTGAAAGTAGTTTTTCCAATGCTATTATCCGACCTTCTTGTTCTCGTTTCGGAATCATCTACTTCAATAGGACAAGCATCCTTATGCCCTTCTGGAGAATTGATCCTACCAGCTTGCACTGATTTACTCATTGAAGTTGGGACTTCATGCTCACTACTATCCCTCAACCAGGTCTCAGCATCTACATTTGTGAACTCTTCCCGCGGCAAGGATGGCTTACTGTCCATCTGTGAAGCGAAATCAGCACACCCTTGATTCTCACGGACACTAACCCCTCTAAATCGGAGTGTCTTCACCCAATCAAATCGTTTGTTTCCATCAGGATATCCTTGCACACTAGCTCCTCGAGTCAAATGCTCCTTCATATCATCTGAGTAAGAACGCACATCCACAAGTTCCCTCCCTTTTCTAGTGAAGGCCCTAGACTTGTTGCTTACTTTTCCAACTTGTATAGTTTCTTTGAGGGCTTTCCCCCACCTTTGTACTAGTGTTGCATCAGTTGCTCTTACAATGTTGTTTCCTGGACCAAAGGAACCTCTAGAATTTGGATGATTCCTGTTTAATGCAATTGTCGTTCCTGAGTCACTTCCTCTACTTGAAGTGATGGATGGCACTCCTTTTGTATTTGGCCCAACATATCTGCCTCCAAACTTTCTTTCTTCAACCTGCCACATTTATTTGTATTGAAAGCAAGAATTTTAGCCAAAGAATTTTTTTGCCTAATTCATTGAAGGAGAGTTTGGAGGCAATTAGTCGAAAGTTTAGTAGGATGTGCTACAAAATTGTCAAAATAAGATCAACTATAGGAAGATGTTACAAAATTATTGAAGAATGTAGAATTTTCAACCAAATCGACTGAGGTTGTAGAAATTACCCTAAATTTGCAAAAAAACAAACAAACTCACTAACCTGGCACTTTGAATTTAGTTGCCAATGGGTGGTAGATCTGGAGGACAATGAAGTTGTAGGTTGTTGCTGATTGGGATCTTCATTTATGCTTGGAGCACTTGTATTGCTGCACTTGCCATCTCTTTGGGTTGTTGAATTATCCAATAAAAGAGGCGTTTGAGGGCAACTTAATACAGTAGGTTTGGTGTTGTCATGGACAACATGTCTGGCTCCGTACCGTGCTTGCAAATTGGCGAGCTTCTGACTTAGTAGTAAAATTTCATGGGCGATTTGCTCTTCGAGCTGCCGTTGAGCGTCCATGTCCAAATCAGATGAAAAGTTGGGAATATGATGAGCTGGAGGGAACACGGGGTTTGGCATTTCGCGAAGAGAGTTTGCATCGGTTGGTTTGGGTTGGCATTCACTCTCTGGTGGTGTCCAACTTACTTCATACTTTTGTTGGTCCACACACATGGCAGGGACACCGGGAAAGAGTCTTCCTTTGTGAACCCACGGAGCTGGACATACCAACACATGATCATCACCAGACATGCAATGAGCGGTTCTACATGTGTGCCCATGTGGAGTCTGAACCAAGTTTCTACTTTGGAGATCTACACTCGTTTGCTTCATGGCTTGGGCTGCATACATAATTGGTCCTTCAAAGTTCATTCTTTGGCAACATGTCGACAAGGCTTCAGTTCTATGGGGGAAGCACTTGATTTCATTCAAAGATGCAGGCTCTACGAAATAGCGAACAACCCTGGTCCACATCCAAATTGGAACTTTGAAGGCAACTACAACAATGGGGTGATGCTATATGATAGGCCATCACAAAAGTCCCTCTCCATCAATTATCAATTGTTTCAGTGCTCCTTTAATTGATTGATGGGTACACACTGAAAGGCTATGTTTTAGTGTCATTGTAATAATTTTTTGGTGCATTTTTAACATGCTAAAACATTAAAATTTGAAAAACACTAGAAGACAAGGAAATGACACCAACACAATGCCATTTAAGCATTAACCCATCAACAACTTGAAGCAGCGCTAAAATAATTGATAATCAGATGGATGGAATTATTGTGAAGTATTTTTAAAAAAAAAATGAAATCAAAAGTACGAGTGAAATTGATCACCTCGGGACACCTCGTTGAAAGGAACAGTCTGGACTAGTGAATCTGGTGCCCCCCGCACATGCATTGCAACCACTCATACCTTGGCTGTTGGTTGGAAATGTTGTACCAGGGTAGCTCTTGCATACATTTGCATTTGGCATCCAGCTGGGATTGGCTGGATAAGGGACACAATTTCGAGTTGGAAGATCGTGTCCAAGCAACCCGCTCCTTGCCTGCTCATCCCTGGATTCCAACATGCATTGATTCTTGGTAACTGGAGCTAAGGTCCCTGCATCATATATATTTTCAATTTCTTATCAAATTAGAGGTACAATGTTTTGTAAAAGACACTAGACTTCTCCATCACATTATATAACCCTCAGAACTTTCTCCCTGTGAACAGTCCTACAACTTCAGCGCTATGGTCGAATCTATTTTTCAGGGATTTCAACTTAGGATATATATTGAAGTCATGACCCTTGGTGATCATTACATGAAGGGTAAGCATGACAGTGGTCTCACTTACTTGTCGCATGGCCAAAGGGATGATAGTAAGCATGACTTAGAGCTTGGCCTGACATAGAATATCATGTACGACCACAATGGCAATAAACTGAGTTTCTCACTGCACCAAGAATGATATGAAGCATACCGGTAGTAACAAGTATAAGAATAATTGGACAAAAAGTTGTTGATTGCCAGAAGATGACCTGAGTTAGACTCTCCATTCACAGGTGGGCCGGGAAGGTCCTCTTTCGGAGTTTCAGTGGGCTCCTCCTTTGGCTCTCTCTCTTCAGGAATTTGCAGGGCTTGGTGAAGAAGTCTGACAGTTGGTTTTACATGCTGCGAAGACTGAAAATCTATTTGGCTGCAATTCATGGAATGATTATTATTCTGTCTGCTTTCTGAACAATCTGTGGCGTTGCTCCAGACAGCTCGGTGAAGCTCGGTTTCCGTCCCCATGTCCTTTACAGGCTCTGCCAATGATCACTAACCAATATTATATAGCAAATTGAAGCGGGCTTTGCCAGAAAACTACAAATTTAGAAAATCATAATGAACACTTGACCATCAAATACTACCAGTATGACCTGTGTTGCTGCCAGAACTACAACGGTCCATCCTCTGGTAAATCCAATTTTTGACTGTGTTTCCAATTTTCATTCATTTGGAATGACATATATACTTTGAAATCAACATCATCCATTATGATTGTAAGTCACAATCAATGAAATCTTCAATCTTCAATGTGCAAACCCCGTTACGAAGGACACTCAACCCGCCCCAAAGTTGCAAACGTCTATGCTACAATGACAAACAAAACACATTTCTTAATTTGTAATATAGATATCCGTAATATAAACCGAATTCATTTCAAGGAAGAAAGAAGATTCATACCACTGTGATTGACAGAAAATGACTCCCCTGAAGTGGCTGCGGACTGTCTTAGACCAGACAATCTGACCACAATCTGTTTCACTCCAGGTCTGGTAGAACCCACGCCCCCATCCTGAGCAAGATGACAGTAATTGCAGTCATCAAGAGTCTTGTCACAGTATGACAGTACCCACTTAGAGGCAACACTTTCAAGAGAAGATGGCTCACTTTATAACCAGCTTCTCTGGCCGAATACCACAGTTCATCAAACCCCACTTACAGACCATTCAGAGTAAGCCACAAAAGTTTGGGGGTATCTTTTTTCCAAGAACTCAAGCCTTGGAGATTCAATCAATCAGCCTTTAAGGGAAGGGAAATAGCACATTAAGTTGCATTTCAGAAAGGAACCAATGCCTACAGCAAAGTCAGAAATCAAAACAATGGTCTCTCGACCTTGAAGGGTTATTAACAAGTACCAGGGAATGCTGGCAGGCAAAATCACCCTCGTTGTTCCCGCCCCCCTCAGTTTGCAGCAGAGTCCGAGATGAAGTGGACTCCTGGACATGCTCTGCGTCACTGGCAGGTCTCTTTCGACCTGTGACGCTCATGTCCATAGTGTTATAATTTCCAGGGGTAGAAACCTCTTTTGAAGAAAATCCTCTTGGAGTGGGGATTTTGAAAGACTCATAACTAGGGACAGAAGATGATGCCCCAGTTTTATTCCAGCTTCCTGACTGTCTGATGCTTATGATTCTTTTTCTTGGTCTGGAACGCCGCATTTTGATTCAGCCAAAACACTGGGACACTGTCCCTTCCGAGGCGCCCTTTCTACATCAGCATCACTTGAAGCGGTTTTTTGTCCTCATTCTAACATTGAATCCTATAACGTGATTTTCCCACCACAAGCAGTCTGTATCTGCGATAATACAGAACAGTATTATTCCACCGATTGCCCCCATAGTCCAAACATTCATCTTACTCTACACATCATAGCCAGTTTGAATGCCATATACTAAGGAATGCTTAATATCAATTGCCGCAAACCTGTATTATTGGCCACCATCGATAAGGAGTCGTGCTTTGTGGGACCTTCTTCACCATATCCTCGAGGTGCAGCTTCCCAAAGGTGAAACAAGTCACATATTGAGCCTCAAGCAAGAAGAAGGGCAATTGCGTAGACGACCTTCACCTCATATATAGAATAGGATAGCGTGAGCGACAGTTGTCCATCAGACCTACCACCCATGCATGAGCATGCACATGCAAGAGTGTACAATCTGGGTAGGTAAAAGATGAAAAGGTTCAATATCATGTAGAATCGCAATCTTTGCAATTCGATCAATACCAAACGACATATGGAACTCCGAAATAAGCGAGCTGGAGAAGTTTCAGTTGCAAAGATGTTAACCTGCATAAAGAGAAAATTCTCACATTACAAAAGGGATCGATTCTCAATTCCTTGTGAAGCCGATCCTCTCAAATGCAGCATCCAAAATACAAGCCTCTTGCAATCCCTAGAAAATGGATAAGGAAAGCATAGAAAAGATTCGCTAAACATCTGCCACAAGGGATATCGTGAAGCAGAACGTTACGATACAGAGTGAGAGGGAAGGGAAGAACAGAGGAGGAATGGCGGTTGCTTGATGAAACCGTTCATATAGACTCAGGTTGCTAAAGATCCTACATACATGTACGTACTCTTGCAGCACCCTGGAGTACATAACCACACCTCACAGAATCCCTGTAGCTTGATATAGAAGCCGTGTATACAGACACTAAGCTTATACCTCATGGCCAGAATCGAAAGATTTTCCTGGCCATGAGAAAAAGTAAATGGTGCAGAGCTCCAATGACGTACTCTTACAGTACATTCACCCTTCTTATACCATCTACTCATACAGCCTTTCTCAATTTCCAGGAATGAAGCACATACCAGCGGCGTTATCACGTGATACTCTCAAAGTGAAAACTAATGGATGAGCTCAAGGCCTAATCGGAATCCCTGCCACGCGATTTAGCAGAATACGGAAACGAGAGCCATGTCGTTAAAACCATGAATACGATACTAACAGAATAGTCGAATCGTGATTATCCTGTCATGAGATTAAAGCTCCTGCTCCACTTTCTGTTCCTTGGATATGGATCAGTAGAGACTCTAATAAAATGCGCCTCCGCAAGTGTTTCTGCATCTTTTCCACAATTTCTCAACCCAAATTCAGTACGACGCTTTACTTTGATCGGAAGTGACGAGAGCGATCTCACTAACTGCGAAACTCCAAAATGGAATTCCGGAAATAGTCTGGTTCACCTTATGAGATTTCCAGCAGTGCCTTTCCTTCTACTCACCAAATCATTATCTAGTTTACTTTCCACATATATTCGATTGAAATGGATCCCTACTATTCCAAGAATGACGAAACATCGCAATCAAATCTAACCATCCCATTGTCAAATAAATGATCAGCGGATGGAAAATTCAAATCATCCAACAGTCATATTGATCTTAATTCTCGAATAAAGTGGAATATTCAAAAACATATACGATCATCAAGAACTCATTCAATCAAAAGATGTTCAGTTTCTCCCAAAACGAGGGTAAACGGACACCAAATCAACATGGGAAATAGAACCCCGTTTTATTTTTCTAGTGGATATCTAGAGCTTGTAAACAATGACGGGTAAGCTTGAAACAAACATCCTTCAAAATCAATTACTGCGGCCAATCTTGTGCAACAAGAAGAAAACCCCTGGTTTCGTCTTTTCAAGTGCGGATGTAAAACTTCCTTCCATTGCTGGGAATTGAGGGTCGAGCATTGGAATGCTGCAGTTCAAATTAAAGCAAACAATTTTTTTCAGAACGCTACAGAAGAGATGGAAAATTCATAATTAATCATTCCCAGTAATCTTTTGCACATCTTGGATTGATTGGGTGCTCAGAGTCAACCTTTTAGTGACAGACTCCGAATTTGTGGCTGTGAATATCTAGAGCTATGGCATGGAAACTAAACCTTGACGGACTTGGCCTTCAATTACAAAGTGAAAATATATGTAAGAATCATGACGATTGTGAATAGGTAAATTAATGGGTGCAAGTATTTGAGTACCGGCAATGCGACCCTCAACTGATCCAGCTGCCTTTGTGATACCGTAGGAAACTGGCCGGAATTCAACGATACACAGGATCAGTTAATTAGCAGGTGGTAAAATAAAAAATGGAATGTTCACAAATGAACGTGAAAAAATGTTGAAGCTATTCTGAAAATATTCTCATGTCTCCTTAAGCGTATTAATTTCAACATTACGAATTACAAACAGAATGGCTGATGGTGACCTAGAATTGCGTTCAATCATCTTGATCGAGTGCTTGCGGGAGGGGAGGCATCGTGTTGTGGAGTGACTGGGATCAATTTCTTTTTTGGAAAAGAGAACCCTGAGGGAAACCCGTGACGGCTAGGGTCTGCCGGTCTTGTCTTTCGTCTTGGATTGGTTGCCTCCTGGACTTTCCCAGATGCCTCCTGTTCTTTGTGAGGACGAACAGGTCCCTTTCCAGAACTCATTTTCTCCGCCATTTATTCTGCAATTCAAGCAATCAATTGCAATCCTCAAGCAATCACTCTTAACCTGACCTGTGTGATCGGGTGAATATGCAGGGAACGTACCTCAGACAAGAGCTGCAAGCTTCAACGCCTTCAAAGAGATGGCAGAATCTAACGAAGGCCTCGTACGCCTCAGCTATCAGCAGGGATGAGCTAGTTTGAAATGCCTTAAATAAAAAAGGGCGGGCTGGAGTAAGCTTGAATTCAGAAAAAAGGCGGGACGACTGCCCCTTGCATGCAATTAGACTCTAATTTATGTTTTAATAAGTTCCTCCACCAGCCTGTGTAGATGGGAAATTTCATTAACTCTTAAAGGGCACAGTCCCTTATGACTAAGGTAGTCATAAAAATTCTTGTATTATTGGACCGATAGGTGCATTCTTTGTTTTTACAATGAACAGTCAAGTCATTCATTGGTCACATTTCTACCTAAATGTCGTTTAAGGGTATTCCATACGTCATTTTCCCACTCATTTTGTTAACTTGGCATATTCCCATAAACTCGATGCTTTTAAATTATGCCTTTTGAAATCTATACCAACACTGGATTGTAGAGCTTTGTGAAGATGAATCACAATTTTTGGTGTCCTAAATTATGTCAATTCAAATAAAAAAATTATCCATTTTCACCCTTCTTCTTCAGTACCATTTCAATGGAACACCACCATTTAATTTAATGAAATTTTGGTTGTAGAAAAATAATAGTTCCAAATGAGGTTGATATGTGTGTAAAGTCCAACCGTGCATGTGATCACCGTGCACCCTGTATCATTTTATTAATCTATGGAACAACATTATTTATATCAAGCATAAAATTTTTTGGGCCTCATGCAATATCAAATTATACATTTATACCCCATTAACAACCCCTAGGACCTAAAGGTACGCAAGATAATTCAATTTGTGCAAGGGTTTTAGTGTGAGAGTTTGAATAGTGGAAGATCCCAATCATCACACTAATTTAAATGAATGTTGCCTAATTAGTGTGAAAATTTGGATGAATTTTAAATGAATTTGGGATAAATGTATGTGAAATTGGATGAAAGTTGATTGACAATCAAACTACTTAAGGGTGTCTGAAAATAGTGTAGACCACATTAATACATTGATTTGATTTAAAATACTATGAACTAGTGTAACTTGCAAATTTGCATATTTCCAAAGTTCGTGTGAGTTTGTGTTATTAGTGTGGAGCACAATAATTGAATTAATTTCTTGCAGTTCAAAATTTTTAAAATGTAAAGATGTGTACTTATGAGGCAATATCAAGAAATCTTTGTACTATTCCTATTATATGTTCCTTAGTAAAGCATTTTTCAAACACAACTTGGGAAGTATTGGTCCAATGTAGTTGAAATTCATAATATGACCATTCAAAATTTATATCTATTTTTAATTTTTTTTTCTAAAATTAAATTGGTAGAAAATATATTTTTTTGACAATATATCACATAATTATGTAGATTTTGGAGCCAAAAGTACTATTGAATACCCATTTGAAGCTGAAATTTAGAAGAGATGTTCTTCTAACATAGTTGTACACAATTATTATCTTGTTAAAAAGGTTTCTAAAAATAGTTGATTTTGTATTGTGTAGATGTCCCAAAATTAATCTTCTTTCAATATACATTTTAAAATATGATATGAAATATTTTGATGATTTTCTTGATGCAAAACCATCTTCATAGAGTTGTCACAAATGGCCTAATTTTAATTTATATTTTCTATTATTTTATATATTTGAATATTTGACAAATCTAAATTTCAATGCATGTATTTTTTTAAAGATTTTATACTTTTTTTAGTTCTTCTACTCAAAGAATTATTCTATGATTGGTCTTCAAGGGTACATTATTTTTGAAAATCTAATCATTGGTCATATTTTAAATTCTAAAGTATTCCATAAGTGTTTCTTGCTATTATCCTTAGAGGAATCTTTAGTGATGAATTCCTAATTAAAAGTTGTAAAAAATGCCTCATAAATCATACCCATATAATTGAATATACCATTGCACTAATCAATATTTATAAGTACAAAATAAAAACATAAATTCAATTTTTTAATTCAAATTTTGATTTTAAATTAGACAATAGAAATTTTCACAAGAATTTTTGCTTCTATAATTTATAATACAAAAGTTTAATTTCAATGAATTTTAAAGATTTTCAATGGAGGGAAAAAAAGGGCTAGTACAGAGTTGTATCATTGTGATAAAGTCCAAGTTTAGTATATAAGCTTATAGGGTATACATGCTTTGCAAAGATGTAGATACAAAGATTAGTTCCACATTTTAAGATTTAGGGTTTCTGAACTCCTTATTCTTTTCACCTACACTGTAATCTCAGATATGATGATTATATCAAAGAAAGAAGAAAAAGAAGCTAATTTTCCACTCCCTGTTGTTGTTGCAGATACAAACTTATGACCTAAGATAAACCTAAGATTTATAATCTAGATATGGGAAATTTCATTAAAATGATGATTATGGCAAAATAGAAGAAATTCATAGAAAGATGGCACAAGGGTGAAGAAATATGGGAGTTGCGTTGCAATTTAGACTTGTTGGGGACAAAATTTGCACATCTATAAGGTTGACATGCCAAGAAGCGTTGTTGTATATGCTCTTGACTCGCATAAATGGCATGCAAAATATTTCCGTTTTAATGAAATTCCCCATAGATGAGAGTTTAGAAAAAGTCACTTACATTTATTTTGGGGGGATGAACCCCTATCACATTTATTATGTGTCATCATTGCCACTTAGTGTTGGTGGAATTAAAATGGCAACACGATTCAAGATATGCATAATCTACTTACATGAAGGTCTCCAGTGGTACCACTTGCAAGGTGGTTGTAAAAAAGACCAAATGATTTTGGTAGTGTTTGACACAATACTCATGATTTTTTTAGAGTACTTTAAAATTAGAAAAAAAAATTTAATATCAAAAATATGCCCAATGCATGCACGCTTAAGTAGAAGGTACCCTAGGAAGGAAAAGCATAAATAAATTCTAAGTAGGAGAACTTGGAAAAATGCAAAATTTGAAAAAAAGACCAGTTTTTTTTGCAATCAATATGTAGAAGCAACATTTGAGAAGGATAAGAACAATAGAGAGAAACGTTGTATCAATTTTTAGATTCTCAAATTGCATATGTGAGGAGAGAGCTTCAAAATCATGGGAGGTAGAAGTGTAACGAGTTTGGAACATTTGTTGGAGGTCATTCAAAGGTAGCATTGAATCTGAAATGTGTAAGAAGATTTATTATTGCAAGAGGGAGAGATGTATGGTACCAATGGAACTATGATGATTGACATTATGTTGTTGCTTAAGCAGAATGCCATAAATCAACCTATAGTGCTCAAAAATCAAAGAACAATTTAGCAAGTTAGGTTCTATAGGAAACAAATTATCGCAACTATGGCTATCAACCATGTATTATACCCGAACTATTGACAATAAAAATTGTACTTTAAATGCCTTTAGAAGGTAATCATCAAATAAAGAGAATCTAGTTTACTAAACATTCCAATTGAGAACATCTCCCATTTGAGAATCTAGAGTTTTTTTATGACAATGAACCCTAAATTGTTTTTATAGAATTGGCAACAAAATTGAATACATGTCTTAAAAACATAAGACATTTTGCATCTAAATGTTTCTTGTAAAAAGGTAGGGTCGTCAATCATCTAACTACTATATAGTGGTGGATGAACCAAATTTGGTAAATAATGCACAAAGCTAAAGCAAGCTTGAGACAAGCCTCAACAATTTGGCCATTTGTCATGCAATTCTTATTTATTTGGATGAAAAATTAAAATGGATGATTAATGTCTGAGTGATTGTTAGAACAATCCTTGCTAGATGTTCAAAGGGATTAATTAAGCAAAGAATTCTATCAATCGTGTTCTTTGCTCTCATTGTCTACCAGTAAATGCTAATAGCTACAAATTCTCATGCATCAAGATTGGAGAATACCTTAGCTAGTCTAAGATACTAGTGGGATTCTTGGCAATATCAAACCATCTCTATCTCTTGCATTCACATCCACCCTAGCTTAGAGGAGGAGCTTGTATTTTCCTACACGCCTCTATCCACTGGCAAACCAAACCAAAGTTGTTACATCAATCCAAAATTCAAATAAAGCCTTGGTAATCAAACTAAGCTTGGAATTTTGATAGAATTGGCCAATAAGTAGGTTGCTTTTCTACATGGTCCAAGGTAATATATATATGATATTGAGATTATACTTGAGCAAAAATGGAATAAATGTCAAGACATTACCTGTTGCAATGTAGAGAGGTGAATGGTATACATTTGTTGTTGAGGGGGTTGACTTTTACCGCTTGAATCAAAATCAATACCATGTTTGCTCATTATTGCTTGTAGCCTAGTACAAGATAGTCGAACATGCCTTTGGAATCCTGTATGCTTCTACATCAACACCTTTTTTACATAGCTAACATAGAGTCAAGGGCAACAAAACATCAAAACCTTACAACTTCAACCACGTACCTTACTTTCTCACCTCAACCTAATTAGCGGATAGCTTTTCTTCATAGTTCTTTGAAAAATTGATTACATTCTAGAATTTAACTTAGTCCATTTCAAATAGAATTTATCTTTAGTAATGAACAAGGTACCATTGCATATATATATATATATATATATATATTTGGTTGAGCCAACACAATGGAGAGATGAGTGCACCTATACTTGAGCATCACAAGCAAATAGATTGGCATCTCCCAAATGGAGTAATTCCAAACACTCCATGTGCCCATCTCCAATCTTTGTTGCTTCAATAATTAATGGGTTGGCTAGCACTATAAGAAAATAGGGATTTTTTGATGTTGCAAAAAACGTGCTTCTACGTTTATTTTGACGTCAACGTCGTTAGTTGTGATGCCTAAAAAATCCATTATAAATGACAAGCCAAAAACATATTGCGTTTTTGGAAAAATGCAGCTAATTTTCTTGGAACATCAAAAGTAACGCAGTCTTCCAAGCTTTGCACAAAGTGCCATGTGGAGTCCACGTAAGTTCCATGTCATGGTTTTTTTGACGGGTAGTGCTATGCAAGACCACTTTTCATCCAACCCCTTGATGACAAGGCAAGTGACATGGACTCACAAGTGACATGGACTCATGGAAAATATGACATGGACCCCTCAAAATTTCTGACATGGCCCATGTGGCAGATGACCTCTAAAATCTGATGTGGCTTCTGCTGATAGGAAACATGGAACTGAGGTGTCAAATTAGACATTTTTTGCAATGCACGTCAAATTAGATTTTTTTTGAAACATCAATTGGTGCATACCCTACTTACAAGGCAATGTCAACAAAAAATAAATATTTAATATAACTTACAAAATAAAACAAAATAAACAAAATTTTTGAAGGAAACTTACCATCTATCATTAAGAGAATTTTTAATGGCCAAGTGAAGGAATTACTTCATTAAAAGTTAATAAAAATGAAGGGTAAAGAAATTGTACTTATATCCATTTTCTACCCATGGAGAGACAAAAGATATGGGACAAGTAGATATGTACATGTTGACGTTGTTTTTGACATGTACATATTTTTTCAAACATACATGTTTTTTTTGACGTTTCACTTTGAACACAATTTTTGTTTCATATATCCCAGATGAATTGTCTCTCTTCCTACCATCCTACTTGTATAAAGATTAGCTCTTTTCATCCATGAAACACATCCATTTCCATCTATCTATTTTTTTCAAAGCATGCCACGTGTCTGTCTTTTCCCTAAAATTTTTACATATGGTCAATTTTTAATCCTAAACCATAGTCATTTTTAATAATTTATCTATAATCAAAATGGACATTTAGTTGACAAGTTATTCTCTTGTTTTTCTAGATGTTAGAAAAAATTTCAGTATGCTCCATGTGAGTTTGAAAAAACATTCTTGTCTCACTTGACATGTTCATGTTTTCAGAAAAACATGGTACATTTTCCTAGACATCCCAAAAAATCCTGGCATCACAGTGACATTTTTACAAAACCTGTTGTGTTTTTAAAACCACAATGCATTAGGAAAAAACACGTCCAAAAACGCAAAATTCTTATAGTTTAGCCACCTTCATTGTCTATGAAAGATGAGCTTCCTCCAACACCTAGTAGTGTTTTTAGTACTTTGACATAGCCATACAACACGGCTTTGTACAACTTGCCAACCTATATTCCACAACAATGTATGCCTTGTTTCATCAAAGACATCCCATAACCAAACCTAGTTCATTGGCAAAAAAAATTCAATTCAAATTGCAAAGCCAAAATAAAGTTGTAATAAAGTTTTACACTTTACGCTAGTAGACTAATTAATCCTCTTGAACTAGTTTATACAAAGATATCCTCCTAGAAGACCTTAATTTTTTATGATATTCTTGAAAGCAACAACATCAACTCTAGACAAATTAAGATCAAATTGTTGGAGCCCAAATACATACTACTTTGATAACATAAACTACATACCAATAGAATGATGTTATCCTAACAATTTAATCACTCTCACATGAAATTGTTTCAATTGATTACATGTGCTTAGTTTAAGACACATAAAATAGAAAAAAGAATAGAAATGAGCCCACTTGTACATCTCTATGTAGTTGCTTCTATCATAGCACATTGTCCTAAGTAAACAATGATTGTATCTACTTTTGCTTTGCCTCCATGTTAAAGCATGAAACATTGGTACAACAAAAGATTTGCACTCCAAAGTGACTCAAATGATAGACACCTAAGTGACTCAAGACTATGAAGGGCTTGGTTGATGCTAATGGAAGTGCTTTTCAAAATGCACTTTATACAAATTTTTTCTAAATATTAAAAAATTGGTTGAATTTGCAAAAAAATATATAAGATGAGTACTCAAAGTAAAAGAAAACATAAGTGATACTCAAAAACTACATTGAATTTTTAAAAATTTAAACCAAACTTTAAATAATCTTGCCTTGTATAGAGTTATAAGCTTCTATATTTTGACAAGAATCAGGATGTAGTTGAACCCAAACAAATTCTTCTACATAACTTGTACTAGGACTTGTTAAACAAGTATGCTTACAAGTGTAGATCACAATGGTCCCCCAATCTATAGAATTAGGTTCATTATCAAGGTCTAGAAAACTTAAGAGTTGGGGCATAATTTGAAATCCAAATTGTCGTTGGTTGCCACAATGGGTGCATGCAGGAATGTTAATATCATTTGGTTGTCCTTGGAGAGAAAGCCATAAAGGCATCGCTTGTAGAGAGTTGGACACCCTCAACACTTGATTTTGTGCTTTTGCAATTGTTACCATGAATTTTTCCCATACTTGTTCATCTGGTGATAAATCTTGAGTCTCCATAAAATTGACACTTTCAAACTCATCATCTGACTCAGTTTGCATTGGTTCTTCTAAAGGATTTTGTAGTACATCATTTATTATTGGATTTTCTTCCATTGTATTATCATTAGAATTTTCATATTCTATTATATCAATATTGTCATCTTTTTCAATAAAGAGCTCCATTTCTGGCCACAATTTTGTTTTATCTTCTAAGCAATTTGAAGTACCTTTTTGCATTGCATTTTCCAATATCGAGTGTATATGAGGTGATTGAATTCGAATTACTTTTATGCTTCGGCTAGGATTTTCCCCCAATTGTTTGTATTGTTGATGTTGGTCTTCTAGCAAGCATGTCATTTTAGGGCATATAAATACAAGTGTTGCTTGAGTGGGTATTCCTCTAAGATCATCTTTGTCATGAAACACTTGCAAAAGAAATTGCAAAGGACTATTACACATCCCACATATAGTTTGAGATAAATATGAAAAGTTATTGTTTGAATCCAACCCTATTGTTGAACACCCACCAACCTTGCTAAAAATGGAATGTCCTTCAAGAGCTATCTTTCTTGTATACTCAATTGATTCCAAAAACCCTAACCATATTCCTTCATCATTCATGTCAACATCACTTTCT
The DNA here is from genome assembly GCA_950106755.1 of Climacium dendroides. NCBI lineage: Eukaryota > Viridiplantae > Streptophyta > Bryopsida > Hypnales > Climaciaceae > Climacium > Climacium dendroides. The sequence continues at coordinate 21,454,878 of OX467092.1, read as the reverse complement.
GAATTAGATTCAGCATCTTTGTTATAAACATTATTTGAATTTTGTTGATTTGAAGTACTAGCCATGTTGCACAAAATTCAAATTACTGAAAATATAAACTATATATATTTGATATATACAATCGTTCATTATATTAACATTTTGAGTTATGTTATTTATAATAAAATTTTACTTTTACTTTTATAATTATAAATTTATTTTATTTTTATAAAAATAATTATTTTTTCTATATTTTTATATTTTTTTAATAAAAATATTTTAAAATTAAGAAATTATACTTACTTTGTTACTAAACATTGTACTTTAGTGCACTTTTCTTCACAAGAGGTTTTTTTGCAACACATTATACACATTGTAGACCTCACAAACTATTAGATTTCATATTTGTAGAATAATAAAAAATAAACCTCTAATTGTCCAAGCATATCCATGGATAAACAACTAAACTTGGTATAAAACATGACTTTTTCAACCAAGTTTTTTGAAATATGAATCCAAATAGAATATGCTAAATATGATGCTTAGAAATCATCCATTTGGACTTAATTAAAAAAAATTCTAGATTTTTATCAAATGCATTTAGAACCATTTAATTTGGAATATTCATCAAATACACCAATTTGTTTATATTGAATAACTTCTATATTACATTGTTTAATAAAAATATTGATGATGAAAAATTCATTATATTTTTTAAATAGTATGCTTTTCAACATTCAAATAATATTGAACATTAGATTAGCACATGCCAAACAATGTCTTGGAGGTAGTGTTGAAATCACATATCCAACATAAGGCTATCATGAAAGTAATAAAAGTTTATTGAAAGTGACAAAAGTTTCTATTATTTTTAAAAGATAAAATTAAAATAAAAACAGAAAACTAAAAGAACAATTTTACTTAAAACCGCCTTTGCAATCACAAACAAGTTATGCAAACATCAAAAAACACCTAACTATAACATGTAGTAGATAATTCATTTTTTAATGCAAAGATAATATTAGGTATTTTATTCTATTTTCACATAAAAAAATTCTTTATAACATATTAATTTTAGAACATTTGAATATCCACTTTAATATATCATCATTTTAGAAGACTATAAATATTTTTTGTTGTCATGTTATTTGATGACGGTTAGCTATTGAACTTTATAGGGCAAGTTGTAGGTTTAGTATAGCCAAAATGGCCATGTATTGGCCAATTGGGGGGCTAAACTAGTGTTTGGAGGCTATTTAAAGGTGTGTATATGGAGGTGAGAAGTGTTGCTTTAAACCCAAGGCCAACCTTCTTTCCCTTCTATTCTCTTCAAGTAATAAGCATTCAAAATACTTCCAAATTAATGCTACTATTTTATCTTGATAGGACCACTCCATTGTTTTCAGGGGTCTAATTTTATAGTGAAAACTTTGATGCAGTTGTCGTATATCATATGGTAGAGAGAATGATACAAGGTATAGTTCAAATGCCTACCAATGTGGCCATTAGGAAGATGAAAGAGTCTTCTTTGGTTGATGGTGAAGAAGGCAAAAGGAAAGATGTTGTCAAGACAACAACAGATGCCTTGCAATGTTGGAAGAGGTGGTCAAAAGAGACTCCTTCAAATAGAGTTTGATAGCAATTTCACTTCAAAAGAAGAAGCTATTAGAAGAGATGTAGAGGTTACTACAAGCTATTTGGCAACATTGTCAGCTCGAGCAACTTATAAGTACTTGCAAATTAAGCCTAGAGTAGTGTTTGACCAATTCTGGTCATGCTTTTTTTGTAGCTCAAGGTGATACACCTTTAGTATTTCCATGGAAAATGTTGTTCGATATTAGTGCTCAACTAGTTATGTTAGGAAAATTTCTAGCTCAAATTTGGAACTGTCTTGTAGTAATTTGGATACATGTATTTTTACTATTGCAACATCACTTAGGAGTGTAGAGCAACCTATTGGGTTGACAAAAAAGCCTCTATGACTTTGGTTCAAAGTGGGCACTGATGCGTATACTCCCATCTCTATGAGATATATGTGCGATCAACTACAACATTCTTTTGGGGCAACAAGCTTTGTACCCCATTTGTTTTAGTCATGATTTTTTGACTAAAGAAGCGTGGTTTTGACTAGAGTGATCTCAAAGAGATGGAAGAAAGAAATTTATTCTTATTCTCTTTAGTACTTTTCACTATAAGAAAACTACATTTTTCCTCATGTTTTTACAAAAACACGTGACGTCCAGGAAGATGTCACATGTTTTTTGAAAACATGCGATGTTTCCAAAAAAACGTTGGTTTTTTGACGAGATTTCAGTTGATGTCACCAAAAACAGGGCAACAAAATTCAAAGAACATCTTAATGTCACTTGCAACATCACATGTCCTCCGCAATGTTTGACACAACATAAGACGTTTTTTCGGTGACATCACCGAGAACGCAGCTTGTCCACGTCAGCAGTTTCGTTTAGGGCCACTTCGAGCAGCGACTAAGTAGTGCTAGGGGGTACTACCCAATAGGGAAAAATGTTGAAGAAGGGGCAGGTGCTTCCACAAGGCTTTAAAAAAATGCGGGCATATTCTAACGACAAGTGGTGAACTAAAAATTGCTCCTATGGGTTGTTGCATTCTAAAATTGTCAAGGTAAATATTCTACATATGAAATTAATATACATTTATTATCTTGACGCTCATGAAGTGATGAACATAGTAAATAAGAAGGATAAGGAAAAGGTGATGTTCAACTTCGGAATTTCATCAGAGTGGGCCCTTTATATTTTTAATCCATTCTTTCTAGGCCCAAAAAATTAGGCCATTGAATTGGGAGCACCTATTGCCCACGCTATTATTTTAAAATAGAGAAAGGGACTAATACCTTGGGCTTCCACAACAAAAGGACTGAATTGCAGGCATGACAAATGGCGAAGTACTACAAAGGGCTTTGCCACAACATTTTCATGCAAAATGAAGTAGGGGCCACTGCCAAGGGGCCTTATTCCATGAAAGTGGGCCTTTTTCATTTAAAAGCCTTTTCTGTGGGCCCAAATAAATAGGTCATACAATTGGGAGCACATACTGCAATTTTCTAGGAAAGAGGGAACTGTAAGAAATTGCAATTTCAAAATTTTTAGTAATTGTTACATCATATCCATCTAGTACAGGAAAAATTAATGAACTCCAAATTTCATTTAATTATTAGATCATATATTTCTAACACCACAAACATTCATGAATTCTAAATTTTTTTTAATTGTTAGATCATATCCATCTAACAAAAAAAAAGACATCAATTCAAAAAAAATTTAAATTGTTAAATCATATCCATGTAACCCAAAAAAAAAGACTTGAATTCCAAATTTTTTGAATTGTTAGATCATATCCATGTAACACAAAAAACATTCATGAACTCCAAATTTTTTTAAATTGTTAGATCATATCCATCTAATACAAAAAACATTCATGAATTTCATATTTTTTTTAATTGTTAGATCATTTCCATCTAACACTGAAAATAGACATGAATTTCAATTTGATTTGAATTGTAATATCATATCCATCTAGCACAAATAACATTCATGATTTTCAAATTTTTTTAGGGTTTAGGATCATATCCACCTAACACAAAAAATATTCATGAATTCCAAATTTTATTTAATTGTTAAATCATTTCCATTTAACACAAAAAACATTCATGAATTTCAAATTCTTTTATATTGTTAGATCACATCCATCTAGCACAAATAACATTCATGATTTTTATTTTTATTTTTATTATAAGATCATATCCATCTAATGCAAAAAACATTCATGAATTTCAAATTTTCCTTAAAATTGTTAGATCATTTCCATCTAACACAAAAAAACATTCATGACGCTCGAAAACCTGCAGACGCGAACGTTGGACGTCCGGGCGTCCCAGCGTCCGTGCAACCCTGACATTTGGAGAAAGGGTGGTTTCTATAGATGAAACCTCTATTTTCAATCAACTATCCAAATGAATCAAAGATAGATGACACTAATTGCTTCCAAGGGAAAGTTAGCAAATTGGTTCTTGGATGCATGGTATTAAGAGAGTCTAGATCCTTGTTTCTATGCTTTTGCGGTTATGCATGTTTTAGAAGAGAGGCATAAACTTCTTCTCTCCACACTACCTTGATTGGTTTTTTCCTTTTGTTTTTTTCTAATGCTAGACATTTGCAATGCTAAAAGAGGATGTTGATGAGTTGCATGATGGTGTTCAGAAGGCTTGTTTGCTTGTCATTGGGTTTCAAACTTGAAAAAATTCTTTAATGTAGCTTTAGTGTTTTGTAACTCTTGCATTCACGTTGTTCCTTTTTAGGCTTAGGATTCAATATAGGGCTCATATTATCTTTAAATTCGCTCTTAGTTTTTGTGGGTTTTGTCTTCTTAGGTTTCAAATTGACTTCATGATTGCATCCCAAGTCAAGTTGTTTAGTTTAGAACATAAGGTCAATGAACCTCAAAGCATAGCAAAGAGCATGAGAAATGAATCTTAGAGCATGATATTGGAGTAGGCAAAACTCTCTTTTAGGCAACAAATGTATGGTATAGAATCTACCGTGATAAAAAAAATGATTGTTAGCTACATAGGATGGGACATTTTGAATTTGATTCAAACTTAGTGTCAATGTTAGGGACAACATGTGAAAGCAAACAAGTAGGAAAACATACTCTTCAAATGACTCCAAACATGAATCTTAAATAATGTAAAGAATATATGAAATTATCTAGTATCTTATGCTTCTTTGTTTCTTCTCAATGGCACATGCAAAGTTTGAATGAAAAAAGCAAACAAATAAAAATTTATCAAGAATTGCATGCCATTACTCTAATTGTACTACTTAAGATTAATGACTACTAGTAGTAAGACAATCTTGTGTTAACTTGGCTTTCTTATCCTATGGTCACCAAATATCACTAAATCCCGAAGAAGTTGCATATAGGCCTAAAGCTCCATATGCAAGCTCTTGTTCTCTTTGTTAAGGTACATAATTATAAATGCAATGAATAAGCTATTACTACAAAGATGTTGATGAATGTTTGATTTCTATTCATTGTGATCTACAAATATTATATGATGTGACCCTATCACAACTCTTAATTGTCGATTTTTCTAATCAACAACTAAGAATGTTTCAATATTTTCAAGTATCATGGACTACTTACAAGTATTGAAACAAAACTATGGAATAAAAAAACAAATTGTCACAAAATAGAAACAATGAAGAATAAATTAATAATAAATAAAAAAATCATGAAAAAAAGACTAAAAATTATCTATTTGTGAAGACTTGATGGTGATCAAATTTCACCAAAAAAATGAAGTTCATACCATCTCCAATGTTCAAAAGTGCTTGTACAAAGGAGTCCTATTTGCATGGACTTAGAAGACATAAAATAATATACTTTTAGATGCTCCTTGTTAGACATGTCCATCTAGTGTAGGAATAGACTGCCAAAATTTCAACTCTAGATTATTCAATTTAGGTACACCATTATAAAAATATGAACCCTATAAAAGGCCTCTTGATTGTCAACCGTAGTGTATATATAGGAAAAATCATTTATTTATTTATTTATTAAATATTTAAATATAATAAAATAAAATTTAACTACAAATTTGATGCAACACTATTGATGATCATGTGGGCTTAGAAATTTAAAAAAATATTTTTTTTCAACTATAATTGTACTATTACATACAATCATATGGCTTTTGTAGAAGTGAAATTTTTCATAATACAAACGTCGTAGTGAAAACCCCTAAACCTCAAAGTGTGATAAATTATGAATATTCAATTATGATTTTTCAATTTTTTAAAGAACAATTAAAGGTGTGAATACCATGAAGTTAGATAGGTTCACTAATTATTTCATCTTTTTAGGACTTGAAATTCAAAAATTATAGCAAAAGAGAAAAAATCACTCCAATTGTAACAAAGAATAGGACCAATGTTTCTTGCAATGATCCATGAAAACACTCATGATGAAATACTTAAACACTTAGTTGCTCCTCTGTATTACTCTCATCACACTCATGATCTAATCCTTCAAGAGACTTTGCCTTGCCAAAGCTAATTTATTCAAAAAGGCCTTTTTCAACAAAGATTTCAAAAAGTTTAATTTTACCATTTAGGGTTTGAGGAAGCTATGTTGGAAAAGTATTAATCAACTATTCATACAAGACTAAAAACATCCATATGCTTGTCCATATGTGAATAGTAATTTTACCAAATTGAGATAGTTGAATGGAATTATATAGAATCTAGTTAAACCTTGTCCTCGGAGCTAGAGTGAATATCATGATGTAAATAGGCATTTATTTGGCATTAAACATTAGAAGAGGTTTGAGGGATCTAGAGGGCCATTTCATGCTTGTCTCCTAGGCTAGGAATGTGTCAAAATATTCAAATAAATTTAAAAATTATTTAAAAATGATCAAAATAATATTTTTCAAAAAAAATATTTCAAAAAAATTAATTAATTAATATTATTTGACATGGCGTAGTTGTGGCCACATCAAATTGCTAATTTAGTAGAGTTCTTAGGGTTCCTTGTAGTCCATAAATTCATGGAAACAATTGAAGGAAGGAGGACCAATCCAAAATAAGAAAGGGCCTATAAATGAGATGATCTTTGACACTAGGGCAAATTTGGCACACGCAGTCGTGTGTGTTATTTTTCCTTTTATTGAATTTTTTAAATCATCAATTAATGACAAGTGGTCCCATGCACTTAAAAATTGTGGATCAAGGCAAACCTTAAGACATAGGGTGGTGATCTTGACACTAGAAAGTTGCCCATCTTCAAGATCAAATCAAGTAAGAAGTAATGCTTGCTTCATGGCCTACAACTAGTTGATTTCATTGTGGTTATGGCTACAAAAATCACAACTATTCGCCACTTATTTTCAATTGGCATGCTTGGAGAGGGTGACTATTCCCATTCTAAAGAAATTTTACATAGAAGAAACTCACCTTTTTAGTGTGTGAATTTGATGGCTTAAGTACAAGAACTAATTGACATTTGGAGAACCAAAATAATATGCAATTCATTTCTTTTGGAGGTTTGAATGTTGAAATTGTGACTAATGTGGTAAAATTGATGCTTAACTTTTATGAATGTTCTATGTGATTGTTAGAATGCAACAAGGGGAGGTCACTCTATGGGGATTTTGTGTACCACCTATAGCGAAGTGATTTTTTGACCCCCTATTTACTTTGGAATATACTATAATTTCAACCTATAATTTTGAACTTTGATAAATAATGACTATGGATTTCTATTGCCAAAAATTTCCAATTCAAATGACATTTAAAATGACTATTATAATAGGTTGAAAAATGAACTAAAATGGCATGTTTTTCAACTCAAACATTTATAGAAAATACATTTGGATGACCATTGCATCAATATTCAAGAAAAATAAACTTTCAATAGAGAGTTATTTTTTGGATTTTTTTTGTTCATTTTTTAAACAATTTCTTATGAAGTAAGGGGTCTAAAGTTATTTTTAGCTCTATAGTGTATCTTTTTTCTTCAAGAATCTGTAACTAATTATTATCAATTTAAAAATATCAATAATTCAAAATATAAACTTTCAAAGTAGAAAAACTATTCAAATTTTTTATTTTTTTAAAATTAAATTTTATGAAGTAAGTAAAGGGTCCAAAATCTTTACCTCAGGTGGGTTGTGTAAATGCATAGAGTAACCTCCCTTTGGAATGCAATTGATAAAATTCATGTATGAATTTATGGGCTTAGGATGAATGAATGTTTTTTGCAAGTCCATTAGGTCTAGAGCCTATTAATAGTAAGTTGTAGCTTTAAACATAGAGAGTCCATTGCTTGGGGCCACACTCTCTACCAATAGAAAACTTCATAGAATTTGGTAAGTCTATTGGAAACAAGTAATTCTAACTTATGGTATAAGATTTTTTGACATGTTTTTTGTAGTATTGTTGGAGCACTTTTGAGGAGTGGAGAGTGTGTTTCATTGTGTTTTTATTTTCTTTAAATTACAATTGTTTTAGGTAGATGTTGTTTGGGTGTTGTATGCCATTGTGTGTAGTTCACTGAAAATTGTGTTCATTGTGCCACCATTATTGAATAGAATCCTCTTGAGTGTTGTTTAGTTGCTTCATTTACTTGATGTTTTTGCATCACAATGAAGTAAAATTAATGGTTGGCAAGATCATGCTCGTTGTTTAAAATTGGAAGTTTTGAAAGTGATGTCCCACCTCCAAAACAAATGCAGAATGGTCAAATCGTCATTATCCTGTCATGAGAAGCTCCTGCTCTAATTTATGTTCTTTGGATCTAGATCAATAGACTCTAATAAAATGTGCCATCGCTTGCATATGTTTCTGCAGTTTTTTCACAATTTCTCAATCCAAAATTCATACTGCTCATTTCTATGCACACTTATGCACACTTAACAATTAACTCTATTGTAAATTTGTAATGTAATATGCAATTGTCATTCTTACTTTGTTAATTGTGAGAAATGGAGGCAATGAATTAGGGTCATATATCTTTCTACTGCAAGCAAGCAATTCCAGTAACAATCTGCTACAAACAAGAATCAATGCAGATGTAAAATTGCAAATTGATAGAATCCCACCATAAGCTTATATTACTACAAGAGAAAGGTGTGTTTTAAGTATAGTCCTATAGTTTGTGATCATTTAGGAGATTTTTAGTAAAATTTACAAAAAAAAATATTTTCATTAAAATTCTATTAAAAATCTCCTAAAATATCATAAATTATAGGACTATACTACTAAGGACTATACTTAAAACATCCCTTTCTCTTGAAGTGTATGAGTTCAAATGGCTAAAATTAGCACCCTTTTAGATGTTAGAGCTCTATTTGTTTCAATGGAAAGAAGTAGAATGCCTCAGTTAGTGTCAAAACATTCAGTAAACAAGGTTGCTTAGAGAAATTGTCTTTTTTAGAGATTTTGAAACTCTAACAATTAAATGCTTGAGGCAACACATTTTGGTGTGGACTAAACTTTGATTATTTTGGTGTTGACTATAATTTGAAGTTAAACAAATTTTTATAAAATTATTATTTTTTATATTTTCTTTTTTAATTGAATAACCTTTAAATTTTGATTTAAAAAAATATTTTATAATTTTTTTATTGAGAATTTGGTACAAGGGTGTCCATTATAAATCTTGATTTTTTTTAAGTGTGAGAGGTTTTTGAAGATGAGCCTTAAATACATTAGATCTTAAGGGAAAAATTGTATTAAAAATTCACTTAGAATTGTATTAAAAATTCACTTAGAATTGTAAGTTAGATTTTGAAAAGCCATAAATCAATTATATTACAGTTATGCATGTCCTTTAACCACGTATTTTTTATGATTTCAATTTTAGATTTGACAGTAAAAAGAGGCTTGAAAGACTTCAAATCCTTTTCATTATTTTAACAGCATCTTGATCAAACATAATAATCTTTCAATTTGTAAGTGATATTGTTGTGTTTCTTTTCCTATGTGATTCATAACACATCTATAAGGAATTTCATTAAAATGCCATGTTCAATAGGCAACTAGACTAGAAAATTCAAGTCTAATGTTAAAAATAGAAAGTGGCATGTTCAATAGGCAAATTTTTTTTCAAATCACTTTGAGGGGTAGAAAAAAAAGATACGAGGATGTCAAGTGTTGGCCCACAACACCTTCTCCTTTTCTCCAAAATTCATCCAAAATTGCACATTGGATCATTTCTTTATCAAATTGCACCAACAGATTTATTAAAAAAAATCATTTAGGGTCTCATTGTTGTTCACGGGTTGTTATTGAGGTTCACATTTTGAATTTTCTACAAATGTAGTTGCAGAAACCACATGGTGACCTTGCAGTCCTTCAGGATTTTAGGTGAACGAACCTATTACCACCAACCTTCTCAATTAATTCCACCCTCATGTACACAAGGTGTACATTTCCCCTGTGAAATGTGAAAGGCTGGTTCCTCCTTATGAGATTCAAGCATTGCCGCCTTTCCTTCTACTCACCAAATCGTTGTCTCTCACTTTTCACATTCATTCAATTGAAATGGATCTCTACAATTCCATGAATGACAACCAAATCTAAACACGCCATTGTAAAATAAATGACCAGAGTCCCTAATCAGCCAATGGAAAATTCAAATCATTCAACAGTCATATCTTAATTCTCAAACAAAGTGGAATATTCAAAAACATGAACATCAAGAAATCATTCAATCAAAGATGATCAGTTTCTCCCAAAATGAGGGTAAACCGACCAAATCAACATGGGAAATGGAACCCCGTTTTTATAGCTCTAGAGCTTGAAAACAATGACGAGGAAGTTTGTAACAAACATCCTTACAAATCAATTACTGCGGCCAATCTTGTGCAACAAGAAGAAAAACCCCTGGTTTCGTCTTTTCAAGTGCTGATGTAAAACTGTCTTCCATTGCTGGGAATTGAGGGTCGAGCATTGGAATGCTGCAGTTCAAATTAAAGCAAAACAATTTTGTTTTCAGAACACTACAGAAGAGATGGAAAATTCATGATTAATCCCAGTATTATTTTTCACAACTTGGATTGATTGGGTGCTCAGAGTCAACCTTTTAGTGACAGACTCCAAATTTGCGGCTGTGAATATCTAGAGATATGGCATGGAAACTAAACCTTGACGGACTTGGCCTTCAATTCCACAGTGAAAATATATGTAAGGAATCATGACGATTGTGAATAGGTAAATGAATGGGTGTGAGTATTTGAAGAGTACCGGCAATGCGACCATCAACTGATCCAGCTGCCTTTGTGATACCGTAGGAAACTGGCCAGAATTCAACAATACACTGGATCAGTTGGCAGGTGATAAAGTGAAAAATTGAATGATCACAGTTAAATGAACGTAAAAAAAAGTTGAAACTATTCTCAAAATGCTCTCATGTCCCCATAATATATAATTGAGAAATTTAAGTGCACTAATTTCAAGCATTACGTATTACAAACTTGATAGAATTTCTTCCCCAAGTATGATTTAATTCGAGGCAAACGACTAGGAAACGTACATCCCATAACATGACTGTCCAGGTGACGTTTTCTGTGCAAGGTGGGGTGGTGAGAGAGCCCATATAACGGCCATAGGTCCCATTACTCCCGAGCAGCGAGATTGGGTCAATAGGGTACTCAGTGTCGAGTGTCGGCAGCTTGTCAAAAAACTGCACCACCACCACGAGTCAGAGCATTTCATCTTCATTTGTGGATAGTTTATGGAAAAATTGTGGCATACACGTACTACATAATTGGAAACTTACTGAGATCGATATCAGATCCATTGCACACTCAGCACATAATGCACAGTGTACATATAGCACATAATGCACAAATTTATATGTACCTGGGCTAAGAAAGCGTTATCTTCACCGAGAACGAAGAGATAACCAATTACTGCAATCTGGTTAACTCCTGGCGAAACCTCGTGCAAATGCACCTGATGAAGCTCGAGAGGAAACCTGCCAAACGATAACAGAATTTAACAATCAGACTAACTGACAGCATAGCAAAACAGAACAGTACACCTGCTAACAAAAATTCAATCGGAAAATTCTCTGTTTAATCAGCTTGTGCTGGAGTAGGAGTATTCTAATATGTTTCAAGATCGATTATTTTTATAATAGTCAATATTTCTTAAATTTGGGGATCGTAATTTGATTGTAATATGCTCACGTGTAATTCGCAATTGTACGTGTGTTCATTCATTTGGGGTAGTGAAAGTCCTATTAGTGATAACGCAGCTAGACAGAACAGTACATGACACCTACTAGACAAAAATTTCAATCACAAAATTCTCTGTTTAATCAGATTGTGTTGTAGAAGTGTTATATTAAAATATATGATTAAAGATATCATACTAATCAATCTTTCTTGAATTGGGGGATCTTAATTAATTTGGTTATAATATACTTACGTGTAGTTCGCAATTGTGTGTTCACTGGGGTAGTGAAAGTGCATCTGGGTGCTCTTGTACTTCACATTGTTGATAGTCAGCTCCACGGCATCCGGAATCTTCAACTGTCCAATCATAGAAAGTGTTCAGGTCAGAATTCGTTGCAACTACCACAGTTTCTCCATGCCAGCAGTACACCTTGGAAACAAATCTCAAATAGCAACACAATTAATGTGCAAAAGGCTGTGTTGCAAGCTTTTCTCAAGCTTTTCTGCACAAACTATTTAGTATCCTTCTAGTAGGGCCCTCAAGCTTTGAAGCTTGGTTTGCTGGCATTTATGGAGAATATATCTGGTCCGAATCCAGAACTAGTCACGACGACTTCGTTAAAGTGGCGGTATTCCAATACTCTGGTACCTTTGACAACGCGCCTTCTGAAACATAAATCCATAACTATCCTAGAATTTAGACCATCATGTAGTACGTGTATGCCACAATTTTTTGGGTCCGGATTTTAGTGTCAGTTTAACGAAAACGCGTACTGGCCATTAGTTTCTTAGATCTTGGAGGAGGATTAAGTAATACTGTAGAGAGAATTAATTGAGTACCTCGATTGCATGGCCGTTATTGGAGATGACCGAAGGAATGGGGTAATCTGGGAAGTCGGCATCCAATTCCGAGTCCAAGTTGCTATCGGTGACCATGATCTCAGGAGTGATGGCAAGAGGTGACTGCATCATGCCTGTTTTGCACGTTGCCCAAGTGGCATTCAAATCACCCCAGTGAGCTGGCCCATTCGGCCCAGTCGTATAGTCGAACTCTGCAACCAAGCAATTCAACAACACGTAATTAATCACTAGTTTTGAACTTTCAAGTAGTTCCAAATCGCCATGACGGTGCCACTCTGTTTTTTCCCGGTTATTCTCGTTAAAATGGTGTGTTTCTGAGTGCCAAATTCGGGACCTTCAAGTGCCAAGAACTCTAAATATTAGGACTCACTGAAATTGCCCTGAAATCCACCGTATTAACAAATTTCGGCACTACAATAGATCATCATTTATTTTGCAATGGCTTTGTAGCAGTTACGAACTTTGCTTTGAACTCACTGTCTATTGCAAATCAAAAAGCTAGCTTCAAACTTGCTGCAAAAGTTTTGGTCACACCAGCAATGCAAAAACTTGCCTAAACTGTAGCAGAAATTAATGCAATCTCAAATGTTGCAAATACATTGCACAATATCTTACTAATCCATTGCAAAATTGTTAATAGAAAATTTTGACGGTCTCTGCAAAGCAGTTGCAAAAAGTATTGTAATCTCAGCCTTCTGTACTAGTGCTGGTTCTTTGAAGCCTGGTACTCGAAGTTAATTAATTGCATGACTGTCTACGCTATCTAACTTACCTTGTGCCAATACTTTGGTGGTGCATTGCAGGCACAGTAGTACCGCAGTTAGAGAAACAACCCAAACTCGCGCGGAGGTCTTCATTGCAGATGACGATCCCACTTGAATTGGCCGGATTTAGCGAACAAAATCGATCGATCGTCTCTCTGTCAAGTGCTGGGTGAAATATCGATGTCCTGCAATATCGATGCAATATTGATGAAACACTACACATTTATTAATACCTCGCTTGAGGAGAGCTATCTTTCAAATGTTTGCAAACACTCACCTTGTGATCAATGTCTCAATCTTGGACTCTTGAAGAAAGCTTGCATGCATGCACGAGTAAGGGGAGCTTACATACGGCTAGTGCGGGGACCGTACCACGATGTTAGTACTTCCAGTGGCTGGAGGTGCCACAGTGCCACTCATTTATATGAAGACAATTTCGATATATTGAATTCATTTGACTTTCTAATATTGAAGAAAATAATTGAGAAGCGCACGTCATTTTCCTCGGAGATTGAAGGCGAGAACTACGACGAGTATAGATTTTAGTTTGGTGCAATTATATTATACTACATTTGCCAATTTCATGGAGTTAAATTAAGCCGCATGCTGTCGCGGACTTGTTCGAAGAAACGTAAAAGTCTGAAGTGAGATTCAACGCGGAAGGTCGACTCACGGGCATGATACTTTGAATATGAAGAAAATACTAGGGAAAATATATACTGTACAGCACAGTGCCCTCCCCAAAAGACCGCTACCAAAGGGGGGAGCTGGGGGAGGGTGAGAGACTTTTTCTTGGGCACTGTATAGAGTATAATCATGGCCTACTATCAAGTCAAAATTCTTCCGGTCATGCATTGGCTTATTTCCTGGTAAATTTATGACCACAAGACATGGATCAACATTTGCAAAACCTGGTGGTCAGGAGAGATAGCTTATCTTCGATGAAGTGTCAAGTTCTAGCTGATCATGAATTTGATCATGAATTTGGCTTAGAAGCTCAGATGAAGCATGAATCTTGTATTTGTTCAGATGAGTATGAACATTGAATTTGGCGTAGATGAAGCATGCATCTTGTATGTGGTGTTAGGTAAGGCGCTAGTCACTCGTTTGAATTGGAATGGGTTTCCAAACCTAGCTAGCTCCTTGTGGATAAAGGATTACCAGCCTCCTGAATTCTCGGAATTGATAATCCCATCTGGGTACTCACATCGTAATTCGATCTGTGAGATTTGAGAAAATCCGTCATTAGGAATTTTTCTCTTGCATTGCAAGAATGGTACTATTTGAAGTGATTGAAATGTAATTTCATCAGTGTGGACCGGAAAACTTTACTGTAACCAACTATCAGCAGTTTCGTTGAATTGGTGGAATTCTATTACTTTGTCACCTAGCTTTCAGAACACGTATTTATGATAAATCCATACCTGTCCTAGATGTTAGAAATGTATGTACGTCTACGGCACAATTTTTGGCACCGGAATCTCGCCACTTTAATTAGCAAAATTGCCGGTAACTGGGTAAAGTACTTGAGTACCCTGGCACTGACTCGATCTTACTTACCTCGTTACTTTACTCCTTTCTCATGTCGATCACACGCAGACGTGCTCCAACATCCAAACTAATCCAACGGTCAGACTTGTCAACCGGTTCGACCTGACTGAACTCCGGGACTTCAACTGCAAGTCTCGCAAGCCAACCTTCAAATTAGTATTAATTCAAAGTTTCATCGCTGCATGCTATTGGCTGGCATCTTCAGTCGTTGTTGTGTGTGTGCGCTTCATCTCCCACTTGACGTCATACCCAATCCCCGGGCGACAATCGACACCGCTCCTTGTTTCCGAGGGAGACGAAGATAGTGCGCCACATTTGTCTGTCTCACGTGGTAATTAGGAAATTGCCGAAATAATGACCATTGCTCAGCCTTCACTTCACTGCAGATGATTCGATCGAGTCAAGCCGTAGTACGCCTGTCCTGAATTCTCGGTCACGAGTGCCAGTGGGATGAGTGGGTTCGGTTTCTTTGGAGCGGGCAAACTGGAACACTTCCACGAATGAGCGATGCTACGCAATCCTGTCAGGAACTGGTTACATTTGGGTGCACACATGAGTGATCCTTATCATGCTGTCAATCTGGACGGAGGGACCTGGGGGAAATACAATAAGGGAGATGTACCCTTATCCGATCACTTAACCCTCAAACGCCGCGGCGGACGGTTTTTGTGCGATGGATGACAAGGAATTCACAGAAATGCAACTATTCATCTTCGGAATTAGGGGTGGAAAGGGGAAATCGTGTACAGTAGTTTGATTCCCAATGAATATTTTTGGTTTTTTTAAACTAAACTAGATGATGTCACACGGTTTTGAAAGGGCTGATTTTCATGGTCACTAGTCTGGCGTTTAAGGTTAAGGGAATCTGGAGTAGAATCAACAAATCATGAACAATTTGAGGTGCAACGAATTTGTCCCATGTAGAGAGATAGGAAATATGGAGATTGCCATTTTTCCATAATTTTATTGCTGAAATTGAAATAACTATGAATTTTGAGAGCCAAAAAGTGCTTGGAACCCATAGCCAATATTAATGTTTAGAGTCTTCCATTTTCAGTCATTCAAGAACTACTTTCTACTCATTACTTACTACTTTGTTGTTCACTACTTTGGAACATAAATCATGATCTTATTAGTCACAATCTTAAAAAGAGATAAAAACACATTCCTAGCTTCAGTTGGAAATATGATCCAGCCCTAGTTGGAAACAATATCCCTTACAAGTTGGATATGGGTCGAGGTTGACAATGGGTACATCTCCTTGTAAGAGAGAAAATAAACTCCAACCACAAGTGTATTAATGGTTGGCTGTTAGAGTACTTGAAGACTTTGTTCATCCATCCCAAGAGTTGGAGAAAAAAACAATACAAATAACCAATAGATATGTGGTCTTTCTATTTCATGTAAGCAACTTCATGGGGAATTTCATCAAAATGGTGCCATTTGACACTTTTACAGTTCAAACCATGCAGTTTGAAATCTATATATATTCTTGATGGCCAACACTTTTATGATTTAGACTTTGTAGTAAAAAATGTATACCTATCCTAATCTCCTAGATGTCAGTAGTTATAGATCAAACCACATTATTTGAAAATGGCATATGAAATATGCCATCTATATTTTAAATTATGTTGTTTATTTATTTGTTTGATTCACTAAAATCTAAGAAAGTGAGGTATTTGGTAGTGTTCTTGAAAATATTAATGGGGAATTTCGTTAAAATGGCAGCATTCCCTGTGCCATTTTTAGACCACCCGCTCTGAATTGTAAAAATGACATCTACAATTCTATAAACTATACCATGTGACGGCTATAGGACAGGTATAGTTTTTAGTAATCTTGGACTTTTATAGATTTAAGAAATCTATGACAGCTATAGATTTCAGACCGCATGATCTAAGTTGTAAAAGTGACATCTATCTTAGGTGTAAATTTCTCACATCTAAGAGCAATATAGATTTCAAACATCTAAGACAATTGTACACTTCAAACCACCCGCTCTGAACTGTAAAAACTACCAATGTAGCGGAACTTTGTCATTTTAACGAAATTGTCCATATTAGAAAGAACTTTGCAAAGAGGGTTGTAAAGACTTTGTTTTGTGATGTTTGAAACTATAGTGTGAAAGTTATTGAATTTCAAATTTTTATGAATTCAAAAAAAAAATTTAATTATCTTTTATTTTGAAAAGTCATAATTATCACATCTCATGTTTTTTACTCATGTTAATTTTATAGCATTTAGACCTATAGTGTGAAAGATATGGATTTTTTAATTTAAAAAATTCAATTGAATTATCTTTTATTTAAAAATTACATAACTTTCACATTGCATGTCCAAATGCCACAAAACAAAGCCCTTCACTCCTCTGTGTATACAGTTTTTTGTTCATATCATAAATACAACCTCACACTACAACAAAGTCCTTATTTTTTAACTTTTGTAATTGAATTTTAAAGTTTTACAAATTTTAAGATTTAAGAAAAAATATTTTTACTTTGGTTCTAGCAACAATACAAGGCATATTAGTCTGTACCTTAAGTTAGGTTGTTTGTTTAGTTTGATTGATATGCTAAGATCTAAAAAACTATGAAAGTTATGGATTTTTCAAAATAAAGGATGATTTAATTTAATTCTTAAATTCCAAAAATCCATAACTTTCACTCTGTAGATCCGAATGCCATGAAATTGGCACAAATAGAAAACGTCATAGAGGAAGGAGTGCAAGGGCTTTGTTTTGTGGCATTTGGGCATGTGATGTGGAAATTATGATTTTTTCAAAACAAAAGATTATTTAAGGTAATTATCATGATTTATAAAAACTTTGAAATTCTATAACTTTTACACTCTAGGTACAAACACCACAAAACAAAGTCCATGCCCCCTCCATTGCAAAGAGCTTTCCAAAGGTACCAAGAATGATGCTCAATGCGTCACATGGCATGTCCAAAGGCCACAAATCAATTGAAAGCCCTTACACTCTTTTGAGCATAAATTTTTTTACCCATACTACTCATAGTTACTATGGTATGAAAATGATTGAATTTCAAAGTTTTAATGAATTAGAAAATTAGAAATTATTTTCACTTTTACTTTGGTTGTGGCAATAGCACAAGGCACACTATTTCTATTCTAATGAAATTCCCTATCTTTTTATTTCACCTACATTGATACTATGTCCTTTAAGGGTTAAAAACTCCCTTTATTCCATCTCTAAAGTTTTCTTTCTTCACCAAAGTTCTAAACTTCCAAGAATGGCACTCATTTTTGAAGAGTTAGTAGGTTAGAGTGGCAAGTTTGTTTGTTTTGGCTTTATGGTGCCAGATTGCACTAGAAAAAAAATTAATTTGGCTAAAAAAATGCACTAAAAAAAACATTTATATCATTTTTTAGCCAAATTATTTCTTTTGGCATTACATATAAATTTAAAAAATTTAAAAAAAAAAAAAATGCAGAGTGGGATAGTAATATTACAGTGATATCAAATTTTCAATGTGCCAGTTTGATTGGATACCGGTATAGTCGTCAGTCCACAGTATCAGTATGTTGGGGAGTCTCAGCTTTTACGCTGTCTTTTTTGACAATCACGAGCAGGATATTAGGGCATCCGCAACGGGAAACGGAAACAGGCCCGCCAAGTATAACTCTATCTTTTCATTGCTTTGGAATTAGAGCTTGAAAATTCTATCCTACTATCCTAGGAACCGGCTACATTCACTCATTCAGAAGTAATTTGAATCGGTGCAAGAAAAGAAAAATTTAGACATTAGACTAAAAAAATAAGGAAGATTGTGGAAACTACTTATATATTAATAGACAAGATTTGACAACTATAAAATTATTTGAAATTAATTAAGCATTAGGTAAGGTCACTACAATCATTTAAATGTGTTTGAATAAGTATTTTCGCCTAGTACCCATTATTAAATTATTGGATTTTTTTGTTGGATTTTATTGGGAGTCAAAAGGGGATTGTAGATTCTCTTAGAAAGTTAAAATACATTTTTTGGACACTCTGTAAATAAACTATGAATCCTAGGCTTTCATCACACCCTAGGCTCTCATCACACTAGTAGAAAGAGGACTGAAAATAACTAGGAAAAAAGATTGAGAAAGTAGTCATTTTGGACAAAAATGACTATGTAACAACTAAACTTCATTTTCTGTAAACTGTCATTGTAGACCGGTTAATTTGGACTTTAGAGTCATTTTAGGCAAAGGGGTTCTTTTTCATCCATTTACTAATATATAACCTCATCAATTGAACACCCAATTGGGTTTATGACATGAATCCCACTTCTAACAAGGCATGGATTACGTAGCCTTATTTGCTGCACGTAGATGGAAGAGGTGACTTGACTTTTTTTGATGTAGTATGCACTTTACAACCATGTTGGATCCTACTGTGACTAATGTGGCAAACTATGATTATTTGTGCTACAGTGACTTAAGAATGTATATTCATTACAATATTACTTGTTGCTAGTCATTTGTTCATATATTGTATTTTTCCTATCACTAGTGTAGTCATATGGTAGTTATATTTCAATTGTAAATGGAGAATGCAACCATTGAAGCACTTTTTTTCTACAATCATTCAAGGGAATGATAACTGTAAATTCTCTACCAAAAGAAGGCAACAATATAGCACGCAATACATGCATTTTAGTCATTTGGAACATTTATTTTGTGAATGAAGGCAGTTGTCAAATTGAAGCTAGTAATTCTATTGTCATTCATGAGTTTCAATGCACTTATGACTATAGTAAATGACCATTCATATGTGCTTGTTAGTTAATGTGTAGTTATTACGTAGTCATTGTAGTCATAGCTTTAGTAAAATGATTAGAAGGTGATATATATATGATTCAGAGGGACTCAGTCATGTGACACAAATGTTTGAATTAAAAACTAACAATCTTACTTTCAGAGTGTTTGCCTTCTTCTCTTGCGTTGCCTTTGTCTGATTGCCTTGTTTTTCTAATGTACTTAGCACATTCAAAAGGTCCAACTTAGGGTCATATTTCATAGCAAGGTAAGTGGACAATTTGAAAGTTGAACCTTGAGGTACCAAAGTCCCCTCACCATGCAAGTACATTGATGCATTAGATGAAATTTGAGGCCTTAGGAGGGTCATTTCAAGCTTGTTCTCGAGGCTAAGAATGCGTCAAAATATAAAATTAATAAAAATATAAAAATATAAAAATAATATAGAAATATTTTTATTTTTATTTTTATTTAAAAATATTTATAATTAATTAATATTATTTGACATGGAAGGATCTCAGCCACATCAAACTGCTAATTTGGTAGAGTTACTAAAGTTCCTCATAATCCAAGAACTCGTGGGAACTCGTAGTCTTCTATTGGCCTCAAATTTCATCTAATATTCCAATGACAATGTCCAGCTTATGATGTGTGAAATGAGTGCTCTTGGATTCATGAACCATGTGTAAAAAATGCTCTCTTGCTTTTGCCATGATTGCATTGATTAGCACTTTGTGCAATTGTAGCCACAAGCATGACTCAAGAAAATTGTTGTCAACTCTAGTTTCCTCCACGTACTGCTCACAAAATGAGGACAAGATAATGACATTTGAACAAGGATACCAAAAGAACCTAGAAGGCATTTGCTCTAGTATTCAAAAAATCTCCCTTGGTTGATAGGTTGAATGTGTCTATGGAAACCATGGTAGTTGCATGGATGATTTTCAACCTTTTGTTGCTACCATTGCTTAATTTTAGCAAGTCAATTGAGCATTTGAACTTATTTAAAAAAAAAATATGGACCTCGTTTAGATAGTAAAAGTGGGAACCAAATCACTATGTATACATTGTTGTGCATGGTTTCTACTTTGTCCAATGAAAAACATTTCTCTTGGGGCCTCAAAAATTTCCCCCTGTCCAAATTCTAAATTAGCAAATTTTCCTTGAATTGCTCACTAGTCCATAAAATATTATTTAACCCCTAAAGGACAATTTAGGAGTTTGAGGTCAGGTTCTATAGGTCTCAATTTCACACACTATTTTTGAAAAAAAATTGAAAGGTGCAAAAATACTAGCTTTGTTGAACATAATTTTTTTTCAAGAGTTATAATAGAGTTATATTGTCCTAAGCAAAAACATGCAATCTTTGGACATCTAAGAAAATTTTGGTTTTTAAAATTTTCTTATGAATAACTTTTATTTTGTATAATTATCAAAATCTACATAAAAAGCATTGGTTCATTCAATTTTGATGTAAGAGGTGAAGGATATGAAGGCTTTTATTTTGCCAATAGTTAGGGCATCTTATAGAAAAAATATCAAAATAATGATATATATTTTTAATTCAATTTTTCTAATTTTCAAAAAAAAAGTGGGTTTGGTTAAGATTGCTTGTTAGAACAGTTTTACCATTGAAATTGACATTTTTAGATTCAATGTTAGCATTACTAGAAAAAAGATTTTTGCTTCATCAAAGTACATTAGATAGTCTTCCTACTTAGTTATCTAAAAAAATGAAAATGAATTTTTTTTCAAATTTTTTTGCACTTGATTCTCAAATCAATTTTCTAATACAATATAAAAACTTAATAGTGCAAAGACTTTAAGCTACAAGGATTCAAAGTCTACTAACCTTTGTTTGAAAGGGTACAAAAAAATCTCTTTTCTTCACTTCAAATGCCATTATCTTACAATCTCTGTGGTTAATGTTTATGAAAATTTTATCACACATTCCTATAATATTTTTAGAAAAGATCCTAAGTCTCAATTGGAAAAAAAAATCAATTTCTTCTTTGCAATAGAAATGGTAGTTTGGAAGTATTTTTTTGTCAACACATAGTTAAGGTTCTTTAGAAAGAAACCTTCATTGGACACTTCATACAACTTTCTATTCTATAACTTTTGGTTCACACAAAGAGGTTTTCTTCTAAAAAGAAAATAAAGTAACTACACCAAAAAACATCCAAATAAGTATCTACATATTGAATGTTTGTACCATTAAATTATCTTGGTTTTTGTTGAACTTTGTTAGATTTAAAAGAAGATTTAAAATTCTCTTCAATATGTTACCATCCATTTTCCAATTATGCCTTGTGTACCAACATAACACATTTGTGTTCAAAATTGTACGCCACTAGAACATGAGGGTGGAATTGAGTGATGGATGGTAATGGATATATCTACTCTAAAGGTTGAATTTGCAACCACAATAAAATGTAATGTATACATACACATTTGAGATTTTAATAATAACTTGCCCTTTAGAGACAAATAGACAAGAATCAAGTTAAGTCAATTACATTAACCCCTCACCGCCCAAGGGTACCAAAAGTGTCCTCACACAATCTAGCAGTCAACTTCAAAGTGTTCTAAATTTTGCATCCAATGTCCAAATTCAATAAAAACTTGTTGGGAAAGTTGCGCATAATAGTCTATTTTTTGTGGTAAAATTTTCAGATCAATCCAAGATGTAATGAGTTTTTGAAATCCATTCAAAGTTCGCATGTTCAATTTGAGTTTACCACACTGCAATGAGATGGCTGCAACTTCGGGGGCTTGTACCTTTTTCATCAAATGTTGGTTTTCAATCAAATTTGTTGGATTTTGTTCCCCATAAAGTCTACTTATTGTGATAAAATTTTCATGTCGATCCAAGTTGTTTTGAATGCTTGGGAGCAATTCGAAGTTCAAAATCCAGACATTTTTGCATTACAGGGAACTTTGGCGGCTTATAACTTCTTCAGACAGGGTTTGTTTTCAATAATTTTTGTTGGAAAAGTTGCACATACTAGTCTAGTTCTTGTGGTAAAATTTTCATATCAATCCAAGAAATTATGATTGACTGAGAAGCATTTTAGTAGAGGTAGTTTCAGCCATAGATGTGTTTTTTTGCTACTTTTTTCACTGTTTTTTGACATTTCAAAACAATTTTGCAAATGCAATGAGTCAATTGAATGATTTTTTTTCCACCAAAGTGTTTGTCTTTTGATTTTAAATCACTTTGTAGTTTAAAGTTTTTTCATTTGAGTAGGTTTAGAAATCGAATTTCACCTCCAAATGTGTTTTTAGGAAAATTTCAGCATCTTTTATAACACTAAAACATTATAATCTTTCAATCTATACGGTCAAATGACCCCAAATTTGACTTACACCAACTACGACATGCACACTACAAAATTGTACGGTTGAGATTTTCATAACTTACTCACATTTAGACTTATAACACTCAAAAAGCAAGATTGTTTTTTGACATGGTTAGGCCTTGGGCGGTGAGGGGTTAACAAGCGGTTGGAAAAGGTGGTTAGGGTTTGGAGACTGAACAATTGAACGATTAGACATGGTATTAGGAGAGACAAAATGACATAGCAATTATTGTGGAATATAGTCAAATTTTAATTCCATTTTTTTAAGCTTATAGTGATTACTTGTCTCCAATGTTAAATTTTGAACTTGTATACTTCATCAATAAAATTCAATTTGACTATTTATCCATATTTGTATGTGCTTTGTATTTGCCAATGATTCAATTTGGCTTATTTTCTTGTAACTATGTGCTTATTTGCTAGTGATTGTGAATTTGACAATTAGACAAGAATTGATAGTTTATTAATTTGTTGAGACAATTTGTCTTTGTAAGAGTTTTGTAGAATTTTATCAAATCATTTGTGATGGAATATTATCATTAGTGATTGTTTTTTTCTAAAACTATAAGATTGAAATAGTTGTCACAAATGGCTTGTTATTATTTTGGGTGGAAAATTCGTCTTTGATGAGAATTGTGCAAATTATTGATTAAGTCTGAGATAGACAAATAGTCAAAGATTGGTTTATCTATGAATATGACAATTAGCTAGTAATTGGCAAATTATATAATTGTAGTGACAAATTGTCTCTCTGAAGATTGCTTAAACATGGTGGTAAAGATTGTGTGATATATGTAAGCTCATGTGCTAATCCATGATATTGGCCAAATTGATCTAAGAAGGATGATGGCAAGTTTATCCATTAATCTATAGTAAAGGTTAAATTGACCTAATAGTGACAATGGCAAGCTTATGTGTTAACTCATGGTATAGGTCAAATTGATCTAATAGGAAAAATGGAAAGTTTATGTACTAACTTATGGTATTGGCCAAATTGACCTAACAAGGACAATGGCAAGTTTATGTGCTAACCTGTGGAATTGGCCAAATTGACCAAACAAAAACAATGGCAAGCTTATGTACTAATCTGTGGTATTGGCCAAATTGATCTAACAGGCTTTATAGCAAGCTTATGTGCTAACCCGTTGTATTGGCCAAATTAACCTAATAAGAACTATGGCAAGCTTATGTGCTTACCCATGGTATTGGCTAAATTGACCTAATAGGAACTATGGCAAGCTTAACATGTGCTAATCCATAGTCTAATAATATTGACCAAATTGACCTAACTGGGATGATGGCATGAATAGTTGATTGTATTAATTGGACAATTTTACCTATTGCAAACGAAATTCAAATACACTAATTGATTGAACTATGCTATTGGACAAATTGATATATTGCATGCTAATGGACTTAACCCCTAAATGCCCAAGGCCTTTTTCGAGCCTCTAGGAATTTGCTCTAAATTGAACAAAAAGCCAACATTTTGATAAGTTGAATCAATTTTTTTTTAATTGTAACTGTACAAATTTGAACTAGAAATGTTAAAAATCTCAAAGGAAAAGAATACACACAATATCACTTATGGAGTAAAGGATTATAATGTTTGCATGAGGGTGTTAAACTTGCAAAAGTGATTTGAAGTCATTCAATCTTCTTTCACATATCAAATCCAAAAAGTTGGTCACCAAAAAGAATGAAGATAAAGGACCTAATATGCATAACTCCAATCAATTTATTATGGCTTCTAAAATCTATTCTATAATTTTCTTAAATGAGTTTCTAATGTGATTTTTCTCCAAGATCTTCTGTATTTGAGGCCCATTTCCAAAAGCCCTCAACACTATGGAAAATCAAGATTGCAATGGACACCCTTGCACAAAATCTTCAATAGAAAAATCATGATCAATCATTCTCAAAATCAAATTTTTGGTGCTAAAATTAGACTTCAAAAACAATTTTTCAAAAATATAGACTACTAAAAATAACAACTTGGTTAAATTTTATTTAATTGCAAAGGATTGTTGACACCAAATTTGGTGCCTTGGGCATTTAGGGGTTAAGCTTACTCTATGGAAATACTTTCTGAGACATTAAAAATGGATCGAAATTAGCCGTTATCAATTGGACAACTTGACCACAGCCGGTGCAAACTGATTATATAGAGGAAAGAACTAACTTATTAGCCAGGGAGTGGTTCGTTAGCCAATTCAAGAGACAAATTGACCCTTTTTTTTTTTAAACACATGGACAATTTCCATTGATACAAGGAAAAAGTACATAGAATGAGAGGAGCAAGTCCCAGCAAAAATATTTTAATTTTTTGAAGTCTAAAAAAAATTGACCATTTTAATACAGTTCAAAAACATAGTTTGCTTTGTTAATGGATCACAAGCCAGTGAAGGAAAGTTACAAATGTGGGTAATTGAGTCCCCAAGTGCAAGATAATTTGACTTAAGAGAATTAAGGTTTGTTGTCACTTGGTGTTAAAGAATGTTGTTATTGAGGGTCTTAGGAACAAATTTAGTCCTACTTCTGGAGCAAATTCATATTGCAAACATTACCCCTAACACCAAGTGTGAACATACCTTTAGTATCAACAAGGTAACTACATCTAAAATGAACCGCTCCTCAAATTTGACCGGTATTTTTGAAGGGAAATTGAAGAGGGAGGATACCAAAAGTGGAGTGCATGACAAGGACAAATGTAAGGTGAATTATGAGTAGTGTGCAACTCTATAGTATTGTGGAGGTGGCAACCTTAGAAGTAGATGATTTTGGGTACACTTTTTGGTGCTTTAACTTATTCTCTAGTATCATTTTTCTTGTGCATTTAAGCTAACACTAAATTTTTCCTTCAACAATTTGACCTACAATATAGAATAATAAAAATATATATAACAAAATATTGACAAACGCATTTGATAAAAACAAAATTAAAACATATTGTCAAAATTATGTTATTACTTTTTGTTTTCATATCATGTTAGATCACCTACAATCCAAACAAATGTACTATATACAACTCTTACAAACTTATATGTCAAATTCAAAAAGGTTGTGGTAAAAATAATTGTTTTGGTTGCTAAATGCAGATTAAAATGATTTGTGTTAACCATGTATTAGAACAAATATCTTCAAATTTATTCAAAGTAGATGCAACAATGATTCAAATCGAAACCTATAAATCATCTAAGGTCATAAAAGAAATCTCAAGTCTTTGATTCATTAAGAATCTTCAAATTCCATTTGAATTAATATTATCTACATTTTTCTCTATATACTAGTCTCTATATATAATTTTTTTGAAGCATACATAAGTCAACTCCTTACAATACCAATGGGAGTGGGTTTTAAATGGTGAATAAGTACATGAATAAAATATTCAAGTCATTAATGCTCAATAAAGAAGCATAGGTGATTTTTGGAGTGATTATAAAACTTGCCTCAAGAATTGAATCTATAGGGTGGTTAGCTTTGGAATTCATTTTCTTCCAAACCATAATTGCTTTTGCATCAATTTTCTTTAGGATTGTAGTATACTACAACATTCATGTTTGTTCATTTGGAAATTGTTCACTCAATTTTAACATATGGCATACAAATTAAAACTAAATACAACATATACTTAGTATTTGAAGTGACTATATCAACAAAAAAGTACAAATTTGAAAAATCTTGGTTACTTAGAATGACTTGACATTAAGCTTAGATAACCAATGAACTACATTGGAGGACAATACATCATTGTACATAACCAATGGCACATTTTTCAATCCCAACCTTTGATCTTCATGATCCAACGGTGTAGGAAGCAAGTTGAAAGGAAAGAACAACTTGCAATGGGTTGCCAATTGGACGGTGCCTCATTAGCGTTGAAAAGTCAACAATCAGATATGTTTGTTTATGCTGCCAAGGATCCTGCCTCTCGAGTATTACGTAGTGCAAAGTGGAATGCATAAATCTAAAAATTTCAAAGAATGCTGTCCAAGTGTTTGTCGTTGTTCGGATCACTGGAAAATTGAATCTAATTCGTTTTGAATATTTCAGTGACTGCAGGTACATTGAAAACTCGTCCTGCGATACGTTAAACCCGTTTTCCAGCTACGCTTTCGGAATCTGATTATTTTAGTATCTTCGTCGCTGGAACAAACAACCGTCCATGAGCCAAAGCGAACACAATCTAAGTGAGACGGAACTACTTTACAAAGAGAGTCAAAGAAATGACGATAATTCTTTCGAAGGTATGAAAGGAAGCATTCCTTCTCCAAACAGATCAACTAATGAAGCCAACAATGGGCCAACATCTCCATCCTCCTTCCATGCTTCTGCCAAAGTTATTGACTTCGCTCCCTTTGATCTAGTGGGCTTCCTCACACTATCATCCGCAGCATTCTCCTCGCTGACCCCTTGGACCTTGCCTCCCTCCCTAGTTTCTCCTTGCCCAATAGTCTCAGCTCCATCTAAAGTTCGATCCTCAGATGCCATGGCCATGTCAGTGTCCAACTGAGGTTTCTTCTGCAAAGGGTGCTCCAAAATCCCAGTACCTGGTCTTTTTCTTGATGGGGATATATCCATCGCAGTTTCCTGATTCTTCGCTGCAAGTTCAATAGGACAGAATGGTAAGAATTGTCAACCTTGAAAGAAATCAATGGAACCTGTGATCAGAAACGTTCAGCAGACCTTGTCATGCGGTTTTCCATGAAGAAGTCAGCTTTCTTCATCGAGGCTCAAAATTACAGCTTACCCATAATTGTAACAACCCTTGCTGTAGGCTTCAAGGCAACCCGGGATGACGATGGCAATAAAAAGGATTGTGCCTTCAGTTTTTCGTACATGCATGCTCCTGATGCAGTCTGCAGATTACAACCAACAGCTTACATATCAAATGTAACAAACATTGGTCAGGCAGACCGCCTCAATTCAGAATTAAAAAATTGAGAATAAGGAGTAGGAACCTGCAGAGCTCCATAGACACGCCAGGCCTCGTAACGCTTCATCTCATTCTGTTGTGTCTCTGGACTAAGCTCTGGAGCTAAGAGGCGAAGGTAAAGCTCGAGATTTGGCAACACAACAAGGCGAACCTGCGCACAATTTTTTGTTAAATTAGGCTTTAAATCAAGGCAGCAGCGGGACATATATCCACCAGCCTTGCAGAGAAATTTTAAACTCACATTAGTAATTGACGCACGTCACAAAAGAACGGAATAACATGAGTCATAAACAGGTTTGCCTGTGATATATCAGATCAGATTGCACGCCTAAGAGGGTAAGATCCATACCACACGTGACCCAAGAGCAGCTAGTCCCCGAATGGCACCATAGTGTTGTGTCAATGCTTTCTTGGGGTCCAAGTAAGCATGAAGCAGCGTCCGTGTTACACGTCCTTGCAAATTCTGATATACATGACCAAACCTGGAATGCGAACACTCGTCAGAATCAGAATTTGACTGACTGGGACAAAACTGGAATATAAGAAATATGTCATTAAAAAGGATTAACAAGAATGGCGTAGCTTGAAAGTAAACTGTCAGTAAAAGTAATATCAATCAAGTATGGTGAGACATACAACAGAGTTCATTTACCTTTTGCAGATGAATGCCACGAGACTAGCTGTAAAATCTCTGAGCTCCCAATGATTTACAGTGACTTTGCCACCCAGGCGCTTCGCCACCAAACAAGTTATCACCGACGGCATCATCTGGTGTAACTGCAACAGGGACAACCATGGCCAATTTAAACAACACTATAGGTGCTCTCAAACTCTACCAGCACATGGACAACTTGATCACCAAGAAGCACCACAAACAATGCAATGAAGGATGACTCGATCAAGACACTGCAGGCCAGATAACGAAGAATATACTTACGTAAGGCTCGATGTGTATGTGGGGATTTAACAACAAGCTTTGCACAAGTCTCATCAGTGAAAAGAGCAATGGGAAGTCGTCAAGGCTTCGTGTAACCTGCCAAAACACATCCACAGACAAAAAGGGCATTGCTAAAGGTAATCAGAAATTCAGGCATAAGGGTACTGGATAATTGTTACATGTGATTGGTTGTGACATTATTAACGAGGCCGTAGGATACCTAACAAACATTCCACTCTCAGTACCCCTCGAAAGCAAAAGAAAGTATAATAACAGGGATACAAATGAAAGATAATATGATTACATCAGTTGCTGCGTCATAAATGGAATACCCCTATTGGTAGGTAAACGGTTCTAAAAAGAGGAAGTCGATTGCGGAAATTCAAACCTCGTCAGCTACAAATTGTGTAAAGTAGGGAACAAGGGGATGAAGACCCGAGTCGGTGGCCAGACTAACAAAAGCATCCCGTAGAAGTTGTGTATCAGCACCCGTTACCACGAGCTCCGTAATCTTTTCAAAATAAAGCTGCACTTCATCACACAATATGCTCAGCATGCTGAAAGAATGTACACTGCAGGTTAGAGATCCAAGAAAACACAAGTAGATTGCACAACACACCTGAAGTTCTTTAGAAAGAACATGCTTGACGGGCGGTTTCACGTCGAATGCACCTTCATCATCCTTCCGCACTTGACCATCTTTCTTTGCCTCTGGAGGTGCTGCAAGAACTGGATCGGAGTAGAACACACAACTCGTCAAATAGGCAGCAATAGTCAATCTAGTAATCACAGCAGGAGACCACTCATCAAATTAATTAGCTGAGACCAGAGTTTTACCTTCAATAGGTGCATTCTCCGGTATAGCTGGCTGGACTCCCTCGACTGCAAGCCAATGAGCTACAACAGAAGTATCTAACGGAGCCTTGGGCAGGGGAGCTTCGACAACCTGCAGTGGGAGAACGCAGGTGAAAGAGTTTCTCAGAGACAAGACTCACAACATGGTGAACAAAAAGCTCGATCACATTGCAAGAATTTGTTGGCAGACGCTGTAAGTTTCATCATGATATCGAAGGACACTGGAATGTGTTAAAAGCGCGTATGAAACATAGATGAGTTGATTTGAAGAGGATAACCAACTCTCTAGTTTTACTCCTCAGTGACACACTCATGCACATATAAGCCAGTGAAGTACAAAGACCAACATGCGATACAATAGAACATTATGTACCTCCTTGAATTCAAGATCCCGATCTTCTACATAGAATAAGTCCGAATGACCGAGGGCTCTTCGGAACCTTAGAGGATCTCCTGATGCAAACCCATACAACGGCTGCAACAGAAACAAACACAAGCCTAATAAGCCCTAGTCATTGCAAACGAAAAGTTCTGATACTTTGAGTCCTCGTATCATACTATGATTCATCATAAGCCAATATTGCGTGCTACATTTTGTCTACTCTAAACCTCAAGATCGAATAAGACCTAGATCTTCAAAACTTTTGAACCGATTTCCAAATATTTTACCTCAACATTGCGAAGACTCAGAGCGCTATTGACATCATCTGTGGTGAGTGTAGACCTCTTCGAATGTCGCATGCATTTAACGGCCTCCTGCAATCCCACGCATGTTTACACTGAGATAATCAGCTACAAAACATCAGGTCCAACTCAAAAGCTTCCCCCAACACCTGCCAGGCCTAATCAAGAGACATTGAAGATAACAATTATAACGTAAGTCCACAATTAATCCAAAACCGAAACGTCCTTACTTTCCTTAAAAAACTACTTCGAGTACATGCCGACATAGAAATACCATCTAAAACAATCGTGTTCCAAGAACTGCAAGTGAAAAACAACGCAAAATCTAGAGCAGCACATTAGGGTAACCACCCAGCTATCACATGTTCACAGCTGACGACGCAGGGAGAGGGAAGACAGTCATTGCAACATGACCATCGCCGCCTCAACTGCGATAACAGCGACTGTAATTACAACTATAACGAAAATCCACAAAATATTCAAGACCTAAATCCTCAACTTCCTAATTTCCTGAAAAAATTTATGCCAGTATAGATGTCCCAGCTACATTAATCGTGCTCAAACATCTTGAAACACTCAAGAAGCTAGGGTAACATAACAGGACAACCACATAACGTTAGAAAGCCACACTATTGACGCACGAATAAAATGTAAATCAAAATCTTCCACATGATCATCGCAGCCTCACCTGCGATACAACGAGGCGCTTACATTGAAACCCGCAGTAATTCCAAACCCTAAAAAATCCATTTCCTTCATTTTTCCTTCAATTTAATATAGCCCAGCTACATAGATCGTGTTCGGACGACAACTACTAGAGAAGAAGCTAGGGCTTCACTGCGAAACCTAACGACGCAGGGAAAATGAGCATCTCGCAACATCATCATCGCAACCACAACGCCGTGACAACAGAATGAGGTAGAAACTCCGGGTTTAAAGCGAAATTGCAGCATACCGAACCTGCATAATTTCGCGCATGCGATACTCCACATCGGGAGCGAGCTCCTTGGCCACATCGTCATGCAAATTGGTGATGCCAATGCTCTGCGCGATGACATGGATGGTGTCCTTCGGCACGATACTCATCTCGGACAATCACCCCAAATTCGGGAAGAGGACTTGCTAGAGACTCTAGTTCCTCTATGAAAATCCTCTAACAGCACACTGAATCTCTGGACCCAGGTGATTGCATTGCGACGCAAGCGAATCTTGACGTCGTCGAGCAAGCAGCCCTAATTGAAGGTCCCTTCTCCTCCAACAGAACAAGAAGAAGGTCGCAAAAAGAGGGTCGGAAACCAGAAGGTCGGTAGGAACATGCTGTCGAAAAAAGTAAAAGTATAGATCAAATGCAGTTTTCCGTGGCCGGTACCGTCATTCCTGTAAAGTAAAGTAGCAATGTGCTAGAGTTAAGGTAGAACCCATACCCGATCACTTAAGCAATTTCTGGTCAGATGAGAGGCAATAGAAAATTTTCTCGTGTAGCGAGAGAAAAAAATATTGGAACTTTTTGGATTTTTTGTAATTTTATTCTTAAAATTAAAATTACAGTGAATTTTAGGAACAAAAAGTGTTTTGAATCCTTAGTCAAAGTCTAAAGTCTTTTAATTCTGATCAATCAAGAGATTACTATCCTAATCAATAATTCCTGCACACTTTATGATAATTTGGAACATGTGTCATGACCTTATTAGCCCCAACCTTGAAAACAAGAAAAAATACATTTCACACTTGGTTTGTAATTCTATTCAAGCCTTGGTTGGAAATAGTTGCACCCTATATATGGCTCCTTGGTTGGAAATGGGTGGTTCTACTTTAAAATATTCTAGATTTGTGAGACTTCATATGTTAGAAAATAAAAAATTTGTCTAAAAAAGAACAATTATTTTTTTAGAAGTTTAAAGTTGAGAACTCTTGTCATTGTTTATTAACTTGATGCAATTCTCACATCACTCGTATTTCTTTAGTTGCCTTGAGGGACCACATGTCAACCTTAGCCAAAGTTCACCCTCAGCAAAAAATAATCAAAATTTGAGAGTCCAAATGATTTTGAAAATTAACAAATCACCTTATCAAATCCAAAGATAATCAATTGTAAAGAAACTCCAAATACAAGAAAAGACATCAATGCAATTTGTTGCTTGCACATGTTTACATAACTATGGGTAGAGAGGTCATTTTTATAATGAAATCCATTTCCATTATGAATTTTGAAAGGCATTGGAACAATTTGGAAATGAGAGCTTGACCGCTCATTGTTAAAATGCAAAAATTGTGTTTAATGTAGAATTTTAAACCTCATTCTAATATAGTAGAATAACTTTTTTCAAGAAACTTTGAACTTTAAAAAGTGGTTAAATTAAGCTAAATTTCATCTTGAAAAATCTTTTTGTAATTTTGAGCCTCTCAAAACAAAGTTATAGACAAAATTCAAAGAGAATGTTTGAAATTGTCAAAAAAATGTTCTTCCCAACTCCTCTCTAAATTTTGTCGCTAACTTTTGATTGGAGGCTTGAAATATCAAAAAGGGTTTTAGAAATGAAATTTAGCTAGATTTTAAAAAAACTCTAAGTTCCAAGTTTCTTGAAAAAGTTATTCTACTATACCAAAATGAGGTTTGAAGAAAGTTATTCTACTATACCAAAATAAGGTATGAAGAAAGTCATTCTACTATACCAAAATAAGGTCTGACAAAAGTTATTCTACTATACTAAAGTCAAGCCTGAAGAAAGTTATTCTACTATACCAAAATGAGGTTTGAAGAAGGTTATTCTACTATACCAAAGTGAGACTTGAAGAAAGTTATTCTACTATGCCAAAATGAGGTCTAAAGTTCTACATTAAACACAATTCATGCTTTTGACTTAATTAGATATGAACCATTGAGCTCCTACTAATCCTAATTTATATATCTCACATGGGTTGATTTACTTCCTACCACCCCTCTTGTATAAAGAGATTGTATATACATCTCCATTTCCACATAAATGAAATGACATTCAAATCTATGTAGGTTGCTTGCCAAATAATTTCAATATTTTTGATTTTACAAGGTTGTGCCCTAAAATATTTTGCCATCATTCTTATGTAATGGGCCCCACAAAGCTCAAATACATAAGAATGCCTGCAATCCTTGCAATCTTTATTTTCTGAAATAAATAAGCACCTTCTAACAATCACAGACCTTATGCTTTTGTAGAAAGTAATGATGATAAAATTGCTTCCATCTCCATGCCAACTCACATGCTATGTAGGTTCAATGATATCAAAGAATGCAAGTGAAAGTACACTATAAATCTTACAACTAACACCACATCCTAAAAACCTTACTAAAACTAAGTGGGAACATACCTTTATTAACTTCAAAAAGATCAATTGTTTGAAATAATGGATTTTGGATAGATACTTTTGAAGTTAATTTTGAATTGGTTTCATCAAAATTTTGACACTATGTAGAAAGTGTATTCTATATTTTGGAATATAGTTTTTTATTCTTGACTCAAGGTGTAAGGACCAAAAATTATGTTGGCCACAAATAATTGATTGAATTAGGAAGCTTTTTGTAGCATTTGTTTATCCCTCATCTACTCTTAAAATTTGACTTAGTCAAAGTTTGTTGACTCTATTAAGAAGGGTAGGATTGAAATTTTTAAACATTATAATCTTCCAACTAGTATTGTCAAAGTTTCAAAAAAATTCCAAATATTTTCGTAGTAGTTTATTTTAAGTTTGTACAATTGACTATCAAAAGAGCCATTTACAAGCATTCAAAGAATTAATCAAATACTTGCTAGTGTATTGTCAATTATATGGACCTCATCAAATTGCAAGATCATTTTGAATATGCTATGCCCTTCATTTACTTTTGAAATTTGGCACACATGCATTAAGGTTTAATTTGAGATCATTACGTCTCAATTATAAAATGAAAGCATTTTTCTAATATCTAATAGCTTGTTTATTATTACATTTACAAAACACCCCAATTAATTACATTGTAGATGAAAGATGAAAGGTGTAGGTTTAAATATTTACACAATTTGAAGATGGCTTCTCAAAACTCAAAGATCTCTTTGTTTGACCATTATAATCTTTTCCTTGATCTTTTCAATGGTATGGTCAAAAGATGTGTCCATTTCTCTATAGCTCCAACCCTATCTCTACTATCAATCAACATGGTCAATTTATGTGGATCTCATTTTATACGATAGTTTGATTGGAATGAATTGAGAAGGGTTTAAATTTTAGTAAATATGGTCTAAGCGCTTAGGGGTTAATTTATCCTACTGAAAGACTTTGCCAATGACTAAAGGTATAACTCATGTATTATTATGGTAGTAAAGAGGTACCCATTGTTCTTTCAATATGAAAGGATTTAGGTCTCTTGACTCTTGATGCATGCTAAAACTCTTGATGTCATAAATTATTATAAGTTTAGAAGATTTCATCACTATTTAAATATTTCATTATCTTAAGTTATAGTGTCAATTCTCTTTATCAATTCTATAGTGAATACTATATTATTTTTCTATGTGTTTGCTACTAATTTTAAAGGTAGATTTGTTTAAAAAATATATATGATGCCAATTATAGAAATATTCATCCCATTATGTATAATATATTTATTTATAAGCATACATGTATAAATTTCATGCTAAAAATTAGTAAATAATTTATTTTATTCTACATTATTATAAAATAATCAATATTTATTTTTATATTATTTTTAAAAATAAAATAATAATAATTTAACATGTCTTGTATTAAAAAATATTTCATTTTAGATATAATTGAGTCTTACAACATAAAATCCAATTAATTTTTTTCAAGACAATAATTATTACATTTATTAATTCAACATAACCAATTGTATTATCATACTACTAAAATCATAACTCCCTCTGTAATATCACAAATGCTACCATTAATACTAGGGGCTCGTGCTTGTTCTACTACACATTTATTGTGTCACATATTAGTAAAATTTGATATATTTGAATAGAATGCATGATAATGATTTCAATGAGTCTTTAAAATAATTATTTTAAATATTTTGTAAAAATATTTTCAATCATGTATACATAGAAATCGTATTTTCACACAATGTGATATTACAGAAATAGAGTAGCAAGTTTGCAATCACTTCTATAATATCACTTTTTATATAGGGTGATATTATAGAAATTATATAATTGAGTCAAGTTTCTAATGCATTCTAATGTATGTATATCTTTTACCGTATTCATCATTGCATGTATATCATTCATCATTCATTACATTTCTATTGTTTATATTAATATATTCTTATTTATAAAAAAAATTATATAAAATTTTTAGTAATTTTTATTTGAAGATTTATTGAAATTTTTGTTCTACATTCTATCTAATACATAAAAATTCTAATGGTGAATGCGTAGCATAGCAAGCGCCAACCGCTAGTCATACTACTAAAATCATAAGTCCCTCTGTAATATTACAAATGCTACCATTAATACTAGAGGCTCATGCTTGCTATGCTACGCATTCATTGTATCACATATTAGTAAAATTTTGATATATTTGAATAGAGTGCATGATAATGATTTGGATAAGTCTTTAAAATAATGATTTTAAATACTTTATAAAAATAATTCAATCATGCATACATAGAAATTGTATTTTCACACAATGTGATATTACAGAAATAGAGTAGCAATTCACAATCACCTCTGTAATATCACTTTTTACAAAAGGTGATATTATAGAAATAATATAGTTGTTGCAAATCCATTGCTTCTCTTAGCTTTATACTTCTTTTGCATTTCTATGATTTTGTGCTTCTGTGAGCTTTGAGCTTCTAATTTCAATTTCTATTGCTACTACCAAATGATTTAAGAAATTTATTAGATTGAACCAATTTTGAATTTCACAACAATTAAATTGTTCACAAAGCTTTTGAGATTTACAAGTTTTTCCTTTAAATTCTTCTATTTGGGTTGTCATTGTTTGTAACAATTAAATCACATGTCTAATGCATTCTAATGTATGTGTATCTTTTACCATATATCATTCATCATTCATTAAATTTCTATTGTTTATTTCAATATATACTTATTTATAAAAAAAATTATATGAAGATTTTAGTAATTTTTATCTGAAGATTTATTGAAATTCTTGCTCTGCATTCTATCTAATACATAAAAATTCTAATGAAATTCTAATGGTGAATGCATAGCAAGCACCAACTGCTAGTATGCTCTAAGATTATATGATTAGATATGCAAAAAATACAAGGACTTTAGGGGTTGATGAGTCTTTTCACCAAGAGCATAGATATCAATACTACTTAAAGAGGGCATTCTAATCTTTTTAAATGTAGTTGGTAAAAAAATTTCATCAAGAATAAATATGGAAATATGTGTCATGTTAACACTAAATTCCATTGTTAGTGCTGTGCTTTTAATATTACCTCCATTGCAACAAAATTAGCATATATTTTTTGCAATTATCCTAATTTTTCACATTAAGCTTATTGGTGGCCTTTCATATCAAGATAATCCTTTATGTCTCTTATTGTCTTGTAAATCTTAATTCCAACTATTTAATTCTTTATTTTTGTCTCTTAGACACTTCTTCTAGTTATATTTTTAACACAAGGAAGGAGCCTACAACTATGTTTTCATTTAAGCCTCAAAATCCTTATTTCATTGTGTTTTGTTGTCACAATAAATAAGTGGAAAATTTTATTTTTGTTTTTTAGAGATGAAATAGCAAGTCTTCTACTAATCATGAAATTTTCCAAAAAATTATTGAAAATTTAAAATGGTTATTTTGTTTCTCAAAAAACATAAAATTTCATATCAAATATGAAATTAACTCCAAAAATTAAATAATTTTAGCATAGATTTCTATCATGGTGAAAGATATTCTAATTTAAACAAAAAATTGTATCATTCTATCATTAAAAAAATCAATATTTGGTGGTTCAAATGGCCCCAATTGAAATTGCAATAAAATAGAGTATTTTATTTTTTTTGAATTAGAATAGAATTCAACTTTTATTAAATACAATTCATTAGTTGGCATCAAATTCAAAATAAATCATTCTCATTTTTGAAATTCATATTTAAAGCAAGGCCAAAGATAAAAGTTATCAAATACATTAAAAAGTTATCCATAGTACACAAATTTAAATTCTTACAACAATATGCAAGATCCCTATCATAATCTGTGTTAGTGTATAACAACAAAAAACAAATAGTCAACCATTTCAAAAAAATGGATGAAAACTTGTTGTTTTACATTTTTATTTAGCATTTATTATCATTCACAAGTCAAATTTTGGCTTTGTAGGATTTAGGGTTGACTTGATGCTAAAAATATCATGGTCCACAAGTTTATTGATATAGGTGCATATCTTTGAAGGTCAAAATCTAGTTATGTTCAACAATCTTGATTAGTTTATAAAACCACTTGATTATTGTTTGAAGGAATAATTTTATATTTAACAAATCATTTTAAGAAATTTTGCATAACTTCACATTTTATTGAATATATATATATATATATATATATATATAAAAGGCCCAGGGGATGCACTTAGTTCTACTACAACAAACCAAGTGCAAACAAGTGGTTTCTAATAAACTATAACTTTAACTTCAAACTTTGAGTATTGTTTACTAATGACTATAGGATTCTATTCCCCAAATTTCAAACTCAAATAAAATATGGAATGATTTCTAGAAGAGGTTAAAAATGCACTAAAATGGCATATTTTTTTAAATCAAATATTTTTAGAGAACACATTTAGATGACTATTGCATCAATATTCGACTCAAAATGAGCTTTCAATAGAGAGTTATTTTTAAAAAAAATTTGTTCATTTTGTAGACAATTTTTTCTTATATGATATAGGAATGTGAAAGTTATTTTTCAGTTCTATAGTGTATCTTTTTACTTCAAAAATTTATAACTAACTATTATTAATAAATAAAAATATCAATAATTCAAAATATAAACTTTCAAAGTAGAAAAATCTATTCATATTTTTTTCATTTGATTTTATTTAAAATTCAAAAAGTATATAGAGGGTCCAAAGTTTTGTTTGCATGCTAACATCCAAAAAAGGGAGAGTGCACCCCCCGAGATATAAGGGCACCTTTCTCCCTTTCAAAACACCCTTTATTTATGTTTTGTTCCCATTAGATCTATTATAGTGGATTTTTTGACCTTTGAGTTAAAACTTGCCAAATAGTTATTTGAGGAGCCATTTTGCTTAATTGCTCTTATTTTTAAAGTAAGTTTTAAAGAAAAATGGGGTCCCTTCAAACCTTGCGTATTATTGTGCCTAGTTGATTTTATTTTGTATTACCATTTGTGTTGAATTTATTATACTAACTTGTACTAATCCTAAAGATCAATCTTCCTATACCTTAGCAATAATACTTGTAGTAACCATCTAGTACTTATCTTGTATTGTTTTTTTAACTCTCTTGAGTATAAAATCCTTAATTGAGAATTCTCCTAGAATTATATATTTTTTTATATTTACAAACTTTATGTGAAGATGATGTTTATGTGTTGTACAAACACATTAACATCATTTTCAAGAGTTGAAAGTATTGTACAAATATTCCCTAACTCATCTTATTCAACCTTGTTCTTTATTTCCCTTGTCCTCCCTAGTTTGGTGAAGATTTGGCTTCCCTAGGGGAGGGAAAATCCTTAGTTTGTGTTAAAACCTTAAAGAATGGCAAAGCTTTGATCCTTATATAGGTCCCATTTCGTAGTTCTTGTCCCTAGTGATAGCAAAGCTTTGAACCTAGATCTTATCTATAGATATTGATTAAAAAAACACTCAAGAATCTTCAAATGCCAAAGTTTAGCCTTAGAATTGAGTTTCTAAAGTTTGATTTTCAAAAATTGGTATCCAAATCCTAAAGTTTAATATCTGAAATTGACCCTTAGTATTCAACATTTAGCTTTAGTGCTAAAGAAATTGAGCCTTAGAGTTGAAAAATTCAACCTTATTGTAAAAAAGAAGGAGACCAAAGTCCAACACCCAACCCCACCCAACCCAAAGCCCGAGTTGGCAATTCAATTGGGTAGGCAAGCCGATTAGTAGGGCCAAATATAGTAAGCCATTGTACATTGGTAAGGTAGGCTGCCAGAGCTGGAGGGCTTCCAATTGGGAACCAAAATCTATATTTGGGATTCTAGGGAGCAAAGGAAGTCATCTAGTCAAAAAGAAATCAAAAGAGACAAATCAAAACCACAAGGGAAGAAAAAAATACTACATGCCATGGCTATGAATTAAAGGAAGAGTAGAAGAGAAGTTGGTGTTGGTGATACAAGAAAAATAGATTGAAAGACATTTGTAAAATAGAAGTGGTGAAGGTAAGAGAAATAAAGTGTAGATGGAAGTGAGGAAGGTGGGCTAAGTAGAAAGCTTAGAATATAGGGAGATAATTGTGTTTAAATATTTGCAATCAAGATACAACATTAGGGAGAAATCTAGGGGAGATTTCATTTAGCTATTGAAATTCTTTGTCTACAAATATTGACTTTAGGCTAGGGGAGAAGGAATTAGCATTATTTTAATTTCTTCTTAAAATTTTAATAATTGTTCTTTTGCAAAGTCAATTAGTAGACTTCAACAATTG
Source organism: Climacium dendroides (assembly GCA_950106755.1). Taxonomy (NCBI): domain Eukaryota; kingdom Viridiplantae; phylum Streptophyta; class Bryopsida; order Hypnales; family Climaciaceae; genus Climacium; species Climacium dendroides. The sequence continues at coordinate 21,414,816 of OX467092.1, read as the reverse complement.
AGGTGAAAGAAATAGAAGAAAAAGATGAAGTAGGGACCGAGGAAAAAGAAGGAAATTAGAATAAGTTAGAGGGAAACTTAGAAGTAGGAAGTTAAATTGAACTTAATTCTACAACTTGCATTAAAACTTCACCATTAAGCAATAAGCAAGTAATCAAGAAGGGACAAGATGGAGAATGAGGAGAGCACCAAAAGCATTTTTGAACACCTCTTGGATGAGGTTCATTCTCAGATAAGTGCCTAATTTCACTAATTTCCTCCAAATCTTTTGATTAAAAATTAAAAACCACCACTAAAGATACAATTTGGATTTAGACATTTAAAAAGAATTTATCTGAAAATTTATTGGAATTCTTGCTCTGCATTCTATCTAATACATAAAAATTCTAATGGTGAATGAGTAGCATAGCAAGCACCAACCGCTAGTATTAAATATAATTATAAACAATAAATCCTACACAAGTAAAAATAATGATATCAAACTACACATTAGTATTTTATATTTTAATTATTATTAAACAAATATTTGCTTGCATTAATGTTACAACACAATTGATACTGTATTAATAATTTTGGAAGTTCATATCATTTTAGAGAAAAAAATCATTGAAATAAATATAAATATTGAATTAACTTGTTGATCATTTGAGATGAAATCCTCAAAGGACCTAGTTCAAGTGCTCTTAATAATTACGGAGAATTAATAGATACAACTACGCAATTGACTAAAAATCTTTGTCTTCTTGAAAAAAAGATCAAAATCATGAAAATGAAGTTGAATGAAAGACTTTCTATCAAATTGAATACTTCAAATAAAGATAACATTTATTCTTCAAGACTCACAAGTTGATCCATTAGTTTATAAAATATGATGTATTGGCATTTAAAATATGAAAAAATGTATGTCATTTGCATAAGTCTTTGATCATGATTCCAAACCCATAGGCTTTGATTTGGAACCTTCAAACTATTGACTCTTGAAGCATATCAATCTTAAGTAGACTGAAATTGATCATATATATAATTATTGAGATGCAATATATTATATCTTTTTTTGATTAGAAAGTATAGCAACAAATATAATTTAGATTCCAAATGCCATGATTTCAAGAACTTCTAAATATAAAATTCAATTGTCTTTGGTAATGTCAAAAATTATAAAATAAACACTATGTAAAAGTCCAAAACCTAAAAAATTTATAAATTTTTCACTAGATTTCTTAAGTAGCAAGATTCTATATATGCTTAAAATGAGAAACAATGTATCAAATATCATTTTCAGTAAATTTTATTCTCTATCAATTTTATTTTTTATTTTTGAAATGACAATATCAAAAAATAAATAAATAAATAAAAAATAAAAAATTATATATATATATATAATTACTTTTGTACCTAATTTATTGTACAAAAGTGATATCAATTAATAAACCACCTAATTTAGGAATGTGAGAAATATTGATTACAAATAGCATTGGTTTAGTTTCTCAAGTGAGAAGCCACATTCTTCCAATTGGTTGTTGCTATCCTAGTACCTCAATTACCACAAGTGGAAATGGAATGTGCAAGAGTATTGATGGATTTCAAAGTTAGTATTGGGTGTCGTGATCTATTGGTTAGACATAGTTGAAATTCAATGTTAGACAAGTAGTAGCTAATTAAGCAATAATATTGTACTTGTATAACTAAATAACTAATGAATGTAACCACCACAACAAAGCTTTTGATGAGTTTAATTCCTTGTGAAAACAAATGACAAAACAAATTTGAAATTCATCAATAATGTTTGGAATTCATCAATAATGTTTGGAATTCCAATTTGAAATTCATCAATAATGTTTGGAATTCAAATTTGAAATTCATCATGGCATTTGGAATTCCAAACATTATGTTGGATTAATGCAATTTGGAATAAAAAGAAAACTAGGGACCAAATTGAAGGTGATATTTCATGACTTTTAAGATCTACACTTATGATTGTTTGGCTTTTAAAAACTATTTTTTTTCAAGTGCTCATATCTCAAGAGATCTTATTTATTTTTGTGATTGAAGTTGGAAACTACATTTTACAAATGCTCATACAACACTTGATTTTATAGTTTATTTTCAAAATTGGCAAACTCCATAACATCAATAAAAAAGAAAGTTTAATTTCATAAGTGTTCTAACTTAGTTCTATGAAATGATTCTTGAATTGTGGCTCACCAGGGTTTTTTTCATTTTCTATGAAGTGCCATAGTGGCGATATTAAATACAATAGTGGTGCCCCAAATTTCAACATTCATCCACATAATGAATGGAAAACATCACATTAGCACATATCACATTTTCATAATTCTATTTTCATCCACAATTTGGTGATTTCATCCAAGATTTTTTTAAATTCAAAGTTTTTTAGCAATTTACAAGGCTTTTTTATGTTTTTTTCTATAGGTGTGATGCCATGCAAAAAATTTGGTACAATGTTGCACCAAATCACCAGAAAAACACACACTATGGCTCACCTAAGTAAGAGTTCAATTTGTGGCATTATTTATATGTGATAAATGTCCATGGCTTTAAATCTTGTTGAGTGCTAACTTACTTGTAAGTTAATGCAATTGAGAGAAGAATTTGGCAGCAACATTAAGTTTAAAAAAATCATTGAATAAGCACGGATTATTGGTAGTCAAGAATATGGATGGAATAATGGCCGGTGTGAACACGTACAATGAGTCATTGGAAATGGCTTTCAAATAAAATTAATTTGATTCTTTTATTCTATAAGTTTTGATAGTTTGATTGGAAAAGTGCATAAAAGGCTAACCCAAGCTAAGGATTCTCAAAGAAGCATCGATGTAAATACTCAAATTCAGGTTCTTTTTTGGCTTTATAGTGCCAAATTGCACCAGAAAAAAAATAGTTTGGCTAAAAAATAACAAAACATAATGAAGTTTTTCACCAGGCAACTTTAAATTAAAAAAAATCTGGAACGAAATAGTCAGATTGTAGATGGAAACATAATTATAGATATGTGATATATGCTAATTTAACATTTTGTATCCAATATGTGGATGAATGTTGACATTTGGAGCACTACTATAACATTTTACATCATCACTTTGGCACTTCTTAAAAAATGAAAAAAAACCTAGTGATAACTAACACTAGATTGAAGAAGGATTAATAAGCTTAATGCTAGGTACTTGGACAAAATGCTAGGTTGATTGTTGCGAATTGTTAGTAGTCTGCATTTGCATTACTCCTTCCTTTATCCCACTAAAAACCTTTGAATCAGATATAATGTATGTATCAACTAAAAAAACTTCATTTATTGATTCTGATTGTTTATTTTTTGAACAAGCAATATAAGATGGAGGGAGTAGATATATGCATAAATTCCACATCGCTTACTCAACAATCAAAATCAATAAATAGAGTGGTTTAGTAGTACCGTGAGTAGTACACGCACTATATCCAAAATGTTGGATTGATCCTTACTAAGAATCAATAGTTTAGATTTGTATTAATTGTGATTCTTAAAAGCAATATTGTTGTTTATACTGATGTCAATTTATCCTTCATAGCATGTGCAATGCATCTGGTATCCTAGATAGTATTGGCACTATACTAGGCTCAAACTTATTTCTAATTAAAATTGTGCTCCAATGCAACTATTATTGGGGCCTTCAATTCCATGGCCTCAGTATGCGACCACCCAAGACTGGCTAATTTGAACAATTTATAGCAAATGGCGGGCCATTCCAAGAGGTCATGGAAGCAATCTCTAGTATACATTTATTGTAGATTTGACAACAAATGCTATTAGAGGCACATACTATATCCTTTTGCAATAAACCCCTAAAGGAATGGTAGAATGTCAACATGATTTTTCAATTGTTTATTCATTTGTCAAAATTACCATATTTCAGTGCATAGAGCACAAAAAAAGAGAAAGAATTTTCATTAAATCCAAGAAAATGCAACACGTTTAGTAGGCTACCATATATATCTAATCATTTTTTTGGTGATTTATTACAATGAAAATTCCAAGATCTTTGCATTTAAAATTAGAGGTACAACTATTTTGAATCTAAAAGCGGACCTAGTTACTTGACTTATATTCATCTTTATGACGAATTTTGCAATATGAAAATTTGATTTATTTGACTATTGTTTAGGTACTTATGTTAGTTACTTGTGTACCAAAGATAGTTGACGCATTTATCCTTTAACATTGCCAAGGTTCAAGAGAGGAACATTATCAAAAGCTTAAATGGGAACAAGATGAAATAAATGAAGAATATCCAAGTATGTAGTAAAAAGAGAATTTTGGTAGCAACAATGATGTAGGTGGGGTGTTACTCTTTGTTTCTTGAGTTTTGTGTAAGGTTTAATTCAATGTGTCAAGATGGAGAAAAAATAGAACTTAGAAGAATAAAGAATTTATATTTGAGGTTGTTCTATAATATATAGCACCTATTGCTTCAAAAAGTTGTAGATTGATCAATATTTTTCCCTCTACCCAAATAAGCTTACATTGACATGGTGTACAAAAAATGACAATAGTGTGTGTGCAAGTATTGAAACTGAAAGTGTGTTCATTCAAATAGTGGAAAAATTACAATTTTAATGGAAATATTTCTTCTTCTCATAAAAAATGAAAATGAAAATCTAACAAAAACTAAAGAATCGTATAATTTGAATACGGACTCAATGGCTCCACAATAAACTTGTCTCAAAACTGCCATTTCTTGACCAATGAGTGTAAATGATTTTTGTTTGGTTTTCTTGAAGTTTAGGTGTAAGAAGTTCTACTAGACTACATATCACGAGGAAAAAGCTTGCTTGAGAAAAACTTGGTTTAAAAAAACTTGCTTGAGAAAAACTTGCTTGAGAAACAAGCTAGAAAGGACGACGGCATGTCGCCTTCAACGACGTGCAGCGACAGGGCTGACAAGCGAGGCGGAATGGGCCTGATTCAAATCGGAGGAGACGGGTCCTGCGCTTGGAATTCATTTTCAAGTCTGCAACCAGCAGTACGTCTTCGCTTTACGCCACCCACCTCCAGCTTGCCACCCATCCCTGGTAACGTTCATCCCAGCTTGCGTTCCAGAAGAATCGATCGATCGGAGGTGCTTTGAAATATAAAGCTGGTGGAAGCCAGCATTGTTCATCTGTCTCCAACGCTCTCCTGAGTTCTGGTCTACTCTGTGCGATCTAGTCGAGCAGACTCAACTCCTGTCTTCGCCTTGTTCTGAGATTTCAGAGCTTCCAGGTAGCTACCGCAAGAGGGAGCTCGAGTGGTGACTTGCCAGGTATCGACTAGCCCCCGACTTGTCTCTCGCTCTGTCATGGCCGAAGTCATTGAGGGGATGTTGTTCTTGAGGCTTTTCCAACGAGAGTGTCCCACGAGAGTGTCAGCGAACATAGAATAATTGGACATTTTCGGGTTAGTAGGACTTGCATGCTGCCCAGGAGTCGTGAAGGTGTGCATGTGTGGGTGTGAAGTTGGACATGGTTGTGAGCGAGTCCTTTAGATCATCCCTGTTGGAAATATATCTTTCTGCTTTACAGACGTACTTGATCTTTGCACTGGTCGGTTTCTTGAACTTGCAGTCAACCGACTAGAGCACTTTCAGGTCTTCGTCTGTGTTACACCGAGCGCCATTCCATGTGGCATTCCCGTTTTGGGTTGGTCATCTTGAGTCCTGGTAATGTTATTTTCGTCATTTTTGTCATTTTCCGTTCTTCATCTGCAGTCCTGAAAACATCCTGAAAAGTTATTGTATGTTGTCTCGGTGTTTCAGCAGCACATGACTGGATGTTTACGGAGAACGATTCGTAAAATAGAAGTCCACAGAATAGAGCCCATTCACAGCATCATTTGTGTTGCGTACAATTGCACAGAGCCTGCGTGACATTCCATGCTGCACTCGGACGGTTTGGCGTTCGTCAGTTCGAGTCCCGAAACTGTAGTCAGTCCGCCCTGAAATGTGCGGTGTGGTCAGTTTTGTTCTTCATATGTCTTCCTGCTGACCTACTTTGTGCTTTGACCATTCAATAGATTTTTATTTTTATTTCTTGAGTTCATTTTGCATTCTTGTCAGTTCGTTCATGTGTGAACAGAATAGAACACTTTCGGAGCTTCACTTGTGTTATTTCGAAATGGGTTGATTGCAAAGAGTCCATGAGAAGGAACTAATTTCGGATCACTGATGACTATTTCGGTGCTGATCTGGCAGGTAGGAGAAAACGTATCGACGTCGACGCACCGCATTCGAGTTGTCGCTTTGGTTCCATCTAGCAAGAAGGACGATGCAAGTCAGGCCTGCAGCTCTTCACTTATATAAGAAGCTGTAGGCTGGTCTTGCAACGCCTTTCTTTGCAGTTACGGAGTGCCGAAGAATCCACCGAAGAGTTTGGACACGAGAATGCTGAACATGGTGTCTAGAAGAGATGACGGACACTTTTACAAGCATGGCCATGGACTTGGAAACTTTTTCCAACTAAAGCCAGTCCAAGTTACTTGGAGAAAGTTTCCAAGTCCGTGGCTATGCTTGTAAAATGGCCATGTTTGTAAAAGAAAAAGGTTTCTCGACTTGGAAACTGACAGACACCATTTTCTTTCACCAAGACTTGGAAACTTTCACTTGGTTGCAAGTTTCCAAGTCCATGGCCACGGAGTGACGGAGGTGGTGCAAAGGCCATTGGCCTACTCACTGGTATGTTTGCAACCCATGAGCGTTTCTTTTCTCTCAGGAGAACGTTTGTTTTGAAACGGAGTTAATTATTCTATTTCTTGCAATGCATGTATATATTATGCAGGACTATAAATACCTTGATGATCAAATGGGTTAGCCACTGCTGGACTGTTGGATAGGAGTCTCCATCTGATGGAGAGTTTCAATGGCCTCGAAGACTATGTTGAATCTTAGTTTTGTTACTGCATTGTTAATTAGTTTAATCTTGCCGCTTCGTTCCTTATACTGTACCTTGTTGAATCGAGCGGAACATATTCAGCACTGTTAAACAGGCCGGAGCGGTTCAACATGTCTTGAGAAATATTAACTTCGTTTATGGTTTTGAAAATGTTTTGAGGCAATCTGGTTTTTATTTACCAATGCTTGTATTGATTCATACGTCCATATCCTGCCTTGTTGATGAAAGGAATTAACAAAGACTAAGTTAACCACCTGAGCATGTCCTCCTAAAAAGATAGTTTTTGTGTATCCATTGGAAACTTCTTACTATTCAATGGTGCACTCACAAGTGCTGAAAACTCTCATTTTCACATGTTATAATTGAGGCATTGGAACAACCACCAACTACATGAACATATTTGAGTACCAACTAAAGGTGGAAACATCAGAAACCGTCCTGTTCTTTTAAACTTAAAAGTGCCCTTTAAAGTGTCATCAAACCATTCCCATACTTAATTGCCATTGCTTGACTCTTGATATTTTTAGGTTTCAGTTTTAGAACCAAATTATATGACAGTTTGGGTGAACAGTTTCGGTGGATTCACATTAAAAATTCGTAGAAATTACATGTCATATCTAAAAAAATTAATTTTTTTTTAATTTATAATTTTGAATTGCTAATACTACAAAAATAATTTTTTTAAAGATAAATGTGCCTTCAACTGAATTGCTTATTTTGACAGTTTAGGTGTTTCTACAGATTCCACCTTGTCTGTAAACAATATTTTGCACACCCTTCAGTATGATGATTTATTAATTACTATCCTTTTCCACAATTCATCTTGAAACCAATAAATTAAGCAATATAATGTTTTTTTATAAATGAAATAGGCATTTTACAGATATTACAATTTAACCCCTTTACAATATTAATTATATTTAGAAAAAATAAAATTCAAAACTTTTCAGAAATGGAAATCAAGTAAACGATTGACAAAAATTGAAATTCTCAAATAATTTTAATACAGTAGAGAATTTTTTTAAAGTTTGTTGCAAATATTAGCTTCTTTTTTTTTTTTAAAGCTCTCCATGCAGTCTGATTGTATAAAAATATCTAGTTAAAATTGTGTTAGTTTTTAAGTTTTTGCACTCTTGTGATTTATTCTTATTTTTAAATTCCAATATTGCCCTTAAAAACATTTGAAAAGTCATTGTAGTAAAAAAAATAATGACTTTCAACATAACGTATTAGAATTATACTATTTTGTATTGGTCATTGAATTCCACTATCTGTATTTTAAAGTACAAACACAAAAATTGCATAGATTCTACATTTTTTTTACTAGTAAGTGTAAGAAATCCTTAAACAGATTGGACTCTAGAATGGTCTTCTAACAGAGTTACATTTTCCATTCTTTACTGCACCATCAATATACAATACGAAAAAGGGTGAACAGATTGATTCTAGAATGGTAAAGTTACATTTTCCATTCTTTATTGAACCATCACTATACAATACAAAAAAGGGTATAGTTTAAGAGATGGTCCATTTTAGTGACCATTGTGTTTCAACTTCAAAGATTGACAACTAATTCCACAAAGCTCCTAAAAAATATAAAATAGCTTGAGCTAGGTCTAGCTATGTTAATTCCATTTTTTTTGGTACTGAACTTCAAGTTGAGCCTTTACACCCCTTGCACAACTTAACTGTGATTCCTTCTTCTCTACATCCCAAGTCACCAATTTTTTGAGATCATCTAAAGAAAACTGCTAGAATATCCTCTAAAACATTCTAGATTTATATAACATTTCTAGAATATGCATATTATTTCATATTCCCTTCTATTTTTTCAAAACATTCATCCATCCAAATGCATGGTTGAGACTTTAGGGATAATTCTACAATACCATCTCCTTCTTTTTTCCTCTTCCTTATCTTTCCCCCCCCCTCTATGACATTGATAGTAGGAAATCCTATGATTGAGAAAAAAAAGTGTGAATGATTTTCAAGGTTCCCAAGGACAAAATAAAGAATGTATGATGATTAAATTTCATGGTTTCTACTTTCTAGGAAAAAAAGTATTATAGCTAACATCATTGATCTATAAATAAAATAAAATAAAATTCAACCTCCTTTAATAAATTCAATTTAGTATCATTTTGGAGATTAATGTCACACATGCTATCACCAATCTAATAATAATTTTAGGCAATTCACTAGGAATGAAAATTTTCTTTTCTTCCTTAAAAATTAACACAGAACATGTATCCTATGAGTAGCTTTAAGGCACAACAATTTCATAACTTTTCACTACATCGTTAAAAAATTATTGCATAATATGAAATTTTTATACTTAGCAAGTAGCTCAAAAAAATCATTTTTTTAAGAAACAAAAATTTGAAATTGATTTTTTAGATTTATACACACATAAAAAACTTTAAATCATTTAGTCCATTTTGATTAATGAGATGAAAGTTACAGGGAGTTTTAGTTTGTTGGTAGTTATGGGTTCTTTATTCTAAAATAAACTTTGAAGTCTTTTATTTAACTCAATTTTCAATATTTTGGGAAAAAAATTAAATCATCATATGCAAATTGTTTATTACAATAATACAACTATTAGGATTTGCATATTTCAATTTCATAACTAAATTCTCAAGAATTTTGTATTTTGAATCGTTTTCTACTTCTTTCTACTTACTATATTTTCCCAATATGTTGTACAATTCCAAATGATCTGAAATTTTTCAAGCAATCCATGTAGCAAACTTGCCTTGAAAAATAAATCCAAGGAGGCACCACCATTCTAGAAATTTTTACATACAAATTTGACCTTGTGGAGTGCAGCTGCCTATTTTTTTTTGCAAGACCAAAAGAAGAAGTGTTGTCACTCAAATGCTAATATCTTGCAATCTACATGGTGGAATTTTTTAAAACTTTTCCACATCTTTTCAGACCAAATTACTACAAGATCCTACAATTGCATTTTCCTTAAAATGTTTTTTTTTCTAAAATTTGGTGCTTGTGCTAGAAATAGCAAATTTGGTCAATTTTTAGGGTTGAAATGAATGTGAGGATCTGTTTTGGACAAGATTGGATGTTTAGATGGAATAAAGTGGATCTATTTTACATTGGCTTTCAATATAGTACACCGCAAGTAAGGAAGTTGGAGATTCCCATACTTCTTTAACCCCTAAATTTTTTTGACTAAATTTTCACCAAAAATATAGTCATGAAAATGATCTCTATTTACTTTTGAGCTATGTAATAAGAAATCATGTATCCTATTAGATTCTTGTTCTAAAATGAACACACAAAGTTCATTTGAACAAAATTAGGTTTATAGAGGGCCTATTGTACATTCATTTTAAAACATCACTAGTAGCACTGATAAAGTTCATCTAAATAAACTATATGGACATTGTTTTGTTGCAAGAATTCCTTGTTTGTTCTACTAGTGCAACTTGCTAGTTTTTCTTCCACCCAACTAGACACCAAACTCCAAGATTCCTTGTGGCCAACAACAACAAAATCTCCATTGTTGCTAACCCAAAGAACCCTTGATCAAAGAAAAAAATAATTTTGGCAATATTATTGTCTACAACAAAGGTCAAGCATTTCTTGGGCACATTCATCTCCAAAACATTAGGATGGGTTTCATTTAGCATACTACTAGAGTTGCTCACTCTCATATGCATACACTTGGGGGGATTCATTATTTTTGGGCCACATACAAAGCGATCTCCAATGGAGTCGTGAAGCTATTTACATCCATCAATGTGGATGAAAACACATATATTCATCTAAAAGCGTATAAATTCATCCACAATAAAGTGATATTATTCCTTACCCAATTTTGTAGCCATTGAGTGATTTCAGTCATTGAAAATAAGAGAATCTATCGCCAAACATTCGTATCTATTGCCATTTATATTAATAGGCTTTTCGAGAGATAAAAAGCCCTAGAAAAACACCCAGTACTGTACTCCACCTCAAATTGTCCCCATTTCAAAACAAAACCATTTTGAAGAATCAATTTCGCAGCACACCATCAGTAGACAAATGGCTTCCAACTTGTTGCAGCAATTTTTTCTTTCAATTTTTCCTAAACAAAACTTGGTAGAGAGGAATGGATGGTGTGTTCAGTTTGCAGTAGTTGCCTGCACATGCAAGACTGATGTTCTTTGAAATAGGTCAGAGAATTGGTGCCCATCACCATCTTTATTAGTTGCATGATCATCACTGAAGGAGCTCAGCACTAGGCAAGGGAGAACCACCCATACCCAACCAAATAAGCAACTGTGGACTTGATGTGGAGTAAAGTAAGGCAAAGGAAACATTTCCACAGGATGGTGTAGACATAGAAATGAGGGGATTGCCAAAATTTGGTAATTTTATGAATTGAATTGAAATTACTATGAATTTTAGAAGGCAAAAGTTGGTCTGGATTCTTGTCCAATGTCTGGACTATTTCAAAAACCACTCAGTTAAGAGATTACTTCTTGTTCACTTTGGCATGCCAAACCAAGCAGATGTGTCAGGAATTGATGGGCAAAAATCAAGAAAACTCATGTTTGGAAAATAATCCCAGCCTCTTAAATTTCAGACCCCATATTGATTGCTGATGGGGCTGTGGTTGGTGATGGGTGGTTCTACTATGGGGATGACGAGGGACCCATTTCCAACCACTTAAGCAATTATGTATATTTGGAGTGCAGATTTTTTGTGTGTGGAATTTTTTTCATGTACAGAAATAGAGTTTGGAAGGATTGCATATTTTTCAGAATTTTATTATACGAAATGTATTTACTATGAATTTTTTAATAGAATATTCTCTTCAACCTATATATATTTTTTCTATTTTTAACTATAGGCTGATTGCAAAATCGAACTAGGACTGGTTGCAATATTGATAGCCTTGTAGCCAATCATAATGCGCCACAACTACTCCTCGAACTACACCACAACTTCACGAAAACATGGCAGTCTTTCTCTACCACAAACTTATTTTAGGTTGACATTAATTCCAGCACTAAGGTAAACCATCCTATTGTAGTTGGAATTAGGAGTTCAGCCCCATGTTGTCTTTCAATTTTTTCCCACATATAGGCAAGTGTGAGAAATAGTGAGAGCAATTGAAATTGTATGTTTTCAATAAAGTATGAATTTGTTATGGATTTTGAAGTGTTCAACCCAAAAGAGTCTGTAGATCATTGCATCACCAATAAAATCTGACTCCATGATGCTCATATCATTCATCCAAAGTAGTTATGAATACTTTCTAAAAAGGAAGGACTAAAAAATCATTTTTGACATTGAATTCCCTTTAAAAAGTTGAAGCTTCCTAATGAGGCTACTAAATCAATCCATAACTGTCATTTCTTACATGCATTAAAGCCAAAATTTCACATAATGAAAGAAAAGCATCCCTAGTTGACCACAATGGTCTGGTTTACCTTATGTGTTATTTAAACTATTTTTCTTTTGTGAATGATTGCAAGAATTGTAAGGTTGTAGCGTTCTAGCAGTTTTCATGTTTTTTTTGGGGGGAGTACTATAAAATTAATTAATTTTTAAATATAAAAAATATGGCTAGTGTATACACTTTCAAGAAGGAGGTATCCTAAGAAGGAAAATTATAGAAAAATTCTCTAAGTAGGAAAACTAAAAAAGTGTAAAATCTTTAAAAAGTAGGAAATTTGACATCTTAATTTTTTTTAAATGATTTACAAAATAATTGAAAATTGGCTATTTGAAAGGACTTCATGATAAAAAGATTTCACCAAAAGAGTGATCTTGAAACCATCTTCAATGTTCATAAGTGAATGCACAAGGGAGTCCTATTTGCACAAATGTGGAGGTTATTTAATAACATATTTTTAGATACCCCTTCACAGGAACATGTCTACCTAATGTAGAAATTGACTACAAAAATTTTAGCTCTAAAACATTAATTTTGAGGACTCAAATAGTACTAAAATCCCCCAAACTCAAAGTGTGACAAATTAGCAAAATTGAATTTTAAATATAGAATTATAGTTTAAATTTTTTTAAATATGGGATTTGATAACTATCAAAATATCTATCTTCAATAAAAATTTCAAGCTTATTGGCTTAATGCTTCAAAGGTTATGGTAAAAGACAATCTAGTCACGCTATGTATAATGGTTTTTATTTGCCCCACTAATTCTTGCAATCATCCATATTTGGAAATTTCTTCACAATGCTTGGTTGGAGAATCTTTTTGTAGAATGATCAAGATTTTGCTTGTGTTGGTTAGGTGTGACAAAAGGAAGGGCGTGGAGATTAATACAACCTTGCCCTCATCATGTTCCCTCATATTGGACTCAATTGTAAGAGTACACATTGATAATGTGCAAATTGCTTGTCTATATGGTGGATGGTGGATGGAAGATGACAGATGGGGGACAACAAATGGTAAACAACATACAACTAAGAATGGTGGAGCAAATAACAATTGGTTAATGACAGATGGAGGATGGGGAGTAGAAAATAAAGTATTCAATCAATAAACAAAATTCATAAATTAGATCAAATTTTCTAAAACTCACCTCCATTGTCACCCATCTCTTTCAATGGCAACATTGGAGTTCTTTGTCTAAAGTTCTAGCAAAATGCATCTAAACAACCATAAGTTGTGGCAATAGAATCTCAAAACAAATTGAGAGAAGAAGTACAGAGTACTTATTGAGAATGTGAAAATTGCTTGTCTATATGGCAAACAATGGAGGGCAATGGTGAATGGAGGATGTTGGAGGATGGACTACAAATGGTGGATGGGGGGATGACTGATAAAAAGTTTGATCAATGAATAGAGTGTGTAAATTGAATCAAATTTTTCAAAAGCTTACCTCCACCATGACAAGTGTCTCGAAGTACTTGTCTCCTCTAACAACAAATGTTAGAATTTCCTCACCCAAAGATTCAAGCACTTGAACAGAATGTGCCTAAACGTCCATGAGCTATGGCAACAAAATTGCAAAACAAATTAAAAGAGCAAATTCAAACTACATATTGTAACTGTGCAAATTACTTGTCTACATGGTGAATGGAAGATAAAGAGTTTGATCAATGAATAGAATTCATAAATTAGATGAGATTTTCTAAAACTTACCTTCATCATCAAATTTTGTTGTACATGGTTGGTGCTTTCATTAGGAAAAATTTGAATCCTAGAAAAGGTTAAAGATAGTAAGATTGATTGCAAAAATTTAAAATAAATAATTGGAACTTCTTTAACATTTCCATATTACTATCATGCAGAGCATTTTTTCATCTTTCTATTGATCTATTACAAGATTTTTCTTGAAGCTTCCTCAATGAATAACAATAAGATGAAGTGCACATTTCACAACATTCATCATCCACACCCAACAGATGGTTAAGTACTAAAGGATTCAATTGCATAATCATCATCCAAAATTTGCAATGCTAGAACATAGATACAAAACTGACCTTCAACATGAGTTGATTGAAAGCAAGGCTTTTTTTCATTTTGTAAGAAGTGCCATAGTGGTGATATAAAATGTTTCAGTAGTGCTTCAACTTTCAACAATCATCCACATATTGGATAGAAAATATCACATTAACACATATCACATGTCTATAATTTGATTTTCACTTACAATCTACCAATTTCATCCAAGATTTTTTTTTAAATTCGAAGTGTGTTGGCGATTTCATCCAAATTTTTTGGCATTTTTTTAGGCATCGTTTAGCCAAATTAAATTTTCTGGTGCAATCTGGTACCAGAAAGGAGCTGAGGAGCGACTTCAGATGTGTTCCCTCCAGATTATCTTTCTTCTCGATGTTACTGCTCTCCTGCTTGTTGAGACCGAGCTTTGCCTGGCTACATAAATTGTACGAATTGCCACCTAACTAATGACTTTGATTCCGACGCTTTAAACGGCACTAGAGAAACTGGGAGTCATGCACACAGACCACACTAAGGTGTACAATTCAACCTTGCCTCAAGTTGTTTCCATCAACATGGCTGATCGACAAATCAAATGTACAAGAAGCAAGATTACGCCACTCAATCCCGCCAAGAACAAAAGGACGATAGTGTGGAGAAGTAAGAAAAGACTAAAATTTACTGCTTTGTACATAGAAGATCATAATAGTTCGTTTTGGATCGCTATGAACTGCTAAGGAGACGGGGATCAACTCGAAGCTCGCCACCTACAAATAGATCTGGAAGTTCCTTCGAGGTTTCAGTTACTGCAATGCCAGCAGATAGGCGCCAGTTGATGCACTGGAGGCACAACGCTAACCCATATTGCAGGGTAGTCATGCCAAGGTTCAGTCCCGGGCATCCACGCTTGCCATATCCAAAAGGGATGTAGTGGAAATCATTCGCACGCACCGTCAGGCTCGATCCAATGAAGCGGTCCGGGGAAAACTCCAGAGGCGAATCCCAGAATAAAGGATCTCGACTCAAAGCATACAGGTTAATGAGCACGGACGATCTCGCCGGGATATGGAATCCAGCAACTTCACACGCCTCGAAGTTCCCGTGAGGAATGAGGAGCTGGGCTGGTGGGTGGAGACGGAGCGTTTCTTTGATGATGTTCTGGAGAAGGGGAAGTTTCGGGATGTCCGATTCTTTGACAAGGCGCGTCCTTCCAACAACTTCATCAAGCTCTTCGAGTGCTCTTTTGTGGAGAAGAGGATGTTTTAATAACTCTTCTAAGGCTTTTCCAATTCCCTTGGATATGGAGTCGCTTCCTGCTACCAAAAGTGCCTGCGCATAGTTCGAAGTGTTCAGATAACCACTCGAGGAAGTGGACAACGAAGAATGCGAGACTAGTTCAACAGGTAGCAACGCACAGAAGAGGAAGGAAACATACAAATACAACGCCCATTTGCTGGTTGTCGTTCAAGCACTCCTCGCCTTCTAGTGACAAAAGCTTGCTCATGATATCTCTTTCGTTAGCACCATCCTCTATCTCCGACGAAGACCAACTGCCCATTTCCTCTTTTTTCTGCTCAATCAAAACCATGATACTCTTCCGTAGCTGGATCTCCACATCTCTCAGCTCGGCTTCAATGCCTTGAATATCAAGCCACCGAAGTGATGGAAGGAGGTCGCTGATATTGATTTTTTGGATAAGCTTGACCATCTGCAGGCGACTCTGAACTTCAATCCAGGAAGACATGATCACATAATCTCCAAAACCAACAAGACACTGATAACAACGCATTTCGCATTTCTTATTATTAAATGTCTGCTTTCAGTCGACATTTTAGGTATTTGTTGGATACTCGAAGTGAATTAAGAGTTGAAAGGGTACCTTTTTGAATGTCAGCACCAAGGTTTCAATCTCCTTGGGCACGACCTTACCACTACAGTGCCGTCCAAAGATCATGCACACGGAGAGGTTCAGACCAAGTGTTGAAACGGCCTTTCTGAAGTCGACTCTATCACTTGCATCCAACTCACCACGTATTGCTTGCAACATTTCCAGTATCTACAACGCTGCCAGGACAAGAATAAGTCGCAAGTCGCAACCACGGAACTTCTTCGAACAAAAGAACAACACTTATTTCAATTCCTGCTAGTGTAACAGTGACATTTACCAGCACTCTGATTTTGGTTTTGATGCTGTAATTAGTTTGAAAACCTACCTAGTTAGTCATATTAAAAGAATAATATTCTACTTCAATGTTGTTATTTAATAATCTAATTATCATCAACAATATTATTAGTTCATTTTATTAATATTTAATTATGCTGTCGCGATAAATTGCGTTAATTCCACCATGAACCAACTCAATAAGCATTTCGCTAACACTACACTGATTTCTCCTAATAGTGCGTGAGACACTAATATACCAAAAGTCACACTATTTCTAATTACAGCAGGTTGAAATATTGTTGTACTGTACCCATTTCCACGAAAACAGCATTTTCCGGTGATAATAATTTTCTAGGTGACGCTAATCCCTCACTAATACGACAAATGAGTGTAGTCTGCCTCTAATAATTGTGCTTGAATTCTCATTCGTGCAACCAGAAAATTCACTTGATTTCAAAATTAGTTGAAATATTTCATCATTAAGGAGTGTAATCATCTCACAACAGTAAGACAAACAACATCAACACAAAGAGAATTTCACGAACGGTGACAATTTCTCCTTAGACAATTGATCATCGCACGTCTGCTGGACTGAGAAGAGTTGTAATAAGAGAATGCCCCATCCAATTTGCCCTAAACGGATCACCGGAACCTGAGAGAGAACTGACCTGTTCCTTGCGAAGCTCTCGGGACTCGGCAATTTTATTCGGCGATAAGAGCTCCATAATGAAAACAAGGCGCAGGCGCTGGTACAACGGATCACTCGCCGACATCGAGATGATCGAATTGCCTTTGAAGGAGACATAATCGCGGGCCACACTCACGGGCCGATTCGCAAACTTCGCATCGTGCGTCTTGAGGAACGCCATCGCCATATCCGCGCTCGACACCACCACGTAGGGTCTCGTCCCCATCCACAGCAGCATGAGCTCCCCGTATTTTTCCGCGAGCTTCGCAAACATGACCTCCGGAGGGGACCCGAAGGGGAGGTGCGGCAGGCATCCCACCACGGGCCATTTCGGCGGTCCGGGAGGAAGATTCGACCGGCTCTTGGTGCGATTTCTACTCATCGCCGTCACTACTGTGATGATCGTCACGGTAACGGTGATCACAAGCCATGGCCAGTTTCGCCATAGCCGGTTCAATTCTGCGAACTCCGCCATCGTCGCGACTTGAAGTGCTCCGACAAGCAAACCCTGCTTATTACAGTTCTAAAAGTCGGTAGCGGATGAATGAATGTTGAACGTGCCTTTCAGTTCAGTACGTCGGTACTTTATCATCGGGAAAAGCCCATTGCAACAATATTGTTGCAATACTGTTTGAATGCTTTCACAGTCCAATATTAAAAACATACTGTTGCAGTACTGCAATAGTATACTTTCAATGGGTGGTGTACTCTATCCATTGAAAGTATACTATTGCAGTATTGCAACAATATATTTTTAATATTGTTTTGTGAAAGCATTGAAACAATACTGTTGCAATGGGGGTACTTTCTGATGTATGGTATCAATGAATGGATGATTTTCATTTTACAACTATATCCACATCATTGAGTTAAATTTAAGACATTTTCAATTTATTTTTAAATTATGTACAAGGTATTTTATCAATAAAAGGTACACCAATACATTATATTTTAATATTTTGACCTTTTTAACATCAAAACTTGATTTGACATTCAAAATGATTTTTTTTTTTGCATTTGAGCAAACCTAACAAATTGCATCTACTAAAGTGTTGTTTCTACTATGCTTGAAAATTTTGAGAATTTTATACAAATAAATATTCTTTTGAAGTTTGAAGTTGAGGATCCATAAATTTGTTTTGAAATATAGAATGACATGAAAATTCTATTTATACCACAATATTGTATACAATAAATTATATACCTTTAATATGAAATATTTTGATGTTTTTACAAAAAAATCTGAAAATTATATTAAAGTTTGACACCATTTTTAAGGGATTTTTTATATCATAAAATATTCAAATTACCATGAATTTTGGAAGAAGAAGTTTATATAACTTCAAGCTTCAATAAATCATTAGAGATCTTGTTACAAATCATTTATAAATTACCACATTATATTATAAAGGTATTAGAATTTTATAAAAATTTAATCATGATGCTAGATAGAATGTTAAAAGAAAAATATGAGAATATAATCATCATATTGGAATTCTTACTATGTTATATTAATATTTATGTAACTTTTTAAAAAATGAGCCCAAAACATAGATGGTTCTGTCTTTTCTACCATGTATAGACAATTTTTTTCATTATAGTTTATAAATTGGTTTGTATATTAGTATGATTACATTGTTTATATGATTAAGTTACTTCTTGAAAATTCTTAAAATCTTTTTTACTATTATTGATCATTATAATAATCATGATATTTTTAAAATATTAAAGAGGATAAATAAGAGTCAAATGCATACAACTTATGATAAAAAAAAGTGACAATTCTTAGAATAGGTTAGATTTCAATGATACAAGGCTTGATGCATCTTGGATGAAGAAACAATTCTTAAAGAGCTTTATACATTATATATTGTAGATGAAAAGATGCACAAAAGGGTACAAGACTTTAAATGAATGATATTGTAAATGGATTCTATTTCAAAGCAATAGATGGTTCAAACATGTCAAAGATGTAAAGGAAAAAACAAAATGAATGTTATAATAGTCACAATCAATATGATTTTAAATACACTTGAATACGTTTTATGATATGTCATGGGCACCGTCAATACTACAAGGGCAATAGAACCCATAATTAAAGTCAAAGATTTTGAAATTGACCACTTTACATACTAAATAAATTTCAACTCATGTCCTTGTTAGAGTACTAGATAAAATTTCAACTATTCTACATTGTAACATGCATTCAAAAATTCTACAAGCCAAGAAATTAGAAATGTCTTTGAAACAATCATTGGCATATACATATTTATATATTTTGATATATCATTTTATCTCAAAATTTCATAAATGACCTTTTTTTCTCATAAAATGTGGGATGTGCTTCTTCAATATGTTATTGATGGAACATACAATGCTTTTAAAGGATTTAGTGTGTTTGTGAGAAAATATGTGACCTCTATTTACTTCTAATGCCATCATACAATAACTTTCTAACCATACAATCAAAAATTATAAAAATTGTTGCGCTTTAAAGCTAATTTATGAGCATTTTAACATCCACCTTTGGTATTAATGAGCACAACCAAGTTTCTAGGGTTAGGTTGCAAAATTTGTCCTACATAGGTGCATAAGTGTGGTCCACTATACCTTCCAAGCAATGGATCTTTGTATTTTTTAGACAAAGAATTCATAGACAATAGTATCTTTCCTAATTTATAAAACAAATATTTTCATTTCAAAAATGGTAAAATTCAACTTAACTAGAGTTTCCTAAAAGAAATTGAGGTTGAATGAAGTTTGGCCTTTAAAGGGCAATTTAAGCTTCATCCACATTTTTCTATGAATTCTAGATGTCAAATCAACTTTGAATTTTGGATATGGGTTTATGGTGAAATCTTGTGTTTCAATACTTAGTTTGACCTTGGATAGATAGAAATTCCATATTTTCATTCAATATTCACACCAAACTTCATCCCTTACTAACTTATGGCGTTTAACTTGGTTTTTGAATTATGAACTAGTTTTAGACTAATCTAAATTTTTTCTATATGTTTCTAAATTTTCACTATTATTTATTTGTCTTCAAAAGATTCTAAATTGACATCTATCTCATTTAAAGACTTTGAATTTCTTTTACACTTCACTATTTTTAGAATTTAGTGTTGATTATTTATAATTACTAAAATCTCTTATCCAAAATGCTAAGGTATTTGAAAATTGAAATTTCTTTGTGGAATTTATGAGTGAATGAAGTTTGACCGCTAATGAGTTCTTCAAACTTCATCTGCTATTTACTTCTAATTTATCACTCAAAATTAACTTCTAATTATTATTTTATTGTGGATTCTTACTAAATTCTAATTTCTATTATAGTTCCATTTGAATGAATTTCACTAATTCTCATCCATTCTTGTTCCTAGACTTCATCCATTCATATCTTATTTGTTTTAAGTTTATTTTTTAAGTGTCATATGTTATTGGAAAGCTCTAGAACTCCTCTACAAGAATTTGAAACGAAAGTTGAAATAAAAATTATGTTTAAATGTCTAAATACAAATTGTATCTTTAGTCGTGGTTTTTAATTTTTAATCAAAAGATTTGGAGGAAATTAGTGAAATTAGGCACTTATCTGAGAATGAACCTCATCCAAGAGGTGTTCAAAAATGCTTTTGGTGCTCTCCTCATTCTCCATCTTGTCCCTTCTTGATTACTTGCTTATTGCTTAATGGTGAAGTTTTAATGCAAGTTGTGGAATTAAGTTCAATTTAACTTCCTACTTCTAAGTTTCCCTCTAACTTATTCTAATTTCCTTCTTTTTCCTCAGTCCCTACTTCATCTTTTTCTTCTATTTCTTTCACCTCAATTGTTGAAGTCTACTAGTTGACTTTGCAAAAGAACAATTATTAAAATTTTAAGAAGAAATTAAAATAATGCTAATTCCTTCTCCCCTAGCCTAAAGTCAATATTTGTAGACAAAGAATTTCAATAGCTAAATGAAATCTCCCCTAGATTTCTCCCTAATGTTGTATCTTGATTGCAAATATTTAAACACAATTATCTCCCTATACTATGAGCTTTCTACTCAGCCCACCTTCTTCACTTCCATCTACATTTTATTTCTCTTACCTTCACCACTTCTATTTTACAAATGTCTTTCAATCTATTTTTCTTGTATCACCAACACCAACTTCTCTTCTACTCTTCCTTTAATTCATAGCCATGGCATGTAGTATTTTTTTCTTCCCTTGTGGTTTTGATTTGTCTCTTTTGATTTTTTTTTGACTAGATGATTTCCTTTGCTCCCTAGAATCCCAAATATAGATTTTGGTTCCCAATTGGAAGCCCTCCAGCTCTGGCAACCTACCTTACCAATGTACAACGGCTTACTATATTTGGCCCTACTAATCGGCTTGCCTACCCAACTCAATAGCCAACTCGGGCTTTGGGTTGGGTGGGGTCGGGTGTTGGACTTTGGTCTCCTTCTTTTTTACAATAAGGTTGAATTTTTCAACTCTAAGGCTCAATTTTTTTAGCACTAAAGCTAAATGTTGAATACTAAGGGTCAATTTCAGATACTAAACTTTAGGATTTGGATACCAATTTTTGAAAATCAAACTTTAGAAACTCAATTCTAAAGCTAAACTTTGGCATTTGAAGATTCTTCAGTGTTTTTTTAATCAATATCTATAGATAAGATCTAGGTTCAAAGCTTTGTTATCACTAGGGACAAGAACTAAGAAATGGGACCTATATAAGGATCAATGCTTTGCCATTCTTTAAGGTTTTAACACAAACTAAGGATTTTCCCTCCCCTAGGGAAGCCAAATCTTCACCAAACTAGGGAGGACAAGGGAAATAAAGAACAAGGTTGAATAAGATGAGTTAGGGAATATTTGTACAATACTTTCAACTCTTGAAAATGATGTTAATGTGTTTGTACAACACATAAACATCATCTTCACATAAAGTTTGTAAATATAAAAAAATACATAATTCTAGGAGAATTCTCAATTAAGGATTTTATACTCAAGAGAGTTAAAAAAACAATACAATATAAGTACTAGATGGTTACTACAAGTATCATTGCTAAGGTATAGGAGGATTGATCTTCAGGATTAGTACAAGTTAGTATAATAAATTCAACACAAATGGTAATACAAAATAAAATCAACTAGGCACAATAATACGCAAGGTTTGAAGGGACCCCATTTTTCTTTAAAACTTACTTTAAAAATAAGAACAATTAAGCAAAATGGCTCCTCAAATAACTATTTGACAAGTTTTAACTCAAAGGTCAAAAAATCCACTATAATAGATCTAATGGGAACAAAATGTAAATAAAGGGTGTTTTGAAAGGGAGAAAGGTGCCCTTATATCTCAGGGGGTGTACTCTCCCTTTTTTGGATGTTAGCGTGCAAACAAAACTTTGGACCCTCTATATACTTTTTGAATTTTAAATAAAATCAAATTAAAAAAAACTGAATAGATTTTTCTACTTTGAAAGTTTATATTTTGAATTATTGATATTTTTATTTATTAATAATAGTTAGTTATAAATTTTGAAGTAAAAAGATACACTATAGAACTGAAAAATAACTTTCACATTCCTATATCATATAAGAAAAAATTGTCTACAAAATGAACAAATTTTTTTTAAAAATAACTCTCTATTGAAAGCTCATTTTGAGTTGAATATTGATGCAATAGTCATCTAAATGTGTTCTCTAAAAATATTTGATTTAAAAAAATATGCCATTTTAATGCATTTTTAACCTCTTTTAGAAATCATTCCATATTTTATTTGAGTTTGATATTTTGGGAATAGAATCCTATAGTCATTAGTAAACAATACTCAAAGTTTGAAGTTAAAGTTGTAGTTTATTAGAAACCACTGGTTTGCACTGGTTTGTTGTAGTAGAACTAAGTGCATCCCCTGGGCCTTTTATATATATATATATATATATATATATATATATATATATATATATATATATATATATATATAAAATCAAATGGTTTTATAAACTAAACAAGATTGTTGAACATAGCTAGATTTTGACCTTCAAAGATATGCACCTATATCAATAAAGTGAATAAACTCGTGGACCATGATATTTTTAGCATCAGGGTCAACCCTAAATCCTACAAAGCCAAAATTTGACTTGTGAATGATAATAATGCTAAATAAAAATGTAAAACAACAAGTTTTCATCCATTTTTTTGGATGACTATGGTTGACTATTTGTTTTTTTGTTGTTATACACAGATAATGATAGGGATCTTGCATATTGTTGTAAGAATTTAAATGTGTGTACTATGGATAATTTTGTAATGTATTTGATAACTTTTATCTCTGGCCTTGCTTTAAATATGAATTTCAAAAATGAGAATGATTTATTTTGAATTTGATGCCAACTAATGAATTGTATTTAATAAAATTTGAATTCTATTCTAATTCAAAAAAATTAAAATACTCTATTTTATTGTAATTTCAATTGGAGCCATTCAAACCACCAAATATTGATTTTTTTAATGATAGAATGATACAATTTTTTGTTTAAATTAGAATATCTTTCACCATGATAGAAATCTATGGTAGAATTATTTAATTTTTGGAGTTAATTTTATATTTTATATGAAATTTTATGTTTTTTGAGAAACAAAATAACCATTTTAAATTTTTAATAATTTTTTGGAAAATTTCATGATTAGTAGAAGACTTGCTATTTCATCTCTAAAAAACAAAAATAAAAATTTTCACTTATTTATTGTGACAACAAAACACTATGAAATAAGGATTTTGAGGCTTAAATGAGAACATAGTCATAGTCTCCTTCTTTGTGTTAAAAATATAACCAGAGGAAGTGTCTAAGAGACAAAAATAAAGAATTAGTTGGAATTGAGATTTACAAGACAATAAGAGACATAAAGGATTCTCTTGATATAAAAGGCCACCAATATGTTTAATGCGAAAAATTAGGGTGATTGCAAAAAATATATGCTAATTTTGTTGCAATGGAGGTAATATTAAAAGCATAGCACTAACAATGGAATTTAGTGTTAACATGACACATATTTCCATATTTATTCTTGATGAAATTTTTTTACCAACTACATTTAAAAAGATTAGAATGCCCTCTTTAAGTAGTATTGATATCTATGTTCTTGGTGAAAAGACTCATCAACCCCTAAAGCCCTTGTATTTTTTGCATATCTAATCATATAATCTTAGAGCATATTGATATGAAAATGTGTTTTAAAAGTTTCAAACACTTTGACTACATAGATTGCAATATAAATGCATTCACAATGAAGAAATATAGGTTTTAGGGTAGCGTTGCAAACTGATTAATTTATGAGACTTTGAATCTTCATAAATCTTAACTAAAAAATTTTGCATTTGTAGATATGGGAATAACTTTTTTTAATCATAAATAACTAAGTTGGAAATTTAAAAAATTAAATTTAAAAGATATTTTGATTTTGATTCTTTAAGAAATTATTAATTAGAAGGTAGTATGGGATAGAGTGAAAACTAAATGATTAATAACTCAAACATGGAATTAAAAGGTTAACCTATTTCAATATAATTTTTAGACAAAAATTTGAACCATGAATTTTGAAAAATATGATATTTTAAAAATTTGCCTAATTAAAAGTGCTTTTGTAGAAGGAATTTTTATAAGTTCTAAATTAATTATGGAATTTAGTATTTATGAAATTAATTGATTGAATTCATAAAGTCCCATTGTTTATATGAGGGATAAAATGGATTTTGGATAGGCTTTTGTAACTTCAATTTTGATGGTTTTTTGAATTTTTTGAAAGTAAAAATTACATTAGTTTTCTAAACATAAAATTTCTATTTCAATTGGTTCTCAAGAGCAAAAACTATGCTGCAATAACCTCCAAATAAAGGAGCCAAAGCAACCAATAAAATCTATAAAAACTTGAAATTATTATTTTTCTCATAGATTATATTTTTGTCTATATAGAAAGCTTTTATTCATTCCATTAGAATTAGTGATGTGAAAGTTATGGAGCTTCTTGTTTTGCAAGTAATAGTAGAAACTTCTTGAGAAAATAATGTATTGGATTCATTTTTGAACTCAATCTTTATAATTTTAAAAAATAAATTCTCGGGTTCAATGTACTTACTAGGACAATTTCAATGATAGAACTAAGGTATGAGGTTCTAAAACAAATCTAGCTCTAATGTAGGGGTACATTTTGCTTTCTTCAATGCGTCAACAATGTACATTTCAAGAGGTGGATGCATTTAATGACCACCACATTTCAACTTCAAAATTTGTAACTAATTCTTCAAAGGTCCAAAAAATATGAGACAATGTTTAATGGTTTAGATGCCAATTCCAATTCTTTTCCTACAAAAATTTGTTGAAAATTGTTTCAAGGAATTTAGCTTCCTTCCAAATGCAAACAACTCTTAAAAGGTTGCTTTATGGACCTTCTACCTAAGTGTGGTTCAATTCCATCTTAAAGATATTGATGATTTAGATTTTCTTTTAATCTTCTACCAAATTCTATTTTTAGAAAAATTAAAATTAAATATTTTTTCAAAAAAAATCTTAGACTCTCAACTCAAATCTTTGACATTAATTTTTTAAAAATAACATATTTCGTTCAAAAAATTTAAGTTATGAAGATTCAAAGTCAAATTAATATATAGTCCAAAAATGTCTAAATAGTCTATAAATTATTTTAATTATAATCTACTTAAGTCACAAATATTTTAATTATAATCTATCTGGTGAAAGTTTATGAAATTTCTTCCTTAGATTATTACACTAGTCTAAATCAAGATTTTATGGTTAGATATGCAAAAAATCAATTAGTAAATTTTTTTCTCTTTACAATAAAAATAATAGTTTTGATTGACTTTTGATGAAAAAAAGGCCTTTGGACTTTAGGAATTGAAGATGAAGAAGCCCATATTGGATCTCATATTTCCTTAAGCAATTTCAAGAAGTTTAGTGGACATTTACAAATTAAAATTAGAAACAAAACATTCTTGAAATTTGATGAAGATGAGATTGCATTAAAAATTGATGGATGAATTTTTTAAATACCTCAGGAAATGTCTAAAACAAAATGCACGAAAGAGATATTTGCATGAAAGGCATATAGAAATCATAATTTAAAAAAAAAATAGATTACCATTACATAATAATGTTTATGCTAGTTATAAAAATATGTTCTTTTAGAAAATTAGTTTGTAGATTATCAATCATGGATAATCAAAAATCCTAAATGATAAAAATTCACAAGTATAATAAATTAGAAACATTCATGTTTGATAAAATCAAAATTCAATGATTAAAAATATAAATGTATTGAGAATAAAGAAAATATCCACTTTGGATCTACTAGCACAATATTTTAGAGGTCACGATACAAAATACATTGGATATTCAACACATAATTATTAATATCACAATTGATTTTTAAAAAAACCTAATATTAAAATTGTCCATATAGAATGATTTCTTAAGTAGTGCAACACAAAATACAAGGAGGAAATGAGATTCAATATTCTATACCTAATTTTTGACCAAATTGTATTTGGAGCTTATCATTGGTGGAAAATTCTACATGAATTCTACATAAAATTGATTGAATACTTAATTTTAAAGCAATTTTCTTTCTTTTAAGGATCAAAAGATTAGAATAGGAATTCGGATAAGGATTTCTTAAAGCAATATTTTGATGGTACATACTACGCATGCAAGGTTTCAATCAGCCAAGCCAAAAATTGTGCATGTATACAAGGTAAGAAATTGGCGATCTTGATCAATACTAATATTGGTATTGGATACCCTATATCTTTGATATTGATTTTGAACACTGTAAATTAAAACAATATCCAACCCTCTACAAGGTTAAATAGGACAACTATCTATAGTAGGTGATATCCATTACAAGAGAAAGGGGTGTTTTTAAGTATACTCCTAGTAGTATAGTCCTATAATTTATGAACTTTTAAAAAAAAATTAGAAGATTCCCTAAAAAGTCATAAATTATAGGGCAATACTACTAAGACTATACTTAAAATATCCCTTTCTCTTGTAGTGAGTGCTTCGGAATAACTAGGATCAGTACCCAGTTCAAATCCAGTGTACCTTTCAAAAATTATGCATTCTTGTATATAACAAAAGTATAGTTACAAAAATCAGCCAATAACTATAACACCCTTGTTTGAATTTTTTTTCCTTCTTCACTGCGTATACCCAGATGCATGTCTCATTATCTCTCCTCCACTGAGCCAAGAGTGGGCTACATTCTCCCATCCTCTTGCACTCTCCCATTTTCTCTGTCTTCTCGTTCTAAAATTCTGCACACCCTCTTCCACCTCAATTAATAGCCGCACTTCCGCTGGAAAAACTTCATGGCTGACTAAGTTGATGCTTTCCTCAGCCTTGGTTTCTCCGCACGTCCGCTGGAAAAACTTGCCAGAGAAACAAGTTGGGACGGCGTCATGTCGCCTTCAACGACGTGCATGCATCGACAGGGTTGACAAGCGAAGCGGAATGGGCCTGATTCAAATTGGAGGAGACGGGTCCTGCGCTTGTTCAAGTCTGCAACGAGTAGCTGTACGTCTTCCCTTTACGCCACCCACCTCCAGCTTGCCACCCACCCCCACCCCTGGTAACGTTCATCCCATGCCAGCTTGCATTCCGAGCTAGAGGATCGGAAATTGCTGGTGAATGCAAGCATTCGTTCATCTGGCAGGGCTTCAATGCATGCTCGCTCTCCTGAGTTCTATATATTCTGTGTGATGTAGTCGAGCAGACTCAACTCCTCTCTCCGCTTTGATCTGAGATTTCAGAGCTTCCAGCTAGGGCAAGAAGGAGGTGTGAGGTGCCAGGTATCCACTACTCCCCGACTTCTCACGCGCTCTCTCCTGGCCGGAGTCATTGCGAGGATGTTGTTCTGGAGGCCTTTCCAACGAGAGTGTCAGCGAACATAGAATTGAACATTTTCGGGTTGGTAGGAATTGCATGCTGTCCAGGAGTTGTGGAGGAGGTATGCATGTCTGGGTGTGGGTGTGCGGGGAGCTGGACAAGGTTGTGAGCGATTGCTGTAGAACATCCCTCTTGTTGAAATATATCTTTCTGTTCTAGCAGAGACGTACTGGATCTTTATGCTGGTCGGGTTGTTGATCTTTATGCAGTCAACCGACTGGAGCACTTTCAGAGCTTCATTTGTGCTACACAGAGCGCCATTCCATGTGGCATTCCCGTTTTGGGTTCGTCATCTCGAGTCCTGAAATGTTATTGGATCGAGTCCTTACTGAAACATCGAAGTTCAGTTGTTGTATGTTGTGTCCGTGTTTCGGCAGTGACTCGATGTTTATGGTGAACGATTCCTGAAATAGAAGTCCACAGAATAGAGAATCAGAGCTTCATCTGTGTTGCGTGCAATTGCAGAGAGCGTGACATTCCATGTTGCACTCCGACCGCTTTGCGTTCTTCATCTCGAGTCCCGAAACTGTAGTCGAGTCCCTCCTGAAATGTCAGTTTTGTTCTTGATATGTCTTCCTGCTGACCTGCTTTGTGCTTCGACCATTCAATAGATTTCTATGATGATTTCTTGAGTTCAGCTGGCATTCATGTTAGCTAGTTCGTTCATGTGTGAACACAACAGAACACTTTCGGAGGTTCACTTGTGTTTTTTCGAAATGGGTTGACCGCAAAGAGTCCGTGAAAAGGAACGAATTACTGGTTCCATTACTTCGGAGCGGCGCGGCCTGTACCCCAAATGTGTACCTGTCCTCGTTTGTGGTCTGCACTCACCGATGATTGTTTTTGGTGCTGAATTGGCAGGTAGGAGGAAACGTGTCTGCAGCTCCATAAGCGAAGATGGCATCACCGCTATCCGCCGACCAGCCCGCCCAGCAGCCCACCCAGCAGCGGAGTGTGCAAATGTCCCGCGAAGAGTTTGAAACGAGAATGCTGAGCATCGTGTCTCGACTGGAGATGACGAACGCTATTTTCTTTTACAAAAAAGTTTCCAAGTCCGTGGCTACGGAGGTGGTGCAAGGACCACTCGCCTACTCACTGGTATGTTTGCAAGCAGATGAGCATTTCTTTCCTTTCAGAGAACGTTTGTACGTTTTGATGCTGTGTTAGTTATTCTATTTCTTGCAATGCATGTATGTATAATGTACTTTGATGATCAAATGGGTTAGCAAATGCTGGAATTAATGTTGGATAGGAGTCTCCACCTGATGGAGAGTTTCCCTGGCCTGGAAGACTATGTTGAATTTTAGATTTGTTACTGCATTGTTATTTTGTTTAATCGTGCCGCTTCATTCCTCATTCCTGGGAAATCGAGCGAACAGGCCGAAGTCCAACATGTCATAAGAAGTTTTAACTTGGTTTGAAATGGTTTTTCAAAACGTTTTGAAGCAATCTGGATTGCATTTACCCATGCTTGCATTGATTCATCCATCCATCTTCTGCCTTGGTAATGAAAGGCATTAACAAAGACTAGTGTATTGGACTGTCGCACTTAAGCTTGTCTTGCTCAAAATAGTTTATTTGTGAATCCATTGGAAACTTCTTACCAGTGTCGTGCAAAACATGATCGGATCTTGCGTTTTTTGCTTCTGCATTGATGATCAAGTTGATTAACAAAAAAACGGAATGTTTGCACAGGAGTTTCCACATGATTTCCTCACCCATCATGGCAAAAAGTTTGGTATGGATGTCACTTTTGGGACAATAGACAGCCACCAAACGTGGCCCATTGAGATCACAATACGTCATTTCAAAAACGCAAACGCTAGAGTGTTTGCATATGGACCTGGTGGATGGAAAGCTTTTGCAACGGACAACCACATCAAAGTTGGTGACATACTCATCTTCAAATTGCTTAGATTTTCGCACTTTGAAGTGGCCATTGGTAGGTCACCTGTCGAGGTCCACTCGGATGACAACAACAATGTAGACCAAGATGATGTGGATCAAGCATCAATTCAGGGCATGTCTTCTAAGAAATTACCAATGCAGCCTAGGT
This sequence comes from Climacium dendroides, assembly GCA_950106755.1. NCBI lineage: Eukaryota > Viridiplantae > Streptophyta > Bryopsida > Hypnales > Climaciaceae > Climacium > Climacium dendroides. The sequence continues at coordinate 21,384,625 of OX467092.1, read as the reverse complement.
TTGTGGAGATCATCCGTCGTCCATTTGAACCAGAGCATCCGGAAAATCATTTTTACTTGGAGAAGGACTTAAGCTTGGTAAGACACATTCCACCTCTACATGTCTTAATTCCATCCTTTGGAAGCAATAAGAGGCCGTCTTTGCTTGCCCATATTCACAAGGCATGGTTAGTAGAACTACCTTCATTCAAATGACTCTTCATCCCCATGATGGTGTCCATTTAGGTGTTTTTCTTATTATGTACTATTTGATGCTAAATTGGTCGTAATTATGACACACATGGTGTTTCTCGGTGTCTAACAGGTTGTTCCTTTACGCTTCTGGGAACTCCATAGCCACATGCTTGAAGGCGATAAGTTGCAATTGAAAGGTCCTACTAAGAGTGTTACAATGGTGAAGGTAGAGAGGACTTATGATGGAGAGGTGCAGAAAGTTTGTCTCGGGCACTCTGGTTGGAAAGCTTTCCTTCTTGCCAACAATCTTGCGATTGGGGACGTTTTGGAATTTTCCCTTGTTGGGAGCTCAAGTTTCAGGGTCAAAGTAGTGGGATGGACCGAGAACTACTAAGTGTGCACGTATGTAGTTAGAAGGTAACAACATAATTAGAATCTATTGAGTTCTTTCCAAGAGCAGAAAAGATTTTAATGGCGTAGACATGGTTGCTGCATTGGATATTCTATATCTGTTTGCAGATGTAGATCAAGTTGTTATCTTTTTGAGGATGTTGGATCTAAATGATTTCTTTCAAATCTGAGAATGAATTTATCTCATGAATAGTGCTAGCTCATGTAAACAGTAACATTACATGTATTTCAATATCAAGTGGGAGGACTTACAATGTTTATGCTTGTTCCTCTTTATTTTTTTCTTTTGCTTTCTATTGAATCCCACTCTCTATTTTCTTTCTATTGCTATCTACTGGATCCCACCCTCTACTTTCCTTCTCCATCTAAGTATAGTGAGTCTCATGCTTTGAAATCTTGGAATAATTGAGAAGCCATTATTTTGTAGCATTTTCATGATTGTTCATTTGTAGCTATTTGGAATTTTGAAAATGAATACTAATTTAATGGGAACAACCACATGGTTAGTGGCACATGGTATCTTACATGTAGATAACAACAAATTTAGATTTTATTGTAGCAAATAATGAAGGAATTAAGTTTAACAATGGAAATGGTCAAAAAGGCTAAAGAATATAGTAGTACTTAGTTTAGAAAATATTTTACAAATATTGTGTGACTTGGCTAATATATTAGTACGCCATTCACTAATTGAATGTGGAACTCTTGATGCTCACCTCATAACATATGAATGATCATCTAAAGTTGTGAAGAGTTTTCTAGTGATGGATGTTGCAATTTCTCTTAGAATCCATTCCTAAGGTGAGATCCCACTAATCAAGGCTACTCGGCTATAGTTTAAGAACAAATTAAAATGATCAAATGGTAAATTTTCATCAATACAACAAAAATTTGTGTCATTTATGGACCCAAACTTCAATTTAGATGTAGATGAAGAGATTTAGGCAGCATTGCTCTAGCATTTATAAACTTGCTTCAATCTACTATGCTTCATATTTTCAACTTAGTTTACAAATTTGTTGCAGTTTTGGATGCTTGCATGCTTTTCTAAAATACTTAAAGTGACTGTATACACAACTACATCCTTGCCTTGGAGCCTATTTGCATCCAAGGCATATAAAAGACATGAATTTAAGAAATCAGTTGACCATGATGTTATAAATTTAGACCAATTATAGAATTACACTCCTCCAAAAGAAAGACTTTAGATTTGCAATCTTTGCTAGTAAAGATTAGCATAAGCATTACAAATGATCAAAATTCATGTTTTAATAAAATCAAAACTCAATATTCAAAATTTTTCAAGTAATGAAAATAATGAAAACATCCATTTTTAGTATAAATTTTGGATCTATTAGCACAATATGTGAGAAGTAACGATACAAGAGATATTGAACATGTACTATTGATTATTAATAGCACAAGTGCTTCTTGCAAGAACCTAATATTGAAATTATCCATATAGAATGATTCCTTGAGTTAGGTAGTGCAAACAAAATACAAATTGGGTATGATTTAATAATTATTTTATACTAAATTCTTGACCGAATTGTATTTTGAGCTTATCATTAGTGGAAACTCTACAATCATGAGTTCTATAATCGTAAACTATAGATGCCGAAAAACATCTCATATGCCCAATTTGGATAATTTTTTCAAAAGTTATTGGCCTCCAAAGTTTGCAACCAATCAACCCTGAATCGCCTGATTCGTCCATGAATAGTAAGATTCTGTCCGATATGACAACCATGCTTCAAGCACATTCATGATGTAAAAAATAAATAAAACAAGTGCTATAATAGACATAATCAATATGAGTTTAAGTACACATGAATGTACTTCATAATTTATCATGGGCATTATCAATACTTCACGAACAATGAAGCCCATTATTATTTTTTTATAATATCGCTTGACATCAACCAAGAAGCCACAACAAAGGATATATGTACTTAACCTTTCAAGGCCCAACAACTTTTTGACTTTAGAGGTCTTCAATGAATTGTCCTACTTTGATATTTTTTGCAATAAGTACTATGAAAATAATCTAGTCATGGTTGCAATTTAATTTTGTAGCCAAGCTCTTGTTTAACTTAGTCGTGCACCTCATCTTTATATATACCAATGCATCAAAAAAATAGCCATTGAAATCAAAATTTGTATTTTAGTTATTGCATAGCCTTTTATGTCCCTATGATTTTGATGCAATAAATGAAAATCTTTTGAATCCTATACTCACAACAATAATGAAACCATATCTTGTTTTGGTGAAACCACAAGTATATTTGTCCATTCACCAACTTACTAATTCCCACATTTATTGTCAATATGGTTGTCAGCGGTCATCTTAATTACAACTTGGATTAGAGTCCAAAATTCCAATGATGGAAAATCAAATATGTCAATCATCTAGCTTATATATTTTTAAAGGGAAAGTTTGAGGAATGTAAATTAAATGTTAAGCACATTCCAATGTCATTATGATTTTTTTCTCCTTATATTGTTATGACTAATTTTCATTAGACATCTATTATGGAAGATGACAACAAGAAACACAATTTGTACTAATCATTGCATTTTAGAGATAGTAATGACAAACATTGGTTTTGATTGAGGCAGCAAGGCAAAAACAACATACAACTAGATTTAGTTTTCTAAACTTTAAATCTAGTTTCTACATCATTAAAATATCATAATTTTGAAGCACTACAACGAAAGTAGTTTTAGAGGCATTTCTATCTATCCTTTCATCTTCATTTTTGGCCTCACTTAGTCACCTATGCAAATGAAAACTTGCCACTAATTAGATGAAGAACACTCAATGAAAGCTAAAAGTTTTTTGTAACTTGAATTATTGATGTTTTGATAATCCTCAAAATAAATAAAAATTTATAATAAGTTTAGAGATTTAATTTTAAATCTATTAAAGTTTCATTTAAGATACTTTTGATTCTATATGACAATCCATTATGAAAAATGTACCTTCTAGGTCTCAAGCCTTCAATATTTGGTCAATCATCCATAATGCAAAGAGAAGTGGAATCTTAGTTTATAAGTATGTTATGATTTTAACTATTAACTTGAAATAAAATAGTTTTCTAAAATCAAAGTTATGATATTTTACAATGCTATTAGTAACATCAATTATTTCTAAAGTTAGTACAAAAATCCAAACATTGCATCACTCCAAAGTAAACAAATATCTTTAAATTGCTACAAAATGTTGTAATTGTAAAGTATTAGTTGTAAGCCTACATGTTGAAATGAAGCAATTGTCATACTAGGAATATATGGTGAGAATAATTGGATTGAATTTTTGTAAATAATGTATTCATCAAAAATATTTTTGGTATGTTAAAGTATCAATATATCAATATTTATATTTATTCAACAATTTTGGTCAAAATCATTCAAAATCATGACACGTGACAAAAGTTGTCAAATAATCTTATGTCATCTTGATTCCTTCTAAAAAACACATAAATTTTCTATGTATTTTGATGTGTCACTTTCAAGCTACATGGGATATTCCAAATCATTTGTTGAAAGAAGAATACAAAATAACTTGCAATTTCATGGAGTTCCAATGACATCTATGTGTTCAAGTTGATTTATATATGTACTTCACATTTTAGGCTTTTCTTGTTGGTTTTGAAATGTCCATAGGGTCTTTTAATTGCTAACACTTGTGACTATGTTGAAGAAATTGCCTAAAAATTACATCTATTATGTATGTCTTTTGTCTTCTTAACCTCTATAACTTAGAAGCCACAAGAATTTTTTTGTGACTTTTCATGCATGGTGTCTTTGATTGTCAAGCATATTCATTGCTTTTGCATTGATGATCAAGTTGATTAACAATTGACAATCCATTGTTTGCACAAATGTTTCCAAATGATTTCTTCACTCATCATAGCAAAAAGCTTGTTAAAGTTGAAAGCTTGTTAAAGTTGTCACTTTTGTGACAATAGACAACCACCAAATATGGCCCATCAAGAATAAAATATGTACTTCTAAAGGTTCAAAGACTCAAGTGTTTGCATATGGGCTTGGTGGATGGAAAGCTTTGTTGATGGATGACCACATAAAAATTGGCAAAATACTCATCTTCAAAGTGATCACATTTTTGTGCTTTGAAGAACTTATTCCTAGGTCATGTGCCAAGGTCCACTTCAATGACAACAACAATGCAGACCAAGACACAATAGAGATGAAGATTTGGTTCAATATGTGTCTAACAATAAATCACCATTGTGACCTAGGTTTGTAGTAACCACTTGTTCATTTGAACTAAAACACCTAATAAATCATTTTTACTTTGAAGATAGAACAAATTCAACATTGTTAAATAAGTTGGAGTTCAATATGTTTTGAGTAGTTTTAAATTGATCAATGGTTTTGAGAACATTTTGAAGCTACTTGGTTTGGTTTTACCTATGCTTGCATTGATTCGTATGTTAATATTCTGGCTTTGGTAATCAAAAGAATTTATAAAATTAGTTTATTGGTCTCAAGATAGATTTTTGTGAATCCATTTGGACCTTTTTACTAATTGCTTGCAATAATATTGGATTGGATCTTGTATTTTTGCTTCTACATTAGTGATAAAGTTGATTATCAAAAGATGGATTGTTTGCACAAGAGTTTCTACATGATTTCCTCATTTGTCATAGCAAAAAGTTTGATATATATGTTACTTTTGGGACAAAAAATAGCTACCAAATGTGGCACATATGGGCGTGGCGGATGGAAAGCTTTTCTAATGATTACCACATTAAAGTTGGTGAAATGCTTAACTTCAACTGGATTAGATTTTCGTGCTTCAAAGTGGTCATTGGTAGGTCATCCACTAAGGTCCACTTGGATAACAACAACAATGTAGACCAAGACAATGAATGAAGACAATGTGGACCAAGCACCAATTCTTAGCACATCTTCTAACAATATTAGAAAACTTAGTTTTTCTATTGATTTGGTCATGTTGATTTGGTTCACTTTGATTTTGAACAAAATCAACAAAAAAGTGAACCAAATCAATGCCACCAAATCAATAGAATATTGAATATCTACTAGTGAATAAATTATCATTGTTGCCTAGGTTTGTAGAAACCATCTACTGTCCATTAGAACCAAAGCACTTGGAAAATCATTTTTACTTGGAGAAAGACTTAAGCTTGCTAAAACACTTTTCAGTTCTACATAATGTCTTAATTCCACCTTTTGGAGGCAAAAAGAGGTAGCCTTTGCCTTCTCATGTCTTAACTTTTCATCCCAACGATGTTTTCCATTTAGGTGTTCTTATCATTATGTACTTCATGCTAAATTGGTCTTTATTATGAAACACATGGTGTTTTTTGGTGACAAATTCCTTCACTCTTCTAGGAGCTCCATAGATGCATACTTGATCCTACTAAGATCCTACTAAGATTTTGTCAATCGTGAAGGTAGAGAAGACCCACAATTAAGAGGTGCAAAAGGTTTGTCTTAGGCAAAATCGTTCCTTCTTGCCAACAATCTTGTAATTGGTGAGCTTTTGGAATTTTCCCTCGTTTCTAACTCAAGCTTTATAGTTGATACTTGATATGGTAGAATGGATCAAGAACCACTAAATTAGCAAGTATATATGCTAAAAGGTAATGTCATGATTATAATCTAGTGAGTTCTTTCCAAAAGTATGAAAGAATTTAATGACATGGTCATGGTTGTTGCATTGATTATTCTATGTCTGTTATAGATGTAGTGTAGTTGCTTGCTTTCTAAGGATGTCAAAACCAAATTATTTTTGTTGAACTAGTGAATGAATTTATCTTTTGGATAATATTAGTTCATATGAATACTAAGATTGATTTTATTTGAATATCAATGTAAATATTAGTTAGAAGACTTGTTATGGTGTTGCTTGTTTTTGTCAATTTATAAGCTTTAGCTTTTGTTTTCTATGGAATTTTACTTCCTACTTTCCTTTTTCATCAATGTATAGTAAGTTTAAGGCTTTGTAGTCCTAGCCCAATTGAAAAGGCATTTGTAGCACATCTATGATTTGCCTGTGTAGCTAATATAGCTATTTGGATGTTTGAATGGGAATGTCCACTTGGTTAGTAGCATAACATAAAGCAACTTGAGTGTGGACCATAACAAATTTGGGTTATGTGATAGGGAATAATGAGAGAATTAAGTTAAATTATCTAGATGACTAAAGGAGTCAAGGAATATAGTAATACTTTAGAAAATATGGTACAAATATTGCGACTTTATTAAAATATCAATATCTCATTTAGTAACTGGTTGATCTATGAGCACACCACTTGATACTTACCTTACATCGGTCATATAATTCATCACATGAGGTTTTGAAAAGTTTTCTTTTAAATCATTTGGATCACATTGAATCTACTAGATTGTTATTGAAGGGTTTTTTTATGGATGGATTCATCTTCACCATGTATATTAAAATAACTACCTAAACTTCTTCTCAAAGCCACATAATTATCTATCATTTTACAGTGTCAAAATTTTACTATTCATATAGTTATTAGAATTTTCCAATCACACATCGAGCAAAATATGAGTATTTTGAAAATTACAACTAGTGAATCAACAAAACTTGTGAGATATGAGCATTTACAAAAAAAAATTCAAAGTCAATTGTAAATAGAAATAAATACATAAGATATTAGAATTATTGTAAGAGTCATAAAATGCCATCTTCAATTTAGTAGGTTTTTATCATTTTCTTGTCCATAGTTGCAATAAGATTTCAATGAGTGCTAAGGAAATAATCTAGTCATGACTTCAATGTACTTTTGTGACCAAAAACTTTGGTCAATTTAGTCATACACCTCATCTTTATATATACCAATGCATTGACAAAAATAGCTATTGAAATCAAAATTTATATTTTAGTTATTGCACAACCTTTTATGTCTCGATGATTTTGACCCAATAAATGAAAATCTTTTGAATCCTATACCCACATCAATAAATGAGACCATATTTTGTTTTGGTGAAACCACAAATATATTTGTCCATTCACCACGCTTATCAATTGCCACATCTATTGTCAATATGGTTGCCAAAGGTCATCTTAATTACAACTTGCATTAGAGTCCAAAATTCCAATGATGGAAAATCAAATATATCAATCATTTAGCTTATACATTTTTAAAGGGAAAATTTGAGGAATATAAAACATTAAGCACATTTCAACGTCATTAAGATTTTTTTCTCCTAGTATTGTTATGACTAATATTCATTAGACATCTATTATAAAAGATGACAACAAGAAATACAATTTGTACTAATCATTGCATTTTAAAGATAGTATTGACAAGCATTAGTTTTGATTGTGGTGGCAAGGCAAAAATAACATGATTTCAAGACATTACAACTAGAGCTAGATTTCTAAACTTTAAATCTAGTTTCCACATCATTAAAATGTCATAATTTTGAGGCGCTACAACAAAAGTGTCTTAATTAAAGCCACTATGGTTTTGGAGCCATTTCTATTTGTCCTTTCATCTTCATCATTTGCAAGCAATAAGTATACATAGCCATGAAACATTTGGATTGTTATGACTCAACTTTGAAAGAAGAATGATAAATGTGAGTAAAAGAGAAGTATTTATTATTGTAAATAATTTTTATAATAAACACATTACATTCTCTCTTATTTTTAATCACCTCATGAATAAATAACATTTTCAATATGATGAACCTTAATTATTAACATTTGTGTATCATTGGCATTTGAGGAGTTATGTAGCATTTGAAGTCTTGTACACCGCAAGAGTTCAAATGAGATGAGTAATAACTTCTTAAAAAGCTAGTACAATTTTCTATTTTTGCTTCAACTCTCAACTCATTCTAACACTTTGTCCAATTTTTATGGCTTCATGAAGTTTCAACCTTTAAAATCAAAGTAGTAGATCCTTCTTCACTTTCATACACAATTTTTTTAATAAAAATTCAAATATGACTAATAATAACTTTATAAAAAGCTAAAAATAATTCAACATTCTCTCAAATTTTTATTGCAAACAAAAGATATGGTTCATCTTTTATGGCTAGTCAAAATTTCTACCACTTGATGTGAGAGACAACACTCTCTCTTCCAATCAAACTAGTACAAATCATAAATGTCAACTCTAAATCAAGCAAGTGAGGACTTCTTAAAAACAATACACCATGATACACAACTCTTCAAATTTTCATTACCAAATTTCTTATACAACACAAGATTTCCTTCCTCTAACATCTGGTTATTAATTTCCTTCAAAATCCAAAACTTTACACATTACCAAACCCTTGGAGAAACGTCTCAAGTCATTTCCTACACACTAAAGGCCATGTGGACTAACCCATATCCCTCCTTTACATGAGTAGACCTCCAAACCTTATCCAAATGGTTTAGTAGCTTGGTGTTAAGCTTGTGTTAATTAACTTTATAGAAGCCAGTTGATAACTAGTTGGTTAGTAGTTGATACTTAGGTTAGTGGGGTTAGAGTTAGGGTTAATCGGTGACTAACTATCTTGGGGTTTGAGGTTGTTACTTGAGGCAAGGGTTGGTTCTTTGTCTCTCTCTCTCTCTTGTTTTGGGATGTGTGGGGTGTATAGGAAGTACTTGAAGTGCTATTTGTGGAGTTGTTGTAATCTTATATTGAAAGGAGCATTGGTTTGAGGGATTCTTGTATTGCATTTTCGTTAAGTGATGAATGGGATACAAATTTTTGAATTTGAGTTTTTAAGTACTTGATCTACTATGATGCTAAATTTTGAATTTAGATCTATTATGAAGAAAAAGTTATGAGGCTTTGAAGTGAAAGTGTTTGGATTTAAAGATAGGCAAGGAGGTTGTTTTTGAGAAGCTTATTCTTATTGAGATCTTGTGCAATGGAAATGAAACTTTGTAGGTATTTTTCTTATTTTATTTTCTAGATTTTTTAAAATTTTAGCTTCAATGGACTTAGGATCTAGGAGTTATACATCAAAATACAATCGAGTTGAAGAGGCAGTGAAGGATTAGGAAGTCAGTAGTAAAAAAATGTCCACCAAAGTTGAATAGTATCTTATAATGTAATAAATATTTATGAGTATATATTTGGTTGTTTGATATATATTGTGGAAAAGTTTCAAGTTATTTGGAACTACTATCCAAAAGTTATGCTAAATCAAAGTTAGCTGTGGCAATTTCTAGGGCATAGTGGGAAGGATACAAAGTCAGTGGAAAAATGTCCACCAAAGTTGAAAAATACCTTAGAATGTGATGAAATTTGGTGAGTGATTATTTGGATAATTAATCTACATTGTGGTAAAATTTCAAGTTGTTTAAAACTACTATCCAAAAGTCATGCTAAACCAAAGCTAGATATGACAATTTCTAAGGTATAGTAAAAATTGTAGGATAGGGATTTGGGAAAAGGAAAGTTTTAGGGTAAGTTTAATATTATTTAGGGTGTTTTAGGGTATTAGACACTATTTAAAAAGCATTTCCAAAGCAAAGGTTCCATGCTATTCTGAACCTAATAGCAAAACTTTGTGACATCGTAGACTTTATCAATTGGTTTGAAATTTTGGTGGTCAACTTACCAATTTGATTTCAATTCTTGTTGAACTCATTGACTAGCTTAGATAACAACGGATTGGCATTGTTGGTGAGGCAAAAATAAGCAGTTGACTTGCTATCCCACCCCGGACTTGTATTATGACAAGATGCATGGCACCTTAAGACTTGATTTCTAAACCATGGTTCTCACTACAACCTCACCTTTTTTCCTATTTGCTTGGTTCTTTGACCTTTTGTCCACCATTCTATTCAAATACAAATATAATCTATATAAAATATAGATTTTTATATGATGCAAAGGAACCTTCATGACGATGACAACGACCACAACAACAACAACAAGCTCCAAAAGACCACTATTCAAAGTTTTGGATTAAAGATGCCAAAATTTCCAATATAAATTGGATCCAATAGACGCAAATACAACAAATGAGGGTGTTTTGAAAGGAAAATAGATGCCCTTTTATACTCTTCTAGAGTACTTATTTCCTCTTGTTTTTCATATAGTAACCCTATTACTTAGGATTTTCATCCTAATCTATTAGGATTTTATCCTTATTCTCTTTCCTATTCTTTTTCCAAAAGATTACAAAAGACTAACATCAACTTGGAATAGTAAAAATCTAAAATTTTAACTTTTAGAGCTTACTTTTTTTGAAAGAAGTAACTAGCAAGGGTTTTCCTAAAGGCTCAAGGGAGTGAGTAAAGACCCTTAGTTAACTTGCTTCAACTTTGTATTCTCTTGAGATGCCGGTCAATTCAATGTAAATTCCCCTACATTGTAAATTTGGAGGAATCTTACCGATTTGGACACCTTCTACTATCAGAATGTTTTGAGACTTGTCAGGACAAGTTACTAACACAAAAGAACCTATACTTATTTTCACTAAGATTTTATTCCAACCTATATTCAAGCTCATATTCTTAATTTTCACATTCAAAGAAGGAGGATAAAATCCCTTTTTTTTTTTAAGTATCAGTAATTTGAAAATCTTTATTATATAAGAAAATCTTAATGAATTGATTTCACGTTTGATTTTTTAGCATAATCCCAACCCTAAATCATCCTTTATTGGCTATAGATTCCTCCACTGGCTCATCTCAAGGTGGTAACTTTTATAGACTAATAATTTGGGTTTCTACTATTTTGTTGATGTAATGGAGAAACTAAAACCTATATTTGGGAACATACCTAAGGATCTCACTGGACTTACCTCAAACCAATTTAGCCATGGTAGGTCATATTTATTAGTAGAATTAGGTCATTTTAGGCAATATCACTCAAACCTTCTAACTCCACAAATTCCTAGTTTCTAATCTATATACAAGTGGGAATGTAGGGTGTTCAAGGTATAAAGCTCTATTTTAGCTATTGGCATGTAATATACCTATTTTGATTTTATACTCTTTGGAGGAACTTTTTGTATATAATTATAACTTAAACTACAAAATTCAAAAAAAACATACAAACTATAAATTCCAAGTGACAAATTAAGAGCTTATAGAGACCAAGAGAAGATAGGGATTAGGAAGAAATCTAGAAAGACATATCAATTATCCATAGAAAAATTAAATTGACAATAATTGAAATTAGAGAAGGGGGACAAGAAGTTAGCATTATTTGAATTTCACCTTTGCAATTTGAATAATTGTTTCTTTTGCAAAGACAACTAGTGGATTTCAATAATTGAAATTAAAAAAAAATAGAAGATAGAAGAGAAAGATGAAGTAGGAAAAAAAATGTCTTTTGTAGTACATCCCAGAAACTGGGCACATATAAGAGTCTTTTTCCTGAACTAGATTAGCACTTTGGTATTTGTCTTTAATAATTTGCAAGTTGATCCATACATTTTCTAATTAACATCTCTGAGTCCTCTTCATCTTTTAGTAGTACTTACTTCCTCAAGCTTTTCAAGCTAAGGTAACATATCCATGATCAAACATCATATAATCCAATAGTGTAGGAACGAGAAAAAAAAATCCAAAGTACACTACACTTTTGCACAACAAAAATGCATAAGCATGTCCAAACATATATAATCCATAAACTACACATATGTCCAAACATAAAAGTCTTTTCATAGTATAAGAGCACTATAAAAAAACATTAGAGTAAACAATTGAAGGGTGATAGAATTCGTGATGTCTCCAAAACTCCCCGAGAGGTCATGGGCCTGACTTGTACCCATCCCAAGAACATGACAACGAATTACAAATTAATGAGGATGTAACAACCCACAACGTTTATTATTGCCTTCACACGGAGAAATTTAAAAATCAAAACTATTTCCTAAAACCACATCAAAATGTGTGAGGATGCAATGTTAGATTGTGTCGATGCCATTTTTCCCAATATGATGGAGCTACAATAACATAGTTGCTTTGGTGCTCAAGCAAAGTCTATAGTACCAAACTTGATTCAGTCCACATAACACTCCTAACTATGTCTCCATAGTGAGTGAAACACAAAGCTTCAGTTTGTGAGACTTGGGTCCAAGCTTCGAATACAGTTCAAGCTCTTCAAGCCCAAGCACAATACTCTCCCTTCCCTCAATTCATTCATTCAGCATATTCAATGAAGGAGCATTTAAAAAAAGCGTCCAAATTAATTTCCCCCTTCCCCAGGTGGTCATGACAGCCCCCATGCAGTTTAACATTCTCCAGCATGTTGATTCAATAATTAATTTGGAGGCTCAAACGACTAAGGTAAAACAGCCCATTGTGGTCAAATGATCCATTGTGGTCGCTTAGGAAATGACCCATTGTGGGTTTTTTAAGTATGTGAGATGTGGGCCACAATACATGTCTTACATGATAGCAATGAAGTGAACACTGACCTCGTTAGGAACTTCTGATTTTTTTAGTGTAAAGTTCATTGTAAAAATTGACTTTTTTGGCTTTCTCTAATAGAAAATATTCTGACTGCATTAGGTAGTGAGATGAGCATTACAGATTCAGATTTTGTTAGTTTTAAGGTAGTCTACAGACTCTTTTGGGCTGAACACTTCAGAAATTCCTAGTGAATTCATACTTTGTCAAACAAATTTAATTTCAATTGTACTTGCTGTTTCTCACACTTAATATACTAATGTAAAAAAAAAATTGAAAAATTTCAACAACAAAATGATGTCAAACTCCTCATTCTGACCACAATGGACTGATTTACCTTACATGTTCAGTTATTTGCTCAGGATTCTGATTGTTCTCAAATACTGAACTCATAAGTGAACAACTGGTATTTTTTCCAAACGTTAAATAATTTCCTCTGAATTCTTTTGATCCATGGAAAATAAGTTCACAATGTGGTCAATTGGTTTTTTTTCCCAAAAAACACAATGACATGGGTTAATAACTATATGTTGATTGCATTAGCTGCATGTATACACCAGTCATAAGTTATATTCACCATTTTCATCAGAAAAAATGGAAAATCGTGCTACCACATCACTCAAATAGCACTAGCACTCAAATTTGAGTGCTCTTTGGTATCTCCTTATTCTATATACTTAACTATGGGTGGGAGGGTGGTGTTTTAAACCATTCGTCGTGGCATATTTTTATGATTTAGGATATAGGAATCTTAAATCATTATAGCAAATAATTGTCTAATCTTTCTTTACACTACAAAAGTCTATACTTTCTAGGATCGATTTCCTCACTATTAGTCTTGTGACTAATCCTCGAAAACAAGATCTAGAAAAAAAGAGAAAAGAAAAAAGAGAAAACTAGAAGAAAGATAGTAGAACAAACTTAGAAGAACTAGGAAGCGTATTGGAATTCAAATTCCACAACTTATATTGACATCTAAAGATTAAATGGTAAGCAATCTACAACAAGATGGAGAGCTATGGGGGCAACAAATCCATATTCAAGCACCTCTTGGATGAGGTTCACTCTAAGTTAAGTGCCTAATTTGACCACTTTCCCCTGTGGGCAAGTCTTTTAATTAAAAATCCAAAACCGTAGTTGAAGTTACAATTGCAATTTGGACCTTTAGAAATAGTTTTTTTTCAAACTTAGTTTTAGATACTTTTGAAATATTTCTAGAGCTTTCCGAAAACATATTAAACTTAGAAAATAGACTTAAAATGAGCAAGATATGAATGGATGAAGTTTGGGAACAAGAATGGATGAAAAATAGAGAAATTCACCCAAATAAGATAAGAATATAAAAAAATTAGAATATATTTAAACCTAGAGTTTAAAAGTACAAGTAGAAGTTAATTTGAAGTTATAGATTAGAAGTAAATAGTGGATGAAGTTTTGAAGAACCAATTAGCAATCAAACTTCATCCATGCATAAGTTTCACTAGGAAAGTCCAAACCTTAAATGACTTAGCATTCTAGATAGGCGATTCAAGGCCCTACAAGATGAAAACTCCAAAATTCTAAAAAATAGTAAAATGATACAAGAAGAATAGAGTCTTAAGAATGAAATAGATAACAATCTAGAATCTTTTGAAAAAAAAAGTAATAGTTAGAATTTAGAATCACTTATAAGAACTTTAGAGGGCTTTAGATCTAGTTTTTACTAAGAAAACCAAGTTAAATTCAAGATGAAATTTAGTGTAGGATGAAAGTTGGAAATTTCCATCTATTTAGAGTCAAACCTATAAATAAGATTAGATTTAACTTTAAGCTCATATCTAAAATCCAAAATTGATTTGAATCCTAGAACTAGTAGAAAACCATGGATGAAGTTTGAATTGCCTTTTTTAAGGCCAAACTTCATCTAGTCATAACTTCTTCTAGGAAATTCCAATTGAGATGATTGTTATCAATTTGGAAATAGAAGACTCCAATTTCTAACTAAAAATAGATATTTCTTGATTAAAGATGCTTCATCTTCAAAACATAGAGTCTTGACTTAGTTTGGCTACATCCACCAATTTATTTGTTTTGAAGTTCTTAATTGTTTTTTGTTGCAATTTAAACCAAGTAAGAATATAGAAAGATCCATTTGTTAAAATGCACAATAGACCACACTTAGGCACCTGCATAGGACATCTTACACATCAAATTCAAAAACCTAATTGAACTTGTTTCATATCAAGGGTGGGTATGAAAACACTCACAAATATTTTAAAAATATTAAAACAATACTTGGAAGATATTTGGATGAAATTCGATGGTACTTAAATGATACTTGGATGATACTAGGGTGATATTAGGATCAATTTTGGCTATAAGGTATTGTATTGCATTGCAAATGTAGCCATCAATAACAATGAAGCTTGTATTTTTGTTTGTTGGTGAACTTTTGGCTAAAATTCATGCATGATAACATGGTTGGGCCAAATCATTAACAATTAACAATAAAGGAGTAATTCACAAAATAGCAACAAATGGATCAAAATGCAAATGTTTAAGTACCTTATAAAGATAAAAAACTATGGATAGATATCACTCAACACTAAGTGGAATCCCACACAACCCAACTAATTGCAAGGAAAGATCTTGCACAAAGGTTTGTAGTTCTCTTGTAGTGACTTATGTCAAACCTCCATGTATTCAATGTCTCTCTAGCTTTACAAGAATAACTCCATTTCTTCTCATGTATACCGTTGCATATGACTTATTGGTCAAGGATTTTTCTTCTCGTTTTTGTATCCATAATAAGTAAAAATCTTTAGTGTACAAAGCATTGCCTCCCTATATTCTTGATGGAGCTGAACTTGTCATATTAATGGAAGATTTTTCTATTTGTACAAACAAATCACAATAAGAACTTGGACCTAGATCAAAGGACTTTTGAGGTTTTGGATTGAAAAACAATACATTTTAGAGCTCATATTGAAGTAGGACAATGAAGTGGCTAGAAACATCTTGTCAAAAAACCATTAGATAATGAAACAAAACTAAAGCCAAAGAGACCTCTGTGGATGATATTTGCAAATACTCAACAAAAATTCCTAATTTTTTTAAGCTTTATGGCCAACAATCCAATTGGGCTTTCGATTCATTACCTACTTTGCAAATATAGAATAAAATCAATTCATTTTTTGCCCACATATGTCTAGTTGTTACAGCCAATCGTCTACAATGAGATGTAGCTAACATGATTGATCTTGCTCAAGCTTTTATCATGATGCAACACCCTTTGTCCTCTAAGCATTAAATAAGATGATTGAGCTTAAACAACAAATACAAATAGATATTTAATCCAAAGACACCATGAATCCAAAGACACCATGAATCTAAACAAGACAAACTCATGTCATCCGATCTACCTTAAAAAATAATTAAGAACATTTTGGTCCCAATTGATTCACTTTGGTTTTGAAATCTTTAGATCTATGTGTCACTTTATGTTATGATACTTTATAGAAAATCATTATCTTTTCGATAGGCATGCATATTTTTTAATCAGAACCTTCTACGTATAGATTTTTGAAATTAGGGTGCTTATTAGGTTTCTTATGATTTCCATTAAAGATTTGACTTTGAACAGTGAAAAAGATTGCTTGTCTAATATTGGATGGGTGATTAGTGTAAGAAACATTTGTAGAGAAAATAGAGACTATAATGTTTTAGATTTCTTTTTATGAGAAAAAGTCCTTCACTTCAACATTACTTTTGGAAGCGACATTAAATGAGAACAATCATCTTTGAAATGTCATTCAACAAAAAAAAGAATCATTTATTTTTGAGATAAGGTAGCTTCCAAAGAACAAGTCAAGATCTCCCCTATACTTTTTAAAGCTACTCCTATATTTAAACAAGTCAAGATCTCCCCTATATCTTTTAAAGCTACTCCTATGCATACACAATTGGATTTGAAGGCAATAAAAATATTGATATTATGTTGCAAGAATCATTTAGGCCTTCTGGAATTGATGTTGAGGCAAGCCAATAGATATGAAGATTTCATTGTATTGCAAAAACCAAGGTTCCTATATTTAAAAGAAAAGGTAACAAAATGAAAATTAGCCAATATTTCTAAAAGCCTTGATTAGAAATTGGTAGAAAAAATAAACTATTGCATAGTATTGATATTGTCTATAAAATGTTTGGTGCACAACATGGTTGGTGGAAAATAATTTAAAAAATAAATTCAAAAATCTTTGAGAAGTTATTCTAAAAACATAGATATATCTTGTGTAATATTCTTGATTTGGAATATACAAAAGCTTATTTATTGGAAGGAATTAGACTTGGCAAAGGTATTGTGACTAGAGTTGTATGGACATAGCATCAAAAACTTGTACTGTATATTTCAAAGAGAGTTCTTCTACTCAAATTTTATAAATTTTAAAAGAAATCACCTTGGTGAATGAAAGTTTCATTTGCTCCTAATATAATTGAAAGGACATTTAATTCTATGACTAGCATTTCACTTTCGATGAACAAATAGTATGCATTACAACCTCAAATAGTTCATTTTTCACTAAATTTTTAGTATTAGTAAATTTTTCTATAATTTCAATATCAATTAAAGGCTAGAGAGGCTTGTGATGGTGAAAAGACAATTAAATAGGTCAATTATAGAAAGGCCCCTCCATTCATTATAAATATTAGAAAGTTGTGCATTAGATATTGTGAATATTGAGATCAACCTAGAGCTCTATTATATGATATTGTCTAAAGTTTTGCGAAGTAGTCTAATGTCACTAAGATCTCTTTTACAAGAATTAGTTAATGCACATATCTAATCATTTCATGAAAATTTTATTGAACTCTCTTGTTGAAATTTAATACACAGAAATATTTCAAAATACATATAACAAGTAGAAAGTTGGTCCTAAAATAATAGCCCTTGGTACCCATATGTGCCTCTACCACCAAGCTTTTGTGCTCTCACTAGTGCTCTATGATCAACTTTCTATCAATATGTTATCACTTTCTTCCATACATTACTAAATATATACAAAACTTGAAATGAAGTTGTTTTATTGGATCAATAAATCTTTTTCATCTTGCTTTTCATCTATATTTGTATGTTTCTTCTATATAAATGCATGAAAATAATAAACTTTCATCATTCCAATGAAGATAGCTTTCTATATTGCTTTAAATAAATGAAACAAAAAACTACTTGCATAGTGTGGAATTTTATTTTCCTAATCAAGGTAAAACTATCACTTTACCTATTATAGTCTAAATTTCAATTCAATCTCTTGCAATAATCATATTTTTTCACTTGTGTACAAACAAAAACAAAACAATTCAAATGTACACAAATGTCAAGTTTGCATGTCAAGTTGTCAACAACCACAATAGGGATGGCACAAGCTCACTTCTTTGTAGGAGGAGTTTTTGGTTTACCTTCACCTTCCTTACCCTTGTCTTCTTTGCCTTCTTTTGTTATGGGTTCTTTTCTTTGAAATGGATTCCTCCCTTGACTCTTGAAGTAACAATCTGCATATTCTGTAATCTTGCACATGTTCTTTGGGTACGTGAACAATGGGTGCTTCTTGATCTGAAAATCATACAAAACATCAAAAACTTGCAATGTTTCAAATCTAAATCCCTAAGTATAAAATGACCATTTTGAACAAAAACAAATAATTTTGGGAAAAATTTCAAATAAGCACAAAAAAGTTTGTACCCTACATTATTGTTTGATGAATTTCACATATATAAATTCCTCAAATAAGGTTGAGTATCATGGTGAAGGAAATTTTAAAACTTGTTTTTATCTAAATTCACACAAATTTCTTTAATATAGAACATCCTTCCAACATGTGGACTCATAAACCATATAGAAGATGATTTTGGATGGGGTTGATGGTGAAGAAACTTACCAATGGCTTGCTATACCAACCATACTCTTGGGCAACAGTTAGTGGAAGATTGTATTTCTCTGGTGGTACCCCATCTCTTTGTTTGATTGGGTCCACTTTCTCCATCAACTTGATTGCCTCCTCATATTCTTTCATTGTTACTGCCCCCTATAAATGTATCCAAGCTTCAATTTTTCAAAATTTTAATCATTTGTTTAGTGTCTTCAGGTATTCAATGCCTACCATTTCATAAACCAGGACCTTGGGGAAATAAAATGTATTGTTGGACTTTCCATTTCTATCAAGAACATGGTGGAATGTCTCAATCATGGTTTTAAAGCGTTAGAAATAGTACCACACTACAAAGGCAAGCTTCACCCCTTATATCAAAATCCAATCCAAATGACATGAACAATAATAAAAAGTTTTTGCCTTAGAACTACCATTTAATGTTCTTTGTCATTGTGCATCATTTTGCATGTGTTACATATGAATCCCAAAGCATGCCCAAATGACAAAATGAATTCTTTAATCTTTTGTGTCATCTCTAAAATGTAGTGTCTTGCTCTAAATACTTCTATTCCTTTGCCTATCTTTGAGTGTAGTATGCCTCTCAACTAGTGGTCACAAGTCAAACAAATTCCAATTGAAACTTCAACAAAAGATAATTGCAAACTTGCCTTTCACATCTGGGGTTATATAGTTGGGTTTCTCTGCAAGGATTATCACTGCAATAAATGTAAACAAAATTCCATCATCAATCAATAAAATAAATTCAAATGAAATACATATACTAAACTATTTTTTCATATTAGTTATACTAGACTAATTAAAATTCTAAAGTAACATTCTATTTTGTGAATATTCATATATTAAGGTTTCTTTACATATCTTAAAAGTTAGTTAGGTACAATTGCAATTACTATAAAAGGGTGTTAAGTGACCCTAACTTTAAGAACCTCAAACAATTTACATCCAAATCTAACAAAAACTCTAATTAAAACACCATGACCACAAAACTACTAATCCTACATTAGCATTGTATAAAACAACCTTTTGTAATTGCCCAAGATTCTTTATTAAATGGAAAAAGTTCATAATATTTTTGATAGAAGATGCAAATACCTTGGGTTCAACTATTGATTCAAAAAGTAATTAGGATTTCTAAGATGCTCAAACATCTTAGATCTTAATAGTTTGTGTTCAAGAATGAAAACAATGGTGCTCAACCACTTCTTGTAGACAAGTAAAGTTACATCTAATCATAATGTTGAAATAGTGAAATAGGGTGTGAGATCAACACTACTCACAACATACAATCATTGATTTTTTAAGCAAATTGGTGCTCCCAATATCACAATGAATAAAGAAAGCAAAGGCTCACACTTTCGGACATCGAGTTGGAAGGGGCCAACCATGCGATTCATGCGCTCTGTCTTGTTGCATTCATCCGCCCAGATTTTGTTGGCAGAGATGGGGTCCAAAGGGGTGTTCTTTTGATACTCTTTTTTGAGTGTTGTAGATTGAGATGGGGTTTTGGAAGGTGTCTTGGGAGCCATGGTTGTAGTAAGCAAATCTCTCTTTCTTTTTCAATCTGAAACATTGCAAAAGAAGAGGAGTGTCAATAATATAATTTGAAATGTGCCTATTTCATGTTTTTCCAATTTGACTCATTACTAGTATTATGCATTCATTTGCATGGCACCACCTAAAACCTCTAACAAAATCAAGAAATGATGTGGTCTAAAATTAAATAATTGAATTTTTCAATAAAATTGGACAATTTTAGAAAATTTATACAACATCATTTAAATTAAATTAAACAAGAAATAATAAAAACTATTTTACAATCATGACTACTTTATTCAAACTTCCTTTCATTCACAAACACAACAAAAATAAATTGTGTTGGATGCAATTCCTCCTATTCTTTAGTCACAACTAAATTTCTTTTAAATGATTCATGATTCATAAAGTGGTCTTCCAATGCTCAATTTAGTGCTTTGTGATGTGATATGTAGGTGGAATCCTTCCTAAGAATCATTATAAATATTCTTACTATGATGTTATTTAAAAGCTCTTGAAACAATATTTTTTCTCTTCAAAATGAGAAATGATAAGCAACATCAATCAACAACTCTCAAATAACGAGAAATCATTGTCAAATTTAGAAACTACAATCATACAAGAATGAAAGTGTTAGAAGCACCACTAAATTTGGAGCCTAAGTTAAAGTGAACATTAGGATAGAAATAATGCAAAATTTGGGTGGGGTTCTTGAATGACCTTTGGAATCTCATTATCCCATAGAGCTTATTTCAACTTGATTCAATTGGTGCAAATCCATTTATTTTCATTTTGAGAAAGTCCTAAGATGACAATCAATATGAAATAGAATTAGACATGGAATTGGCATACATTATAAGTCTACTCTTTTAAGATTCTATAACAATGACATCTATGCTAGTTGTTAATGCAAAAGATATAAATGATATAAGAACTACATACCTTAACCCCTCAAGGACCAAGAGGACATAATGTGTCTTCTTTAAATTTTCAATGGCAAATTTTCAATAGGGTGAAACAAATCTCAATATTTTGTAAAATTAGAACTTGTAGAGCAAAAAGTTTATATACTTGTTGCATTTCTCAATTTTCAAAATTTGAATGTGAGAAGTATTTCAGAAATTATTTAGAAAATGAAGTCTAATAGTAAAACTACAAATAAAATACATTTGCTTTAGATTCCAACACAATTCTTTTAGGGGATTTTTAAAAGCATTATTCATCTTCATATAATTTTTCTTCCATAAAAGTTGCATTTTTGGCCTATAAAGTTAATCATCCAAAGTTGTTATAATCTAAAAATCCAATGGTCAAAAATTTCACAATTGATTCCATACATACTAGATAAAGTAGTCTTTTATTTTTGTATGATTTAAATTAAAAATTTCAAGCACAGTAATGTGGAAAAAATATCAAAGTTTGACAATTCATTGGGATTCAGTAGAAGATTAATTCTATATTGCTTGAAGAGAAAAATTGACTGAAAATTCAAAATCACTTGTATTCTAGTGGAGCAAAAATTTATGTAGTCATCTATCTTTTAGCCCTATAATTCAACACTCATCCATCTTTTAACATTGTAACACCTAAATCCTTTTTAAATTTTAGTGAATGCTAATTTATACCTTGGTGCAAATACAATATTTCCCTCAATTTCAACAAATTGGTTTGAAAGAAGGATTGATGCCATATAAAACCAAATTGTTGCATTTATTTTTTTTAATGTCATTTTCCATCCCATTACAAGGTTTTAGAAAGTTGGTGATAAAACATTCTTGAATATGCAAAGAAGTTTATTTATCATAAAATGTTGAATAGATGTGTAATTCACTTCACTAAAAAGAGAAGAAAAAATGTCAAAGTATTTCCTTTAATATTTTTAATACAAAAAATATATAACTTAGAGGTTAATTTGTTGCGACAAAAAACCTTCTTCTTCCAAAATTAGAATCAACTTTGTATTTTGTATAATACCTAAAGTTCACTACAAATTTTTTATTCCTTTTAGCAACATGTATAGTAGAGCACCAGTTATAAGTGAGTAGGTTTCTCCCTATAACCTTGTCAAACTAACCAATCCAGACTATAACCCCTAAAGGATGGAACATGTGATTAAATAGTCAAAGTTGAAAGGGTCATTATGTCCTCCATTTCTTTGCTATTTATGAGTGAAATTTTTTGGTTTTATTTTTTAGAGATAAAGTCATGTGTCTAATAATTGTCTTAAAATTTGTAAAAATTTCAAATTATCATGAATTTTTGAGGAAAAAATGAAGAAAATTCATATTAAATACAAATATATTTAATCAACCTAAAATTTTCAGAATAGAAGTACATTTTAGTAGTACAAAAATATTTTCCTTGCCATTCCATATTTAGAAATGTGGTTCTCAATCCTCAATTCTAAGCTTCACTAAAATGCTTGTTGTAAGGATTTTTTCAAAACAATTCAAATATAGCTTCATTTTGTTAGTTTTACTCAAAAGTAAAAGAAATTATTTTGAATGTCAAAATCAAGTTTTAAGATGAAAAGCTTCAAATATTGAAATGTACTCCCTTTGTCCCAAAATGATCTTCTTGTTGGCCTTAATTTTTTGCCCCAAAATGATCTTGTTGCACTTTGTGACCTTGAGAATTAGTCAAATTTGGTTTTTGATTGCTATTTGGGATCAATAAAACAACTCCAAGTAGTAGTTCCCCTTCTATCCATGCAATCATCAATCAAAAGACAATCAACATTCCATGAAATGATTGAAGGAATCAATCAACATTGTTCATTTATATTTTTTGCATCTCTTTGAATATTGCTTAATTGAAGGGGATGAAGCTCTAGGAGGTGGAACAAAGGGTCAAAAGGTCGTACATAGTCTTGGACATATACTAAATGCTTACAAAATGACAACTCATATTCAACAATTAATTGACCATTACTTCTCTTTGAAAATGCCTAAAAAATTTACTTTTTAAAATTCCAAAACTACACTTTGAAAGGGCTCTAAAATTCAAAGTTTCTAAAATGCTAGGAGTCCACCAAATTCTACTTATAACACAAAATTAGTTTTCAAAATGCTATTTTTAGCCTTAATTTAAAACATTTTGTCCAACAAAATCATTTTGGTACAAAAGTAGTACTAGATAGTATACCATCTATTTGATAAACTATCCCATGTAAAATAAAATAAAAACTAAACTCTTTAAACTCAACTCAATGATATAAATATAGCATCAATAAAATTACAAATGTAACACAAAATTGGATGCATGAAAATCATCCATTTTTCAGCATAGTTGACCATCTGAAGGACACAAACCATCCTCCATGTTATTCTAAGGGTAAAGTAGGAGGTCCAAAAAACATACCTTCCAAGAGTTGATGACATTTTTGGAGAAGCTATATTCCTTGAAATACTTTCCAATAAATTTTTAAAGAAAGCAAAATGGAATTAGCAACTAATCCAAGTGGTTTCATATTTTGGGGACCGTCACATAATTAAGTTACGAATTTCTGAAGTTGAAGCACAGTGGTCATTACAAACATCCACCTCCTGAAATGTACTTGAAATGTAGTAGTACCTCTGCATTAGAGGATGTGAGAAGAGCCTGGACGATTTTAGGACCTCTTACCTTAGCGTAACTGGATTATTTATTCCTCGGCTCCAGTACATTGCAACAAACTTGCCCCTCTACTTGAGTGCCTATTAAATATTTTACAATGTGCGTTCATCTCTAATGCCACTACCATGCCCTCCCTCGCCTCACTCCTTCTGTGAAGCTCACAACTCACGCCGCAACCTCTCCACCTCACTGCTCAAATGTGCTCTACTTCTACCGTATGTAGCTCCCCCTACTCAAGTGCAGGTAGTAGCTACCACAACAATCACGACTCTATCTCTGGCAAAAAAAGGACCGAGCTCCCAATTTGGGGGAAGCTGCAAGAGACCCTAGCTAGAGAATGAATGAATGAATGTTCACTAGACCCGGAAAGGGCTTGCTGCCGAGGCACTGCCACTGCTCCCCGGCGGCGGCGGCGTCTCCGGTCCACTCAGCTTGAACTTGCACACAGGGCAAGTGCCCTGCTGCCGAAGCCACTGGTCGATGCACGCCGAATGGAACTGTCATGCGCATCCACCATGCAATGCAACGCGAAGTTGTTAAATAAGTTGGTAATATATGGCAGTCGATCGGTCACTAACCACGTAACATATACCTTGGTCACAAATATAAAAAACCCACTCTCACGAGACACTCTGTAATTGTAATTCCGTGCACATCCTCAGAATTTTCATGTTGTGTAAAGGTCGATCTGAAAGGACTAAATCCATATGACTGTCAAATTGTGAACATGCATGAGAGTGCTAACTTAATAGAAGCCAATTTGCCCCCCCAGGCAGCGTCACTAGAGAGGGTTAAGTGTTGTTCTGACGCCCCCTTCACTACTCATTGCCCAGATACATAAATCAATTGAACGCTATATCTCAAACTTCCTCTATTATCATCATCTTTATTGCCAGAATGATGAGCTTGTTCCCACCACACCGGATGAATGAAATATATCCTGCCGGGACCATCTTAAATTATGTTGCGAGTCACTAGAACTTCCAACGCCAATAATGGAGTTTCGGGAGAATCCAATAATTGCGAGTCACCAGAACATACCTGGTGTACGCAGGGAAGCGTTCGAACCATTTCACCATCCAGCACTTGCTCCAAGCACACGCTGCAGGTCAACTCCTCCTCCAGATCCACCATGTTTGTCTGCTTCCCGGACTCCAGGTCAACCAGTCTCTTCTCCTGTACATTCAAGATTTCTTACGTTAGTGCCAACAAGTCTCCTGTACGTTTCCCGTCTCTCTTTCTGGCTTTCAGTTCTACAAATCGCAGGTCCATTGATTTTAAAAGTGTATGAGTTACAACAATAAGGTAACAGTGAGCGACAAGCTATAGGTTGCCGATGAATATATATTTATGCAACTCTGCTGAGTTTGCTGGCACGCTACAGAAAGGAGTCTGAGGAGTCATGCATCAAGACCTGTATTCCCACTCTCAATCATGGAGAGCAACTTGACCAAGTTGTTGGATTCAAAACAATGAATTGAGCATGAAATAAGGGCCAGATCCTAAGTTCATACCGAGATTGAGTCGACAACATTCACTTCGATCTCCTCTGAAGGGAGTTCAACGCCACTGCAGGAAGGGTATAAAGCAATTCCACAGGCATCAGAACAAATAATGATAGTGGCAACTCTACAAACCTGAAATGACACATCCATGAAAAACATAAATATGCAGTGTGGAATGAAACTGCCCAACTGACCTAGGTCGAGACTCAGTAACTGGAGTGTGACTAGATCCTTTGTACATACGAACAGGTAATCTGCTGATATCTGTATCACTCATGGCGGTGACGCCAGGGGGATTGTCTGCATCTAATGCTCTCAAAGCATCGTAATCTGCAATTGGCACAAACTACATTGTTCAGACAACAAGATCTAAAACATTTGATGGACAAAGAACAGTCCCTATGATGACAGCGTTTATCGTAGAGTTTGGACCCATTTCTGTCTTGTGTAGAGATTACTCCGTAAAATACGTCTCACAGCATAGGAAGAACACTCTTCATAAACATTAACAGGCTTCAGATAACTAAGTCGTCCCTGTTTAGACCATGATCAGAAATTTGAATCACCTAGGTCATCAAATTCCCTGTCAAGTAGGGCAAGCTGCAAACGCAAGCCGTGGAGTCGGGCTCTAGTAGCAAAAGTTAGAGAGGAAGGCATTCGTAGGCGCAGCTCTGCGTGGCTCAATAATCCACCTGCAGTCGCAGCAGCAGCCGCCTGCGCCTGAGCTTGAAGTTGTTGACAAATCGCATACATACGTATGCTGGACGCCAGAAAAAAAACACCCATTCCCACCCAAAGCTGCAAAAACACATCAAAGGTAAGTCAGGTTCATGATGGCATTTCTATAAATTCTTCATCTAAGATATGTGATGAAATAGAACTAAGACCTTCATAAGCTCTCCAATTATCCTGGAGAGCAGAGCATAACTATTTCATTTTCGTCCAGAGAATGGACAAGAAGAGCATAAGCAAATATTAAAAAAAAAATCTCATTAATTTATAGGGGAAGAAAGACGCACCAGTGCATTTTGAGACGAGTAAGAATTGAGTATCATGAATAATAGGACCACTGCAAGCAAAATATACCACCATAAGGATTGGAAAGACTTGATGAACACCCGGAATGAATGGATGCTCTCTATGATAAGATGCAACCTCAATGTTGCAATTTAAACACTGTAGTTTTATATGCATTTACTGTCTACACCTTACTATTTGTTCATTAAGCTGGACGTTCTCACATACCAATGGTAAGGAATGCCATAGGATTAGCATTAAATGGACGCCCCGTGCCATGAAATCTATGTCCAACCTGTCAAAAAATGAGCAAGAGTTTAGTCATCAAAATTCGAAAATAACCAAACTCCGGCCAGCAATCGCCAACAAATATTCGTCATTCATCCCTAACCTTACCAGTCAGAACATCTTCCCAAGATTCTGACATGTCAAAGCAGAGTACAATAACCTGTCACACCTACTGCATGTCAAATCTTCTTATCTTGGCATGGCAGGAGATAAAATATCCACCATCCAACGATTCTCTCAACATGGCACGATAATTATGCCACAACAAATGGATGTACAACCTCCAAGAAATCTACATTCATTCGCTGCAATAAGAAAGGCAGACGAAGTTTAACATAACTCAAACCTGCTTTAATGTATAGAAAGGACAAGTAAGAATGCTAAGAAAACGTACCACAGAACGCCGCTCAGGCATAAAACCTGGTAGCCCGCTCTCCAAGTCCGCCCGGATTCCTCTAAATACAAAACTCATATTGAGATACCGATTATATGGTTCTGTCGAAACTTCCCCTTCCTTCCGCTATGGAAAATGATGCCTTCGTCCCAACCTTAAATCACTGAATCCTGTCTTCTCTTTAATAGCTTTTGCAATCGCAACCCGTTCTTCTCTTTGGTAATTTTTCTACAATAATCTCAAAAGATAATCTGGAGGGCTATCGTATCTGGCTCCAGAAAACCAAATACTACATAATATCAAACTAAGAATCTCGCAACACTGATGCTATTCACATTCCGGCTGTATTTTACAGTCATCCTAAACCATAACGCGCTCATCAAGCGTTAAAAACGCTAAAACTTGCTCAGTTTTGATTCCGTAATCGATTCCCTAAGGTAGCGAACCCCAATTTAACAAGAATCAAAACGCAGTTGACTAACCCTAACCAAGGCTTTAGTAGAGACCAATACCGACTTAAACACAGGTTTCTACAACCTTAACGCCTTGCGAGAAGACGAGCAACCTCCTACTGAGAACAATTAATCCTCAAAAAGATCGTCCCTACAATGCTTGCCGACACTTCACATTCCGGTTTCCAAAATAGAGTGCAAATAGCTCACACTAAGAAACAACGGCACGCCGAGTACTCTCCCTATGTAAAACTGCAGTTGAGACGTACACCGACTAAAACACAGGTCTCTACAGCCTTACGTCCGCGCAAGGAGTCGAACAACTTCACTAATCGTCACTCAGATTGTCCCTAACTCACCGAAATTTCGGCTTCCAAAATAGAGCTCCAATTGTTCGGATTAAAGAACAAGGAAACACACACTCCCTCAGCCAAGCGCTTCCTGAACAAGATTTCAGAAGCGACAACCTTAGCTCCTGAAACTCAGGCTTCTCCAACCTTAGCTACTTGCAAGTCGAAGAACAACTGAAAACAATTAAACCTCCCTAATAAGACTGTTTTCGTCACTAACAATGCTTCCGAAATTTCAGCTTCCAAACTAGAGTGCAAATTGTTCACATACTGCAGGGGTTGCAAAAAGAAGAAGAACGAAACTCGGCCTGCACCTCAAGTTAAAGCTTTAGAAGGCGGACTTCACAGCGGGAAAAATTGGCTCAGCCGGTGCCGTGAACTTCTTCACCGAAAAATGGAAGTCGTGCTAAAGCTTAGGCCGGCAAACACTCTACTACTGAGAAACGAGCAAATGCGACTTCGACTGAAGTGACGGAGAGACAGCGCCGTCTTCCAAGGAGCGTTTACTTTCGTGACGGAGGCCACGAGACCGCCTGCAATGGAGAGAGCACTCCATGGCGCCCGACGGCAGGTGGACGCCGACCATCGGATATCCAGAGACCCTCCGAAGATTTCCGTTTTTCGTTGGGTTTTGGTGGATGGACGGAATGATGAAAGGAGACGATGAAGATTCGTCCGTCCTGGGAACCCGGAAGATTCTAGACCCTTTTGTACAGTTTTTTCACTGGAATGGATATGATTGTAAATTAGTGAAGGAAAGTTTGCGACTGAAACCGCGTCACAGAAGACGGTAACTTACGTGAGGTTCCGTTTTTGGACTTGTTCGTCACCCCTGAAGCTACGTGAAGCATGCCTGGTTGGAAGCAGTCAATTTTTGGCAGCAAACCCCCACTAACGATGGTAAATAGTGTTGGCAACACTAATTACAAAGCATAACACTAAATGTCAACAATTTTCTTAAGGATACCAACACTAAATTCCAACATAGACACTAATTTGTCAACTACTGGGTATAAATCTTTTACAAGTTTACATTTAGTGTTACATATTATTTCATTAAATTGCTGCGAGATTGAGGGAAGAGGGAAGGAGGGAGGGAGGGAGGGAGGGAGGGGAAGGCGGGGAAGACAGTTTTAATGTTACCAACTCTACATACAAACTACTTGGAATTTAAAGTGTATGGGGTAAAAGGCCAAGTAACACTATTAGTAACATAACACTAAATATCATCATTAGTGTACCTTCTTGGACTTTATAGATTTCCATGAACAATTTTGTGTTCAATCCCTAAATGCCCAAGCATTTCTTGAGCGTTTTGGAATTTGCTCTATATTGACCAAAAAGACAGCATTTTGATTAGTTGTATCAATTTTTTGGACTTGTAACTGCCCACATTCAAACTAGACATGTTAGAGATCACATGGGGGAAAGAAAATACAACAATATCATTTATGGATTGAAAGATTACTATGTTTGATCATGAGTGTGTTAAAATTGTAAAATTGATTTGAAATCGTTCAATCCTCTCTTCACATGTCAAATAAAAAAAATTGGTCGCCCAAAAAATATGAGGTTAAAGGATGTGACATGCATAACCCCAATCATTTTATGGCTTCTCAAATCTACTCTATAATTTTTTGAAACAAATTTATAATGTGATGTTTTCTCAAGGATCTAGTGTATTTGAGGCTCATTATTTTCCAAGAGCCCTCAATACTATAAAATCAAGATTTGCAATAGACACCCTCACACAAAATCTTGAATAGGAAAATCATAATCATTCATTTTCAAAATTGGATTTTTCATGCTACAACTAGACTTCAAAAGATTTTTTAAATTATATAAAATACTAAAAATAATAACTTGGTTAGATTGTATTCAACTTCAAAGTACTGTTGATACTAGAATTTGGTGCCTCAAGCATTTAAAGGTTAATAGACTATGTACCTAGAAGAAACAATCACATTTGGTTTTGCAATTAAGGACCCCTTCATTTTGAAAAATCCAAAGTTATTGATCTTTGTTTTAAGAAAATCCCCCCTTCCTTTCCAATGCTGCTTGATCTTTAATATAAAAAGTAAATAATTGTTGTTGATCGCCATTGTGAAAGGCAATCTTTGTTGTCACTCAGGGACATAGAATAGATATGAGTTATAGATACAAAAATATGGATATAAAATATAGAAGACAAATACAAGTTACAGATACAATTTTGTAAGACTCTAGACATTGGATATGGGTTGAGCCCAACTCCAAGCTTTCATAATTTATAGTAATTTCAGTTCAAGCTGTAAATTCACCAAACTTTCTACTACAGCGCCATATCTATCTTTGTACTTCAGTAAATATTTGCTTCCCCAAATACTGCTGCAGATCATATCCACCATGGCTTAAGTTATCAGTTATGGATGGCTTCACCTTATGGCTCATCTGACACAATGGGCTGTTTTACCTTATAAATAATCACAATGTAAAATCACAATCTCTCACTATGTATCCAGAAGATGTTTTTCACAGTGGTGGAGTTCAAAGAAGATATCTAGAGCAGCTTGTTCGGAATGGCATCACATAGCATGGGCATAATATAAAAGTCGGTTGTATACTACCACCTGGGTTGCACTGTTGGCACAATTTGATCATAAAAACAGCTTCATCTCCATCTCCAAATATTTTTGTGTGAGTTTCTTTTATTGTTGTTGAAATAAAATTCAACGTATGCAAAAAAAAAAAAAAAAAAAAAAAACATCAATGAAAGAGGAACAAGAATTTTATACAACTTCATCCATTGAAAAAATTAATTTATCTAAATAATTAACACCTAAGGAACCAAAGAACCCACTTTGGATTTTTTGAAAATCTAGGCAGGCTCTATTGATTTCATAATTTGAAATTTTTGCATGAATGTTTTAGGGTGGATACTACTCATCACAATCTACATGTGGAGCTTTGTTTCATGTCATTCCAAAAAATATTGCAAAAGATGAAAGTTTTCTAATTTTTTATTTCAATGTCAAACCAGGCAATAAAAAATATATTCTAAAAAAATCTTAATTATCTTTTGGAGTTGTGTAGATCGATACCTACTCAAACATTTGAACCATTGAATTATGAATGAGGTAAGAGCTATGAGGAGTTTTATTTTGTAGACAATGAAATCATCTTTTGCTCTCAATTTTGAAAATTTCCAAATAAAAATAATTGTTTTACTAGAATATTCTTATCACAAGGATTAATAATTTTTAAATTCTTCCAAAAGTTATTAGCGTATTAGTCTTATCTTTCATTACTAATATCTTTTACTTTACAATTTTTTAACCCCTAAAGTCCCAAGGCCATTTTTGTATCAAAAATCACTCAAAACTTCCATTTCTGTTGCATTCACCAAAGAGAGCAGAAAAAATATTAAATTTTTTTTTTTAACCATAGGATCTTGTTATTCACTTGTCTCAAATCATGTGGTATAAATTTCATGAAATTTGACTGTGTAGACTTGAAGATATAAGCATTCAAAGTTGAAAAAAAGTTTTTTTTCAAAGTTGTCCTACAATTTCAAATGACTTTGACTGCCATTTGTGGAATTTTTTGAACTACACACTTTGAATTCAAAAAAAATTCATACTCTACATTTTGTTAGGCATATTTCCACTAATTTCCATGCCATAATAAGACTCAAAACACATCCCAAAAAATCTTGCAATAGTAGGATGTAATAAAAGTTGACTATACACTAGTCTTTTTTTTGAGCTAGTTTTTCACCACATGGTGATGTAAAAATGTAATCCAAACGGTGAATTCAAGGATTTAGTCATCCTTGAGAACCTCCTACAAAAGTTTTGAGAAAAAAAACAAAATCTCTAATTCTTATGGAATTTAGAAGGTGTATAGGAATAATAAAAAGGTCATGAAAATGGGGTACGTCCCTCTACATTCCTATTATGCTCCCATGTGGTTTCCAATGATGTTCCCAACATTAGGAATGTCAAACTTTGACCTACACCACTTTCCTCACAAATGGTATTCTAGGAGCTTCTATGGATTGTCCAGAGTTCCTATGGGTTGTCCAAAGCCTCCCATCCATTGGTTGCTCATTTTTTACTGGAGGGCGCATGGTAGCCCGAGATTGCCATGCTATCCACCAGTTCTTGGCCTACTGTACCCCCTATGCTACTCTAGCCTAAAGTCAATGGATTTCAGCTTGCCTGCTCTGTCCACCTACCTTTGTTCTCCAAAAAAATGCTTATAACTTTTGAAGGATAAGTTGGATTGATGAAAAAATTATATGCATGCAAAGCTCTACCAAATGCGCACATTTGAAAAAAGTTTCATAAAATCATGACAAGTTTTGACAAATTAGGAGCCTACCTGAAGTTGCAATTTTGCCCCCACAAGGCCAATGGGATTTTAGGGATTAAAGAATTTGCAATTCTTCCCAAATGATTAGATTTCATCTTTCAATCTTTTTACACAAAAATGTGTAGATCCTACAACATGTTACTCTCTATAATATACTAAAGGCATAATTTGGAAATATATGTAAAAAAATTTAACAAAAAATATTTCATATTCATGGTTGAAAAAATTACAAGTTGAAAGAAGTAGAATATGATTTAAATACAAAATTGTTAAAATTTTAATTATGGAATTAAAAAATTCCAATCCCAATGGTTGTAATGTTGTAATAAATAATCTACATTCAATAATAAAACAAATTTCAAAAATATTGAAAACTGAGTTAAATAATAGACTTTGAAGTTCATTTCAAAGTAAAACTCCACATAACTTTCATCTTATTAATCAAAATATAATGATTCATAGCTCTTCATGAATATATAAATTTAGGAAATCAAGTTCATATTTTTATTTCTTAAAAAAGTGATTTTTTTAGCTACTCGAGTTGCTTGCCAAACATTAAAAATTGCATATCATGCAATAACTTTTGAACCATGTGGTTAAAAGTTATGAAAATTGTTGCATCTTAAAGCTATCCGTTGGGCATATGTAGCATGAAAATTTCAAAGAAAAAAATAAAAATTCCACTCATAGTGAGTTGTCCAAAATTGCTGTGTTGCCAAAAAATTCCCTCAATTTGGTCCTTTAGGGGTTTGTAAAAGAATCTTGCAATTAGATTTGTTAAAAAATAAAAAGAGATGAAGATTTTGACCTTTTTTGGGGAAAAATTATTTTGAAGTAGGTTTGAACCTCTAAACATGAAAGGATTTTAAGGATTTAAAACAATTTTGTAAAGTGACAAGAACAAAATATATCAAGTAACCATTTTTGGATAGGAATTCTTTTTCATTAGCATATTTGTACTTCATCATTTTAATCTTAATAAATTCATCTACATAAGGATGATCATACACTATTGAAATACAATTTTAATCATGGCATATACCATATTATACTTAACACGGTAATTTGGGGTTCTCTAGGAATAAAAATAAAAACATGCCCCTTATTTTGAGCTCTATCTAGGGTATATTTGAAACCTTTCTCTGGCTAATTTGGGGTCTCTGATTGCAAATATGAATTCAAAATTTCCAAAAAAAATTTATGTGAAAAATAAAAAATTCCTACGTTTTCTCCTAGGGTAAATCCAACCTACTAGGCCCATTTTGTGGGCAGGGTTTAACATCCCCCGTAAGATTGTAACCAACCCAATTAAAAACATTATGTCTTTTGTTTAACAACTCGATAATAGTCCATCATTCTTTATGTAATAATGTTGAATTCTTCTTGGGAACTATAAACTAGAGAGAGTATATCCCAAGGTAAAAAAAGGGGATAAATACATTATCCTCAGATAAAATACTCCCAATAAAATATTGTAGATAATAGCATGTATTAGGGATTGAAATCAAGATTGAATAGAAATGAAAATAGATAGTGCAAAATCACCTATTGTAGTGACACACACTAATGAGGTTTATAAAACCATTCATAAGACATCTATATATGAGATTACTATTGATGAATCCCAATCATAGTACAATGCTTGGTTGCCCAAGACTTCTTCAAAAAGCATATTTTTAACTTCAAAAAATCATTGAGAAGAAGTTGTATGCCAAAGATTGGTATATAAACTTCAAAAAAAATAGAAAAAAAAGAATGTAGGATTTTTTTACAACAATGACATTGAGCGGTGCTTTAAAAAAATAAAATAAAATAAAAATGTGGGGCATGTCCAAGATGGATACTCTCTATATCTAGCCATTGAAAAGTAATACAAACTTATTAGAAAATGAGATTCTGACATTTGTAGATGTCAACTTTCAGCTTCCACAATATGCTAAGATACTTTTTTTGTAGAAGATTGTTTATTGTAGACAACATACTGGTGAACTTGTTGACCTACCAAGCCTTAGCTCTTTTTACTACAAGAAAAAGGGGTGTTTTAAGTATAGTCCTAATAGTATAGTCTTTTAAGTAATGACCTTTGAGTAAGGTTTTTAATAAAAAAATTCTAAAAAGATTGTCTTTTCAATAAAATTTTACTAAAAACCTTACTTAAAAGTCATTATTTAAAAGACAATATTACTAGGACTATACTTAAAGCACCCCTTTTTTTGTAGTGTCTAGATGATTGTCTAAATAAAAGGTCAAGGAAGAAGCCACTTTGCCAAACATGAAAGTACCCACAACAAAGCAAGGTAGTGCTTATGCCTTTGTATTGACACTTAAGGCCACCATTAAACAAGCTACCATGGCTTGTCTTTTAGATTTTGGATGCATTGTTATACTTGACTTTGGATTGAGCTCGAGATTGAACAATACATAATGACAATTAGGTCTTTCCTATAATGCTCATATTCATAATCTAAAGAGATGGAGACTAAATAATTGGAAAGAAAGCGCAATGGGCAAGCTATAAATATTTGAATTATATTTTCATAGTCATCTACAATTTAAGCTCTAAAATCTTCATCCACCACCCTAATTTCAGCTTTAATGAAGAAAAATGTATTTACAAGAGAGGACTAATATCTAAACTTAGAATGCAAAAAAGAAAAAAGATGTTCAATTTTTATTTCAATGATGAATACAAAGTAACACACATGTATGTACTCTCAATATCCCTAAATGGAGGAATGCAATTGCAAGTGCGCACTACAAAAAATGCCTCTATTTAGATAGTAAGTAGGTCTTGAAATTCCAAAGCCAATCACATCTCATTAACACCTATATATAATTTGTTGCAAACATCACGGTTGTACTCTAACTATTTTTAATGACAACAGAATATAATGGTACAATATTCCAAAGAATTCCTAAAAAGCCATGGCAATATGCCTTTCTAAATACAACTTCATAGATCAATTATTGGATTTTATAAAGTACAATATTTTTCAACTTGAATATATACTAGTGCCCTATGTCATTGCCATAGTCAAAACAAAAGGATAAGTAATTTTCTAATTCTTTAGTTCATAAAACTTCAAAATTCAATAACTTTCTCAGTATAGATTCAAACACCATAAAACCAAGCTAATGCATCCTTCCTCGCCAAGGGCTTTCTGACAGTACCAAGCACATGATTGGAGGATGCATGGTCTAGGAGATCTCAACGTAACAAAAAAAGCCAAATTTAAGGTGTATATATATGTTTTATTTTAATATTGTAGCTCAATTTCTGCACTCCTTACTACCTCCACTCTCATACTACCTTTGTTGACTTGCATGTATGTCTTTTGTTTATCACTAAAAATCATCTCATTTCAATCTTGCATGAAAAAGTTGTGAGTGTTCAAGATAAAATGGCCATAATGAATTGTTGAGGCGTTGTAGCCAAGTAACTTAAGTTACAACATCGGTGATAAATTTTTAATGAAATTGAGTAAGGGTATTTTTTATAGGGCAGGCACACTTCAAACTCAAGGCTTTTTAGAAGTCTCATATTGTTGTAATGGAAGTTATTTGACATGGACGTTGAGGTTTCCTATTGTTGATCAAATTGTATAAAAATTCAAAAAGCTTCACCAATGGAAGGCATACAAAAACAATCAAATTACACGAGAGCATTGCAAAGTCTAAAATGGGAATACACTACTAAAAAAAGAGTCTTGTTTTGACAATTTTTTAAAAAGAATTCAATACTAATATAGTCATGGATCCTCCTAAATGGTTAAAAAAATAGATAGTGTATTATCAATTTTACCACACCAAAAGAACAAAATGGAAGGGTGAAAAAACAACACTAATTATTATCAATATGATAAAGAATGTGATGAAGTCTTGGCAAACCTTTACTTAAGCCTTTTATTCAAAAACATTAGATGAATTTCAACTGCAATGGAGGGCCGTTTCAAGCTTGTTCTCTATGCTGAAAACCAGCCACTACTAGCCAAAATTTAAAAATATTTTAAAAATAATAATATTATTGAAATATTAAAATTAATAATTTTATTTTTTAAAATGTATATTTAAATTTTATTTATTGTTATTATATGATAGGACAATCGCTTGGCCACGTCAAATTACTGTTGCAATAAAGTTTCAACAATCTAAAACTTGTGGGAATTCGCAACCCTCTAAACATCCAAAATTTCATCTAATGGCAAACCCATACATACGACCAATGAACCTTTAATAGTTATTGCACTTACCAAATTTCCTTGGAAATAAATATAAAATTTACATTGTATTCTAAATTGACTAAATCAATGTATTTCTTGACCTATCATTACACAATTATTTTATATCTTGTCACAAATACAATCTTGAATTTTCCAAATTTTATTGTTGATGGCAAATATTAAATTTCAGGTATTTTTTTTATCAATGTAAAAAAGTGATAAGAAAAGATTCGTTCTTCTATAACACATTACATATACCACCTTTTGACTTTAGTCTTATTTTTCTTGTGTGAGAGGATTAATTCCTCTGTTAAGGACTCCAATTTTTACCTTGACAAAAATGTACAGACAATTTTTTATATTATTTATGATAGAATATGAAAATTTAGAATTTATATTTGGAATCAATTATTATTCCAAAAGAAATTAGAGGGTATGATAATATAAAATTAATGTCTCAAAATAGAGGCAAATTTTTACTTCTTTCTTTTATATGGGAGAAAAAAACTCTCACCCCCTTAGAAGACTCCTAGTACTACTTTAGACCAATGTTTGGAGAGAACCATTAGTTAGTTCATTGTTAGCTTGTGAAATTGGGAAAAACCCCAGTTGCAATTTAAAAACTTGGTGAAAAACTTGATTATGACAATGTTGGAATTAAAGGAAAGTAGTCGGTAAAATCCTTAAAAATCAAGAACATTGCTTTAGAAAACTACCCCTTTTTGTTCCTTTACTTTAAATCCTAAAGTCCCAAAGTCTCTGCAAGGGATTCTTGGGATTTTGGGTAGGCTTGTGTGATTTCAATTTTTGACATGATTTTTTTTAACTTTTTTGAAAATAGGAAATCAAATTCGCTTCCTAGGAATATAATTTTTATTTCAATTGGTGCCTAGGAACAAAAGTTATGCCACTATGATTTCAAAGGGGTAGTCCCAAAAAAATCATTAAAAATTGAATTTCTTTCATTTTTAATTTTTTCCTCAAATATTTTATTTTTGTCTACATCTAAAGCTTTGATTCATTCTATATGGACAAGTAATGAGAAATTTATGGACAATCTTATTTTGGAAGCAATCTAAGCATCTTCTTCAAACAAGAATTCATAGAGTCCATTTTTGAGTGCAATTCTTACAATTTTTCAAAAAAAATTGTTGGAAAAGGTTAAGTTTGCTTACTAAAACAATCTCAATGTCAGAATTATTATGTTTTAATTCCATCTTAAAGTTATTAATGGTTTAGTTATTCCTTCAATCTTAAACCTACTTATACTTAACAATTTTTTAAAGATTTAAGAATAAGTGTTTTTTTGTTGAATTTTTTTTCTAGATTCTCAACTCAATTCTTCAACATAAAAATTAGAAAATCAAAATCAATAGTGCAAAAATTTTAAGTCAAAAGGATTCAAAGCCAGAAAATCTAATTGATCAAGGTGTGGAAAAAACATGTTTTTTTTACTTTAAATGCACATATCTTGCAATCTATGGTCAAAGTTTCTAAAAAAAACTCCATGCATTTTTATACTAATGCAGTACAATATCCTACACTTAGACATGTAAAAAAACAATTAAATTTTTTTTTGCTCTTTGCAATAGAAATGGTAGTTTTGAGTGGATTTTGATGGAAAAAAGGCCTTGGGACTATAGGGATTAACCCCTAAATGCCCCAGGGGACCAAAAATGTCCTCTTATAGATTCAAGTCCAATTCAAAGTGTTGTAACTTTTGCATCCAATGTCTAAATTCAATAAAAACTTGTTGGAAAATTTGCACTCTCTCTTTTAGTTTGTATGATACAATTTTCAAATCAATCTAAGATGTACTAATTTTTTGAAATCCAATCAAAGTTTACAGGTTCAATATGAATTCACCAAATTGCATTTGATGGCTACAACTTCAAGGGCTTGTATCTCCTTCATCCAATGTTTATTTTTAGTAATATTTGTTGGGTTATGTTATCCTTTCAGTATATTTATTCATTGTGAAAAAATTCATGTCAATCCAAGTTGTTTTGAATGTTTGGAAGTAATTTGAAGTTCAAAATTCAAACATTTTTGGATTGCAATTTAATTTGGCAGCTTGTTCCTTCTTCATAAAGTATCCATTTTCAATCATTTTTTTGAGTAAAGTTGTGCATATTAGTCTAATTTGTTTGTTTGAATTTTCATATCAATCAAAGAAGTTATGAGTGACTAAGAAGCATTTTAGTAGGAGGTTCAACCTTAGATGTTTTTTTTCAAATTTTCTTGTTACTTTTTGACATTTCAAAGCCATTTTGCAGGCACTATGAGTCAATTGAATGATGTTTTCTTTCACCAATGTGATTTTGTATTGGTTTTGAATTTCTTTATAGTTTAAAGTTTTTTCATTCAAGTAGATTTAGAAATCAAATTTCACCTCCAAATGTGTTGCTATGAAACTTTCAACATCTTTTTTCAATACAAAAACATTATAATCTTGCAATCTATATGGCCAAGTGACTCCAAATTTGATTCATGTCATCTACAACACTTACACTAAAAGCTTGTATTGTTGAGATTTCTATACCTTAGTGACATTTAAATCTATAACACTTCAAAAGCAATGATGTTCAAAGGCCTTGGGCATTTTGGAGTTAACCCTTGAAAAATATTAAGGTTGAAAAGTAGTTGCTCAATGACTTCATTCTTCTTTGTAGAAACAAAAAAATGTAGCTATTGGTGCAATAACCAAAGCCATTATAGTAACTACCTTGGTCATTGGGGTTGCATTTTTGGAGGATTAAATTTTCTATCTTTTTGAGTAATTTCCATCTTCAAGGGAATCACTTAGTGTATCTATAACAAACCAAGTACATTCAAGTGATTTTTTGGCCCCTTATTTATTTTTTAATAAACTACAATTTCAACCTATAATTTTGAGCTTTTCTTAATAATGACTATAGATTTCTATTGCTAAAAACTCTCAATTCAAACAGTATATGAAATGATTTCTATAATAGGTTGAAAAATAAACTAAAATGGCATGTTTTTCATCTCAAAAGGTTATAGAGGATACATTTAGATGAATTGCATTAGTTTTCAAGAAAAATAAATTTTAAATAGACAATTATCTTTAGCAATTTTTTGTTCATTTTTTAGACAATTTTCCTTATATAATATAGGCCTACAGGGATGTAAAAGTAATTTTCAGCTTTATAGTATACCCTTTACTTCAAAAATTTGTAACTAATTATTACTAACAAATAAAAATATCAATAATTCAAAACATAAACTTTCAAAGTAGGAAAATCTAATCATATTTTTCACTTTTGTTTTGATTTAAAATTTATCATATATAATATAGGGGGTTTAAAGTCGTCACACACATGGATTCTAATGAACACTCTAAGTGATCTCCCCCCAACTTCCTCACCTTAGCATTATCTTAAGAACAATTTAATATAAATATTGATATAAAAGTTCATTGGCATCTAATTGCTATGTTTTAATCCTTAAAAGACAAAGGGATGACTTTAGAAATCATTCCATTTCATTACCATGTGAATCATTGACTTAAAAAATAGCAAAAACACTCATTAGAAGTCAAACTACTATAGAAGACCTTCCCTTTTCACAAAAAAGTTCCAAGGATGAATAGTTGCATTTCTATCCTACTACAACTATTTCCTATCATCCATTGGACATTTATGGTCCCTGCCAATGTTTAAAGATTAAGCATGTCTAGAATTCTATATAACTTGTCATAAGCTTTAAAATAGTTTGAAGAATGAAAGCCATCATGCTACAAGGATTTATTCCTTTTGGTTTTATACACCTTTTCCTCCTTCAATGGAAATTGTCCATTAGTTTCAAGAAAAAATTAAAAAAAACATCATGCTATGCACAAGAGCAATTGTACGATGTACATGGTCATTAAAAGATGGTCTTGCGACCATGGAAATCATCCCCTTTAGCAATCATCCCTATGAATAGTTGGTTTTAAAAACTCCTAAAGCACTCATTATAAGTCAAACTACTATGCAAGACCATCCCTTTTCATGCAAAATTCCAAGGATGAATCGAGGGATAAATAGTTGCATTTGTATCCTACACACAAGGATTCTTTGTCATTCATCAACCAAAAAATGGATGCAATGTTCTTTATTGGTTAAGCATAAATGTGGTTTCAAGAATGATAAAGTGTTCTTATTTGTAATCCTAAAATTTAGATTTGCTAATCATATGATGATTTGGAAGTGTTTTTTTTATCCAAAGATAGTTTCATTGAGTAGGTGAGATTTTTCACTTGGATTTTAACTTTTAAATCTTAAGTCAAACTAAGCATATAACCAAAAAAATAGAGACCCAATCCAAGGCATGCATCCATTTATTTTTGTCTTTTACTTTTATCTTTTACTTTTATCTTTTACTTTTACTTTTTACTTTTTTTAAAACTAAATTTATAATAGTTTAAATTCTTTACATATATATAAATTTACATATACATGCATTTGTAAAATCTATCATTTAGTAATATATATTGCATAAATTGTAGTAGAATAGAACAATCCCATTCAAGATGGTGCTCCAAGAGTTAGGAACTCGCATCACTAAGGCTCTTCAATGTATGAATAATGCAACAATTGTTGACGAGAAAGTATTGACTGAATGCTTGAATGAAATTTCAAGAGCTCTTTTAGAAGCTGATGTCCAAATAAAATTGGTTGCCACTTTGCAAGGACATATTAAAAAAAGTGTCAATATCAATGAACTTGCTTCTGGCCTTAACAAACGGAAGATCATCCAACAAGTGAGGAAGATGCTATTTATTATCTTTCTAAATATGCCTTTTGAGCTTCTTCATCTTTCATTGTTTGTTTTTTATCCTTAAAATTTAATAACTAATAAAATAACAATGTTGATCCTTGAATTGTTCTTTGGTTGTGCAGACAGTTTATACTAGTTTATGTAATATGTTTGATTTTGGAGAGCTAGGTTTTATTCCACAAAAAAACAAAACCAATGTCATTATGTTTGTTGGACTTCAAGGTGAGTTGAAATATTTACATGTTATTTAAGTAAAGAATGTGCTTGAACTTATTGTTGTAATTTGATTGTAATCAAATCAAATTGATTGAAAATCTTTTCTAAAATTATTATGCTTCTATAGGTGCTGGAAAAACAACAACATGTACCAAATTTGCCCACTACTATCAAAAAAAGGGATTCAAACCAGCTTTGGTTTGTGGCGATACATTTCGAGCCGGTGCATTTGATCAACTCAAACAAAATGCTACAAAGGCCAACATACCTTTTTATGGAAGGTAAAGTGAGACGTGCCTTTATTATTTAGTAAAAGAGTACACAACATTCTAACTAGATGGTTTCTTTAATGTATTTTTTTTGCTCTAGAAAAAATTTAGATTGTTGTAGAATCTAGTCGTTGAAATATTTCAAAGGATGTGAAGATTTGGCAAGTAGAACTAGAAATATTTTAAAATTTTGAGAGTATGGCTCGTCATGGATCATTGCAAGCTATGATTGTATTTGATACACATTTCATTTTTTTTCTTAAATGTTCAATAAGGTATCAAAGTCAATTGTCAAGAACATTATGTACTAAATTCAATTTTAAATTGTGTAAATGGCATGTTCTAGTGATGAAAGGAACATAGACTAAATGGTTTTTTTTGTTACATATAATAGGGAGCAAGAAATGGATCCATTGAAAATTATTCAAGAAGGTGTAAACAAGTTTCATGAAGCAGGACATAACTTGATCA
The DNA here is from genome assembly GCA_950106755.1 of Climacium dendroides. NCBI lineage: Eukaryota > Viridiplantae > Streptophyta > Bryopsida > Hypnales > Climaciaceae > Climacium > Climacium dendroides. The sequence continues at coordinate 21,342,258 of OX467092.1, read as the reverse complement.
TTATAGATACTAGTGGGCGACATATGCAAGAACTATCACTATTTGAAGAGATGCGTCAATTTGTTGAAGTCATTGTAAGTGTTTCTTACTCAATCTATAATTTTAGTGCAAAAGAAATCATATTTGCATATATTGAACATTTGCAATTTGTATTCTCTTTCAAAATCTCTGTGTGTACACTATGATTTTTCAATATAATCTCTATGATTTGATGATTGCTTACATTTTAGTAATGAACATAGGTGCCGGATCAAGTGGTCTTTGTGATGGATAGCAATATTGGACAATCAGCTTTTGATCATGCAAAAGCATTCAAAGATTGTACTAATGTTGGAGCTATCATAGTAACAAAGATGGATGGACATGCCAGAGGAGGAGGTGCTCTTAGTGCGTAAGTTTTATATTCAATCTCTTTATAATTTGAAATTCATTTTCAAAATCCTATCATTGAAAGGATGGTCATTAGGGCAAAATAAAGTTTTTGAAATTTGATTCAATGACATTTGATTTTTTTCCTTACATCTACATATTCATGATGTATGTGCAGTGTTGCAGCTAGTAAAAGTCCAATCATATTTTTTGGCACTGGAGAACATTTGGATGAATTTGAGCCTTTTGACAACAAACGCTTTGTAACTCGTCTCTTAGGTAAATCTTAGTTCTAGACTTTGTAATTTATAATGTTTTGAACAAAATGTTTTAGTTCTTAAATCTAATGTAGTAAAAATTTAGTTCATAATTTTGATTCTTTTATAATATTTGTCAGGCATTTTGTTGAAATTTGTATCATTTTTAATTATAATTTTGTTGTTTTACATATAACTTTTTATGGGCATTAACTTCCAATGCTAAAGCTCTCTTTTCATAAATAATTTATGTTTTTATTAAATATCAATTTTCAAATAGTTTTTTTGATAGAATAGAAGAATCCTCTGCAAAAATTGACATTTGGTTCTTTAGAAAATCTTGGATTTTTATTTATTCGATGCTATTTTGAACTAGGTATGAGTAATTTTTCAAGTTTAAAGGAAACAATTGAAGAGAAAATGCCAATGGACCAACAAGTTGAATTTCTCAAAAATTTGAGTGGCAACAACTTCACATTGCGTATCTTTTTTGAGCTAAAGGACAATACTATTTTTGAAGAAATCTTAAGTAAGGCACAACAACAAAAGCCACACAAACAAATTCAAGATACAAAAAAAAAGTATCTATCAATGATGGATTCTATGACAAGTGCAGGTACTTTGTTGATTTCAATTTATTTTTTCCAATGGTTTTGCAATAAATTTTGGTTGGAGTTTATTACATAAGTTATTAAATAGATGAAATATTGCATCTCCTTTTTAACTCATTTCTAATCATTTTATTAATTTTTTATTGTAGAGCTTGATAGTCCGAGCAACAAGTTAATGGACAATGCATCAAGAATTCTTCGAGTAGCAAGAGGATCTGGTAATAGTGTGGAGGATGTCAAGGAGATGTTGGATCAATACAAGCAACGTCGTAAGATAATCCAACAACCGCAAATTCAAAAGATTCTAAAACAATTGGGAGGAGACTCAACTTCAATGAACTCTCAAATTCTTAGGAACGTTCAACAATTAATTAGAAGTGTTCCATCACATTTGTTGAATCAAATTGGAGGTGTAAATGCATTGCAAGAGTTGATGAAGTAGAAATTTGTAGAAATAGATGGTAATGAAGGTTGGAATGAAAAAGTTAATATGTAATTGATATTGATAATCCATTTAAAAAAAAGAAAATATGGATGAGAAACTCAACATGTTGTATTATTTGGATTCTAACACATGGAGCTTGCAATTGCAATAATTCTTAAAAATTTTGGAATTTTTTTCAAATTTCCAAAATAAAGTAGAAAAAAATCTTGACAAGCTTCTTCTTTTTAGTTTAATCCAAATATCAAAAATAGTTATATGGAAAGTTATAATCAAGATTGACTAAAGGGTATCCACTTTTTAGATGTGTGGATCTTAAATTAGAGGTTAATTGAATCCCACAATATATTTATTGATTAAAGATCCATTCATATTTCCCAACATACAACTATCATTTTTGTGAGCAAATCAAACTTCAAACATGCCCTTCCATTTGGGGCGGAACTTAAAGCTAATTTATTTGACCAACCAATTGTTGATTAACATCAACAAATTGCCAATCTTTGAACTGAATGCCAATGCCATCAAAATGTTGAAGGAATTTTCTGGATCCTTATTTGTAGGGTAAGCACTTGGAGGTTCCATCATATTTTTTCTGGAACTCTAGACTCTTGAATGGAATACGAATCAATTTACTCTCATGTGATGGTTGGCTTTGTAGTACTTGAATGTTTGCTTGGTTGAATCTATGATAAATTTGTGGGCCTTTGTGTATCAATATAATTTAGTTGCAATGCAACTTTATATCTAGGATTTTTACTAAAGATTTTTGTATATTATTTGATAAAAGATATTTGACAATATTTTGAAGAACTTACTCACATTTCTATTTCATTTTTTATTTCTTAAGACAATGATAAGAATTGACTTTTTTAGCACATTATTTTTTTTTTCAAAAAGAAGTATATTGCCCAAAAAGTGTATTGGAAAATATACTTCAATCCCAATATACATAGCAATGATGGACAATTACAACAATAAACTAGTAGAGCACATGTGGGGATGCAATTTTCTTTTGCAAAGACAACATTGAAAGTTGTTTCAAAGCAACACAAGATAGAAATGAATGCTCTTACGATAAGATGTTTTTTTTTTTTATTGTTCTAGCCTTTGAAGATAAGGTGTAATATCCTACAATAGGAGATTGTACAATTGGAAAGTATTCTTATCCATTTGGCATAGTGTGTAGATAGATCTCTAAGATAGGCTCTTTGCTATGAAGATAGCCATTGTTAAGGGTGCCATGTTCTTCAAATCCTACAAGATTCAAATTGAACATTGCATACAATATTCTTGAAGAGCACTGTTTAATTTGTAATTTTTTGTGATTGTAGGAATCTCAATATTATGTAGTAATAGATTAGAGTATTAATAAAAATAGAATCTTTTTTACTTATTCTTCCAAAACTAATTAAATTAATTTTATTTGAATTTGGTTCCTTCAAATAAACTTGTCTATTGCTTGTGCTAGTATAAAAAATTAGTTGTAAGCTATTACAATTCTACAACAAAGAAATTTTTTAGCCAAAATTGTTGTTTATCAAAAAAATTATAAAATGATCTTCAATTCTAAAGTTGTAGGATTTACACAAATCCTAATTGCTTCTTGAACTCATATACTTGCTCCCGCCTTTTACCACATTCACCTTTTATAGACATGGTCATTGTACAAACCATGTACTTTTAGTGCCCTTTTGTTCTACGACCTTTTAGAAAAAACTAGTCCTTTAGTTAATGAGCCCCCTTAAATTGTCATTGTCAAATGACATTTAGATGACTTTCATTGTAATATTGGACAAGGTGCCACTTCCTTGTGACCTTTTTTGAAATATTAATAAGTTTGAAAAAGTTATAGATTGTAAGAAAACATGATTTATACAAATTTTAAGGTTTTTATGCATTAAAATTGTTTATTTTGAAGAAAGGATTTAAAAAGCTTTGTTAAATTGCAATTTTTGAAGACATTAAACTTTGAAGACATTACTAAAATTTTATAGCATATGAAGTTCATATGAAGTTGCACCTTGTATAATATTAAATATCGTATATTAGAGTCAATTGGGCTTTTTTGTATGTTGCTTTTGGTTGCATTAGTGTGATATTTGAACTTATCGACAATTTGAAATGCATTGTTCTTAGCATATTGAATTCAAGTTCTATTGGTTAGTGATTAATGTAAATAATTAAATTAGTAGGCATATGAGATTTAGGAAGTATATATTTCACACAAGCTTGATCAACAATTTGAAATGCATCACACTTGGTGTTTGGGTTCAAGCTTTGTCAAATTGTGATTAATGTGAATCACTAATTAAAATGAGTAGGTTTGTGAGATCTAGGAAGCATATGAGTCATGCAAGCTTCATTTTTGGGTGAGGCAATTTATAAACACAAAGAAAATTCCATCATTTGTAGCTCTTTATGTGCTGTTTGAATTCTTAGCAACCTCACACAAGCTACTTATGGAAAAAAGCTGAAACAAATGTGAGAGTGTAATTTGCCACCTGACCGTTGGTGGTCCTATTGTGGTGTAGCAACCAACATCCCGTGGTGCTTGAACTACCAATAACTCATGGATTGATGTTCTCGCTGCCAATGTCCTATAGTGTACTAGCTACACAAAAGTCCATAAACTTTATGTGAATCAAATTACCATGAAGTACGTCGTTTCCAACATGTGGAGGGGCCAAATTAACATTCACTGAACATCGAGAATTTGTTTCTCAGACGGCCACTTTGATATCACAACATTGAGTGCTCGAGAGCAGCAGCTGGAAACGAATTTGCAGGAAGTGAAGCAAACCATTGCCATGATTCCCGTGTGAGCATTTCGGTGGACAAGCTTCTGTGCACTTCTCTCCCGGGACGCGAGTATCTGCGGAAGTCTTCTCAAAACACTCCGTATGGCGCGATATATCGCCAGCACCGACAAACTAAATCCCAGGAAGCTCGTTGCAAGGCCAAATCAAAGACATAAAAGTACGCAAACCGACTATCTAACTGCAATGTGGGAGAGGAGACACACGGAACTGAAGAGCTCGTGAATTGTGATGCCCTGGGATGTTGGGACAACCGACTGTTCGCCGGGCTGTTCGCTGTAATGGAAGATGGAGAATTGTCAGTTTCCGTGTGGGAGTTGGAGGACGAATCCAGGAAAGCGTGGAGGCAATTTGCTCGCATCCCGGGCGAGATGTATTCTTGGCTGGTGGCTTCTGCAAAGGCGTCGATCCTTGCAAGCTTCTGCGATGGGTACGTGCTCATGTACACGTTGCTCACTGGGAACGATCGCAGGGAGGGCACGCGTGATCCTTTTGTTCTGTTCGATTTGGCGACCAAGCAGTGGGATAAGACGAGCTTGTGGGACAACACACTGTAATCTAATTCTGACGACACGCGGCGACTCGGAGAGCATGTGGAGACTTCTGGCCGAAGATCTTTGGACCAGGCTTGGTTTTATATCTGGGATAGGAAAATCATCCTTCACCATTCATCTTTTTCTCCATTCCATACGTGATGAGGCTCATACAGTAGTTTTCTACCTCATTGGCATTCAACCCAGCGTGAGATATTGCTTGCAATCTGAGAGATGTATCTGGTCTGCGGCCAACTACAGAAAGCCGAGCTAGGATCTCTTCTTCCCTTGAACGCGTGACAACAAGATGAGGAATCTATGAAAAAGGCGCCAAGGGCCAACGAGCAGTAACAAAATGAGCACAACAACGAAAGCTGGAAAAGAAACAAACAACACTGTAAAACCTGTATGCCCTAAGGTATCTCGTAAGTAAAATAAACTGAACACCAATATTGGTGACCAATCTACCATACCTACAAGTTGTGGGAACTCGTCACAAAAGTTGAAAAATCTGGTAATCTCACTCATATCTAGGTTCCAAGACAGCTCACCAAGGACAAATAGGTACTCAACTGCAGTTCCGCGCCATCCAGGGAATCGCTCACACAATCTCAATGCGAGTATGCCTCGAGGATCCTCTGGCGGTGCTTCGGTTTCCTTATTCTTATTCTTCCGCATCCTCTTTTTCTTCGTTAGCTCGGCACCTAATTCTGCATATCCTCGCAAATACTTTCCTTTGCTCTGAGCCTGAAGCCCGGCCTGAAGAAGTTGTCTGCCCCCCGCATTGTCCGCGTCTCCAGATCCCTGTCCCCCGACCTGTTCCACCAAGCAGCCATGTGAAATTCGACTCGCTTCTGCCTGGCTTGCTGTAGTTGCGATGCTCCTTGTCGATGGGGAGTAGAATCCAAATACCAAGAGGGCCACAAGAACTCCGATCAATACGGCTATGACAGGCCACGAAAGCAATTTCAAATATCGGTGTTGCAGAGGATAGGAAGATTGGTGCAGGGTTCTGCCTAGTTGAGAGGTCTGGAATCCCTTCTCTGCTCGATTTTGCATGCGTTGTTCGCCGTAGCAGAAGCCAACGACCGTGGACAAGAAAGTTTGATTACCGACAAGCTCCTGTCCCACAGAGCCAGACTGGAGTCTAACAGCGGCTTCCATGTCATATTCCGGGCTGTGCGACGTGCCGGATTTGTTGGATTTACCACTTACACTCGAAATCATGTTACCCTCCTTCAAGACAAATTCAAGACTGCAGTTAGAGTACGTTGCTAAAACCGTGCCAATGGAACAGTCTCCCGAAAGGCAAAGAAGCCGTCACCCCGGGGCCGTCACAAATCGGCAATCCATCTAGGCTTACAATCGATAGTCGTGAACTTTCAGCCAGAAGCCGTACAATTTCAAGATAATTCCAAAAATAATCTAACCTACTAAAGCAAAATTTTCTGTGGTGTCACCCGTAAATTGTTCCTTTCTTGGCCTCCTTTCCAAAGCTTGCACGACTATTTTCTACTGAGTGATCCTACCTTCACCTAATCTCAGGAAATCATAACATAATGTTTCCGTTCACTGGCCACTTGACATACTAACGGCATTCAAGCGCGCAATCATCACCTCGCGCCGATTTATTTTCAAAGAACTTCAACCATGGATTCTCGCATCAGCGCATTGTTCCCAGAACAAGCTATCTACGCTCATTTTTGTTTAAATTGAAGCGACATCTGTCACGCGATGCAAGTACTGGCTATACTTAAGCTGATGCGAGAAACTAAGGCCCTTCGTGATTCCAAGTTAGATCAGTATCTGTTGACAGTGAATTCGTAATTACTTCCTTTGTATCACGACCACCAAATATTTCTAAAAGATGATCTTCCACACTTGAAGTAAATGAATTATAAACTAAATCAGCAATTCGATCGTAGGTCAACACGTACATGCAGATGACAACAATATATTATACGTACCTGAAACGAAAGAAAGCAGCGAGGCGTCTCAACAAACTCCACAAGAATATTCCGCAAAAGCAGTAATTCACTCCACTCTCTCGCTCTCATGCTACCGGTAAGCTTCCTTGAAGAAACATTGTATCCATGGAAATCGCTGGGAGAAAGATCGAGCGAAACTGAAAGAGGTGCCGATGGAGACGGCTTGCAGATACATTTATGAGCGATGGATGAATAGTGGATGAATGATAGATGACCTTGTTTTTATTGTGACTCACTCAGCCGGTCTCTTCAATCAGTCCTTCGAGGAGGCAAACGATCGGCTTAGGATTAATAGACCTCATTTGGAGATGTGAAATTTGCGGACCTGATTTCGGGACGTGGTGACCTTGTTGAAGCTCGTCCGTCTTCGAGCTACAACCCTGGTGCAGCATTTCCCACAGAATTCAATCTAGCTGAGGCAGGATAGATTTGCTGCGGCATTTCCCATCAGCTGCTGCAGCCATGGCTTCCACAGCAGCAGCAGCAACAATGGCGCCCCAATTCGCTTCGACGTCACTGGCGTCCTCGTCCACCGCCGCTTCTTCGCTTCCGTCTTCTTTCACGGGCTTGTCGCTGCGGAAGCGCGTGGCCATGGCGCCCGTGGTGCGGCCAAGGAGCGTCACAGTGCAGGCGAAGGGAGGCTTCATCTCCGCGGAGCATCGATGGATGTACGAGGGAATTGAGAAAATGGGACCTGTAAGCAGCCTTGGCGCACTCATGGCAATCTTGAGTGTTTGGTTAAGAGAAACGATCCGGGACAAAGAAAATTGTTGATCATATAACTAATCCTTGATGCTAACAAAACATATTCCTTCTGACTCTTGAATTACTGGTTTAGCACATCCTTTAGTTGCATGAGGCGGCGGAAGAAGGTTGATGGTAAAGAGTCGCAGCCAACGCAGTTAGGGTTCCCCAAGGCATTGACGAAAACCAGGGATTCACGCTAACTAGTCACTTCACAATAACCAACCTCTAAACATGTGTTCCTTCTAATTCGAGACAGGGACATGGATGCAAAGCATACATTGCTTTTACACAGGTCTCTCTTAACCAAGCACTGCTGTAGTAATATGCCGAGGTTGGCTAAGGATTGGTTTAGGATTAATATCAATCGCCCAGTTCGATTATGAAAATTTATTTCCAATTTGTGTTGCTAAAGAATGCTTCAATTTTCGAAGAAACGATTTGGTTACTCATGAAACTAGTTTGGCAACAGTTTTAGATGGTGTTGAGATCGGTGAAATGCAAAACAACTTGTAAGTGTTGGAACAAATTAAGGTAGTATGTTCTAAAAGCAACCATTTAAGGCTGGTTTGCCTTTTGGTGGAACTTACGTGGGCTGGAAGATATTTAACTTAATTTTCTAGAGAAAGATAAATGGATACAACATCTAACACAAGTGGTCTCATAGTTTTCCGAGAAAAATTGAATTAGTTATGATTTTTCAAAGTTTTCAATCCTAGGCACCTATTCATGACAGTAGGTCTAGCAAAAGCAACACAAAAAGGGAGAATGATGGGAAAACCAAAAATAAGTATGGAGATTTGCTATAAATAACAAGCAAGGGTTCTTAAAGCAACCATACTTGTATCAAATCAATTTCAAATTTTATAATCTTTAAAGTAAAGTAGTTGGCTTGCCAATTTCCTATTTAAATTCATAAATGTCCACCTATCACTGCATTTAAAAATGAACCCAACTACATGCTTTAACCATCCATATTTAAATTTTAAAGCATTATTTGACACACTTTAAGTTGCTCCCTCTTATCTTTAGCCCATTAAAAGTCTATCACATATCCATTTTAGAACCACCTAAGGTTTGTTTATGCCTAATTATAGGATCCATTTGAAGAAGATAGTCATTTTTAGAGCATACTATTATACATGGAGAATATATAGAGTGAAGAGTTTTGCTCGTCAATTTTGTGGATCATTTTGTACAAAGTTAATCCCTAAAATGGACTTTGGGTAGGTTCCTATAGTCTTCATTTTCATTGTGATTTTTTAAACTTTTCTTTTAAAGATAAGAAAATACATTAGCCTTTAGCTGTGGAAATCTAATTTTTTGTTTCAATCACTACGCAAAAGCAAAAATTCTACCACCCTTGTCCTAGAACAAAGTTTCATTGGGCAACACCAAAAACATCACAAAAAGTCAAAATAAAATTTGCAAAATTTTGTTCTTAATAGAAAATACTCATATACATGGAAAGGTTTGATTCATTCTATTTGAACTAGTGATTAGGAAGATATGAACAATCTTGTTTCTTGGGCAATCTAATGGCATCTTCTTGAAAAGATAACCTATAGGATTTATTTTGGAATGCAATTTTCACATAGTTAAAGTTTCTAAAACTTCTTAGACCCATTCTTATACCATTCTAGTGCCAGATTCTATGGATAGATATGCAAAAAAAACAATCTCTATTAAAGTTTATTGCACTTTGCAACAAAAAAATGCAAATTTTGAGTGGAATTTGATGAAAAACCGGCCACTTGGGACTTCAAAGGTAACTAAGAATAATATATTTCTAAAGTTGTAACCCTAATGAAAAATCTCACCTACTCGATGAAACTTCCTATAGTAAAACAACTCCACCTGCTAATCATCATATGATTGGCGAATTTAAATTTTAGGAAAAAAAATAACCCTTTATGAATAATTAGTGACCCCATACATCCCCTAGTTGCTCTTGTGCATACCATGATGGCTTTTTTTTCCTTGAAATATATGGACAATTTCCATTGAATAAGGAAAAGTTACATAGAACTAAAAGAATAAATCCTCATAGCATGGTGGCTTTCATTCTTGAGACCAAATTTAAGCTTAATCCCTCATTGCTTAAAGCATGTTTGAGTTCAAAAACATCATTACTTTTGAAGTGCTATAGTTCAAAATGTCACTAAGTTATAGAGATCTCAACCTTACAATCTTGTATTGTATGTGTTGTAGATGATGTGAGTCAAATTTGGAGTCATTGCAAAATTATAATGTTTTAGTGTTGAAAAAGGATCCTGAAATTTTCCTAGCAATACATTTGGAGGTGAATTTTGATTTCTAAACCTACTCAAATGACAAAACTTTTAAACTGTAAAGTGATTCAAAACCAAATACAAATAGATTGGTGAAAAAAATATCATTGAATTGACTCATTGGGTGTGCAAAATGGCTTTCAAATGTAAAAAAAGTTGCAAAAAAACATACATCTAAGGTTGAACCACCTACTAAAATGTTTCTTAGTCACTCATCACTTCTTGGATTGATATGAATTTTAGTCACACAAACTAGACTAATAAATGCAACTTTAAAAAAAAAATTGAAACAGACACTATATAAAGAATAAACAAGTTGCCAAAATTCAATGTAATCCAAAGATGTTAGGATTTTGAACTTCAAATTGCTTGGATTGACATGAGAAATTTCAAACAATAACAACTTGGATTGACATTCAAAACATCAACCACAAAGGAAAGGAATGAAAAGGAGGGAAAGGGAAATTGTCTAAAGCAATGTTCTTGATTATTTTTAATTTACAAACTACTTTCCTTTTATTCCAACATTGGCAAAAATGTTTTTTTTCATCAGTTTTCAAATTGCAACCATTTTTTTTCCAATTCCACAAACTAACAATGAACTAACTAGTGATTCTCCCCAAACATTGGTCTAAAGTAGTAGTAGGAGCCTTTCAAGGGTGTGAGAATTTTTTTTCTCCCACACTAAAGAAAGAAGTAAAAAGTTGCCTCTATTTTGATCCATTAATTTTATATTATGAAAACCTCCAATTTCTTTTGGAATAATAATTGATTCAAAATATGAATTTAAAATTTTTATATTCTATCATCCATACTAAAAGAATTGTTTATACATTTTTCTAAAGGTAAAAATTTGGAGTGGAGCAAAAGACTTAAAGCACTAATAAAATGGAGTCTATGTAGTCTACAAGAGAGAGTGACTATGGGTGATTGCAAGAAACACCTGTATTATTTGTAAAATTTTACAATTGTACACATTATTTTTTGGGGAGTATTTTAAAATTAGGAAATCATTTTTTTATATTAAGAAATTATAGCCAATGTATACACCTTTAAGATGAAAAAACCACCTAAGGAATTCAAGTAAAAAATTCTTTAAGTAGGAAAATAGGAGAAGTGCATAATCTCAAGGAAAGCAATGCCAAAGGAAGCTCACTTAGAAGACTTCTAGAGCACATAAAATTATATGTTTTTAGAATCCCTTTCAACATTAGCTACAAATCTAATGAAAGGCCATCCTCTCCATTTTCCAAATTTCACTTCACAATTCATTTTCTTTTAAGAAAATTCCAAAATATTAGAGAAGATGTATAATAGTCATAAATATCTTGTTTATGAATTTTAAGTCATTTGCTTGTAGATTGAAAAAGTTATGGCCAAAAAACTAATTTTTCAACAACATGTGATAAAAAATAATACAATTGTTTCTCGCCATCACCTTCGTCCATTAAAAATTCATACATATTGAAAATTTTGTACTTAAAATTTATAGTGGTTGAAATTTTTGGCTAATTGAAGAGGAAATTTGTTGAGAGTGAACTGTTGGGAATTTTGATATAAGAAATGTCAACATTTTCATGGATATTGGTTTGAAGAGCTTACTGAAGGAAATTCTGAGGAAAAATGTAGGTGAAATGTAATATGTGTAAGGGAGAGGCACCCAATGGCGTCCCTTTCTAGGAAGGGGCGTCATTTTAGAACCTAAATGTAGACAACCCAAATATGGCTTATTATTTTTTGACAAAAATGGTAAGTCATGTATGGGCCACCTAGAATTGCGTTTCAGAATGACTCGCCTTCCTAGAAAGGGACGCCATTGGGTGCCTCTCCCTTATTACTAACATAGAATGAGCGTTTTGTAATAGGTGTGTTAGGTGTTGAACTTTGTCTCACTGAAAGACAAAAAAATGACATGTTGAGAAGAATTATAAATGCATTCAATATTGTGAAATTCAAGTATGTTTTCATGTATACTGAACATAGTTGGAGATAGTATAAGTAGACTTAGGAGAAATCAAGATTATGATGCAATACATTGTGGAAATAGTAGTTGCAGTTTTTAAGGTTTCATTGTAATGGAGTATGTATAAGGTGTGCACTTGGTTGTTTAATTGTGGAGATCAAGAAGAAATAAAGCGTAATATGATTTCTTTTGTTAATATGTAGAAGCTAAGTTTTGTTTTGAAGCATTGTCAGGATTTTTTTATTCCAATGCAAGGCAGAACTAATTCCTTTAAATTTTTTGTGTATGAAAATAGAGATACAAAAGAGAATCTTGAACGGAAGGCAACAACAAAGTGGACAACCATGTAAACAACTTTTTCAATCAATTGATTGAAGATAATGGCAGTGGAAGCATTTGGAAGTCCCGTGGTTTTCAATAGGCAGCACTATAGTTGCACTATAGTTGCCACGGAACAAAGGCCTATAGGAGAAAGGCATGCACTTGTAGTATAAGGAAGACTTTTCAAAAAAGAGGTTCCACCACCTACCAACAGAGCCTCGGATACAATGAATGGGTTGGTGCAACTCCTTGAAGAAGATAGAAACATTGTGGGAGTTGGTGTCGTCACTGTCGTGGATACGAGCTTTACATGTGGCAATGAACTACACCAAGTGAAGCTACGTCCTTTTGAGCTAGTGGTAAAAATTACACATGTTGTAGATGAAATGAAATGGGTAGGGGAGACAATGGAAAAGTTGCTAGGCGATTGTAGGAATATGGTCATACGATGGCATCATTCCTTGGTCCGTTGGGCACGTCCTTCAGAAATAAGAATAAGTCCAAGTACTTAGAGGGAAGGGAGAAATTTTACATTTCCTCTTGTTTTGACGCCTCAATTTGATTTTCAAGACATGGAGGATAGTCCTACTACTTCCAGTATGACACCACAAAGTCACAGCGAAAGAAGTGCTGGTGGAAGAAGTTCTCCTATGACGCAAGGATTTGAAGATAGTATTCCCAATGAAATAAGAGGAGAAAGAATGCCTTATGATACAATGAGGAGGAGATATTCAATGACTAATCGAAGGGCTAGGATAAGAAATCCAAAAGAGCATGGGGAGTCAATTAGTGAAAAAATAATTCTCAAAAGTATCTTACGTGTAAAAGCAAATGGGGGATGTAAACACAATTGTTTACATGATGTTGATGAAAAATATGTATTGGATCAACGATAGATGGCCTGGGGTTAAAAGTACAAAATGAGGGCTATATGGATAATGTAGATGCTGAATGCTTTCTATACTTACACAGATGGGCCGATAAGAGACAAATACGTGACGAAGTTAGACAGCATTGTGGTTTGCAATGCATGCTATGCCATGGCACTGGGCTATTTTCAAAGGCGTTTTAAATAGTTGAAGACATCTCATATAGTATACGGCAGAGTTGTAGCCATTTATGGAAACACATGTCAAAAGAAAGAAAGCGCTAAAATGTTGGCTGCTAGGGAAAGTCTTCGTGTCTTTTTTGATAAAGCTAGATGTCAGCAACCCCATCGATCCATTCGAAGGAAATTAGATAATACAGTGCTCCCATTGATTCTCACGCCAATGAACACAACCAAGTTGGATGTGTTTCAGGATGTGATTGAGAAAAGGAAGAAGCTAGTGGATGGGTCTGAATTGTCAAAGAGCTATTTTCATTGATTTTAGAGGAAAGAACTTCCGAACATACAAATTCCACCCTTTTTTAGATTCTCAAAGTGCTATCATTGTTGGAAGTACAAGTGTGGAATGGAGTCCACATCGAATGCAATAGCAAAGGAGAGGATAAAAAAATTATACATTATTCACACCCAAATTCAAATGGAGGAGAGGTATGATTATTGGTTGTTCAAGAAATCAACAATGATCATTTCGGATTTTTTTATATGCTTGATTGTAGATGGTATGGATCAAAATACAACTATGATACCAAAGCTGAGACAAACAGTGAAGAATATCGAATCTCGATTCGTGAAAACTCATCTCTGTGGTGTCCTAGTATATGGAATTGGTTTGTGTGTAGATGTGTGGATAGATGCTCACCACAAGCACAATAGCAATCAAGTCATGACATCTGTGATGAACATGATATGTGACGTAGAGCAAAGAAAAAGATCATTGCCATCGACGTTGCAAATCCAAGCCGATAACACCACAAGGGAGAACAAAAACATTTACATATTTGGCATGTGTGCATCATTAGTAGGACTTGGCTTCTTTAAAGAAGTGCATCTTTTTTTTATAGTGGGGCACATGCATGAGGACATTGATTAAAGATTCAGTGTAATCTCAAACGTCTTGAAGAGATAAGACATAGATACATTGGAAGAGATGCTACAATTGGTGAAGAGAAGGACGTTATATATAAAGGCTTTCGTAAGCGCTTGCAAACTTGAGTACATTTGCGATTGGAAGACATTCATTACTCCTCATCTGCAACGAGGAGGAGAACAATTGACAAGTATAACATTTCCACACCATATGAGGTTTTACATGGAGAGTAGGCTGGTTTGTGTGCAACATGAACATTTCAACTCAAATGAGTGGGGCCCTAAAAGAGGACACTTGTGTTTGCACTCGTTACTAAGTAGGGAAGAGAAACCGGGCCTCACTTAGGTTTTTGCAACTAATCAAAGAAAATTGAAAGCATTAGACGAATTCATTGCTTATAAGAGAAAGTTAGTTTTGAGAGGGTTTGATTCAATCTGGAACTTAGAAATTGTGGACAGAACAGAAGAATTTAAGGAGTACTTGGAAGAGTTTCTGCAACAAAATTGAGTAGCCATTAGTGATTTACCATTCTAGCCTAGCGAATTTGATAACAAGAATGAAGATAACAATGTTGTGCCAAATGTGGGAGAAGGAAATATACATTCAAGTCTAGTAATGGATATAGATGCAAATATTAAAAGAACTGCAGCCGTAGATTTGATAATGACAACAATGCCTAATCCACAGAGGAGGTTTTTTTTGGTCCACGCAGAGATAGACCCGTACAGGAAATTTCAAGAAGACTGATAAGAAGGAGAAATACGGGCAGATGAACTAAGTCGGCATTTGTAGTAAAAGATGTAGACAAAGATCCTTTCCCTCCATTCAATTCAAAAGAGGACATTGTTGTAGGGCAGTTTGTAGCTCTTACTATAGAATTGAGCGAAGTATGAAGAGGAGTCCCTTTCTATTTAGGGAAGGTATTGGAGTGCGGTCAAGGGAAGTGAATCTCAAAGATGAAGGTTCATATGGTATTGGCCTACTATGAGACCCAGAACACATGATGAACTAGAAAGTAACAACATGAGGTACACGAATTGCATGGAATCTACATAGGAACCGTTTGGTGAAAAAGTAGCTTGGATTGACAAGGAAGCCGCTATATATTCATAGATGGATGTTCCTTGTCAAGGAAGAAGTAGTCACATTGTACGTTCAAGCATTACAGTACATGGTGTGCAAATAGAGCAAACAGTAATCATTCCTATAGAGGATAAACCACATCTTCTAGAGTACATGGCATTGCAAATGGAGGCACTAGATGACCAATGTTTGCAAAATGATTTGAATATGTATTAGAAGAGTATCATGTTATGTAGTGCACTTTGGACATTGTAGTTGTAGGTATTTCCATATACTTTAAAGATGTGCAAAGAAATTCTCTTTCTAAATAATGTAAAGTGAAAAGTACACAAGGTTTCCATGAATAAATACAAAAGTTTGAAGCATTTTGATGAAAATTCAATGAACTATTTATCCTACAAAGTGTGATTGTTGTTTTTGGAACTCCCCTCCTAGCTTCCTATTTGAAATTGTCATTTTTTCATGGTGTATAATCCAAGTGCAAAAATGTCTAATTCGGTGTTAATTAGGTGATTCTACACTATTTGTTCTTTCACGAAATTGAGTATCCCTTTAAAATGCCTTGTTGATGAATTCCACTTGAAAATGACTATCATAACTTACCTACATTAGAGCAATTGAAAGGCAATAACTTTAAATTTTCAAGGGTTTACTAAGTAATGCAAAGTTTCATTGATGTTTAAAGAGTTTAATGATAAAGAATATTTGGTATCTATTATCACCAAGGTGATTGTCTCATTTCTATTTTGTGTAAGCAATATCAATTAATGGTTACCTTAAGATTAATTTATAGGTGTAGCTTTGTAGATGTAATATTTTAGAGTTAAACTTAATATGAAATGAATGTGGAACTTGTGCACAACAAGACATTCCAAATGCCTAAAGTAGTGGCTCCAAAATATTTGGACATTTCCTTTAACTTGAAAACAGATTTTGAATGGAGTCTCCAATGCCTTGAATGCAACAACCAAAATAAAATGTACCTTATTGAGAGTTCGATTTTCACAGCAATCAATTGTTGCAATCCCAAATTGGGAGAGGAGTTTCTATATGAGGTGAGTTAAGGTAGTGTGCTTTTAAAGCAACCATTTAAGGACTGATCCACCTTTTTTTTATAGGTTTCTCGAGAACAGAAATATTTTTAGATTATTTTTCAGAGAAAGAAAAATAAATCTAGAACTTAATACAAGTGGTTTTATATTTTTTCAAGTATTTTTAAATTACTTATAAATTTCCAAAGATTTGATCATAGACGCCAATTTGTGATAAGGGAAATTTAACAAATTCTGGAATTTTTAAATTCCATAAATATGAATCCCGGAATTTAGGGTTTAGGTGGTTATCAATTTTTGTTGGTCACTATTGACCAACTACAACATAACGTCTTGCAAATCTATACTTTTCTACCCTATATACTACATAATAATACCTGTATGTCGGCTATCCACCAATATTTTTGTTGATGTCTTCAAGTTTCAATCAAGGCTTCTGGCAGTGTCTTCGAAATGTTTTTTGGGTCCATAAGTCTTGAATAACTCCATAATTTATTAAATCGCTAATTGACCATAGGTCTCCCCAAATCTATTCACTTGCAACTTCTAAAGAGATGTGAGGAAATCAAAGACAATAATTGACTCTTGCAATGAAATTTTTTTTCCTGATTCATTCAATGATAGGAGTAGTACATTTATGGATCACGGATCACCTCATCTCCATTCTCCAATTGATAATAGGAGCAATTTGAAGGAAACAGGCACTTTTAGAGTAGACTACCTTATGATTCATATCCAAGGTGGTGATTGTTGTAGCACGGGAAAGCAAAAATCCTTCTCTAAGGCTCAATATTTCTTAAAAGAGGCCTTAAAGTGACTCAAGTATCGTTCCCACGAAGATCGAATTCCTAGGTTCACAATTACCGAAAAATGGTAGAGTGATGGTCACGAAACACAAAAACCCCAAGCAAAACAATAGACCGGAATTCTACTTGGTCTCCTTGTTTTCTTGGACAAACACGACTGGATTCCTCCGGTCCAACAATTACTAGTACACGTTAGACCGGATCTTCCCGATCTAACAACACTGACCGGATCTGATCTGGTTTATCACCCACTTGTTTATCACATAGACTCTCTAACTAGTTGGTTTCCTACCCCACATTTTTACACTACCCCGTAACTCTCCCAACACTTCTATTCACATACCTCTAGTAGTTTTCCGTATTTACGTTTTACAGACCGTAACCAAGATCCTCGTTTCCACAGATCTAACCTTAACCTCTAGTATTCACATCTGGTCCAGATCTCTACTTGTAACCATGTCGAGTTTAACCTCTAAACGAAGAGGGATTTGCTAATTGGGATTCAAGAAGGAAGCTTAACTCCTACCCTCCGATTTTAAAGTGTCAGAAGTTTCACTATGTGATCAAACTTTCAAAAATAAACTTTCAAATCCTACAAATGAGAAACAGACCGTCCTCACAACTGGAAAGGAAACACAGTCATGTCCAGCATGTCACGCAAGCCGGTCTAATTCCTCCTAACCAATGCTACAACGACAGCCTACTAAGTTAGTCCTAAATCCGGTCTGAACTAGCGGGGACCAAAGGGGAAACGAACACAATGGAGGCGTACTAACCCTTACTTCTTCCGGAGAGTACCCTTCCTCCGTACTTCTTCTGAGTCCATTCCTAGTCCACACTAGAGATCCCTTCTGCCTCTATCCACGTACACTAACCCAATACTGGACCGGATAAACTCAGCATCCGGGCACACCTTGTATCCACTTACACTCACTTTCCAATCTGGACTTCTAAAACAAGGATAAGTGCCAAGTACACACAACTATGATTTGTTCAATCACTCCAAGAGCGAACCCTCAGGTACTCATGAATATAAGAAAATAAGATAAAGATGCACACCGGGACCAAGCAAGTCCCGGATTTAAATACTAAACTACTCCCTCAAAATCCTATCCTAAAAGTATCCTATCAGCCAATCAAAGCCAAACACATTTCATTCCCTTACTACCTTCTAACCTTGTTGACTTTCACTTAAACTCCCACTACTTCCGCTAAAAGTGGATCTCAGATCCTATAATTACGGACCCGGTCACTTTTCCAACTGCTAGTGGCCGTGTCACTCAAAAAGTAAACTTCCTAATTTTTAGGCTTTCACCACCCTATCCTCAAAAATTTACCCTAAGTAACTTCTTAAGTTCTCAACTTCTTCGCGGACGGCTTCTTTACGGTTCCGGTCTTCTAACCTTGGTGTGTCTTACCCTGGGCGGCGAGCTTCTTTTTCTTGGTTACTGCAGCCTTGGTCGCCCGAGTCTCTGCCAGTGTTTGATTCGGGTCAGAATATGGCTCCGAGTCTTCCTCAGTTCCGAATTCTTCATCCTCGTCCTCTTCTTCTTCCTCCTCGTCATCGGCCTTGGGAATTGGCCTCTTCTTTTGTGCTGACATAATTGGAGGCTTCTTCTTCTGTATGGTTGGTGTAGGCGGAACCTTGGCCCTAGTACTCTGAGGAGTAGTTTCTTTAATTATTCCCCCCTTCCCGGATTCTCGCCCCTGAGATCCGGTCTTCCTTTCCACCCTCGACCCGGATTCACTTTCCAAAGCTAACTTGAGTGGGGTGGAGGGAAATACCTTTTCCTTCTTTGTTGGAGGGGTTGGAGAAATTGGAGATGATTCACTTAGGTTGATAAACTTGCTGCTTAGCCCTGGTTTGGGTATGGTCTTCTTCTCGGGCGGTTTTGGTCTAGATTTTGTCTTTTCTTCATTTGCGGCCTTTACCTCCTCCGATGCTTTCTTCGCCTTGCCTGTTGTCTCCACTTCTCTGGTCTTCTTCTCCTCAGCAACCTTCACTACTTCTGCTGCATTGAGAGCAATGTCTATTACTTCCCCTAGTAGGAAAGTCATTTCTCCCTTAGGCTCAGGCGCGATGGGGAAGCTTGGTACGTCCTCCACCTTGTCCTTCACCTGAACTTCTTTTGCGGGTACCGGAAGGGGTGCTGGTGCGAGTTCCGATTCCAGTTCCGGTTCCTACTTCCGCTCTCTTTGTTCTTCTACCTCCTTCATTACCTCGTGTAGTGGCTCTACCATTGCCTCCATCTTGTGATGGTAGGACACTAGGGCCATCATTAGGTTGGCTGGAATCTACTTTCCAGTCTCCATCATCTTTTCGTCAAATAGCATCGCTTTGTTGATGACTTCGCCCGGATTGCCGATGAACTCTCGGATCGCCTGAAGATTTTCCGAGGCTGTGTTGGTAAACCTCTTCTGCTGGTCTAGTTCTTCTTTCTTCTCCTCCAGCTCCTTCGTTAGCCGGTTCACCTTACGTGTGGCCTCGCTCAACTCTCTTTTCACTGCCTCTTTCAACTTCCAGTCCAGTTGGGAAACAAGTTGCTGCGGTTGATTGATCCTCAATAGTTGGCATAGCTCTTGGATTGTCTCTTAATTCTTCCTGTACTGGACCCAGAACTCATTGAGTTCCTTCACAATCCGACCCAGAGGATTCTGGTTCCAGACTAGATCAACACCCTTACTTCCCTCTCCTATTTCCGGGTCTTTGTCCTTTCGATCCTGCCTCCTCCACTGTGACTTAGTTTCCTCGACCTGTAGAGTATCTCTACTTACATCGGCCTCTGAATCTTCCTCTTCCTGCCTAGCTTCTTCATCCGGGTTTTCTATTTCAAATTCCGACATGGCTTTGGTTGTATCGTATGAATCTAGTTCTCTATTCGTAAGCCAGCCATGAGTTTGGTACAAGTGATAGAGGAAAAGGGTTATAGGGGAAGGTTTAGACTTCCCTATACCCCCTACCAACCTCTTTATTTGATCTCTCACCACTACTTCCCAATCTATTTTCCGGTCATTCGACAGTGTACCAAAAATAATGTTTGTCAGGGTGACCGTAATCCTATTCGGCCGCTCTGGACTGAGGATAGCTGCAAGATACTTCATCAACCGCTTCTCCCTAACGTTTATACATTCCGCTACAGGAAAGTCATCCTTCTTCGTGGGAGGATTCTAGAACTTACCAACAAAGAAACGGTCCGTCTGCGAAGCCGGTCCTTTGTCCGTCTTCTTAAAATCGTATGTTTCTCGCCATAGCGCTAGAGTCCAGTCCTCGGGTTGGCTCCTCGACGTCCCCTTCAAACTCCATGCCCAGGCTAGAAAGCCTTTACATCCCATCTGCCAGAGGTCCTCTTTTAGCTCCGCTTTCTCTTTTGGATCAGTCGGTACTGCCGACTTCACCATGCGTAAAGACACTACTACCTCCTCTCTCACTATCGTGGATTGCTTTCTCTAAAACTTATCAGTGACCGGAATCACTCTTTGAGGTTTCAAAATTACTAGCGCTCTAATCTTCTCACTCCACTTAGGGATCCTCCTCAAGAGTCGTTCCAACAGAACACTTCTAATTCTAATGCTCATTTGTGAATTTGTAAGAGTGCTCTCCTCTTGAGACCTATCTTCCCCTAATTTAGACCATAAACTAGAATGGATGCGCTCATAATTCCTCCTTCTTCTAACCTATGAAGACACCGCGGATGCACTTTACAAACCTCTTCTTAAAGCAGCTTTTAAGTAAAAGGAGGTCTCAGCCACTTGCCCCTTCTATTTTAATTTTCTAGGGCTAACTTCATTCACATGGGACCGTTACAGGTGACCGTTTCCTAAAAAATAGACCTGCTCTCGAGTGCGGTCTAAAACTAGGTAGGCACCCGTTATGCCCGGATTGCCTACTATCCGTTTCCGTTTTCCGGTCCTTTATTTTCTTCCGTTTTCCGTTTTCTGATAAAACTCACTCCGCCCTACTCTTGACCTAACTATCCTGTTTCCGGGTTTTCAGTTTCCGGTCTCCGGTTACTTTTGTTAACACTATTATCTATTCTAGAGTAACCCTATTCCGGTATCCGGTTCCTAACTACTTACGGTCTATTTTTCTAAAGAAAAACGAAAAAAAAATAGGGAATAAGGAATTCTAATTCCCTTATTTCCCTTCTAAACCTAAAAACTAGATTTCCGTGCTTCCACAGTGATTGTCAATGTTTTTTTCATAAATGTTTTAATTAATTTTTTCATTCATATTATCTACAATATATATTAGAGTTAATTGTAAAGGTTTCTATAGTTTGTAACATGAGGGTCAAGAGAAGGTTTAATTAAAAATAGTACAAAAGAAACACAACACCAAACACCATGAGACT
This sequence comes from Climacium dendroides, assembly GCA_950106755.1. Classification (NCBI taxonomy): domain Eukaryota; kingdom Viridiplantae; phylum Streptophyta; class Bryopsida; order Hypnales; family Climaciaceae; genus Climacium; species Climacium dendroides. The sequence continues at coordinate 21,320,651 of OX467092.1, read as the reverse complement.
CTAATTTTGGTGCTTCAAGAAGTTTCATTGTGTATTTTTTCCAAATTCTGTTGTGTAATTGCAAATTCAATAGTTCCATCACCCATAAAGCTTGTTAATGTCATCTAATATTTATAGATGTCTCTAGGTGAAAGTTTTGAATTCACTTGTCTTTCAATTTATTCAATCAATCCAAATCCTTTTAGACATCTTCGAAAATCTCAAGTTTTTATTATATTTTGGACACCCTTACAAAGAATGGTGATTTGAAGACAAGTCATTATTTTCTAATTACTCATGATATTTGCTACTCCCTCTATACCAAAATAAATCCGTGGTTTCTTTGAAAAGGCTAAATTAACACGTAATGTACTCTTGGTTGTACAGAAATGCATAGTTCTTGTACTAGATTCTTATCTATTCCAATTTCTAGTAGGAGTGAAAGTTTTGAAGTTAAAAATCAAGCAAAACATGTTGAAAGTAAGCACCAAAATTATCAGTTTCTCCTATTTTGCATCTTGCTCTATTACAATGAATTCAAATCAATTTCAATCAAATCATGTGCATTCAACTTTGAGGGTTTCCTATGATTCAACTTAGAAGACTTGGTGTTAATCAACTTTGATTAATTGTTGTCAATGAACTTCAATGAGCTTGTCATGAAAGTCCTATCAAAACTTGTAATTCAACTACAAGTCAATCTGGTGATTCAACTTTGATCAACTTTAGTGATCCAACATTGCTTATAGATACCATCAAGCCAACCTAGCATTTCATTTCTATGAACCATTTAAACATCAAATTAATTTGGGATAACGAATATTTAGAAACCACATATTTATTCTTGAACATAGGGAGTATTTACCAATTGGTTTTAGATTGGGACCAATATATAAGTTGATGTTATTGGCACTAACAATGTCATATGTTTAATCCCTTAACCCCTAAAGGACCATTGTCCCTTGGGGGGACAAATTGGATTTAGGGCAGGTACCTATGGACTGAAATTTTGTCATGATTTTTTTTTTTAAATTTGAAGATAGAAAAATTGATGAGCTTTGTGGAAATATAATTTTTTTCACATTTGGTGCCCAAAAACAAAAGTTATGACCAAATAAGCTCAAAGTAGGGGACGGGGGGCAGTTCGGGCAGCAAAAAAAAATTTGCAAAATTTTGAATTTTTCTTTTTTGGATTTTTTTTCTTGTAGATTATATTTTTGTTTGCATGGGAAGCTTTGATTCATTCCATTTGGACTTATTATGAGAAAATTATGGACAATCTTGTTTATCATGCAGTTAGAGCATCTTCCTGAAAAAATAACTTATAGAATTCATTTCTGAATGCAATTTTTACAATTTTTCTGAATTTTTTTTTAAGGTGGGTACACCCATTATGGCGCAGTGCCTTAAAGCACATCCTAAATTAAGCTCTTAAATGGTATAGTTATCTACTAAAAATTGTCAATGACTAAATATGGTGGTTCATCAAAGAAACATTGGCCATTTTGATATTGGTGACATGCTTCTAAGCTCACATCACATGTTAATTTGTTTCTCTGACAAGGTAATCTTTCTTTTATTTTTCTATGAAACACATGGACAATTCCCATTGATTATTGACAAATTTTTCTATTGCTTGTTGGTTACTGATTTGGTTTTTTTTTTTTCATTGTTTTAATCATAATTGCAACTCATTTCTTTTCATTTTGAAACCTTAGGAGGGGAACTTTGTGCATGTGACTGCTGATTTTTAGTGCAGCCTATGAGCGCTTTTGAATACTCTACTTCCAAAACTTTGTACCCCTACTATGGTATCATATTTGTCAAAATCTGATTTTTTTTTGGTGCATTTTTTTCTTTTCTACACATCTCTTTACAATCTTGTATTCACTATTATCTACTTAACCTTCAAATTACTCACAGCCCAATTTGTGACGCTTTTGGGTGTATCCACCTTACATGATTTTTTTTGCTTGCTAGAACAATCTCACCATTGGGATTAGTGCATTTTAATTCCATCTTAAAGATATTAATAATTTAGATTTTCCTTCATTTCTTATACCTACTTCTACTTAACAATTTTTTTAAGCATGAAAATTAATTTTTTTCTTAAATTTTTTTTCCCCTAGACTCTCAACTCAATTTCCCACAATAAATATTTAAAGCTCAAAACTCTGTAGTGCAAAAAATTTAAGTTAAAAAAGTTCAAAGTCAAATAATCCAGCCCCGCAGGGTGCTGAAAAATTTGTTTTTTTCACTTTAAACGCAAATATCTTTTAATCTATGTGGTCAAAATTTCTGAAATTTTTTCCACACATTTCCATACTAGTAAGGTATAAGATCCTACGGTTGGATGTAAAAAAAAAATTCAAATTTTTTTACTCTTTGCTACAGAAATGGCAGTTTTGAGTGTTTTTTGGTAGAAATAAGGCCTTGGTCCTTTAGGGGTTAAGTTCTTTCATGTTTAAAGGCCCCAAACTACTTCAAAATACTTGTTCTCAAAGCAAGGCTATATCTTCATCTATATACATATTTTTAATAAATCCAACCATAGAATCTTTTGTTTAATTTGTTCAAGTACATTATATAATAGTTTTAAAATAAATATCCTCATTGATTGTAAGTTCAATGTGCTTAAACTTCAAAATATAGGCTTTTCTAGCCCTTCCAAAAGATAAAGTGTTTTTTTTCAACATTTTCAAAAAACCCTATATATCCCATAATTTATGTGTTTTCTTCAATGGATTGAAAATAAAACTACTATTATTTTTTACTAGAAATTGAAAACTACTAATTCCAAAGGTGAGATTGTTCTAGTAAACAATAGATATCATTTTTTTTTATTTGAAACTTTCTAAAATTGACTCCAATAGACAACATTTTATGTTTTTTTCTACCTTTAATTTGCACAAAATAAAACTCCTCATTACTTTCACCTCATTATTCAAAATTGAGTGATTCAAATGATTTTAAGTAGGTATGAATTTTTCCAATCGAGAAATAGTAATTCATATTTTAGATTATATTTTTTGCTACCTATTTTGACATTGAAATTGAAAAAATCCTTATAACTTTTGCGGTTTTTATTGGAATGATGTGAAACAAAGTTTCACACATACTTTAGGATGATTAGCAATCATCCTAAAATTTCATGCAAAAATTCCAAATTCCAAAGTCAACAAAGCCGGCTTGAGTTGTCAAAAAACCCAAAGTGGTCTCCTTAGTTTTGTAAGGTTTAACTATTTAAATCTCACCTGTGTCAAAGGTATGGTTATGTGCAAATTTTCAAGTCCTAAATGTTTCAATGTGGAGGTGTATTTGAGTGTTGGGATTGATTTTGAGGTCTTGAAAATAACATTTGGTTGCCAATGTAAGCCAATTTTTATAACCTTTAACATTGATGTTTCATGTATCTTAGCTATGAGTGTTAGAAATTTTGGTGTAGTTTTTGGTACTATCCAACATAGTGTATCCAAGCTCTATTTGTATTGAAATTTTTGTAAGTGAGTCCAATTTTCAAATTTTTTGGTATATTCATTGGCACCAATAACATATCTCTAAACTCTATTTGTATTGGATTAATTTGAGGGAATATAATTTTCAATTTTGAAAAATGTTGTTGTAGCTATTGGTACTAACAAGTTTCACACATATTGAAATTTTTGTAAGTGAGAATGTTTTTGCCTAAACATTTTTATGTTTTTCATCTCTAAAATCAACTTGTTTTTGTTGCCAATCTAGGCTACTATTTTGATTCATTTGCTTAGCAAGGTTGAAAATTTTGGAATCTAATTTGTTAAATTGGATACTCCCAAAAGTCCCCTCTAGTCTTTAATTCAACTCAATTGACATTCTTAGGGTGTTTTTAGATAATGATCTAATTATTGTCTCATTGGGACTTCATTTTATTTGATGTCGGTTTTGCCTTGTTGGTATTGAAAGAATGAATCCCATGGTGACAATGTATTGAAGACCTAATTAGCCCAGATTCTATACGACACTAATTTAGCTTCATATTAACCTTCATTATTGGTTTTCTTTTGTAATTAATCTCAAGATCCTTTAATTTCCCATTCATACCTAGACCAATCTAAAATATGTCAAATCTATAATTGCAATTGATTATAGTTGATTATTTTCCTTTATTTCAAAATTAAAATGAGTTTGTTTAGCAATATAAGCAAACAATAAAGGACAATCGATTTCTAATCAACATGGAATATATTAGAAATTCAAGGACTATTTGTCTAGAGTTCTAACTTATAATTATGAGGTCTAAGAGTTTAAACTTTCTTGTTCTTTTCAGAAGAAGTGTTGTATATTTAAAGTCCTAATTATTTTATGACTTAAAGTATAAGTGGAATATATTCTTCACCATAAGTTTTATACTTTTATAGGTGCAAAATATCTTCATTTTATTCATGACATTTCTTGATGAAGTTGTTAATAGCAAGTCTTAATTGTCACCTTGGTTTACAAATAAAATTGCGGTTCTATAGTTAGGGCCATTATATTTTTACAAAATCGTATAATGGGAATGATTCCAATTATATAATTATACTTGGTGAATTCATAGGGCCTCTAATTCACATTTTAGACTTTTGTTGATTGAATTTGGTTTAATTATCACGACCTTTATCCACCTTATTTGAGTTCTTCGATCCTAATTTGAAATTATTTAAATAGTAGATAAGTCTTGTTGTTGTATAGTTCTCCTTCCATCCCGAAATGATCTTTTTGAATTTGAATCTCTACTTACTTCATTCGTTCTTGTTGAATTTGCTCTTGGAACTACCACCAACCTCTTGGAACCAACAACAACAACATATAAGCAAATGATTATTTTGGGACAAAAAAAAATTAAAGGGAATTGGAAAATCATTTTAGGAGGGAGGGAATAGTGAGTATCTCTATTTCTTTCTTAATCCACCCTAGAACACAAGTTTACTGAATTTGTGAACCATTCACTTGCCCTAATGCCTACTATATGTCTACTCATAAAAAAATTACATGATGATTACATTATTTGCAACATACATTAATAAAGTTCATATTCTCTACAACATAATGATCATATATATTTTGTGTGCTTTAACTTCTTCCATGTGCTCTTATGAGGAATCTCATTAAAATGGTGGTATTCCATATGCCATTTTTCCATTCATTTCCTTTTTTAGCTCTAAAGTCTAGGATTGGTGTAGATTTTAGGAAGCACGGTTTGAATGTAAAGGTGCCAAGTTTGTAGATTTAATGACCTTTTTGGTTTAGATTTCAATGACCACATGAAGTTATATACATCTCTGAACCGCACTTCGAGTACCGTAAATTCTGAAACCCTAAAACCCGCCTCATCCTCAATCCTAAACCCTAAACTACAGCAAGTCCTGCCCTCAAATGTTTTGGGTTTCATCGTTGTGCCAAACGATGAGTTCGACGACAGGGGGAAGTCCTGGTTGAGCGCCCACCCCGAAATTTCCTCCAACTCGCCGACAAACTCGCCGTGGCCGAGGTAGAGACACATAATTTACATCACCAATGAGTTTGAACAGCAAATTTGCTTACATTTTCTTAATTTGACCTTCGGGACAAGTGTGCAGTACAGTACGTCCTCCACTCCTCCCAGTCTCAAACTCGCGGGAGGTCGCTCACGCTACCACTGGAAACATGGGATGAAGAATGTGCCAGTCCAGTCCACCATATATTTGTCTAGATTGTGGCCCACACGTACAAGCTCATATTGAATCCCAAAAATGAAAAGTCTAGCTGCACGGAAGGTGGATGGATCGAACTACACCAATTGTAGGACCATATATCTTCTATGAACAGTTCAGTACATTCTTCATCCTGAGGATCCAATTTGAGCTTGGCAATGCCAAGCCCCAATCCTTGGAAGTCCTGAACTTGGAAATGACCAAAGAAAGCCGATCAGTCAGAGAGACCGTAGATTCGTGGACAGTGCGCGTACTTTCGAATTAGTGTAGTCTTTAAGAATTAGAAGTAGAACACACTATTGAAAGAATGCCATGACCTGGAACCATGTCCCTACTTCCAGTAAACGGAAGTTTCAACTCAGGCTTCGTCGAATGAACTGTTTACGTAGTGCACAGCAAGTTGCGTCGTTGCTATAAATTTGCAAATTAATAACAGCTATACTAAGCCTGCACGCAACTTCCACTAAATACACGGCGAAGATACTGTACTGGCCGGGGGGGTTGTCTCATTACCCAGGCGGTTTTTCCGCAGGTGTGGAGAATACTCTGGCATTCTTTTAGAATTTTCCACCCATGATAAAATTTGGAAATTTTTAATTCATATTTGCAACCAGAGGTCTTGAAAAAAAGCTCCGAAAGGTGTTGAAATACAAAATTAGTGCGGCTCAAAATACGGGGCAATTACTCTTGGCAGGGGCAATATGGGGGTCAAACCCACGTGGCCTCAGTACGTACATACAATAATGCGAAGTAAGGTAGTCTGCTCTTAGATATTAAACTCCTTGAAACAATTTTTTGAAAATTTTTGTAGGAGGAATAATAGAATTGGCATCTAGAAACCCACGAGGACGTTTCATTGTATTAGTTTCTGAAGTTGAAAAGAAGTGGTCACCAACACTATTGGTACATTGAAGTAAGCAAAATTTTGACTATGTGTTAGTGGTCGCCTTTTTTTAAGCAGGGGCCGGCTTCTAGAGCACAATACCATCGTTACCTTACGTTACCTTACGTCAACAAGGAAGCCGAGAGAGAGCTACATTCCTTTCTCTGACAACTCTCACCTGATGACGCCCGAAATTTCTGCCTTCTCTAAAAACCACTAGAGCCAACACATGCTTTTTATACAAAACATTTCTGACAGAACTCGAATTTTCTCGACCTTGCATCACGAGAATGAAAAGGAGTGTCAGTGCATCTTACAACTCTGCAATACCGCAACGAGACCAGATCCAACAGTCTAGGAATATGAAGTAATTCAGACTTTGTCGTAAACCTGCGTTTCCTGGCCATGCAGTGCAAACATGAAGCCCACAGCATCAGGAAACCAAAAGCTAGCTAAGGCTGGCCCCAAGGTTTAAATGAGAGAATTGGAGAAGTCTGTCATCACAAAATATAGGTTGGGTTGCAATGGCGTTGAGTGTGAGCTCCGAGTCCAGTGTTGTGAATGGGAGCTTCTATGGAGTGATCAATCCAGCTGCTTGGCGCCCTGGAAGCTCATTTGAGTATGGAACTTTGTGTGTTTTGCTGGTGTCGACGTTGCTGGCGGTTTCTTATTTTCGAGCTCAACAGGGAACGTCTTCTGGTCGTCTGCCTCCGGGACCGACTCCGTGGCCTGTGTTTGGCAACCTGCTCGCCTTGGCCGACGGCATGCCGCATGTCGCTCTCATGAAGCTGGCTTCGAAGTACGGCGGCATCATGCATCTTCGCTTGGGTAAGGCGCAGAGATTCAACCTCCTTCGATTAGCCTTTCATTTTTTGAGCTGTGTGTCTGTTTCTTCCAGATTGTTTTGCAAGTTTGCAGATTTGTAGATCGAGCAGATGTGAACTACGCTTCAGTTAGCGATTGTACAGTATTATCTTCTTGTACAGTACACTAGAAAGAATTGTTGCAGTCGTTTGAATCCCCGTTTGCAGTACTGCGAAACTCGTAGAGAATGTTATTTTTTCACGATGGTAGATGATTGTACATATCATGTGACAAAATATGCCTTGCTTCTAGCTAGCTGACACAGACTCTGAATCTTGATAACTTGGGCATGTTTGTGCCAAAGAGTTTGGCACACTCATGGCTGGTCACCTACTCGGGAACTGTTCAAATGGAACTCAAGGCTCAAATCTGCACTGTTTGCTTCTAATGAGTTTCGGGCTCGATAGGAAGAGCAGTTGTGCATGAGGCTTGAGCAAGGATCAGCAGATCAGATTATACGATTGTCTGTTCGACTCCCAGACTCTTATTTGATTTCGTACAACTTCTAGATTGATAGATGGATTATAAGTCAGACAGAAAATACTTGTTTGTCCAGACTGAGCGTATGAATTTTTTATATACGAATAGTCAAATCCTTACTGAATGGAACTCAGGGACCAAATCTACGTTTTTTTCTAATGAGTTTTCAGATGATTTTCTGAGTTAGTTCTTGTGATTGTGAGTAATATACTGTAAATTTCCGGGATTGAATACATTTCGAGAACTTGACACTTGTATAACGCATTCCAACCAAAATAATATATATACCTTGCTGGCACATACTCTGAATCTTGTCGCAAACTCTGAAAATCTTGACAAGTGAATGACTTTTTGACACAGGATGGTTGATGCTTTGGGGGAACTAAGCTTAGCTTAATAAGTTTGCTTTTGTTTTTCGAGCTGATTCTTAGTGGTGCTGATGTTCATTTGAATGTATTTTCTCGGGGGGGTGCCAGGGTCAGTACCATGTGTGATCATTTCCACTGCCGCCGCCGCCAAGGAAGTGTTCCAAACGAACGACGTGAGCTTCTCCTCTCGTCCCAAGGGGCTCTACTTCGAAGTGATCTCGGACAACTACAAGACGCTGGTGCTCACTCCGTATGGACCCTACTGGCGCCAGCTCCGGAAGTTCAGCAGCAGCGAGTTGTTCTCGCCCAAGCGCCACAACTCGTACCGAGGCTTGCGAGAGGAGGAGCTCAAGAACATGATGGCCAGTCTGCTGGAGTCTGCGCAGAAAGGGGAGCTTGTCAATGTGAAGAGCTGGCTTTACGAATGCAGCGCGAATGTCATGACCCGGATGCTGATCAACAAAAGGTTCGTGGATCTCAACTCGTTTCTTAGTCAATTTTTTTTGTTTTTTCTGGTGGCAGAGCGACTGGCAACCTGGAATGTATGCTTGTGAGGAAAAAATGGATTGAATCATTCAGATGTGCATGTTCATCCACAAAATTATTTATCATCAATAGCTTTCATCCAAATATTGGCAAACCTAGTGTTTTTTGAGAAGGGTTTGACAATTTCATCCATTTTTTCAAACATTTTCAAACATTTTCTCACTATTACAGCATCCAATGATAAAAGTTTGCCAAAAGAATTTGACTATTTCTTACACACTTTTTTCAAAAAACATCAATTTCTCTGAATTATTAAACTTTGTTTGTTTACATTGTTTGAGTTTCAAATAATTAAGGAGCATGCCTTACAATAGAGACTCTCTTAAGTAATAAGGGCGGGCTTCGATGTGAAGTCGGAGCCTGCCGATCATCGCTCAAATGGGTGTTCCTGAGAAACGGGGAAGCCCATTTTACTGATGATCGGCAGCTCCACCGGAGCCGACTCCACATGAAAGCCCGCCCTAAGGGTCGGGACGAGCTAACAATATGCGCTTCGGAGAGGTTCTACTGTATTTGTTATTGCGTGCCCTGTTTAGTTGCTCATCTGGGTTTTGTCACATGCCCGCTCCATGATTTACTTGTTTCTGACTTGTTCCTTTTTAGAAATACTATTTTTTCTGATCTACTTCACTTTTTCTGTCTACTTTGTAGGGGTTCCAAATAAGGAGCATGCCTTATTTATCATTGAAGCATAGAGTGTCTGTATGGTTGTCATGAAGTCATTAGACTTCCAAATATTTAGATGTAAGATCACTGATGAAGTAAATATTGCTCCAAATAAAGTGCCCCATCACTAGATATGCCAGGTATATATTCCAATTACTGTTTTTTTATGTATCAATCTTTTTTTTTTGCCTCAAGGCTAATTAATGTGTAACTGCAAGAACTTTGTGTAAAATCACCCCTGGTTAGGTTATGACTGCTCAGAACCAGAGCAAATCTTGCTTCATCTACCAGTTCAAAGCTCAGAATTGCTTACGATTTTGATTTTGTTGAAGTGATTTAAAATTGCATGCTTTCGAAACTGCAGGTATTTTGGCAAGGGAGGAGCTCCCCAAGAAGAGAAGGAAGATTTCGAGCGTCTGATTTCTCAAATGACGAGAGTGGATTTTGCCGCGGTGATCAGCGACTTCATTCCGAGTCTGACGTTCCTGACGAAGCTGCAAGGCTACAACCGGATCTTCAAAGCCATCCGAGACAATGCGATCCAGATTGGAGGCAAGATGTTGGAAGTGGAGAAGCACCGAGAGCGGGCCAAGGAGAGGGAGCTTGGCAAGACGACGAAGGAGGAGTACGTGCCTGATTTTGTGGATATGTTGTCCAAGGAGCCTCTGGATGATGGGAAGCCGTTGCCTGACAACGAATTGACCCTGGTCCTCTTGGTAAGAAAGAACGCAACACTTCCTTTTTCATGGGATGAATTCTCAAACATTGATAAGTTAATCAATTATCTTGTTGGCACAGACACTGATTCTCGACAAGTGTATGCCTTTCTGATACCTTGATTCTCAGCACTCGAGAAAAGAGCGGAAGTCAGGGACCAATAACTCTCCACTATGCGAAGTTTCCTTCTAATGAATGCATAAACATTACATTGGTCCCTGAGTCCAATCCACTGGTTCATAGTGTATATCAAGTCATTACAAGAAAACTTTGACACCAATATCTCAACACCTAGGAGAAGTTAAAATGGAAAACAGACAGATGTTCTTTCGTGTTCAAAGTCCATTTCTAGTGTATCCCAGTGTATCCTACTCTATCATCACTGCACATTGACTACGAAATTCTGCCAACATTCCATAGCTGCACAATTTTTATTCCTCCTGTGACGCTGTGTGTTCCAAGAACTTTGTTACGACTGTACCCTGCACTGAAGCGTCGAGCATGCATGTGCTGAAGCAGATTAGGGTTAGGGTTTAGGGTTTTACGTTTTAGGGTTCCATTTGTCGCAGGAATTGACTTCCTGGTGCAGGAATTATTCAATGCAGGCACAGAAACAGGCTCCACCACCGTCGAATGGGCCATGAGCGAGCTCATATTGCAACCCAGATTACTGTACCAAGCGCAACTCGAGCTCGACACCATCGTCGGCCCCTCCCGCCTCGTCCTCGAATCCGACCTCCCCAATCTCCCCTTCCTCCAATCCATCATCAAGGAGACTTTCCGTCTGCACCCCCCTGCCCCTCTCGCCCCTCCCCGGGAGTCTCACCAAGCCACCACTGCTTACAATTACCACATCCCTTCCGGCACCCGACTCATGCTCAATTTGCACGCCATCCACCGGGACCCTGAAATCTACGAGAGTCCTCATGTGTTTAATCCACAGCGCTTTCTGGATCGTCCTGAGGTGAATCATCTGTCGGGGTTCGAGGATTATGAGCTCATTCCGTTTGGAGTGGGGAGGAGGATGTGCCCAGGGTTTCAGCTGGGGAATACGTTGGTGGGGTTGATGTTGGGGAATCTGTTGCATAGCTTTGACTGGGGGCTGCCGGAAGGGGAGGGGATTGAGAGCTTTGGGATGGGGGAGTCGTTTGGGATCACAGTGTGTAGGAAAGAGCAGCTGCTGTTGGTGGCGAAGGTGAGGGAGGGTGTGGTGTCGTGTTAGGTTTTCTTTAGGGTTTAGGGTTTAGTGGGTGGAGTTTGGTGAACTGAAGAGTGTGTTGTACATAACATTATAATATATTATTACAATAGAGGAGGTAAAATTTGGGGCTTCTTGGAAGGACGTGGTCCCTTATGACCAAGGTAGTCACCAAATTATTCTAATTATTTAACCAATAGGTGCATTCTTTGTATCTACAATCAACTTTGAAGTCAAACTTTACAACATTCTTAAAGTATGAAGTTTTATCTTTAATTGAAAAACTCATGACCATGTGAAGTAGGATTACTAAGTTTGAGTATATTTTTAGAATTGTACCCTAGAAATACGGGAGAAAATGTAGATGCTTGTTGCATTCACTTCAAGGTGTAACATTGAAAATAGGGTATGATTTCAATTCAACCTTGACCTTTTATAAATTTTGTATATTATTAACAAATATTGTTCTTGGTTTTTCCCTAATTTTATTGCAAAATAATGTTTACATGATTAAAACTAAGAGCTTTCCAACTCTCAATAATGTTTGTCAAAGAAATTTGCTTGACTTAAAGTGATCCTATGTTGATAACAAAATTAGAGTAGTTAGGGCTTGGTCGAAGATAATTCATAACTATGTGTTTATTTGTAATCTACAGAGTTGAGCCCTAAAACTTGGGGTACAATGCCTTTACCAAAAGAATTCAAAGATTGATTGCTATTGACCATTGATTAATTGATACTTAGCCCAACTTATTCAATCCCCAATTCTTAGCAGATGTGACATAGTTTTAATAGCATTATAGTTAATTGTAAAGGTCTCACCACTTTGTAGGAGAGGTGTCAAAGGAAGGTTTAACTAAAAATTGTACAAAAGAAACACAACACCAAAGTTAACTCCATCAAACCAAGTTTGGATGCTTGAGGGAGTTCTGAATTGTTTTTTTTATAAACTCTAGCTCGTCATTCCTTATTGCATACACTTTATAATTATCTCTATTGTAATGAAAACATATTGTGGATTACAAATGAGTTTTCTTCATTTTTTCTTCAAAAATTTATAGTAATTTTTAATTTTACAAAAGAAACTAATAAATTTCATGATAAATATTATATCTGTGATTTCATCTTTGAAAATTAAAAATTAAAAATTGTACTCACAAACAACAACAAAATAGTTCCTAGTTTATTCTTGTTAAGTTATGCTCACCTATAATTGTCCCCAATTACAATTGAACATGTTGACTATTATTAAACACAATTTTTTTTAATTATTAGATTGTATAGGCAACTAGAAGAGGATTTTATAATACTTTAGCATACATTATTTAGATACTACATAGATAAGTTATGAATTTTCAAAGTATTGTCTCCATCTAGGTGTATCAAGAAATCAACACTAGACTCTCATAGACTCTCATCTTTTGATTGTGTACATTTTTTGGAATCACTATCTATGGAAATGTGATCCTTTTGGATTTAAATGTAGGTGTTGCATTTTGGACAATGTTGATTGTGAATAAAGACCTTAGTAGTACAACCTCAACAACATTTACAAGAAGACTCCGTTGCATTAGAAATGAAATTTTTTCTTTAATTGGTTTGTTGGAACATGTTGAATTCTAAAGCAAACTCAAAAATACTTCCAAAACCAAGATGGAAATTTGTAAAGATGAAAACATGACCATTTGTTGGGATGAAAATATGATAAATGAAACCATAATATATCATATTGTATATTTAATGTATTTAATCACAATAAATGGTACTCTTATTGCACTTGACTATTCAAATTCAGTAATTTTGCTCAAATAAGTATTTCTACTGATACTCCTTCTTTATATTAAATATAGTGTTAGCAATGATCTTAAAAATAATTTATAATTTTCAATCCCCAAAGTGTTAGAAGTAGTCATTGGAGTAATTCGACTCCAATAGTATGTAGAATTGCTTTATTTTTTTACTCTTGAATCCATTTTTGAAGTTATCTCTAAAGAAATAAATTTTGCCTCAAATTCATCAAATTATGTTTTGTTTCATACATTTTATCATCATTTAATGAATTCATTATTGTACTATTGCAAATAATATGTTGACTTCTCCGATAGCACCCTAACCTTTTTAATAGCACTCCACCTAGTTGGCCCATAGGGTTCAAATTTGTCTTTTGAATTTATCTCTCAAGAAATAAAATTTTCTTGAAATTCATCAAATTATGTTTTGTTTCACATACTTACTAAAGTCAACATATTATTTGAAATCTAAAATACAATTTGCTTCAAATTCAACATCTAAATTATAGACTTTGGAATGTTCAAGGACTATTGCTGGTTATGAAATAGTTGCACCTTATTCTATTGAAATGAATTCTCTGTGTTCATTTTAGAATAAGAATTTGGGGATGTATATGATCTTTTATCAACTAGCCCAACACCTCTAGATTCTTTAGAGTTGAAATGACACGGTGTTGGGACAAAGTAAGGTGTGTCAATCTCATATTCGTCTAACATGAGTCCAATAAAAGCCACTAGGATCACTTGATTTATAGTATGTTTTCAAAAGTGAATATTAAATAATTTAGAGAATAAGTAGGTGCTTGTTGCTCAATGTTTAGAGAGTGGATATAGGAATTAGGTTACAGATTTAAAAAATTCACCAATTCAAAAGTTTGTCTTCTTATAACTTTTGCACATGATATTCAAATATTGTTTTGGACTATTGTATATTACTTTTGTTGCATTTTGTCTTCATATGATTATAATAAACAAGTACTTCATGATACACAATAATAGTTCCTAGACAAATTTACTTGGTTAACTCCTTAGCACTTTCGATGTCACAGTTCTGAACAATGCACAAAGAAGTTCTAGAGTTTTTTTTCAACCACATAACTTCTCATTCATTCAAACCAATGCTTGACTTTTAAAGAGATATACAAAGAAGTTATAGAGTTTTTTTCGACCACATAATTTCTCATTCATCCAAACCAATACTCGACTTTTAAAGAGCTATACTTTTGTATGACAAATTGGATGTATCTATACCTTAAATTTGGTTGTTTGTTTTGTTTTGTTTGTTACGTTGAGATCTTCCGGACTGTGCATCCTTTGCTTGCGTTCTTGGTACTGTTGGAAAGCTCTTGGCAAGAAGGGATGCATGGACTTTGTTTTGTGGCGTTTGAACCTATGGTGAGAAAGTTATTATGAACTAAAAAATTAGAAAATTACTTTTATTTTTGTTTTGATTGTGACAACGACACAGGGCACACTAGTATTCATAAAGATATACAATACAAAATATGCAAAAATTCAATAAAGGATTCTAGTACTAAGAACACGCCCACCTATATTACAAAAATGTAGGTTGGCATTTTGCAAGCCAGGGGAACAATGAGCCTCATTGGTTGTAAGCCGGGAGGCCAACTAGTGAGGTCATAAGTGATCAAATTTTTTTTGTAGTGATCATTTTTAGTTTTGACAATATTAAATTTTTTTATGATTGGATGAGAAGTTTCGAAAAGGGAACCACTTCTAATCCTTTGTTGTTTTGCAAGCCGGTGAGTGGCTTGCAAAATGGCCCCAATATGCAAGCCACCTTCAGCTTGCAAGCCCTCCCTTTTAAGAAGTCATCCGTTTTGCAAGATGGGTGGTGATGCTCTAACATCGGGAAAAAGCCCCCCATTGTTGCAGTACTGCTGCAGTATTGTTTCAATGTGTTTAACAGTATAGTACTCAAAGTATATTGTTGCAATACTGCAAACAATATTGTTTCAATAAATTTATAGTGCACCTATTGAAAATATATTGTTGCAATATTTTTTGCAATACTGCAACAATATGCTTTGAGTACTATACTGTTAAACACATTGAAACAATACTGCAGCAGTACTAAAGCAATGGGGGGGCTTTTTCCCGATGAAGCAGTTACACCTTGGGTGGTTGGGAGTTCATTCTTCTTCTAGATCCTTCCACCTCAGCCACCGACTCCTTCCAGAACCCTAAATTCCACGAAGACGGAGGCCCAGCCGCAACCCCATCACCGCCACGGTAACTCACCTTCACTTCCATGAAACTCCTCCCCAGCCACATGGCAGCAATCCAACTCGTCACCGCGTGCAGTTGGCTTCCACCCCCGAAATATCCCCATCGACACTTGGCCCCTCCCTTCACCGCTTCGCTTTCCATATAAATTCCTCTCTTCCAGTCTCTCTACTCACGCAGTGATTCAGTTTTTGGAGAGATCAGTTCCAAGGCCACCCCGAAGATTTTTGAATTACAAGAGTAGATTGTTGCGAAAAGCTTTCCGAATTCTTCAATCGCAGAATTCGTATTCTTCATACAATTCAGAGAGGAGTCGATTGTTGCGCAGCTAGAGAGTGTGGAAGCTTTTACGAAGTTTGCAAGATGCAGGGCGATCGCGGCACAGCGGCGTACACGAACGTGCCCGTGGGCGCTGGAGGGACGGCGAATTATCCTGCAAGCCAGAAAGTGAGTGGAACTGGTGGCACAGCGAATTATCCTGCGAGTAACGGCGTCGGAAGTGGATACCATCATAAGAGTAACTACGGAAGTGAGTATGATGGGAACAACGTGAAGGCCGGCTATGGCGTGAAGTCCGGCTATGGGGGTAACGAGGGTGCTTATGTCCAGCCGACGCCCGTGAGCTATGGACCCGACGGGCGACCCATCGTGGGGAAGAAGAGCCATCGGCTGCGTAATGCGGTTTTGGGCACTTTGGCTGTGTGTTGTTGCTGTATCGCTTTGTAGATCAATGGAAACTCTGTGTTAGGGTTTGCAATTACAGGAGGTATGAAGACAAAGGATTTCGGAGTCGGTTCTTCCGTGGCATTGTCTAATATGTAACATTGCTTGACATCTCTGGAGAGGTGGAAGCATGTTATTTGTAAAAATAGATACTGTAGAGGTTGTAAGTTGGTAATTTGGTTAGCAGCTGGTGTGTAGAGTCTTGCATTTAGCAAGTGACATCAGGCAATTCTCTGAGGAATGAGAAGTGCTGGGAGAGTGAGCTTGATATCATCTTCCACATATTCTCATATTTCCCAAGCATCAAATCAGTTCTGTACCTTTTTAGATAAGCGGTCGACAGCTGATAGGCTTCAGTTCGTTATTGGACATATCCTCTGTGTTCCAACGAATATGAAACTTTGACTGCAAGAGGTTAACTTGGAAATCCTGATACGGAATCAAGAGGATTAGCAATTTGGACGCCTGTGGGTATTCACTCACAGGTCAACATGTCGATGTTTACTGTATATCGACCCTGATAGAGTTGTGGTGAGGTGCAGAATCTCGCACTTGCATATCTAGTGCAATCTGTTTCAGGCAATTCTTTGAAATGTAGAGAAAAAATTACGCAGAAAGATTGGAATCAGTGATCTTATACCAATTTTCACATATTTTCAAATGTTGAATATCTGTGTTTGACCTGTTATAGTATGCACTCGTAGAGTTGGACTATCCATAATCAACCAGGTACTTGTCTTGTAGGATCCGCTATTTCCAACTTGGCAAAACTTTTTAGCGAACCGAATTTGGGAAGCTGGTTTTAATGACATGCTCTGCACCTCAATTGCCAAATGTTACAGCATGTATTACTTTTAAACATATACACTTGAACCAAAAGTACTCTCTTCTATGAGCACAGTTGCGGAACTGTAGACGTCGGATATTAGTGCGGAACGCATTTTGCCTCTCCAAATTCACAGAAATTTCAGTTTTTTGAATAAATTTCCAAAATATTCCAATCACGTTATTTTCTGTTTTCATACATGGGAAGTTTTTTCATCCCAATCAATTGCTCACCATCTGTTCACAGTTGGTTAAGGAATTAAGATAAAACAATTCATTTGCAATCAAATGACCCATTGTGGTCACTAAGGAAATGATCCATTATGATTTTCTTTTAGTTTGTAAGATTTGGGCCATCATTAATGTCTTACATGATAGTGATGGAGTGATTAGTAAGGTAGGTACACCCAAGTGTGCCACTGACCTTAAACCGCCATCTATACCATACGTACATCTCGAAAATCAGTTCTGTACCTATGTGAATCAGTTCTGTACCTATGTGGAAGAAACGCTTTCAAAATCAAACTTCGTTCTTTAATAACTTTTGCATACAATATCCAAATGCCATGTTCTCTGGTGCATTGGAACCTCCCTTCACTTGCCAACAAGAACATATGAAATTTTTACCAATCCAATATTAGGAATTAGGCTCAGTAGCAATTAGTGGCGGTTTTAGGTGTACCCACCTTAACCTTTTTTTTTTGTAAGATTTGATTTTTTAGATTTTTCATGTTAAAAAATATTATGACTGCTTTAGGTGAGTAAGATAAGCATTATGGATTCAGATCTTGTTGGTTTTGGGGTAGTTTAAAAACTCTTTTGGGTTGAACATTTCAAAAATTGATAGCAAATTCATACTTTGTCGAAAAAAGATAATTTCAATTGCTCTTGTTGTTTCTCACAATTGTCTTCGTGTGGAAAAAAATTGAAAAATTTCAGTAACAAGATGATGTCAAGCTCCTCATTCTGACCACAATGGGCTGTATTGTCTCAGGTATGGGTGGTCCACCCATATGTGTTTCATTTTGTCGATAGTAGAATTGTAGCAAATTCAGCTGGAGTTGTACTGAACGATATGCACAGTTGTAATTACTGTAAGATTGAATTTTTGGTCTACAAGGATATTGGGTTGCCAATTCTTCAACTTCAAATCTTTCACAATTCTTTCACATATGTAAATTCTTTTGTAGTAAAATATGTTTCTTTGTAGGTAGTGGTATCTTAGAAAGATGTTGAGGCCAAAAAGCAACCACTACATGGAAAAGAGAAGAATGTACATGTTGGTCTATAGTTTAAGTAATTTTTGATAAATTATATTGGAGAGAATTCTAATTTGTCTTTTCAGTCTTAACCCTCAAATGCTCCAACATCCAATTTCTCCATGATGATAGATTCATATTCTTGTTTCTTTCTTGTTGGTGCTTGGAAGAAAGTCATTTTAATTTGTGGGGATACTTTATTAAGTTCTTATCCTTTCTATCAGTGAGATTTGGTGTTATTAGAGTATATATTTTTCTAAAATTACAAATGTGGAAGTATATCAAGTGGTTGACCAAGCCAAAGTTGGATTGACTCTAGTTCAAAATTGGATTCGCAAAAATGAGGTCATAGATGTAAAGAACACAAAAATTTCAAAAATTCACCTTGCCAATAGAACCTCCTTTAAAATTCATTCCAACAAGTTTTATTCCAACAATGATAATATTTTGCTTGTAATCATTTTGAAGGAATTTTAAAATTTTCCTTTCAAAATTTATAAAATAAAATAAAATAATGATGATAGCATTGGTGAATCTAACCATATGGATGGAATCTAAAATTCAAGATCTACAACTTTCATTTGAATGTGTATCAATTCCAAAATATTCTTCTAAATATTACTCTATAATTATTTTTCTCAAATCATCAATTTTGGAGAAGACTTTGGATATTTAGGGGTTAACCTTGAAATGATGAGATTTATCACCAAAGTGTTTTGTCAAAAATGATATTCTTGAACTAACTGGGTGCATTTTTTATTTCTACAATAATCTTGAAAGGCAACCATTGATCACTTGTTGGCCTTTGTGTCCTTCCAAGGTTAAGTACAATTTGTAGTTTAGTCACAATTAATGCATTTGATATGTTTGTTAGATCTGTATATTGATGATTTTCAAGCAAAATTTGGTTTATTTGTAAAAAGTTTATCTGAATACAAACCAAGGGTGTGGAATATGAACTCTTATGTAGTATATCTTTGTACCACCACTTAAAGAGTTCATATTCAAAACCCATAAGAATTCATTTTCCAAGTGGTGTCCCCACAATCCCCGCCACAATCCCATGTGGTAGTTGCAAACAATAATTAAGGTAAAATAACCCATTGCGGTCAAATGACACATAGTGATCACCTAGGAAACACCCCATTGTGGTTTTTTCAGTATGTGAGATTTGGGCCACAATCAATGTTTTACATGACAGTGATGGAGTGAATAGTAACCTTATTAGGAACTTCCAACTTTTTAGTGTGAAATTCATTGTAAGAATTGCCTTTTTAGGCCTTCTATATTAGAAAATATTGTGATTGCATAAGGTAGTAAGATGAGCATTATGGATTTTGTTTTTTGTTGGTTATGGGGTAGTCTATTAACTCTTTTGGGCCATGATGCACTAAACACTTCAAAAATTCCTAGCAAATTCATACTTTGTCCAAAATATAATTTCAATTACACTTACTGTTTCTCACACTTGTCTTTAAGTGGGATCCCAGGTTGTCTTTCATGATTCAAGGTTTAAGAAGCAAGTTGAAAGGAAAGAAGGTTATGAATTGCAACTTGTAATGGCAATGGTGAGGGTTTGCCAATGGGGCAATGCCATATTAGCTTTGAAAAAGTCAACAACTGGTTATGAAAATGTAAAAATCCGCCTCATTTGGAGCAAATTCTAGGTTTGACAAAGGTAGATCTAAGTGATACTACGGCAACTACACCTAATTTTGACTACTATCTAAACTGCACAATCTAAATTCTTGTTTAAAATATACTTCCACTATTCATGAGTTTACCATTGATTATCCTAAATTCTATTTTTAGTACTTTCATATGTGGTCCATATGGTGTCCAAAAAATGCATTCTAAGCAAATCTAAAATCTCTTTTGATTGCCAACAAGATCCCACCAAAATTCAATATAATAAAGAGAACAATGAATTGTTTATTTATGCAATTTTAGGTGTACACTACAAAAAATTTGAAACTTGTAGAAGGGTGCCAATTTATAGGAATAAAATATTTGAAAAAATTGAAATTAAAATAAAATTAAAATCTGATTGGTCACTACCAGTACCATGTGAGATTGGTGATTTCAAAAATATTTCTTTATTTCTTTATTTTTTCAAATAAAAAAAATTGTATTTGCATTGTAGCCTAAAGTCAAATGACCTTTTCTAAGGTTCAGATTTTTCCTAATGGTCAAGGTAGAAGTGTCCATTACCACACATATTTGCTATCTAGGTACTTTGGAGAAGCTATTTGATAGCTCCTATATTTTTCAAAAGACATTCTGACAAGAAGTGAATTTTTTGTGATTTTTCAAAGCAAAAATATAAAACTATAAATAAATTCATGTTGAAGCATGAGAAAATCCTTATAAAAACGTGGGCTAGTGTGTCTACTCTCCAAGTGCATTGCCATCATGATAAAGGGTTGTAAAGATAATGGTAATAGATGGGCCATTGACGCAATTGAGAGGTTCATGTAGGTGGTGGAATTGGGTGGATGGTGGAATTAGGCAATTCTACCTTCCCTTATTTACTAGAATACTAGTTTCAACTCAATTAGAATCTCTAGGATCTTTGTATTCTCAAACAAACACCAAATGACAATGTTTGTAACAGAAACTCGCACTTTATTGAAAGACACAAACATTCAAGTTAAGGTATACCACCTATTTTCAACAATTTAAAGAGTTTTAGCATATGTCCAATTGAACAATGATGGGGAGGATAATTTTCTTTAATTAAGAAATAGAAATAATGAAGATTGCACCATTTTTTTTGCTAATTTTACATCTAGTTTGGAATTAGTAGAAATTTAGGAAGTACTAGCGGTTGGCGCTTGTTATGCTACGCATTCACCATTAGAAATTCATTAAATTTTTTATGTATTAGATAGAATGCAGAGCAAGAATTTCAATAAATCTTCAAATAAAAATTACTAAAATCTTCATATAATTTTTTTTTTATAAATAAGCATATATTGATATAAACAATAGAAATTTAATGAATGATGAATGATATACATGCAATGATGAATATGGTAAAAGATACACATACATTAGAATGCATTAGAAACAAGATTAGAAATTCGACTCAATTGTTACAAACAATAGCAATCCAAATAGAAGAATTTAAAGAAAAAACTTGTAAATCTCAAAAGCTTCATGAACAATTTAATTGTTGTGAAATCCAAAATCATTTCAATCTAATAAATTTCTCAAATCATTTGGTAGTAGCAATAAAAAATTGAAATTAGAAGCTCAAAGCTCACAAAAGCTCATAGAAATGCAAAAGAAGTATAAAGCCAAGAGAAGCAATGGAATTGCTACCTCTATAATATCACCATATTGATCCTTTTTAATATCACCTCAATTGCAACGACTATATTATTTCTATAATATCACCTTCTGTAAAAAGTGATATTACAGAAGTGATTGCAAACTGCTATTCTATTTCTGTAATATCACATTGTGTGAAGATATGATTTCTATGTATTCATGATTGAAAATATTTTTACAAAATATTTAAAATAATTATTTTAAAGACTTATCGAAATCATTATCATGCATTCTATTCAAATATATCAAATTTTTACTAATATATGATACAATGAATGCGTAGCATAGCAAGCACGAGTCCCTAGTATTAATGGTAGCATTTGTGATATTACAGAGGGATTTATGATTTTAGTAGTATGATAGAAGATTACAATTTGACTTGTTCTCAATGTATAGGCAAACATATTTATGAGAAGTGCAAAACTAAAAATGGTCTTAGCAACTTCATTAGGTGTTAACGTGTTATTTGTCACACATTAATGAAGGCCTGATCAACATTATATTCCCCTCATTTATGAAAATAGGTCAACCCTATGTTGGAACTAGATCATATACCTTAGTATTTCTTAATGCCACAAACATGCAACTTAAGATAGGAGATCCATAAATCGCCCATTGAAGAGATGAAAATTAATATGGAGAGATTATATATCTTGAAATATTTTTCAATAAATTTCCATTGAAAGACAAATGAAATTGGCATCTATAGTAGCTTTCAAAATGTTTTGACACTTACAAAAATTGTCATAGCTAATTGAGGAATTAGAGATTTGAAACAAAATTATATGGATATATTGTGGCACATGTAAAGAAACTTGTATAACTTAAATTTTTCTAAATTTCTAAAATATTATTTTGTTTTTTTTAAATTTAATCAAAATTATTAGTGACTTTTTTTTTATACAAATAAATATTTTCCATATTTTTTAGTAAGTGGAATGAGAATTTTTTGTAGAATTTTTCAGTAAGAATTTCACAAATTTTAAAATTATTTTGTGAAATATCACAAACTAAAATATATAACTTTATATATTCACATTTCTTATAATTCACTCAAAAAATCTCCAAAAAACTACGGAAATTTTGAAAAGCATATAAATTATTTATATAGTATATTTTTGTGATGCTTTGAATATTTTTGGAATGAATTATAAGAATCGTAAAAATTTGGAGTCATATCATAGTCCGTAATATTTTAGTCAAGTAAAATTATAAAATTTGTAAAATTCTTACCAAAATTTTAAAAAATCCTATTCCACTTCATAAAAAATCTTGAAAAGCATTACTTGTATCAAATATTTTTTCAATAATAAATTTAATTAAATTATTAAAAAACAAAAAGCATTTTAAATTATTTGAAAATTTTGAACTATGCAAGTTTCTTACTTGTATGCAACATGTCCAAAAATAGTTGCAAAAATTAATTTTTCAATTAATTATGGCAATTTTTGAAGAGTATGAACACTATTAGTATAAGAGCCATTGTAATTCAAGTCAATTCATACTTTTTGAAATTGAAATGCAATGGTCATTGAAAGTGTCCACCTCTTGAATTGTACACTATTTGTACATTGCTAGTGCAATGTGCATTAGAGGATGTTTCTTAAACGTGTGCACTTTATGGACCTCCTACCTTACCTAATATCACATTCAACTACTAAAAAAATATATTTTGTGGAGATATAGTTGCTTGTTTTGGAACATTTTGAAACTACTTATTAAAAATGAACCAAGACCTTTTTTTATAAAAAAACCCCCAAAATTGCCATTTCTGTTTGTAAAGAGCAAACAAATCTAAGAATTGTTCTTTTACATATCTATTGGTAGGATCTTGTACAAGACTAGTATAGAAATATGTGGAAGAAATTTTATATACTTTGAAAATCTAAGTTGCAAGATATTTGCATCTAATGTGAATAAAATACATTTTTTGTAGCTTGTGTGACTAGATTATAAGACTTTTAATTTTTCTAACTAACTTAAAGTTATTGCACTACATATGCTGACTTTATCATTTTTTTATGTTGAAGAATTGATTTGAAAGTCTAAGATAATTTTAAGAAAAAACTTGATTTTCATAATTCAAAAAATTATTAAGTAAAAATAAGTATGAAATAGAAGAAAAAATAATTTGTCAATAGCTCTAAGATGGAGCTCTAAGATGGAATTGGAACACATTGATTCCAATTCCAATATGAACCTATAGAACCTTTTCTGAAAAAGTGAAAAAATTAATTTAAAAAAAAAATTCAATATGTAATTTTTCCATATAGAACTATGATTGCCTCAAAAACAAGATGCTTCATAATTTTTACATCACTAATCCAAATGAAATGAATTAAAGTTCTTCATGCAGAAAAATATAATCTATTAAAAACAAAGTTTAAAATATTGTTTGGTTTGCTTGACAAACTATCAAGCACCTATTGAAATAAAAAATAATAGATTTTGGGGGATGTAGTTTTTTTTAAACTTCAAATAGTGTTTCAAAAAATCATGCCAAAAATTGAGATCATAAAACCTACCAAAACTTTCATTTGTCTTGAGGGGACAATGGCCGTTCAATGATTAAAGTGATTAGAAGAATATGAATATCTAAACAATTGAGGGTTATGTAAAATAAAATTGGTCTATTGTAAAGAATTCAAATATTTATTCTTCAAGAATTCAAAGTGACAAAGAGATGATAAAATTTAAGAAGAGAATCATATTTAAAACAAAGTTTTGTATCTCGCATGATCAAGGACTGAAATTAAGATTTTTGTTGCAATTAAAATTGTCTTTGATTATTATGTTTAGTCTCCATTATGATTTGGAAATTCTAAATTCATAATCAATACTTAAGATTTAAATGTATCATTAAAATATATGAAATACATTGTATACTAAGCTAAACTAATGCTACAAAAGATTTCAAACTTATCATTGTTTAGAAGTATGAAATAATAAATGGATTAAAGTAATGTAATTGTAATATCTATTTATAAAATATGATTATTTTATTATAATGATAATTATTTTAGATAGACTTAAGGCTTCAAATATTGAAATTTTGTTTGAATGTTTTTAATTTTTTTCATGTTAAAAACTTACAATAGAAACATTTCATTTTTAAATTAAAAAATCAACTCATTGCAATTCTTTTAAATTAGAGAAGATGCAACAAGTCCACTAGGTGCCGTCGATACTGCAACTATAGGATATTTTTGAGGATAAGATGTAAAATTCTTCAAAATATAAATAACACCAAGATAAAAAAATAACCAACCTTCCCACTTTCCGATAGTCTTTACATACTCATCTAATAAAGTGTCTGCATTGAATACATTTTTTTTAAAGGCCTACTATTGATTATTGACTTATGAGAAGTACAAATATATATGTGTATATATGAATATTTATAATATATAATTAATTCTTAAAAATATATTAGTATAATTTTATAAATTTTTTATAATTTGCAATTTATATTTGTAACATGAATGGCAATCAGTTTAATGATGTGCAATTGTCTTTCAAAAAAATATTTTATTCAATAGTTGAGGAAAAAATTCAAGATCAAATATTTTTTGGAGAAGATTCTTACTTTCTAAATAACTATAGTTGGGAATTTTTTGTACTAAAAACTCTCGAAATGCACCTCCTGGTAATCGAGCAACAAGTGCAGTACGAGCATGTGATTTTTTTACATTAGTTGATTTAGTTTCTTTTTGTACCATAAGTGTTTTTTTAGATTCTCGTTTGTGCCTTCTCTTTCTTTTCCTTCTTATTTTTTTTGTCATACTACATGCAAGTAATTAACTATTGATTTTCACTAAAATAAATCTTTTATCATTCATGACCAATTTCTAATGAAATTCAATATGGATATCAATGTCTTTGAAATTTTCATTTGAAAATAGTCAACCATAAATTCCATTTGACTATGATAAGAATTTCTTTATAATTGAAAAGATGTAATCATGAAGATTTTCAATTTTCAAATCTTTTGAATTAGAGGTTTGCACATTATAAGACATCTCTCTTGAACAACGGCCTATATATGGTAATGAACACATATTATAAAGTAATCACAAATTCATAACTCAAGAAATTTACACTTGATATCATTTTGAATATTGACATGGCAGTCATGGATAATATATATTCATTTCATATTTTTTTTCCATTCATGATTATTTAAATTTTGTATGGTAGTAAATTTTGAAATATAATACAATCCAATTTGGAATAGTCTTGAAAGGTTGCACCTTTTGCTAGGTTAGATAAAATATTAAAAAATAAATAAAATTGAAGAATGATATAAATTTAGTTAGTATTATGTATATAAGAGGCATTTTCCTAAATAATTGACTATTGTACCCAAGCATATAAAGGATGTATTCAATAATAAACTAATTTTTAAGTGCATTTAATAGACAAAATTATGAATTATCTAAATTCTTAATTGTCATAGAATACCATATCAAATAGACAATGTTGTACTATAGATTTTTAAAAAAAAATCTTATAATCATAATTGGAATCTAATAAAATTATAAATTGTATCACTCATGTATTCAAATTATAGATTTAAAAGGTTTCCTTTATACAAGATTTGGGTTCCTATAGTCTAAATTAAAAAAAATACTAGATATAGTAAAATAGCTTAATGTGTAAAATGTAGGATTTAAAGTCAATGAATTCATTTTTGTGAAATTTGTGAGACTCCTATAGTCTATGTGGTAAGACAAGAGAGGTCAAAAACCATTTTTTTTAATAGATGAGCTACATACAAAATTTGTATGCAATACAAAATACCAAAATTTATTCCAAATCCATAATTTGTACAAAGTAGACTACAAACACAAGATTCAAAGAAAAAAAATGTTTTAACAATGAGGGTTGTGTAAAGATACAAGAATGAACATTTTAGGATTCATAGTAGCTCGGATAGGAACTCTACTACTGAGATTTACAAGTTGTGTGCTATCTATGGCAACTAGGGTTTTTTTTCTAGCGTTTAAACGCCAGTTCTGACATAAAGAAACGAATACCTTGATGTCCCTCCAAATATAATGCAATGGCATGCTGCCAGGAACACAAGTTCTACAGTAAAAAAGAAACGCTGATGGCAACCAACCCATTCTTCATCACTCTATTTTGATAGTATAAGATGCTCTTTTTCTATACAAGCAAAGATGAATAGTGATCAATTATGGTGCAATTCTTGGTGTAGTTGTTCCCTGTAAGTCTCTTGATGTTGCAACCAATCCTTGGTCAATTTTGCAATAGACCTTTGGCCGGAAATAGTATGACCTACATGATCAATATGGATCAAACAAAATCTTTAACTAAAAAAATTCATGGCATAGTAATTGATTTTTGACCAAAAAAATTGTAAAAATTATGGAATCCTTCCAAATTCTATTTTTGCACATGGAATTTTTTTCCAATTTAAGAAACCTACATTGGAAATACATGTAATTACTTAAGTGGTCAGAAATGGGTTGGCTTCCTTATTCCAATTTCTTCTTGTTGATAGCACTAGAGGAACTTTTCCTCTTCTGCTACCAAGTGAATCCTTGTCACCTAATACTTCAAAGCCTTTATTTTAAACCTTGATTTTTACATAATAAGCTTAACCCTCAAAAGACAAGCCGGTCACTATGGAAATCATTTGGATACTGTATGAATTGTTGGCTTAAAAAAATGAAAAAACACTCATTGGAAGACAAACTATTGTAGAAGACATTTTCTTTTCACACAAAATTTGGAAGATGAATAGTTGCACTTTTGTCCTACATAGAGAGCTTTGTCATTCATCGGCTAGAAAATATCTTCCGTGTTGTTTATGGACTAGGCTTAGTGGTTTTTTCACCCAAGTGGCTTTATCACCCCTACAAAAGAAATAAAAACAAAAAACATTAGACCACATTCAAAGGAACTTTGTACCAATTAAGTTGTCTAAATTTTTTGGCATAACACATCCACAACCGACAATCATATATAATTATATATTTCTTGAACAAATGAAAGAACCATTGCATTAAAAAAAAACCTACAAAACAACCGAGCCAAAGATTGGACAATGAAGATAAATGAGTTTGACAATTATATTGAGCATTGCAAAAGTCCTAAATCCATTTTCTTTAATCAGTTGAAAAATGAACCTCAACCTCCCACCAACCAAAAACTGCACTATTTGAATGAGTGAGATGTTTTTAGATATTCAATGAAATTCTGCAAAGACAAAGCTATTTCCATTGTAAAGTGGCATTCCTTTTGCTTGACTATACTATATAGTGAAAAGATGTGAGCACCCGCCCCTACCCCCCTCTCACTTTTGATTTTCAAAAATCTCAGACTGTAGATTTTTTCATAGAAAAAAAAACTAAAACCAATCTCCAAGCTGTTGACCTAGGATGTGAATATAAATACATGTATGGATACAAATATAGAAGATGGATATGGCTACAAATATATATATATATATATATATACTACAAATATGGACAAGGGGTACAAAATCCCATATCAATTGCAAAATCCATTATCAATCTGAAATTACAAATTGTGTGTGGGGGGGGTAGGGTTAGGGGTTGGGTTGGATTTGAATTGGATTTGGGTTTGGGAATTAAAAAAATATTTAATTTGGGTTGGAATGTAATGTCTTTTGAGTGGATAGTGAGGCAAAGGTTTACCCCACCCTACAAACCAAATATTTAATTTGGTTTTCTGTGACGTGCTTGCTCAACAATCTTTGTACATTACATATTTGATTACAACAACAGATAGTGGAAGCACTCTAAATTGTCAAAATAAGCAATTCACCACAATTGGGGGTACCTTTTCTTTAAAAAAATTTTTTGGTAGTATAGGCAATTGAAAATCATGATTTAAAAAAAAATAGCTTTTTTGGATATGGTGTGCAATTTCTATGAATTTTCAAAGTAGAAGCTCTTTAGACCATTGAAACCATCATATAAGTGGGGATTTAAAACCGAAATCTTAAAAAATCTCTAGTCAACCAATCACAATTAAGCATGGTTGGTGTAGGATTGGCGTTCAACTAACAACAAAGAAACAATTTCATCATTTTCAATGTACCCATTTATACTTTTCCTAAGCACATGGTGACAACATGTGGCATTAAAACTTCAATTGTGCTTATTAGTTAATGGGTGTGTGCCTTCACAAACTACGGGACACTCTTCTTGTAGAGGATGTAAAACAAATAAAAAAGAACCTCTTGTGTCAAGCTTTTCACACCAACTTTCTATATTTTGTAATTATACAAGAACCTTCAAACCAAATTTTAAGACTAATATTGTAAAATAATGCATGGATTGTACATGCTTATTGTTTGTAAATCATTGAGATATAAAATACCAAATTTGAAAGACTTGGCTTTAAATAAGTGTTTGGATATCTATTTTGATGTTTATGTTGAGGATACAAGAGAAGTAAGAGATTTCTTTGATAAGGAGTCAATAATACTCAATTGATTCTATAAAGCATTCTTCAAAACCTCAAGTAGTAATTCATGTGTCATGAAGTGAGCATCAAGAGGCTTATGTTGGTACATCAATCAATTAGTGAATGAGATATTGGTATATAAGGAAAGTCAAAATGTTTGGAATGTATTTCCTAAAATAGTTCTATATTCCTCAACTCCTTTAATTGGTTCTACAGTGCAGTTGCAAAGAGGTTGAAATACATGCCTATACGTCAATCTGTGACGATGACATCACCGATATCCGCCAAGCAGGGGAGTGCAGAAGTGATGCCGGTCGAGTGCCATGTCCACAGAGGTTGTGCAAGGGCCCGTGGCCAACTCACGGACCGTAAGGTCTCTCTAGCAGACGAGCATCTAGATCTTTTCATTCAAAAGAGTGTTTGCTTTGAAACTTCTTTAGTTTTTCATGCTTGCAATGCTTGTATGATGATCCACTTGCTAGTGCCCTGATCAATGGTCGAATGTATTAACAAGCGCTGGCCTGTGGGACTGGAGTTTCCAGCCTGGGTTTCCAGCTGAGAATTGCTAGCCTTCTAGAGAAAGATTTTTGTTACAACAGTGCGTATTTAACTTCAGTTTCTTAATCTTGCCGCCTTGTAATTAACTAATCTCTCGAGGATCAGAGGATAGAACATCAATTCGTTTGGCACCCAGGCCCACGTACTCTGGCTTGGTGGAATGCAGACCAGGTACCGGCACCGTGCACATTGTGCAATCCAGCACCATCTTGTGAGAACTTGATGACAGATAAGGAGCTGTTAGTTAGTGACTGCAATAATTTTAATCGTTGAGGGAACTCAATGTCAGACAAGTAGCTGCTAGTTTGTACACTAATATTTTGTGCTCTTGATGCAACTACAAGAGCAAAGCTTTTGAGGAATCTAATTCACCAAAGAAAATGGTAAAAATTATCATAATGAAAATTTTGGAATTTAATTGCTAAATTCTCTAACAAATATATTTAGAATAAAAGAATTAAATTGAAGACCAAACTGCGGTTGACATTTCATGACTTGTAGGATAAATCTAATACCTCTTAGATGGGGAATTTCATTAAAAGGGCGATATTCCATGTGCCATTTTCACACTGTGCCATTCCTACAATTCAGACCGGGCAGTCTGAAATCTATTAGTGTACTAGATTTCAGACCGCCCAGTCTCAACTGTGGGATGTCAAAGTCACCGAATATTTTTCATTTTAATGAAATTCCCCATTCAGACTTATCGAAAAAAAGTTTATTCATAGATTGGAGTTTTAGCATGGCAACAACGTCCAATTTTTCTTTGAAAAGTTCCTGACCTGCAATTAACAGAGAACCAAGTTTATCCGTTCTTGCAACAAATGGAACCGCAAATCCCAAAACTCTAAACTCTAACTCTAAACTCTAAAAAACCCTAAAGTACTTTAACACATGCATGCTGGATGCTTCGTTCACATAGTTACACCATGAATCATGTTCATTATCAATGCTGAAATGCCAGTTCGGTATTCTAGCTCTGTACCCATGAGAAGAAATTTAAAGCAGATTTGGTCCAGTTCGTTATCAAAGCCTATATGGGGAATTTTGTTAAAATGGCGGCATTCCATGTGCCATTTTCAGACCAACCGCTCTGAATTGTAAAAATGGCATCTAGTACAAGTATAGTTTTTAGGAATCTTTGACTTTTATAGACTTAAGAAATCTATGACATTTATAGATTTCATATTGCACAATCTGAATTGTAAAAGTGTCATCTATCACAGATGTAGATTTCTCACATCTAGGAAAGCTATAGATTTTAGACAACTAAGATGATTGTACACTTCAGACCACCCGCTCTGAACTGTAAAAACTGCCCATCTATATGCTAATTGAATATTAAATATAGGTAAAACTATAAAGAATAGAGCCTTAAATTCCTTACTCAACTTGGGAATTTCGTGAAATCGGTGTGATTCTGGGCACAAAAGTTGTGACATTCCTTTGCACAACACTTTACCCCCAAACTTTCTGTTTTAAGAAAGAGTGTGGGGTTAAAGCTTCATGTTGAAATATAATACCCCCAGGGTAACACCCTGCCAGTCTTCCTGTGCAGCGACAAATACAAACACTCCATGTACTGTACTACTGATAAATAAGGCGTGCTCCTTATTTGGAACCCGCACAAAATAGATAGAAAAGTGAAGAAGATCAGAAAAAGAGTGGTAATTTAAAAAATGGAACAAGTCAAAAAAAACAAGTAAAATCAAGGAGGGGGCGTGTGACAATTAAAACCCAGATGAGAAGCTAAACAGGGTACTCAATGACAAAGAGGCGTGCATCTTAATTACTTGGAACCTGCACAATGTAAACAAAAAGAGTCTGTGTAATAGTTCAGAAAAATGGGTGTTTTTGAAAACTAGCATATAGGCTTTGATATTCAATTAGCATATAGGCTTTGATATTCAACTAGCATATAGACTTTGGCGGCGGCTGCAGTGGAAATGATCACACATGGTACTGACCTTAGCAAACCCCTCCAAAAAATACATTGAAATGAACACCAACACCATTAACCCTTAAACAACACTAAGAACATTTTTTGTTCAATAGATGACAAAGAATCTTTCAATGTTAGACAAAAGTGCAATTGTTCATCCTTAAAGTTTGTACAAAAAGGAGAGATCTTGCAGAAAAGATTGACCTCCAATGAGTATTTTGGGATTTTTTGATTGACCTCCAATGATGTCACATAGTACCCAAAGGAATGATTTCTACAATTACTGGCCTAGCTTTGAGTGGTAAAGAGTCAACTCAAGAAAAATAAAAATAAAAACTACAAAACTCAATAAGCTAGAAGAATAGCTTGATTGACAATAATCAAAATGTATCTACACCATTTGGAGTTTAGTTTAGAATGCAGTTCAAGGCACAATACAATTTTGGAAATACCCACTTTAGGATGAATTGTAAATCTAGGATAAAGAAATCTTTTAGTAATTATTTTAGAAAAAATGTGAGCATGCAAAAACCCCTAATAAAGATAGGATTGTGAGAAATAATCTTTGTTTTGGACACACAACATTATTTGGGAGTCATCATAAATTATAGCTATGTTTGTTGATATGAAATGCCCCAAATCATCATGCTATAAGTTTTCATTTCCTTCCAACTAAGTCTAAAGTTTTAGAACCTATAAAAATTAATTTCTTTGATGTCCTATTTTTTGAATTTTTAACCACTAACAAAAGTAGGATATTCAACATTTTTCTTATACTCTTAGGAACAATAAGCCTAGATGAAAACCTATTGTATATGCCCCTAGACCATAGTCAAGATGCTCCAAAGCCCTATTAGACACAATACCAATCTTTCAATTGAATTACAAAGGGTCACTTGATATATGAGAAATAACCTTCTAGTTACTTACCAACTAGCTAGAACATTCAAAATTCCAAGTTGGCATTATAATTCTATAATTAAAATGCAAACCAAATTTGCAAATGTGGCAATTAAGAGTCAAGTTCAAGCCACTAATGCAAGAGTTTCAACAATAGCTTTTAATTAGATGTACACTAGTATTATATTTAGTTTAGTGAATTACTTCACAAAGAATCTAATCTTTAAGTCAACTTTATCTTTGAAAACTTTTCACATTTATCTTGAAACTTATAATACCAAACCAAATCCTTCTTCAACAATTTTTTTTAGAAAATTATTATAAAAAATTTGTTGCTAGTTGACCAATGTGCATGTAATCGTAAACTCAAACAACTCTTCCAACTTGTAGTTTGATCAACATATAGTTTAAAATCATTCTCATGCATTTTTCCATTAATTAGAAGTACACTAGTTTTACTAATATTATAATATACAATTTAAAACTCATAACATGTTCAAATGAAAAATATTTGTAATCATGAACAATTGCACTTATCATTTGTGGAGCATTTGTGTGGATTTTTCTTAAATATGTTGATAAAATTTATAATATTTCCATTTCAATAATAGAACACATCACTAAAAATGTAGATTGCAACAAAGAGATCTAGATTTTTTGGGAACAAATGGGAAGACCCTATTGCATTAAAAAGAAATAAAACAAGTATAAAGCAACTAAGCCACAAAGGTTGGATTGAGAAGAAATAACGAGCAAAGAATCACAAAACAAACAAACGGAGAGACCACACCTATAAAAAAGAATACATCGGCAACTCAACTTTATTCTAGTTAATTAAGCCTCTCTATCTAGTCGCCAAGATTGACAAGCCAAACTTTCCCAAATTGAGATCAAATAGCTTCAATTTGACTGGAGTATTGATGACTTAGATGTTATATTAAGAATTATTATTGAGATAAAAACACAAGTTGTTTTAGTTGACGTCACCTAAAATCCTTCTGCAAAAATTATAAAACATCACATAAAACACCAATTTCTTATAGTCACTATTTCTTGAGATCTAAATAATCTACAATGAGAAGCCTTTAAGTAAGGACTAGACGATATTTAGGTGGCAAAATTTGTATGGAATTGGCGACCCAAAGATACAATGTCGCGTCCCTAGTAACACCTTGTAGCTTCTAATGGGCTTACTACACTCCACTTTCAGTGTCACTTGAATCACAACTCACTAACATTGCACATGCCACACACCTATAGCATTAGTTCTCATATTCCAACTTATGTTACCAAGTCCCACTCCTTGGGAGTACTAATACACATTCCACATGTAACATTGGATATGTCACTTGATAACAGAGGGTGGAACTTCCATTGATGTCTAAACACTTGGTGGAGGCACTACTCTCCACTAGTACTAACCACCCTTAAATATCACTCCACTCTATCCTAGGCCCATTGTATATTTGTTATTTGCACCTTGTAATTAATCAAAACTTATAACTTGGAATACACTGGAAATGGCCTATCAAAGAGTGGAACTTCTTCATTCAACTGGTGTTATGGGACACCCACACTAGTATTCCATAGTGCTTTGGACCTAGTGGTGAAGTTGCATCACCCACTTTAAGTCATTGGAAGTTACCAAGACTCCAAAAGGGAGTGAGGAAGGAGACCAATTCCTCCTATAGTATTTTCTGTAACATTCGGCAGACCCCCCTTGTAGGTTGAAGGAAGTCTGCAAACCCACTTTGGTCTTAGAAGATCATCCAATTCCAACCAAAATTACCAAATTACGCCCCCGTTTAGGCTCTCAACTTTCAAACGTCATAACTTTGCAACTAAAGCTTCAAATCCCAAATGTGAGTCCATTTTGAATATTTATGTAATAAGTAGATACCTATGGACTATTTACTCATCTCATTTAGACAAGTTCTCACAAATTTATGTCCCTCCAAAGATTTGGGTTCACTATCACTAGTAGAAAACGCAAATTTTTTTGTTGTTTCGGTGACGTTGTTTTGGTCACAGAACAATAGATTTCTGCTGAAATTAACAAATTTCTGTTAATTTGAGCAGAAATTTGTTGTTCAGTAACCAAAACAACGTCACCGAAACAACAAAAAAATTTGCGTTTTCTACTAGTGTAGGAGCAGTGTTACGCCTTTACAACTGCCCTTCTCTTAGCTATAACTTTGAACTCATAACTTAGATTCTTGTAATGCTTGTCATTTTAGCTTTCTTGTGTTTTTAACTTTCCAATGATATGCTACATATCATATTTTCATGAAGGATGCATTGGTAACCTCTCACTTCTAGCCCTTAAGTATCTCGGTGCCACCAAAACATTGCCAACTTCAAATAGCTATAACTTTTATCCTTTTAGTCCAAGTCACGCTTTTTTGGAACAGTTGGATGCACATTTTCAAGGGCTTTTCAAACATGTATGATACATCCAGGGTACTATTGCACCCTATTTGCTTGGGAGTCATCCATTTCTTCCTTCTTAGGTTCTTGCAAAGTTTGGGAAGTCACCTCCAAGGTCCCCTTTGCTCACTGAGGCACTTCGGGCACCTCAAAGAAATAGGGATGTGACAATAATTTAGCACATATATTCAACAATTAGCTTTGAATTTTGATTACAAAATAAAGTCATTATTAAACCCTTGTTTGATCATATTGTATAGGAGTGGGCAAGATAATTTAAATTGTTTAGAATTGCAAGGAAAGATCTCATACTACAAACTTTTGTAGGCAACAAGGGTCTACAATCCATACTAGTTGAGCAAGGAGTGTTTCCACTAGAGTACCAGACCATCTTTAAAAGTACAAATAGGTACTAATGCAATGAATTTCATCTTTTTTGACATTGAACTCAAATTTATATTATAATTTGTTTTTTTCTCTTAAGGTACATTGAAGGCTTTTTGTAGTTGTCAAGTGAATATAAAACTCCATTTTAAATTTTATATGGTTCTAGTAGTTGACAAACACTTAAAAAAAAATTTGAGTTTTTGTTTCTAATGAATCTTTCTTTTGAATTAAAAAATCTGAATTGAAGTCTTAACACTTATGTAAGATTCAGAGATATCTTGGTTTTCTTTGCTAAGGCATGTGTTGGTCTTTCAAATTTAAAAATGGTTTATATTATTTAAATCTATTTTTGCTTTCAATTTACTTAATTGTTCTACTCAATGAGATTGTAGACACTAGGTTTAAGAAGTTTTAGGTAGTTAAATTTGATGTACATGGAAGGAGAGAATGTATGCAATGCTTAAAAGAAATAAAGTACTCATCTGAATGGTGTTGGCTTCTCTAAGACATACTTGGAGTGTTCAATGGAAAGGTATATGTCATGTCTTATTAGATGTAATTCATTTTGTATATTTTTGCAATAACACTTATTGAAAGTCCAAAACAAGAAAAGAAGTGATATGATTTCATGTACCACAATTTGATAAAAATGCATCTAGTAGATGACTAACCCTATAACTAGTACTTCTTTGAGAAGGCACAAAATAATAGCATATGAAAGTAGCAAGGATAGAACATTCAACTTTACCACTTTGCAATGTAGAGGCTATCAATCCAATGCATTTGATTACATGAGATATTGTATTCAAAATTCTTATATAAAAGATTTGTACAAATAAAAGTCAATTTTCTATTTTTTCAAAATTACAAACCTTTGATACATCAAAATATACCATGTAATTGATGATGAATATTGTAGATTTGCTTATTAGTTGCACCTGCTAATTATAGATTGCACCATTTTATAGGACAGTGTCCACTAACTTCGGTCTTGTTAGATAAATAATAATTACTACTATAATTTTTGTTTCATTGTTACTTGTGCCCTTGCACCTCGAGCTATATTATCAGCACTTTAGGTATGTCTTTCCTTTCTCCCTATTTTTTTAATACCACCCAAAATAGTGGTCTTTGCAGATTTGGGTTCATTGAAGAGATGAAGGCCTTTCCAAATGACTAAAAATAAATGCTGCTAGATTGCTACTATAGTTGATGGAAATACAATGGACTACATGCTTGAAGGAGCCATGGCTTGAGTACCTCCAAAACAATTGGTAAGTCACTTATATTTTCTCCCCTCATTTTTACTCATCTCCTAGCTATTGCTCTTTGCTAATTTTCCTTGCAAATAGGCAAGGGAAACCTACAATAAGGAGCTTTCCATATTCCTACGCTTGTACTTATTTTGATCAAACTTCACTATAACCGGCCATAGATTTGGATACCATGCGTCTTTGTCTTACTTCCTAGACCTCTATTCAGCATACTTTTTCAATTGCGTAGTTTCCCTTTGTCTTTTTTAGCGACTTTTTGACCTTGTTCAATTCAGCTTCTAACTGTTTTTATTCCTTTTCTTGTGCAACTACTTCTTTTCTTTCATCAATTTGTTCTAATGATTTTAAATATTCGTCCTATGTCATCTATATTGATTTCGTACAATTAATGTAAAGCTCTCTACTCTTGGGAGTTTTCTTCACTATTGGTAATAAACTCTTAGACAATTCAAAAAAATTGTTCTTCATATATTTGACCTCCATGATTGGACTATTGTTTTCACTTCCTGTTCCACTTGATACATTGTTACCTTCAATGTCACTCACAATATCCACATAGTATTGGTTTCACTCTAAGATGTTTTCAATGAAAGCATCATTGACCTCCACTTGGCATTGTTGCAGATCTTCATCTTCAATAGCAAAGGAATCATGTGCATCGGCTACTTGTTGACTATTGCTAGATGTATTGCCCCCTTCCCTTTGAAAAGTCAAACTTGTTCCTACCTTGGCATTCATAGCTCTAATGTTTAGTAGATAGATGCTAGTTGTTTGAAAATTCTTCTTGATGTTGTCTTCATTTAGAACTTTTCTAAGTGCAAAAGCAACCCATTGAACCAAGTCATCTTTCCTTGGAGTTTTCCCTACATGATTTAGAGTCCAATTGTTCCAATATACTCTAAAAGCCATTTTAAAAGGTTTAATGCAGCTAACGTTTAATGGTTGCAATGCATGAGACGTATGACTGAGAAAGGTGAGGAAATCTATTCTACTAATCATTGCAATCTTGACCACTTCCAAAGTAATATGAAAAGTATGGCCATTTAAGATAAGTAGATGTTTTGAGTAGATGAGATGCCATACATATCCTTCACATTTTTAATAAAGTTTACTAACCATTCTTTAAACAAAAGATGATTCACCCATGCCTTTGGTTGCATGCTTATAGTAGCTTCATCTTCTCTAATTTTGCAAAGATAATTATACTTTTTATTTTCCTTTCAAAATGAAAAAGTTTGGTAGTTTCTTTCCTGCAACATTGACACATGCTAGAACAAACAATGTTTTTCATTGGTTAGGTACTACTATGTACAAACTTATAGTCCCTCTCTTGGCTAAAACAAAGCCACCACCACCCTTTCCAACCTATGCACTAGATTCATTACAATTCCACACTTGGTGTGTCAGGTAAACATGTTTCTCATACAAAGAAGTCAAGTTGTCATAAAATGTTTTTGTATTATCAAGACAAAAGGCTCTTGCATGATTTTGCTCTAAAGCTTGTGGCTTTATTAGAGAAAGCTAGGAATGTCTATTAAGAAAAAATCAAATCCATCTATGCCCCGAGATCCCATCTTTGAAAGGTGTCACTTGTGTTTGTGCGAACTCATGAACTTTGGCTCTTAATTGGCCTATGTATAAAGAAAAACCACAATTTTGCATTTCTAATAAGTACGTAACGATTTTCCTTTCTTCCTCATCACTTAAAATTGTTGTCTTTCCTCTTCTCCTTAAAAAAGTAGTTCCATAGGCATAACCTCTAAATGTGGTGATAGGAATGTCATAAGTACAAGTGACAATTTTCCAGAGCATTCCATCATCTACATCCTTTAAAGCCTCTTGCAATTGGGTATAAGTCCAATTTCCAATTTTTTTCTTTCATGGGACTCTCTTAATAGTTGATGGGTGAAAGTTCTTTTTTACCTCCAGAGTTTGTAACTTCAATTCTTGCCACAACTACTACCCAAACCACTGTAGACTATCATCAAAATCCTCCAAAGATACTCTCCAAAAACTACGGCAACTTGGAGAGGGATCTTTGCCTTTGAGCTGTCAATCGCTCTACAACTCATCTACGGTGTTGTCGAAGAAGTCGACATTCACCTCCTTCCCTTTCGCTAGTAGTTGAACATTGACATTCTTTGCTCCTAATCTTCATTTGGTTGGCAAACACTCCTTTGTTCTACAAAACAGGTCTCCATCAGATGTATCAACGATGAGTTGTTGAGCAATGTAGCCTTCTTCACACTCAATGTCATGGTCAATACACTCTCTAGGTAGAAGCTCCTTATTATTGTTGTTGTAGTTCTTGTGTATGGATGTTCTTATTGTAGTAGATTTAATTATGAACTACATTCTTGCATCTGTATTGGGACAACCAACAACTTAACAATTGTGATCAAGTAAGTAATTGCTTGAATTACAATTAGCATCCTTATACTCAGTTTCCTCGCTTGAAAACTCTATATACTCTAGTTTTGCATCCCCATGTTGTTTGGCCCCTCCTTGTACTGTCCAATCAAAGGATTCTAGAATGTCTTCATTGTTGTCCTCTTCTTTAACGCTCAAGTTGGTTTGGTAGTCACTTGCACTAGATCCCCAACTTCGAGGTTGTTTGTATTTGCTACCATTGCTTTTGCTATTGCTAGATTGTTCTTCAAAGTTATTGTCTTCATTGAAGTAGTCCATGTTGCTTCTATTGACCACCCACCAAGCCCTACACAAAATACCAATGGCAAATGTTCGAGAGTTCACACTTGATACATTAAGATACTGATAAAGCATTGATTAGACTTAGGAATATTGACAACTTACTTAAGTGGTTTAACAAACTACTAAACAACCAATTGCAACAAAAGGTCTTCAACAAGCTGTGTAACATAGAGAAATGAACTACAATGGAATCAATACTATAAAAAACTACTTGGCAAGAGTGAAAATACTCTCTTCATGTGCTTTGGTATCTAAGTTAGCGCTTTTTAAATGCTTGCCAAAATGAAGCAATAAACTTCACCACTATATTACATATTAATGATTCGTTTATTACAATGTAGGCTCATGAAGTTTGCAAAATGGATTATTCATTTCCTCTTACTAGTTGGCACATGGACATTAAAATAGCCTTGAATATCTATATGTCTATCCTATAGTGCATGGAATTCTTACGTCAAATTCTATTTAGATTCAAAAGAAAGCAATTTATTGCCATTATTTTTTTCAAAAATTTGGCAACTTGCTTTGAAATGAACAACTTGTGTTACTAATGCAAGCCACTTGTGAAGTATGAAATAATTTCTTACAACCCTAAAAGCACTCTAATTGGAGTGTGTATGTTGTATCCATTTTACAACCACTTAGTGTTAGTTTTGGAGCTATTTATAGGGATGCTTCCAAGAAGCGGGTCACATTTACAGTCTCCTACCTTATCTTATTGGCTTAATATCTAACAATGCAAAGAGCCACCAGCAATCTTGGTCCAGTCACAGGATTCTCTAGTAAACGATGTAAACTTACAAGGGCTATAGAATGTTACGTCTGAGGCTAGTATTATTCATGAAGCTTGCATTGAGAAAAATCATGCACCGCTAGAAACCATGGGCAGGATCTGGAGTTAGGGCTCAGGGTTTAGACTTTCGCAGGAAGTGAAAAGAAGCTTACAAAAATTCAAGTTTACAAAGCCAGCCAACAATCTTGGGCCAGTCACGTCAGAATGCAATTCTAATTCTGGAGCTCATTTGGATTCTCTAGTAAAGGATGCAAACTTACATGTGCTAAAGAATGTTACATCTCAGACTAGTATTATTCAGGAAGCTTGCATTGAAATGAATCAGGTACCGCTAGAAACCATGGGCAGATCTGGAGTTAGGGTTTAGGGTTTTGACTTTTGCAGGAAGTGATGGTGCGAGAATGCGATCACAAGCTGAGATTCATGTCCGCGCCGCATCATCCTTCGACCCAGAGCTCTCAATTTCCTCTATCGCTGAGAGCAAACGTTGTTCCTCTTCGTCAGTTTCTGGCGCGACAGTGACGAGAGCGGGCACGGGAGCGGGAGCGGGAGCTTCCTTCGTGGTGGACTGCTGGTACAAAACACCGCCAACAATGGTGACAAGCAGTGATGCGAGGCCAACATTTGAGGCGTGCTTGTCCCAAATCAGAACATTCACAACCACAGTGAGCAATTTGTTCACCACGCCCGTGACCGTGAACGCCGTGGCGGAGATCGCTTTCCTCGCCGCGAATCCGAAGAAGCTAATCGCCACCCCAAACAAGCAGCTCAACCCCACGGCGAACACGCTCACCAGCCCATTCTCCAGCTCCGGCGCACCCACCATGAGCATCTTGTATTCGCCCATGAGCAACCAGAAAAACGGCGACAGCAGAAGCGAGATTAGGTTATTGTAGAAAACGAATCCCCACGTGTTGAGATCAATGTCCGTCACCATTTTCTTCACATACACCATCTCCGTGCAGATCACCACGAGGTAAGCCACCGCCCAGGAGTACGCCGTGATGGAGAATTGCGAATCAGTCGCGACATAGCCCACGGCGCCTCCGAGGATAACGAAGAGCGACGCGAACGTGTAGCCCGACGGCAGGGGCTGCTTCCGGAAGAGTGTGTCGGCTACAGCAACAAGGAGCGGCGTCGTGGATCGGAAGACGATGAACGTGTCCACGTTCGCGTGCTTAAGGAGATTCGTGTTAGCGAAGATCGCCAGGTAGAAGACGAAAGCCGCCGGGAAGAATTTGCGCGCGGTAGTCCACACGAATTTGTCGTGCGAGATCACGCCGGTCCATCCCGCCACGACCACGCCGACCACGGAAGTCAAGTACTGAAGAGCGGTAAGAAGCGCAGGGTAAGGAAAATACGTCACAGCGTATTTGTTGATCACCGCGAGCAAACTCGAGCACAGCGCGTATCCCACTACTACTGTAACGGTCGCGGAGCTCACTCCCACTATCAGCGACGTCGGCTTCGACATCGCGGCACCCAAAACCTCCCAAATCCTCACTACAACATACTTTCTTTCACTGCACCTTCTCTTCTTCCTCACGGCACAGAGCTCCGATTCAAAAAAATCTCCCCACTCACATCTCCGACGTTTTGCGACTCGACTCCACCACCTGGTCAGGAAGCAAAAACAATGGCCACAGCAATCTTGTGAGAATGGAATCCCGAAATGTGAAGTCGCAGTGGTGTGTAAGTAGATCGCCCGCAGCAGCAAAACGTGGGATTGAGCTGCTGCTGCGACATGGACGTGTAGATTGCAAGATTTACAATGTGCTGTACCTTTCTGAAAGCAAAAGGGGAAAGCGAAAGGGAGGGATTGTCAAAGGAGTACGGCTTGAAGTGCAAACCTGAAGCCAAATGTGCCACTTGCTTGTTTGTTTGCCGCTGGATCTGCAAGTTTGGACAGGGGAAGCTCGACAAAACGTTGCAGCGCAGAGATCATGAGAGAGATGGAGGACGGGGATGGGGGTGTTTTTGACAGTAGTGTTTCGCGGGAAGAGAGGGGTGGGGCCGTGGAGGACTTCAGTTGGGAAGGGGTTACTTTTTGCCAAGCTTTAACCTAAATGACGGACCCATGACCATTGATTTCAAACCTCACTGCCCATCACTCAGTTTGCTATCATTTTGCAACTAGATATGTATGAAATTTTTTATATTTATTTTTCAGAGATGAAATTATATGTCTTCTGTACTTCACAAAAAATTTAGTTTTTTTTTGTGGAAAATTGATTTTTTTTTGAGAATTTTTGAAGGAGAAGTGAAGAAAAATCATATCAAATAGAAAATTATTTCAAAAAATCTGAAAATTTCACCATGTGTGTATATTACAATGACT
The DNA here is from genome assembly GCA_950106755.1 of Climacium dendroides. Taxonomy (NCBI): domain Eukaryota; kingdom Viridiplantae; phylum Streptophyta; class Bryopsida; order Hypnales; family Climaciaceae; genus Climacium; species Climacium dendroides. The sequence goes on along the minus strand of OX467092.1, from coordinate 21,278,273 downwards.
AACATCACTGTGCAAACTCAATTTTTGTGTCATTCTATAATTAGAAAATAATAGACATTGAAAATACATCCAAAGTTCAAATTGGAGTAGAAATTATAGAGTAGATGATCTTTGTTTTGTTAGTTGAATTCAAATTCAAAAAATAACATTTTTGTGGAGAAATTTCAGATTTAGAGTAAAGAACAATAACTTCCCAAAATAGCATATTTTATGATCAATTTATTTTACTAACTTCTCATTTATGTGAAGACAAACACTTGCAAGACTAACAATGGACATTAATAGCATTTGAACATACTTATTATTATAAAATATAAGTTATTTTTTAGCAAGTGAAAGAGGATTCTTGCACACTATAGTATGCATTATATAGACTATATGATTACGTTATGAAATTTCAAAGTATTGGTTGTACTTGTAGCAAAATCCAACACTAGGCTCTCTTAGAATCTTGTCTTTTGATTGTGTACCAATCTTATATCATCAATATTCAGTTTTTTGCGCAAATGTGTGGATCTCTTTTTGAATAGTGATGATAATAGATGTACATACCTTAGAATAGTGTATCAAAGATTGGAATAGTTGACAACCTAACATTCTGAAAACATTGCCAAACTTGTTTCGAAATGAATTAGAGATGGCAAGAGAACATGGAGGCTTTAAATAGAATTTTATTGTGCACTTGGCCCAACTTGAAGTCCAATCAAGTTTACCAAATTTTATTTTTGGTTCTTCATTTCTGAAGCTTGGCTTCATCTTTTCTATACCTCATGATTTTTCCCTATTGTTTTCATCCCTTGTCACAGATAAATTTTGCAATCTCGAAGAGTTTTGGGATTTTCTCTACAAAATAAAAATAATTTTCATTGAATTTGCGGCATTTTAGCCTTTCTTGAGTGGAACTTGGTAGGACCAAATGAGTGCATTTATCTAATATGTTAGTCTACTTCCTACTCTTTAAGCTATGAAATTTGTCCCCTTCCTTTATGGTTTGGGGGACTCTCAGTAGCTTATTACATGTACAAAATCTATATTTTTTATAGCTTATATGGATTAGGGCATCCATATAATGACATTTATGCACAAACAATTTTCATTTTAAGAGATGTTGAACCCCACAAAATATTTTTAGTATTTTTTTAAGAGCCAAAAGTAGCTAAACTAACTCTCAAGTTGTTTAAACATTTGAGGAATCAACTAATGAATTTTCAAAGTTAGTAACACTTTTTCAATATGTTCCAACTCTTTTTTTTACAATACTCTCTACATTTTTTTTTCAATACTTATTTTTCTTTTCCATTACACTATTTTTTATCTAAAAAATAGAAACATTGTGAATTGCATGAATTCCATTCCTTGGCATTTGAGAAAAATAAGTCAAAACTAGTGTCAAAAAAATGTTATAAGAAAGGGTTAAAACCAACATTTGTTTCAAGTAGTATTGGTTATGTAGTATTTTTATGAGGATTTCACTCAATGTGCCCAAAATCTAATTGCTAAGAGAATTTTGAATCCTTTTATAAGTGCTAAGGATAGTTAACCCCTAAAGCCCTAAACTACCGGGGGGGGCACTACAAGAAAACATGTCCGAAATGACAGAAATTGGTCCTAAATGACAGAAATCAGCCCCTCCTAATTGACTGAAAATTGACAGTTTTTTGTCAATTTAGACAATTTTCTGTCAATTCGGACAGTTTTTTGTCCTAATTGACAGAAACTTGTCAAATTTCTGTCATTTAGGAGGGGCTGATTTTTGTCATTTAGGACACGTTTCTCTTGTAGTGGGGTTTGGGTAACATAGCATTTTGGGCAACTCACTACAAATGGGTTTTTAATTTTTTTTTCTTTGAAATTTTCACACAACATGTGCCCAAAGAGTTTTGTGAAGACCCAACAATTTTCTTACATGGTTAAAAAGTTAATGTATGATATGTAGTTTTTAGCAACCACTAAGCAATCTAGGTAGAAAAAAAACTTTTTAAAAAATCACTTTTAAAAAAAATAAAAATTTGAAATTGATTTTCTAGATTTATATAAATGTGGAGAGCTTTGAATCATTCCATTTTAATTAATGAGATGAAAGTAATAAGGAGTTCTAGTTTGAGGGTATTTTGTGGGTAGTTATAGAATCTCTACTTGAAGATAAACTTTGAAGTCCTTTATTTAATTCAATTTTTAATATTTTTGAAAAGAAAAGAAAAACATTAGGTGTAAATTGTTTATTACAACATTGCAACCATTGGGATTGGCATGTTTCAATTCTATAACTAAATTGTTAACAATTTAGTATTTTGAATCATTGTCTACTTCTTTCTATTTCTTATTTTTTTACCTATATGTTGTATAATTCCAAATGATTTGAAAATTTTCAAGCGTGTAGCCAACTTGCCTTGAAGAAAGAATCCAAAGAGTAACCAACATTTTGGATATTTTTTCATACAAATGTGACCTTATGAAGTGTAGCTATATGGTTTAGTGTAGGGCCAAAAACAATATTTTTGTCATTTCGAATGCTAATATCTTGTAATCTACGGAAAGGAAATTTCTTAATTTTTTTTCTACATCTTCTCAAGAGATGAGATTTGATACCATAAGCACTCTTGGGCATTGGATTTGCCATGTAGGCAACAAATTTCATAGGAGGCACTCTACAGCTTTGTAATAGCTACATTCAGGTATTTTAATTAGTTTGGAAGTATTTTAAACACTAAATGTCTAGATTCATCTCCAAATTTGGTGAGTAGAGAAAAAACATTATAAGCTATGATTTGGAAGAATATTTTGGAATTGGTATATAAAGGAAAGATGTACATTTTTATCTAGAAAACCCATGATAAACATTCTCATTGTATGACTTTCATCATTATCATGAGAAGTCTTATTGATCGGACCTTACTTGTTGTTATTGAACATTTTATACATCTCTCGGGAGATCCCACGATGACCTTTGTCACTGTGTTAGGATCATTGTGATCAAGTGATCCTTGGATGACGGGCCTGTGCTTGTGACCACTCCTTTTTGAAAGATCAAACAGTGAACCCTGTCACTGTGCTTCTTATTGATTTTTTTTTGTTTCTTTTGGGAGATCTCACGGTATAGGCCCTAAAACCCAAAGAAGGTGTAGTGATGTATTGGTGCTTCTTTTCTTCGTGTTTCCTTCATGTTTTGCTAAAACCCAAAAAAATGAGGCCTCAACCCCCAAGTTGTTGGCTACCACGAAATTCCTGTGCCTAAACCGCCTAAACTTTTGAACATCAAGGAAATAGAAAGCGTGTTTGACACCACTGGAAAGAGGAGGAGAATTCACTGAAACCGCGATCCTCCATTTGTTGAATTGGGCAAGAGTGGGTTGAGATACGAGTTGCCAAAGTTGCAGTCCCCCCTACAAATGACTACCTTCAACGCTTCAAGGCCCTGTACCTTTGGATGGGTAATGAATTCGACCTTGAGATGGGTACCGTTGGAAAGAGGAGGTGAAATCAGTGAAGATGCGCCCCGAAATGGGTTGGATGGAGCCAAAATGGCTCGAGGTATGAGTCGCCGAAGTAGCTACCGACAATGAACACTACGGCCTCTAATTGCCCTAATTTTTGATTGGCAAAGTATTAGAATGCGAGAGTGGTACCGTTTAAATCGCAACGGAAAATCAGTTAAGGTAGGCTTGAAACCCACAAATGAACAAAACTCAATCTAGATTAACAAAGGAAAGTTACATGGTGTAACGTGGACCTAGTGTCATTCCTTTAGAAAGGAAGGTGTAACGGTGGTATAACAGAGTGTAATGTTAGTGTAATACAATGTAATGTTGATGTAACACTAGTGTAATGCCAGTATAACCTGGGTGTAATGCTGGTATAATACAAGTGTAACATTGGTATAACATCGGTGTAATCCAGGTGTAATATCGGTGTAATGCTGGTATAATATAGGTGTAATATTGGTATAATCCGGGTATAACGTTGGTGTAACCCAGGTGTAATGCCAGTGTAATCTAGGTGTAATGCCGGTGTAACGCTGGTATAACATTGGTGTAACCCAAGTGTAACGCCGATGTAACCTGGATGTAACAACCGGAGAGGTTTTCACAATTCCAATACTAAAAAACCCTAAATCCATTGGATGCGAAAATGGAAGAAATAAACGGGGTTCCTGCCGATGGACACGTTATAGTTTACAAAAAGCATGATGGAACAATAAAGAAGTGTGGCCAAAAGCAAAGACTAACTAAACCTACGTGACCCCTAAATCTAGATTGAAGCACCAAAAAGTCACCCAAACTCGGGGATGACACTCTTCGTATATTTTGGGCACCATGTGCAGCGAGAGGGTAATTTATGGGGGGCTATTTACCTCCCAAAGACATTTAAAAGGGTCCCTATTATTACTTAATTTTGAAAAAAGTCCAATTTTATAGCTCCCTATCATTATTTATATTTCCATAGGTGATACCATTTTAAGCTTGCTATATTCATTATAAGGAAAAAAAGGTAATGGGAAAGTATTTTGAAAGGAAAAGTTTCTCTAGAAAAGCCTAAAGATATTTGAATAAAAGTAAACTCATTCTCATCTGATTTCAATCCACAAGGAAAGTAGGCAATAAAACAAAGCAAAGAACTTCATCTGTCAAGAAACACCAAGTGCACATAACTAACCTCCAACAGAAGTGAATCCCCTCTAAAATTTCTAGCACTAAACATAGAACTGATATTCAAAGAAAAAGAATATCCACTACCAGTGATTTTTTTTTCATATTTTTAAATTGAACGAAAAGGCGATATTGTTTAAGGCTGGTGTATGTGAGTGGCGACTTTTCTGGCAAGTTTGCAATTCTTGGCAGGCGAAATCATGGAATCGTGGCTGAAAATTCCTTGCGAATATTCCTTCCCCTCAAATTTCATTGTGGCGAAATGAAGGCAATAGCAGAATTATTTATGGCGAAATGCAATACATGGATGCAAAAATGTTGGTGAATTCCTAAACTCCTTTTGTAAGACAAAGGCGAAATGGGATGCAAGTCTGTTGCTTCTAAGGCAAATTTATTACATTGAAAAGTGAAAGCAACAGTACAAGCTGCAACGAAAAGCAAATGCATAAATAACTTCTAAATTCATTCAACTATGACTAGTAGTCACTTCTAAACGCAAAGACCCACACCTGCACCCACCCCAAAACCCCTCCGATGATAAAATGAGAACATTTCTATTGTCTAATAGCACTTGAACAAGACATTCTTTTGGTTTAGTGGGAAAGAAACTTACAAGCAATTGAAGAATTCGTGGCGATTCAAACACATTCTTACAATTATTAGTGCACGTCACAATCTTCCTAACCAAACACATACTTCGGCACCCCAGTTACATACTTTGGACCCCCAGATACGCGCTTCAGCACCCCAGATGCATATTTCGGCACTCCAGATGCATATTTTAGCATCCCAAATGCATATTTCGGCACCCTAGACGCATATTTCGGCACCCCAGATGCATATTTCGGCACCCAGACACGTATATATCTCGGCACTTTGAACTACTACAATTTTCTTTCACTAGGTTCTCACCCTCAAACGCTGAAACGCGACACGCATGCTCTAACGTGCAACTCTTCCACCTCTAAAACGTAACTGATAGTCAGCATGAACTTGACATGACAATACCCTAGAATTTGATGGGTTAGGGTATCTGCTGTAGCCTGAACAAGGGAATCTGTGGGGTTTTAGAAATTGAATTAAAGCACCCAACAAATTGATGTTTGAGGTAAAGCAAAAATTGAAAGGGTCTGTGATATACCTGCTGTTGTAATGGACAGGGAGCTTCATGCACCGTTCTCATTGACAAATGTGTTCAATTGCTCCGCATCATTCCTATCTAGGGTGTACACTTCATTTATAGGATTGTATGTCATGGTCACTGTGCAAATTACACAATCCACATTGACCCATTTGCTGTCGATGTGGTCATACTTGAACTTGTCTCGACCAAGGTGCTTCCTGTAACATTGCAACATAACTTCAATGTGCAGATTGTTAGTGTTTTGCCTACCACTTTCCTCCACTCGTGCAAGGAGGTCTACAAGTTGTCGGAGTATACCAAATTGTCGTCCATTGCGCCTCTGCATAGCCTGTACCCTACCCACCCACCAAGAAGCTTCATCCACGGGTTGCAAAATGTTAGTAGCATTGCTCGGATTAGAATTCTTTGGAGGACAACCTCGTTTTCGTTTTCCAACAGCCCTCACCGTAGAAGACAATCAGGTTGTGCTTCGCTAGACAAAATGTACACCACAATCTGATCCAATATACAACAATCCTATTCCAGATGAGGAGCCTACTCGAATACAATTGTCATGATTATCAAATTGAATACTATGTTTGATTCGAGCAAGGCGATCTTTAGAAAGGAAATTGTTACCATTCAACTGCGATACAAGCGTGGACTTGAAAATGTAGTGGCCATCAACTTCAACAGTTGTTTGGACTTTCTCATGCGGCTAGTTTACCATCACTTGTGCCTCAGCATGATTTAGCACGTCACTTATTGCATCTCGTGCTTCATCTTGCATAATTGCCAAAGTGTTTCCTCCTTCATTCGTGATCTCCTCTTCCGTGCAGTCCCTCATTTGGGGAGCATTTACTTCACTTGAGGAGAACGCTGATTGTTCCCGTAATCTGTCACGCAACACCTCGGAGTCGCCATCCTCTCCAGAAACTGGTCTTCCACTTGGCTGATACGCAAAGCTTTTTGGATCAGCTCTCTCTACCTGCCACGGCTTCTCAAATCAAATTCTCCTCCGTGGTTGACAATGTGTACTCGAGGCCATGTTCAAGGACCATAACATACCTTGCGCTTCTTTTAACCCCTGTTGTAAAGCTGCCACCACCTCTATATTTGTCCTTATACCATTATAGTCGTCCAGATTGCACCGCTCCTCATCTGGTTGGAGTTTATGGAGAGACTCCCAAACATTTTCCATCTTATTGTGTACCTTCTTGAACGCTAAACCATTATCCCCATATTCAGTCGCCGAGATATGGTTCAGGGTATTCGTAGTGTTTACCAGTTCATGGAAGTCGTATGCACGCTTCTGGCCATTCATGCCACCAATTCGGGAGAAGAAAATCTCACACGAATCACTTCCAGTCAAATGAAGTGGAACTGCTAAGTGAGGGAACCTGTCCCTGAAATGACAAGTTAGAAGAACAACAAAATGACATGAAAGCTGAATATCCAAAAAACATTGTGCACTCACAAAGTTTTTGGCCTCCGTTAGTCTGTTAGAATTATCCAGTACACCATGATCTCCGTGCTGCAACCACAACCTCCAAAGTCAAAAGAAGAATGACACTTTGCCACACAAAACTATCCTTGAGCGTAGGTCCAATCTAGGAGAACAAAAAATGTCAATGTAGCCTGCACATATCTCCAAATAAAGTTCAGTTCCAAGTGTTCTTTCACAATGCACATAATCGACTGCATGCATGCGTGCCAAGCAGGATTGAACTTTAGATTGGTAGAGTCATTGTGCCGATGCCCAGTTTTGTCGGTCTTTTCTTTCTACATCCTTAGTTTTCAAACCGTATTTATTGGTTGTAAACTGCTGGAACACCTACTCTATGTGGTTGTGAAGACACAAATCTCCTCCTAGTTGTAGTGTTCTTGTAGCAGATAGCAAAGGGTTAATAAGTTTCTTTCCATTGTGAATGTAATCTTGGTCATGGAGCCCGGTGGCATTCCCATTTTCGTCTAATGAAGCCCTAAACATCCAACCATCCCAACCTACATCAAGACTGATTCCTATATCAATCTTGTAATCAGCCAACATTAATTGCCTCCTACGTGAGTCGCCATCGCTAGCATGTCCGATAATAGGCCCTATTGCATCGAAGCAATCCTTTTTCCACAACTTGTCAATTGCCTCCCACTGATTTCTAACCCAAGCTGAGTTAAAGCAATTGCAAGTGCAGCATACGACTAAAACTAGATGAGGGAGTTTCTCGTGCAAAGGATTCATGACAACTACACGAGCAAAGCTGCCTATTCGGCCTTGAGAAAATGCTTCTAACAGTCGCCGGTATCCCTCCTCACCACTCCCAACAATTGGCCTGAAATCGGACGCGCAAACATGGTTTTCAGATTTTCCACAAAATCCAGCAACAGTATCTGACCTAGGATCCCACGCCACTCTTCCTTTCACTTTTGTCTCGTCCTCAACCAAAATGACGGGCATTAGACCTACGATATTATGCACAGACTTAGCATCTCGGTAAATTTGCGCAACTGCAGCAAAAATTTGTTCATGCTCACCTGGTATGAACTGAACCCCTTTCTTTACATCTTGTTGGACCTCACGATAACTGGCACCCCCAAAGTTCAAAGCAAACAGATCCACCATTCTCCGTCCACCGTATGCCTTCATTACTTCATCTAAACACTTTGTATTCTCGCTATACCGGTTTCCTATGAAAGCCCGGTTTATGTTTTGAGCTATGTCAGAAAGAAAGTCCCATAAGGCAGGCTTTCCTCCGAATGCCCCTAATCTGTATGCACTGATGATACTATGATAGAACTTAATGATATTATGATAAAGAGAAGCCTCTCTGGCCAAATTCCTTAAGCTCGGACGCTTTACCTTCAATTGAACTATCCTAGCACGTGTAGACATGTGCATCAATTTTGCAGACACTAGTTTCCTCCTCATCTCACGAGTATGAGAAGCTAGTTCAGAAAACGATAGATTTCCAAGTCGCCTTCCATCTACAGTACTTCGGGTTCCTCTTTTCTGAACAGAACATTCTTCCCTGATGACTCTTTTCCGGAAATCATTTTCCATGGGGATTGATCTGCACATGGAGCATTGCAATCCCGGAAAACCCTCACTTGAATTGTCAATTCGAGAACACAACTTGTGCCTAAACGTACCATTCACTTCAACAAGTTGACCAGATTTCAGGAAAATAGCGGTGACATGAGGCTCCGGGTACCAACCCCCCCCACGTGAAGATCGTGCAGGAGTTCAGTAACGGAATAGGAAACCCCTCCATAAACAGTAGTTGGACCCCTAAAACCCCAACATAGCAGATTCAAAATACCATTTCTGTCAAGAGTGGACGACTCACCTTCTTGGACATCATTTGCAGGAGATCCGAAATTGAACCATCTTGCAAGATCGGGCTGGTTTGAATGAACACTAATCCCCGATGAGTGAGCTGGGCGCCCCCTTCGTCCACTTCTCAGTGCACTTGATCGTCCCATGCTCTTGTTTGCTTGCACTAGTAGAAAATGCAGGAATTTCAATAGAATTTTGTTGTTTCGGTCGCGTTGTTTCAGTCACTGAACAACAGAAATCTGTTGAAATTAACAAAAATCTATTAATTTCAACAGATTTCTATTGTTCAGTGACCGAAACAACGCGACCGAAACAACAGAATTTTGTTGAAATTCTTGCATTTTCTACTAGTATTGTTCCATAGATTGTACATGCTTAGAGGAGGCCAAGTGGTGTCGCAAATTCCACTCCAAATTTTTTTTCGGTGGACACAAACTTAGCAAATCTCGGCAATAGAAGCACTGCACCTTCATCCAAAAACTCTTAGGCGTGGACTCCTTAAAGGACCCAAGGACAGTGAAAGGCTTTTGGGAATCACCCAAACTTCTATTCACCTCTTCCAAAATTTCAGTGCCTTCCTATATGAGCTTCTGGTGCATTTCAGGTGTCAAAGGAGTAGCCTTTCCCTTTGGCGCAACGGATTGGGGATGATCACCGTACTGGACATTGTTGTGGGCACACCAATTCTTGACGTGATTTGTGCTCTGTAGGTGTTTCTATCTGAAATTGTTGAACAAGTTCTGAATGTTGATCTTGTCGTGCTTTCCATTGCCTCCCCCTATCTCCTTCCGACATTCTACGCAGTAGATCTTCACTACTCCATTTCCTTGGAAATCAGCAGTTCGAAGCAACTAGCGATTGTCTTCTTGCGATGAACATGCCAAATCTCTTTTCATCTTTTCAGCCTGTTCAACATATTGTTCCCAAACTTCTTTAGAAAGTAGCGCAGAATGCAGCTCGTGCTCTAATGAGGAAGTGACGTTGGATGTCCCAGTAGTCCTCGAATTTGCAGCAGCATCCGCACCCAAAACTATAGGTTCAACGCCTGCATAACAAAAAACTTCAGGTTCTACCGGGGAAGAACTTTGGACACTGGTGTTGGCATTGTCTAGTCGACGCCGCTTGCACGCTTCCCCGCCTTCCGCTCTTATTGGCAAAACATATACATCATCGAGCACATCGTTAAGAGCTTCCATGTTCTTCCTGATTCTGCACTCGTCATCCTTGTCGAAGAAATCAAACTCCCAGTCCAATGCACGCTTCTCTTCCAGATGCACCCTAAGGGAAGCGTAAGTTTCATCTGGCAGCAACTTCACTTTGCTATAGAAATCCGGAATGGCAGCCTCATCCTCCATTGTCCACATCTTCACTTGGATTGCCATGGGTTCCTACTACTGAATCCTGAAGGCCTTTAAGCCCAAAACCACAAATGGAGGTACTTCAATACAAAGGAACCAACAGCAAAAAAAATGAAACTATAGAATTAAGCTCAGTAACCGCAAGAGGCTTATCCTAAATAGGAAATGGCAGCAACAAAGTCCGATACTCACAACAACACCGCCTTGCGCACAATTACCCTTGATGTAGCAATGGCGGAATGCAACCCTAAACTCGTACTAAAAACTTCCAAATGAAGGCATTCAAACTTTGAAAGGTATTCCTGAACACTGTTGAACCACTGAAGACCTTCCACTTCATTCACCCAAAAGCACGCCTGCATATCGAAATGGTTCTAAAATCTGAAATCTGTAATTGAAATTGCCGCAGAGGAGAACGCAACAACAAGTTCAAATCCTAAAAACGTAGGTAGGAACGGTGTGCAGATTTAGAAACCGCACTGATCTCCATCCATCCATCAACGAAACCTTGACCTGACTCCTTTTCATCCATTGTATCTAAATCCTACTGTTAGACCCAGCTGGAGATACTTATTGTACTAAATACAATACTTAGGATTCCAAATACAAGTCCCTATATTACATGTACAAAAATCTTAAAGGTTCAGATTTGTAGGTACACTATATTATTTATAATGGATTTGGGGCTTTAAATGTTCCCTCCATTATTTCTAAATCTTTTATAAGTTTTTATAAATTTTACCCAAAATGAATAAAATCCACTCTATTTTATGCCGCACGTGGTTTGTAAAATGCGCTAAGTGTCACCCCCAAGCACCCAGACAACGAAGTTTTCTCAACAAGACTATCCTTTCACTAGAATATTATGACGAAGGTAGTGTAGACATGGCAACAATGAGCTCTATACTAAGCTAGCCCATCCCAAATAATCTTGAGGTAAACAAGGATTAATGAATAGCTTACAAAATCAAATATTCATACACTTAAAGAATGCAGTTAAGAATACTCATGGCTTGTCCTTTAGGGATGTCAGAATTGCACTAGCAGTTAATGTCAATCCCTAAATCAATGTAGCCTTCATATCAGCAGGGTTGACAACTGAACATTCTCAAGGAATTGTGAAGATAGGAATCAACTAAAGAGCAAATGAAATGATGTAGCCACACTGAACCTATCTACATGAGCATCTTACCCAAAGTTTATAGATAGGCACGGGACATCCGAGACCTCCATTCTTAAGCTCAAAGATCGCAACGTTCTTGCCGTTGCATTTTACTAATAAATCTACACGAGGAGGTTTGGCATAGTAGAGACATTTTTAAACGTGTCTGTCCTCAGTCTTTGATCTGTTTGGGTTCGTCGAATTTCCTCACTCTAATGAGGATTCAGATGGCACTTCATTCAAGGCTGGCTTCTGAAATATATTTTATCAAGGAACCCGATTACTTTTTAGTAACAAAATTGCAGGTGCTGGCCTCGACAACACCAGCAATGTCCTTCGAATTATGCTCTCCTCTAACGTTCACCCACAGTGCTCACGGAACAGCCACCACCTGCGCCTCCGCCCGTAAAGAAAGATTGGTGATGACGGTTCACCTATTACTGCATGTCGATGAAACGCGCAATGTACATGTGCGTCATACAACGCTTCTATGTTTCACGGCCTCCCATCATGTAGGGGGGACACCTGCACAACAATTCAGAAGATTCAAATCCAAGTAACGACTTTGACCTACCTACAAGCCAAACCCAAAAAACAAAACAAATCGTTCATGCACCACGACATGTCCTCGCACCCTAAACCTAAACCCTAAATGCATGATCAAATAATTAGAGATCGTCTGCAAGGTTCGATGAAGACAGACCTACGCAGGAGAGGATTGATCTTCTCTGGATCTTTATATTTCTATCTGGGGATCCCACGATGAACATTCTCATTGTGTGACTTTCATCTTTATCATGAAAAGTCTTGGTGACCGGATCCTACTTGTTGTTATTGAACATTTTATATATCTCTTGGGAGATCCCACAATGACCTTTGTCACTGTGTTAGGATCATTGTGATTAAGAGATCTCTGGATGACGGGACCATGCTTGTGACTACCCCTTTTTTATTTCTATCGGGAGATCTCACGGTGTAGACCTTTACTCAAAGATGTAGTGGTGTGTTGGTGCTTCCCTTCTTTGTATTTCCTTCATGTTTTGCTAAAACCCAAAGGAGTGAGGCCTCAACCCTCGAGTTGTTGGCTGCCACGAAATCCCTGTACCTAAACCGCCTAATCTTCACTGATTTCACAATTGGAAAGATGAGGTGAAATCAGTGAAAATGTGCCCCGAAATGGGTTGGATGGAGCCAAAATGGCCCTCAGTATGAGTTGCCGAAGTCGCTACCGGCAATGAACACTATGGCCTCCAAATGGCCCTACCTTTTGATTGACAAAGAATTAGAATGTGAGAGTGGTACCGTTGGGATCGCAGCGGAAAATTAGCCTAAATCCTACAAATGAGCAAAACTCAATCTAACTTAACAAAGGAAAGTTACACGGTGTAACGTGGGCCTAGTGTGATTCCTTTAGAAAGGAAGGTGTAACACTAGTGTAACACATTGTAATACTGGTATAACGTTGGTGTAACAGAGTGTATTGTTAGTGTAATGCTGGTGTAACGACGATGTAATCTGGGTGTAATGCCAATGTATCCCGAGTGTAATGCCTGTGTAATGATAGTGTAACAGAGTGTAATGTTAGTGTAACATAGAGTAAAGCTGGTGTAACGCCGGTGTAACCCGGGTGTAACACAGTGTAATGCTGCTGTAATTCAGTGTAACATTGGTGTAATCCGAGTGTAACGTCGGTGTAGCATTCGTGTGATGTAATGCTGTTGTGGTGTAACCTTGTTGGTGGTGTAATACTAATGGTGTAGTGTCGGTGTAACACTGGTGTGGTGTAACACTAATGTAACCCTGCTGGTGTAAATTTTGTATTTTCTTTATCTTTTACTAAACCCCAAAGAAATGGGTCTCTGAACCCCAAATTGTTTGTTGTGGTGAACTCTCTAAGACCAAAACCGCTTAAACTTTTAGCATTTAAAGAATTAGAAGGTGTGCTTTACACCGTTGGAAAGAAGACAAGAAATCAGTGAAGATCCATGAAAGAATTTCTCGAATCGGGCAAGAATTGGTTGAGATATGAGTCGTCAAAATGTTCGTAGGCCGTGAGAACTGCGGCCTAAAAAGGGCCATAACTTTTGATTGGTGATGAATTAGACTTTGAGAGTGGTACCATTGAAAAGAGGAAAAAAATAGTTAAGATAAGCTAAAAAACCTCCAGATCCAAGAAGGTCGACCCAGATTCCCAAAAGAAAGTTATACTATTGTAATGCCCTTTGTAAAAAGGTGTAACAAATTACACGAAATGTGCCACATTCTCCTCACTTCTTGCTATAGGAACCCCATTTATCTCCTCCATTTTTGCATCCTGTAGAGTTATGGTTTTTTATACTGGAATTGTGAAGACCTCTCTGATTGTTACATCAGTGTTACACCTGGGTTACACCGATGTTACACTAGCATTACACCGCGCAACACCCGGATTACACCAATGTTATACCAACGTTATATCGGCATTACACCGGCATTACAGTTGGGTTACACCGGCATTACACTGACATTACACCTAGGTTACACCAGCGTTACACCCAGATTACACCAATGTTACACCTATATTACACTAGCATTACACCGACATTATACGCGGGTTATACCGGCATTACACTCGGATTACACTAATGTTACATTAGCATTACACTCTGTTATACCATCGTTACACCAGCACGACACTGTGTTATAGCACCGTTACACCGGTGTTACACTACCGTTACACCTTTCTTTCTAAAGAAATGACACTAGGCCCACATTACACCGTGTAACTTTCCTTTGTTAATCTAGATTGAGTTTTGTTCATTTGTGGGTTTCAAGCCTACCTTAACTGATTTTCCGCTGCAATTCCAACGGTACCACTCTCGCATTCTAATTCTTTGCCAATCAAAAGTTAAGGCCAATAAGAGGCCGCAGTGTTCATTGTCGGTAGCAACTTCGGCGACTCATACCTTGGGCCATTTTGGCTCCATCCAACCCATTTTGGGGCGCATCTTCACTAATTTCACCTCCTCTTTCCAACGATACCCATTTCAAGGTCGAATTCGTTATTCATCCAAAGGTAGAGGGCCTTGAAGCCTTGAAGGTCGTCTTCTGTAGGGGGGACCGCAACTTTGGCAACTCGTATCTCAACCCACTCTTGCCCAATTCAACAAATGGGGGACTGCGGTTTTAGTGAATTCTTCTATAGCAAGAAGCAACAAGAATGTGGCGCATTCCGTGTAATTCGTTATACCTTTTTACAAAGGGCGTTACACCAGTATAACTTTCCTTTGGAAATCTGGGTCGACCTTCTCGGATTTGGAGGTTATTTAGCTTGTCTTGACTTATTTTTTCTCTTCTTTCTAACGGTACCACTCTCAAACTCTAATTCAATACCAATCAAAAGGTATGGCCCTTTTTAGGCCACAGTTCTCACGGCCTGCAAACACTTCAGTGACTCATATTTCAACCAATTCTTGCTCAATTCGAGAAATTCTTTCATGGGTCTTTGCTGATTTCTCGTCTTCTTTCCAATGGTATAAAGCATGCCTTCGAATTCCTTAAATGACAAAATTTTAGGTGGTTTGGGGCTTACAGTGCTCACCGCAGCAAACAATTTGGGGTTCATAGATCCATTTCTTTGGGGTTTAGTAAAAGATAAAGAAAATGCAAGTGTTACACCAACGTTACACCACAGTAGCATTACACCAATGTTACACCGGCGTTACACCACTAGTGTTACACCACAGTCGCAACCTAACTTTTTGATTTTTTTTCTTTATTGTGTTTTGAAACACTCAATCCGGAAAAGTACACCCAGATTTTTACAGAAAGAAAGGAAAAGCTAAAAGTTAGGAAGACTATAGAAGTAAACCCTGAATGAACCGGAATATGGAGCGGAACGGATATCGGAAACGAATCCGGTCTAGACCCATGACCGGAGAAACGGATCCAGGATTTGCGCCCGGAAAATCGGAAAAAAATAATGATTAGGTTTCCAGGGTACAAAAGAGATTGCTTTAGGATTCGGACTATCATTTGTACCTGAGAGCACTCACGTATTTGCCACGCTCTTAGTGATTTTTGTCTGTAAGAGTGCGCGAGTGTATTGTGAGTTTCTGTGTTTTATAAGAGTGAAGGTGTTTGTGAGGGTGTAAGCTTCTATAAATCTGTTTTCTTCTACATGAGTGATTGAGGTTCCTTTGCGCTAAGTGTGGAGAAGAGTTGATTGCATATCTTTGAGAGCAGCCAATTGAGGACGAGTGAGCGCTGTGAGAATCTGCGTGAAGATTGGCACAGGAGATAGCTCGATTGAGGCCAAGGAGTGAATTGTGAGGAAACGGGACATGCGGCCAGGAGAGAAGTGAGGTAGTGATTTGGAGAGGAGACGGATGCCGCAATTAAAGCCCGGTAGAAATCAGGGCCAAACAAGTGCACACAAAATAGAAATTAGGGTGAGAAAGGTGGCGCCTTTAGAACCCAGTAACGAGCAAAAGAGAGCGGAGTTAATGAACACTATATTCATTAAAATGAGAGTTTTCCAAGAAAATGAGAGGTTCTAAATACACAGTTTTCTTTAAACATAGGTGATTTTGTTCTATACAAAGAGAGAAAAGCAATGCATCATTAGAAAAGAGTGTAAATATTGCAAGTCTATTATGAGAAAAATGGAATTTACTGATAATATCCATCAAATATACAAGTAATAGTGTGTACACTATGGAATGACACTGAGAACTATATAGTAGATACTATTGATAGCGCAATACATTGTGCTTGGAGACTGAACTAGAGGCATCACCACCACTGCAGGTAGATTGTGACAAAGGAAATGGCTACGGCATGCAAAAAATGCAGGATTTATGACAACAATGTCTTAGAACCGACTAAGTGCACATTTGAACTTGTTCGTGGTAGAAGACAAAGCAAACATTATATAACTTTAACTCTCAGCTACTCTTCGAATGTACTCTCACACACCACAATGTCCAAGAAGTAGTGTATGAGTGTACGTTCAAAGAATAGTTGAGAGTAAAGGTTATATAATGTTTGCTTTGTCCTCTACCACGAACAGGCTCAATTGTGCACATAGTCGGGTCTAAGACATCGTTGTCACCTACAATGCATCATAACTATGAGGTCCAGGATTGTCAAAGATCGGAAATTGTAGAATCCAATACCAGATGTTCCCCTAAGAAATATCCTCAAACATTGCACTGGAGAAAGTGCAATGCAAAAGATTATTTACTGAGGGAACAGCTGTTATTCGACTCTACAACTTCCGAGCTCCGACAACGTACTCTCCAAAAGAACAAATCATAATGGCTTATGATTGCATTGTACTTTGCATTATGGAGGCTTAACCATGATGCTAATTCAACATACTATAAATGTGATACCATGACTCTAACTCTACATACTATGACTGCGTCCTACTCTTCAGTATCTCTATTGCCTTTAATATTTTTGGCCCTCGACTATATCCATTACTAGCAGCGGATCTTTGGTGGGCACTCTCTTGCCGTTGTATCTTCAAGGACCTCCGCTCCCAGGCATCCCACGATCCACTGCTACAATGAAGAGGAGGCAATTCAATATGTATTTTACATTGTCGTTTCACAATATCCAAAGAAGATAGACGAGGTAGAGTGCCTTTAGCTACTACAGGCCGCTTCACCAATTCTATAGTCTTTATGCCCTCAGAAGTGTTACCCAACATGGCAACAGAAGAAGGCATTGAATCCTGCACCTGCAAAAATCAGTAGAATTAGACATTTGTAACCTACATAGTCTACAATGCAAAACTTTAAGAGAACAGACCGCATTTAGTTGTTGATTACACACCTTGACAACGGCCACGACAGCCACTTCATCATTATAGAGCTTTCTTTGCGTTTCTAGATTCACTCCAAACTGATCCCGTGGAGTTGTCGAATGGGACTTCAAAGGAGATGGAGAGTGCATTAATGCAGGGCGCTTTCTTCCATTGGGAGGACTATCAACAACGCCATCATCTATGTCCATCATAGAGAAATCTATTGTGGACTGTGCAGTAGCCGCTGAGTACATGACATGCCGAATTACAGGTGCCATAGCATTCCTAACCTCCTGGGCACAACACAAAGATATTCACTACAAATGAATGAAGTATTGTATTTGCTTCATCAATAATCACACTCCAATACAACAAAGGCGACCACAAAATCCATGAGATTCTACAAACTTCGTGGTGCGGGAGGCGGACAAGGACGGAAGAAGATGTCTTCTATGCTAAGCTCCTCGCGTTTCGCTCCGGTTTTCTTCTTCCAAGGGATGGCACGTCCGAAATCATCCACTTTCCGCTCACTATGAAGTGTATTGGAGATTGTAAGCGCCTTCTACAGTTCCTTGTACTTAGATTGGTCGAGATCATGCATGAGGTGGATCCCCTCCACAACATCGTCTCTCTGAAAAGGAAACAGTTCCCAAGGCTTCTCTACATGCAGTCTCTTAATCCAAGGTAGAAGTTCACGTACGAGGACCATGTCTCTCAGCCCCTAACCTTCAAACGACCACATATCTAGGAGCACTTCATTTGTGGGGTCATTCAAGAAGTGTTTCTCGAGCTTGTCGTCCACTATTACAGTATTGTCCTTAGTGAAGATGGAGCCCTTCAGTATGTACAATCTATCCAATGGCTTTAAATATAGGTCTTTGCAGGATCCCGTCAACCTGTAGTTTTGTAGCGTTCCATCTCTGTCTCTACATTTCATAACGACACATTGTTCTCGGCCTAGGACACCGTAAGGGGGGATTAGTCCGCGGAAGAAGAATTTAGCGATGAGCTTGGTGTAGGATTGGTCCATGGAGCTGTAGACCATGACGTTTGCAATGGATGTCAACTCCCGCAAGAACCTTCTGACATGGGGTCTAGGAGTGACCCTATGCAATTCCATGACGTCGTGGATGGCCTCACGGACTACCTCTCCAGGATAGCATAATTTTCTTTCTCTTATGTGATATCTTATATCATCACACACGCACAATAGACCATTTAGATCTAGAATGACATTGAGCCATTTCTTAGTGAACTTGGACATGCATGGTCTAAGGATTTGGACTTCCGCCTTACAGTCAGCAACAATTCCCTCTGTGGCACCCTGCTCATAAAGAACAAAGACACAGAGAAAATTAAATGGGTGCAAATTCGAAATCAACGGTAGCACCGAAGCCGCGTATAGGAGACCATGAATTACATCGAGGAGGTTAAGAAAAACAAGGGCTTTCAACCAGTGTCAGTCACAGCAACCACGACAGTGAAACGTATATGACAAAGTACATACCGCAATATCAACCGAAGGATCTAGGGGGGAGCATTTTGGATCCTCTCTTTCACCGCTCGGAGCAATATCACCCATCACCTGAGCGTCATCAGGAAGGGCTTCGAACACTTGAGCGTCTTCGGGAAGGGCATCGGGAACTTGAGCGTCGTCGGTAACGAATTCGAGCACCTCAACGTTGTAGCCAGGAAGACCATCATCCTCGAATCTCACTTCCGCAAGACATGGCAGACATGCCTCATGTGGAGGTTCATCGTTGGGAGCTACAACCTCTTCTGTGCCATGCCCAAGGAATTCCTCTAGCAACGATTTTGGAGCATCGTAGAGAGGAACATCATTGATACACATCAAACCCGCGACTGCGACATTCAAGCCAGACAATGCTTTGTGAGAGAAAAAATATATTACAATAGCTCTCTGAATGAGAAAATGTTACATTATATACAATGGACTAAGAAAATTGAACCTATCTGCTAGTCGCTACTCTACACTGTCTAAAAGAACTCGGAAGAATTTCAACTCGTACCGAGTTGAAATGAAGGCTGAGGGAGTCACAAGGAACAACCTGGAGGCATACTAGTCACAGGGCCCTGTGACTATTGGCCCTCTATTCCATCCGTGGTTCCTTGCTCATCTTCTAACTGAGTGGCAGAATTTGGTGCAACGTCGACATCTGCATCTCCTTGTGCTCCAGCATCCATCACCACCAAGTCCCGCTCGATCGCTGTAGAGCTGGTTGACGCATGCGCCATCAAATTCTCTGACATGGTCAGTACAGATGGGATGACTGGAGACGCAGCCCGCGCTTGCTTAGCACTATTCGCAGAGCCATGCGCCTGATTTGCAATCATGAGTTGGGGAGGCATAGCAGCCGGGTCCAACATCATCATCGGTCTTGCGGACATCATTTTGCTCACGATCTCAAGCAAGGCATCGATCAGTTGAGCGATCAGTTGATTGCTTTCCTACCGAGACCGCTTGTTTTCTGCCCTCATCTCTTCTCGCTCTTCCCACCGTTTCCTTTCCTCCGATTCATTATTCTTTTGGATAATATCCAAGATCCATTGTTGACTAACCGGAGCATCAGACGGTGGCGGATGCACTTTCCTCTTCTGGGAGAGGCAAGTACGCGAGATCGGTGTGTGAAGTTCTTAGGCCGATGAACTAGATGATCCCCTCATCTCACTAGTTTCGAGATTCAACGCCACTGCACCAGGCCTGTCAGCACTCAATTCCAATACATTGTCAACAGAGTCAACCCATTGTGCCTCCTCGTCGATCTCTACAAGGTCAATCTAATCATCTCCCCGAGACTGATCAAGAATCCTCTATTGGTATTGTCGCGTAGATTCCTTCCCCTTTCTCGAGGTTGACGCTTCTTTGCCCCGAGTAGATGGCGCAGGCCTTTCATTCCTTCCATCGAAGTCCTGGTTGTCTAGGAAATACACAGACTCAAGGAAATCATCCTTGTCCATGTTCTCAGAATCGATGCACAAGGAGAGGAACTCATTCTTCTTCTTGCTATCACCAACAGCATAGTGATCCAACGATAGCATTTGTATATAACATACAAGACTGTAGTCAGCACAACAATTTCCACTCGACTCGAGTTAAATTCAATTCAAAATTGCTAGCACACATAATGATAAGAACATGATTTCGTGCACACATACTTATCCACGCAGCACATGTGAGTTTGCCTCCCGCGAAATACGACAACACAACATCCCTTGGGCAAACAAACAGGTCCAACACATTTAAATAGAACTCCATTCGAAGTTCTGTGTCGTAGATCCTATACTCGACCTCCATTGTTTGCCTCTTAGCGTTGTAATGCGATTTTGGTGGTACCGAAAATGATTGCGGAATTTGGCGGTTCTTCATGGCCGCTCCATTCTTCACAAGGAAGAGTAGTTGAATAGGATCCCTCGCGCGACTGCACCTCTCAGGAATGTCGCCTATCCTTTTGAAGTTGGACGATTGATAGTCGGCATAGTGTACGGAATAATGCGTTCCGAATATCGACGTCCTGATGAATCCGCGGAATTCCAATTCCACGTCCTTGTCTCCTGCGATCCAGAGATACACCTGTGGATCGGTGAGGTCGTTCTCTGGATCTTCTTCGAGAATTCCCATGAATTTCTCAAAGAATGAAGAGTCCTGCGTGCTTGAACCCCTATTGATGACACCGGGGATGTTCCTGAAGTCGATGATCGCCATCTTGATCTTCGACTGCACTTCCTCATTCCAAACATTCGCATCCCAATGGCCGAGCTCGTCGTCCTTCGTTTCGTAGGGCCGGAAAAAGGCACTTGCTTGCGGCTTTATGAACTTCCCCTTGCTCTCCAAAAAGACCTTGAAGAACTTCTTGGCCATGGGAGACAGCTCATCGATTATCTTCTTCTTGTTCGATGGCATCTTCATTTGAGTGAAGAATGTCTCCCCAGGCCCTGTGAGCAGCGTGTTTATCGTGGTCTTGGTAACGTTATAGTCACGCTTGAAATCCTTCCAAGCTTTCCTCCTGGAGTTCCCGTCGTTGTCAAATAGCCGGAGCTTCGAGTCAAAGTGGTGAAGCTGAATCCTCACAACGTCTTTCTACTTCGTTCGCTCCAGCCAGTCCTTTGCAGTGTAGCAATTAGGGAGAACTGACTTTGGCGCCTTCATGACAACTTTCGAGTGACTGTACGCCCGATTCTTCGTCCTGAAAAGGAGATGCAGGGCAAACCTCCTCAGATCATTCTTGGTTACATTACCGATCCATTTAAAAAACTCCCGAGATATGACTCCATCCTTGTCCAGGTCCCAACCCTTGACGTCTTTGAACGCCATCAATGAGTCGGGATCGATGAGACCCCCTTGGGACTGACTTGAAATGACCTCGGCCCAGAGGTCATAGACATCCTAAGACGCAGTAATAAGTTTGATCTCATTGTGAATGTCAATGTCTCTCTAGTTCTTCTTGCCGAGGTAGCCCTCGTTCTTCTTCACATCAATCATAGAAAACCTAAGCTTGATAGCGGTCTTGGACTCCTGCAGTTTATACATGTCATATTCAATTTGCTAGTGAGTGATCTTAACTCGAGGTGAGTTAAATATGCAGAAACAAAGACAAGGACCAAGAAATAAACGTTATAACTCGGCTCGAGTTGAAGTTCATGAATTTACCGCAAACAGTCTCTGATTATAGCCGTCTGCCTTTGTCTTCTTCACACCAGTTATCATCTTCCCAAGCTCTGTAGGCTCTCTTGGTGGAGTTGGACTTCCCATACTTGTCCACACAAACCTTGATGCAAGAATATTGGTGGACCATGTTGGCATGAAGTTCTGGAAATGGTTCACCCGATTATAGTATGCCGAGATTTTTCTGATGACATTGTCGTCTTTGTTCCAAACCACAAAACAGTCCCACTTCTTGAACTTCACCTTCTTGTCATCAGGAATTTGCTCCATCCTTTGCATTCACTGAGACGCTGCCACGCAATGTTGGCCATTCACCATCCAGAACTTGGCGTCCTTGACATCGTCAAACCTTGCTGGCCTTGTCTTTACTCTTTGGGGATAGGCGCAAAGGGTCATCTTCTTGTCAAGGTTGGACATGTTCACCAAGAAGTTCAACGCCCTCAATACACCTTTTTCTTCCAACTCTCGAATGTTGAGATTTTGAAGCGGCTTCTCCAGTTGGTCTATGGAAATCTCAAACTTCTGACCGATCCCTTCGACGTACGATTCTGTGCGTGCAGACCAATAATCGGAATACGATTTACACGTCACCTTGTAGTCGATGTCCTTTACGTTTCCACCGAGGTCCTGTGGAATGTCTACAATCTCGGATGACAAACTGCTTTCAGGTACTAGCGATGTCCTTCCTTTCGTAGTTCGGGGTTTTGGCGTAGTTGACAGAGACCCTGACGGATCTCCTTGACTGAATCGTTTGATTTGTTTTAAACATATGTGGCTTCGACCAGTCTCTAGTATTACAAGCACGAGGGATCCATGGCTGGGTTGGTTGCTGTAATCCCTCGTAAGTGAGACTGGCTACAGTCTGTCACTCTTCCTTGCCAGCGATGTCTTCAAATTATCAAACCCATGGATGAGTGAATTCACCCTCGATGCCAGTGTAACTGACTGCAGAGGGCCTCCATCTTTGTTTTGCCACCTCTTCTCCTCTAGCTGCTTCTCGATAGTCTTTTGCAGCGCTTGGTAATTTGTGTTCTCCAATGTCTTGTAGTACGCAGCCACAGAGAAGGAACACTTCCGGCTATTGACGACGTAGGAGAATATGTACTCCTCCATTTGGTTGGGGTCCACGGTTTTACAGCAAATGAATAGCAAGCCATTTAGACCTGTCAGTACCTCCCGCACCGCCTCCGTTAGTGTGACGGGGAGGTTGTCTTCTACTTTCTTGTATTTGGTTCTGAATGACAGGTGTTTCGTCATGGGAACAAGGACAATAGTCCAATACTCAACTTCATGGGGTTCTTGCCACTCCCAACATTCACCGAGCATATCGACGTCGCCGTATTCATCTTGGTCTTCTTTAGGAATGGCAAACCGCTTCAGGTACACCTGCAAACCGGAAACCTATGCATCCATTTCTGTAATGGTATGACGCAGTTCCAACTGTTAACTCGACTCGAGTTAAATATTATTCAGTCATAAATGTATTTTCAAGAGCATGGTGGTTTGCTTGAAATTCTGCGGGTGAAGTGTGTTTTCGATGGTACTGATTTAGTTCGTCGCTTACCATTTGCATTGTTTTTAACTCGGGCCGAGTTAAGGTTTCTATTTTATGTTTCAGTTGTTTTTGTCTTCCTAGGAAAATGATTTCTTTTACAATTATGTTATCTGTCGGATTGGATTATTTCCGAAGTTCAATATTTCTTCTTATTATGTATGTGAATTCAGTATTTACTCACTATTTCACTCGATCTGAGTTAAATAGATTCGTTTAACAAAATACTCAATGGAGGTTTGCCACCGACATTTAACTCGACTCGAGTTAAACTGGTCGTCAGGATTGATTTTCGATATGTTTCTAGGCTTTCTTCATCCACAGATTACATCGTGCATGGTCGTGACAGTTAAGTCGCGTACAATTTTAACTCGAATCGAGTTAAAATCTAGCAATGCTTTGAAAGAAGAGCTTCTAAATACCTAGTTATCGAGTTAAACTAGCATCGAGTTAAATTGCTTCGTGTTAAACGTACATCGTGATTGGTTTTAGGATTTAGGATTTCTACTGGATTTACTTTGCTGTGTGAATTGAATGGGTTCAAACAGTTGCACACAATGAGAATTGCAATGCCACAGAAACTATGAATTCAATGCCACAAATCTAAAAGCTCAGAAACTGAGTATGCAGATGCACAGCAAGATTGGAATGAAAGAAGGATTGCAATGAAAGTAAAATTCTGTACGAGCTAGAAATTTTGCATACCTGCAGACTTCAGTTGTGTACGATTGACAAACAGGAACAGAAACCCGAACAAGCTCAAACACAACAACTCCCAAAAATCTGAAAATAGAGCAGCAACGGATCCCACAAACCGTAAACGCTGCGCCGTTTACTTTGCTCTATGAATTGAATGGATTCAAACAGTTGCACACAATGAGAATTGCAATGTCACAGAAACTACGTATTCCATGCCACAAATCTAAAAGCTCAGAAACTAAGTATGCAGATGGACAGCAGGATTAGAATGAAAGAAGGATTGCAACAGAAGGAGGATTGCAATGAAAGTAAAATTCAGTACAAGGTAGAAATTTGGCATACCAGGAACAGAAACCTGAAGAAACTCAGATGCACGAACTCCAAAACATCCGAAAACGGAGCAGCAACAAAATCCCACAAACCCTAAACGTTGTGCCCCCGAAGAACTAGACACGAGTTGCACACAGGAACTCCAAAACGGAATCCAGCAAATCCTACACGCTGCCTCTCCCCACGAGCTTCACACACCCTAAATCCAAATCGGAAACTCGCCAACTACTCACCACTCGCCGAAGCTCGCAAACTGAAAACAAGACTACGCAGACACAAATCACAAAAACAAAAAGTCACACAGAAACTCTCTCACTACATGCAAGCATAAGCTGGAACAACAACGCATTTCGAAGAGGCTAGGGTTCCAGCGTGCGGACGAAGGAACTCAGGTTTCGGAGAGGCGTGCAATCTGGGCCCTCCATTGCAATTGATCATCCAGATTGATGATTGCTATCTCCAACGCATTCAGCCTCCAAATTTGGCATTAATGACATGCTGGTTATGGTAATGAAGTTGCTGATTTAGGTTTGGGGCATACTGATTTTTAATTTTTTTAATTAATTTCTTTGACACAAACGGTAGGAGGTCCATACATAGATTTTCTAAAGACCTAGAATTGAAATTAGGGTAGGTGAAACATCTTCAAATTTTTTTCAATAAATTTTTCCTAAAAGACAAGTAGAATTCACATCTAATCCAAAATGTTTCATATTTTTGGGAGCTTTGTGTAATTAGTTATTCAATTTTGCAATTGAAATGGCATAGGGCTCC
The DNA here is from genome assembly GCA_950106755.1 of Climacium dendroides. Lineage (NCBI taxonomy): Eukaryota > Viridiplantae > Streptophyta > Bryopsida > Hypnales > Climaciaceae > Climacium > Climacium dendroides. The sequence goes on along the minus strand of OX467092.1, from coordinate 21,252,820 downwards.
AAAATGGCTCACCTCCTAGAATGTACACTTTTGGTACATTACTAAGGACTATGAAAAAAAAAATGTACAAATAGTGTACATTTAAGAAGGTGGGCCATTTTAGAAAGAGTGCTATTTTAGGACCTCATTAGAGAAATTCTCAGCCCTCCGGAAGCCCGCTCCACAACAGCTAAAAGGACCCCATGATTACTTTTAACTTCGTTTGATGATTAATTTTTCCCCTATATTCGCCCACCTGAAGTCGCAACGTCCGATGACTGTCAAGGTTCAGCACCCAAGTATAAGTAATTAAGTAATCAAAGATTCAACTATCGTAATCCAGCTTAATATTGATTATTGCATACCTTCAATTGTTAAAAATCAAGTTATGAAAAAGAAGCAAATGTCAAAAATAGTTCAATGACATCTACCATCAAGTAATTTTTTGAAGACATCATGAAAGAGACTACTCATTAACATTTGGTTAGAAAGATGGTGAAGAGTTTGTTTTTATAGAAAATCAATTGTCCATGGTGAATCGTCAAAGGATATGGGATATTTAGAAGATAGATCACTCATTGTCAAATGCAAGAATTATGTTCAAAGTCGAATTTCAAACCCCATTTAAGCATAAAACAATGATTTTTTTCAAAAAACTTTTAACTAAATAAAGTTGTAGAATCAAAATAATTTTCATCTCCAAAAATCCGTTTGAGTTTTAAATTCTTCAATTAAAAGTTATAGACAAAATTCTAAAAGAGGTTGAAAGGAAAATTTTCTTTGACATTTTCAAACACCCTCTCCAAATTTTGTCCATAACTTTTTATTGAAAACTTTAAACTTCAAACGGATTTTTGGAGATGAATTCTAGTTTTATTCTTTAAATTTATTTGGTTTAAAGTTTTTTGAAAAAAATCATTCTATTATGCCTAAATGGGGTCTGAAATTCAACTTTGAATACAATTTCAGCTTTTGACTCAACTATGGGTGGTTGTGCTCTTCTTAATCCTAATTTACATATCCCACATGCATTGTTTTACTTACTACTATACCACTTGTATAAATAACTTCTCTCCTCATTCACTAACATCCTCATCTATTTGATAATTGGAGCTAATTGGAATACCTGAATGATCTCCAATTACTTTGACATCAAGCTTCAAAGTTCACTTTCCTTTGCTTATGTTTAGTAAAATTGATTAATTTGTCAATTAATCGGATTAATAGAAACTGAAGTACTTGATTGTTAATACAGGTTTCCACTACACTCATTACTTGAGTCTTGACATCTTTAGCGAAGTTCACACACTCTGACCATGCACTGTACTTATATGCCCCTACTAATTCCAGGACGGTTAATAGACTGGTTTGGTCACTGTGAAGGGGGCCTCCGGAGGGCTGAGAATTTCTCTAATGCGTACCTTAGTACATTTCATCCTGAAATTGTCAATATCATAACTCTAAACCCCTCATGTATTTTGATAAATACATGTTGCATACTTCATATATCACATTTCTTTATGGGATTCTTAATATTTCATTGATAGTCATCAATATTGAAAAGGTATGACAAAAATTACGATACGATTTCAAGATAGTGAAACAAATTGTAAACTTTATCATCCCCACATTACTAATTATTCGATACACTCTCTATTCCTACTACAATGCGCTTGAAGATTCTTGAATGTTCTTTTCTTCACATCTTAAGAGTACCTTTTTTTTTATTGATTCTTACGAAATTTAATCATATAATACCAAATGTCCTCACTCTTTACAATTTCATCTTATAATTAATTTTTACTATTTGTGTGTATATATTAGGGTTCAAGTGAAATCTAAAATGAACTCATAAATGCCAAAGGCACCCAAATATGGTGTTTGCAAAACTTTGAAGTTAAACAAATCTTAACCAACTTAGTACTTTTAGTAGTTCATATTTTTGAATGTTCTTCTTAAAGTCTAGATTTACCTCCAAAAGTCCGATCTTGAAATTAAATGACAATGATTTTTCTATAAGAGATTTTGTGCAAGAGTACCCTGTGTAATCTTGACTTTCTTAAGTGTTAAGAGCTCTTAGAAATGAGCCTCAAATTATACAATACATCTTGGAGAAAAAATCAGATTCTAAATTCATTTTAAAATGTTGTAGAGAGAATTTCGAGAAGTCGTAAATTCATTCGGGTTCTTCAAGTAAGGCAAGTTAACCTCAAATTTTTTTTGTCATGGACTTTTTAGATTTCACTTGCAAAAAAGACTTCAATTGTTTTTTGCTATTTTAGCACCTTCATAATCAAACGTTATAATCTTTCACTCCATAAGTGATATTGTTGTACTTTTTTTTCACGTGAATTTCATGACTTTATATTGATTTGGACATTAAAGGACACGGCAAGGTTCTTGACCCCATTTTCTTTATTTCACGTAGAAGGTCATTCAAAGTGACCACCAATATCATATTTTTTTGAATGCTTGAGTTTAGGATTGATTGCAGCTTGGACAACATGTTTCCCATTTTTTTCACATGAATGTCCACTATTATATAGTTTTGGACATTAAAGTACAAGGCAAGGTTCTGGCCTTCATTTTTTATTTCACATACAAGGTCATTCAAAGAGACCAACAATTGCCTACATCTGTGTCTAAATTCTTGAGTTTATGAGTGATTGCAAGTCGCACAATATGATTTCCTTTTTTCTAAAATGATTTATTCTATTGATGATATACTAGGGCTTGGATGTTATTGCAATATTTTCAAAATCAAATTATTCATGCTCAAAGTAGAATTCAAAAAGATCCTTCCAAAAATTTAAACTACCAAAAATAGCAATCAAGTAAGGGTTCATATAACTTCAAAGTTCTTTACACACAACATTTTGAAAGAACATGCTCAAAGTAGAATTCAAATTTTTTGAATACCATTATTTTTTTGTTTTGTTTTCATTCTTATTAATATTGTATTCATTCTTATTAATATTGTTTTCAAGATGCTCCATCCAGACATAGAGGATGGGCTTATTGTTAGAGAAGCTGGCACTCGCTATGGCATTGACAAAAACACCCCTTTGTCACAAGGATTATCTTCATCATGTGGTGCATACAATGTTCCAGAACTTCCAGTCTTTATTGATGACGACGTAGGAGAAATTGATATTTCTAATACTGAAGAAGAGTCGATGGTCTTCAAAGACAAAGATCCCAAAGTGTGTGGGGTAGTTCGGCCTAATCCTCATGTTCTTTTTGAAGACCTATTAACACTAGTAGATGAATATGATTTGCATGATCACCGGATAGCCGATCTTCAAGCCATTCGAGGGAAGTATAAGAGTATGGTAGCACAAGGGGTTGCCAATGTTGGAGCATTCATTAGTACTTGGTCTTTCCATGAATTGCTTGGTGATAACAGTTTGATACGTCGCAAAGGATTTTTAGAACCAAAGTCCAAGAAAGTTCAAAAGTAGCATGTCATTGATACATGGTAGGTAAAGGTTTAGCCATTTAATTGTAGGTCTACAAGTACTATATGTCAACACTATTTAGAAAAAATGAAAGAATATGTTCTTTTGAAATTTTTGAGTAATTTAATGCCTTAGATTTCTTTATGATTTACATTCTTATAATCTAAAGACACAAATAATCCTACATGTTTTAATTTGCAATGCCATGGCACAAATTAGAGTGTTTGAATCTTATATTACAAGCATTATGAATTTGATTTTCTCTTCTGTTTTGTATATAATTGAAGTTAATTATTTTAAAAAATAATAATAATAGAGTTTCTATTCTATTGATTTTTCCAAAATTTAAATGAATTTATTGAATACAAATTTATCACAATTCAAAATTCTTAATACAACAAATTTCAATTAACTCACAAATGACCAAATAGGTTACTTGAGATTTTCTGAGAACTTGTGAGTCTTCTATTGGTTTTATGATTTAGAATCTTTACATAAATTTCATATAGTGGATGTCATTCATTAAAATTTATACGTGAAGCTTTGTTTCATGTCATTCCAAAAAAAATTCCAAAAGTCTTAAGTTTAATTTTTTATATTAAAAGTGGGTAGTAAAAAATTTATTTAAAAAGAAATATTGTATGTTTTTTTAATTGCATAAAATGATACTTTCTCCTGAACTTCTAAACCATTCAATTTTTAATTATGGAATAGAAGTTATGATTGTATACATTGATACCTACACCTAACTTTTGAAGCATTCAAATTTTTAATTATGAAATAAAAGTTACGAAGAGTTTCATTTTGCAAAAAAGGAAAGGTCTCTAAACCTTAAGAATACTCAATTTCAAGAGTTGCCAATATGAATTCTCAATTCTACAAAGCTTCAAAAAATATGCAACGACTTGGACCAAATGTCAATTCTCCTTGTCTTTCAAGGAAAATTTACTGAAAAATATTTCAAGATGTTTCACCTCCCTAAAATTCAGTTCCAAACCTTAGATGGTCGACTTATAGACTTCGTACCTTAATTGATGAGTTCAGTTCTGTACTAAAGAATGGACCAGTAGCAGGAGTTGGGCTGAGCGAGACGGAGTTGCTGGGTGGGAGGGAGTTGCTGCGCGAGAGGGAGTGGAGGGAGTACAACCGGGTAGGAGTGCAAGCCGGGCAGTTGGGCCTGGCAGCCTGGCTAGGGCCCATTGCCTGCTACAGAGGCCCCCCTTTTTGCTCAAGGGGGGGTGTTCAACGTCACGCAAACCCTAAACCCTAAACAATAACTGGTCAATTGTAATCGGAACTGAACGTGCAAATGCCAGACGTTAAACACCCCCCCTCGAGCAAAAAGGGGGGGCTGTTAAGCACAGTGGGCCCCTGTTTCTCCTCTGTTCCTCTATCCGTTCCCTTCGTTTCCTGCCTTGGCTCTTCCTTTTCTCCTCCCTCTCTTGCTCCCTTGCTTCCTTCCTTGACTCCTATCATTTGGCCACAGGTTTCTTTAGCTTCAACCTCATGTTTTTGCCTTTATCCCCTAATTGTCCAAGGCATCGAATTTTTGCGTTTCAAATATTGTGATGTTGAATAAAGCCTTAAGAATCAATTTTCTTTTCCTATGTGATCTCTAACGTGTCTAGTTTGAATTTGTATAGTTACAATTCAAAAAAAATTGATTGAACTTAACAAAATGTTGGCTTTTGTTCAATTTCAAGCAAATCTCGAGAAGCTAAAAACAAGCCTTAAGCATTTAAGATTAAATGTTTTCTTTTGCATCAAATGTTTTATTTAAAATTTCATTTTAAATACTTCTTAAGCACCATTCATTCCAAAAGCATGGTTATAGTCTTCATCAATATTTTTTAAAACAAATTCAACCATAGGATTCTTTGGTTAACTTGTTCAAGTACATTGTTCTAAGATTATAAAATGACTTTTACTACCAATTGCAAGTTCAATGTACTAAAAGTTAACTTTAAATGTAGGCTTCACTAGCACTTCTAAAAGGTGAAGGCTTTTGTATTTCAACATTTTTAGAAAAGAAATATGTATGTGTTATAACTTGTCCATGTAGTCAATATGTTGAAAAAGTCAATATGTTCAAAAACCTTCCAAATTTCTTTTCACATATGAAATCTAAAAAGTTGGTCACCCCAAAAATATATGAGGTTATAAGGCCCAACATGCACAACCCCAATCAATTTATGGCTTTCCAAAATCTATTCTACAATTTTTTTAAATGAATTTCTTATGTGATTTTTTTTCCACAATCTAGTGTATTTGAGGCTCATTTCCAAGAACCCTCAATACTACGTGAAGTCAAGATTGAAATGGGTAGCCTTGTGCAAAATCTTGAATAGAAAAATCATAATCATCTATTTTAAAAATCGGATTTTTAATGCTAAAATGAAACTTCAAATATAGTTCTGCAAAAAAATAAACTACTAGAAATAGGAAGTTGGTTAGGTTTTATTTACCTTCATAATATTTGAAACTTGAAAATTTGGTGCCTTGAACGATTAAGGGTTAAAGACAAAGACGCAAGGTTGAGGTTGAAAAAATCCGTGGCCAAAGGATAAGAGTGAAGGAAGGGAGCAAGGAAGCAAGAGAGGGAGGGAGAAGAGGAGGAGCCAAGGTAGGACAGCGAAGGGAACAGACAGAGGGAACATACTAGAAGGAGCAGGCCCCATTGCACCTGACAGGCCCCCCTTTTTGCTCGAGGGGGGGTGTTTAACCCTTAAATGCTAGACCCATGACCATTGATTTCAAGCCTTAGTGCCCATCACTTATTTTTCTTCCATTCTGCAAGTACATATACATGAAAATTTTTATATTTATTTCTCAGAGATGAAACTACATGTCTTCTTTAGATCACAAAAAATATAGATTTTTTTGAGCAAAATTGATTTTTTTGATAATTTCTGAAGAAAAAGTGAAGACAAATCATATCAAATAGAAAATTAGTTCAAAAAATCCGAAATTTTCACCATGTGTGTATATTATAGTGATAAACATCATGTTATAAACTCAATTTCTGTGTCATCCTATAAATAGAATTCTATAGAAATTGAAAATACATCTGAAGTTCAAATCGCAATAAAATATTCAATATTATAATTTTTTTCAATATCTCAATTGGAGTAGAAATTAATGTACATGACCTTTGTTTTACTAGTTGAGCTCAAACTCAAAAAACAACATTTTTGTAGAGAGATTTCAGATTTAGAACAAGGAACCACAACTTTCCAAAATACACTGAAATAGCATATTTTGTAATCCATTTTTTTTACTTAATCCTCAACTACATGAAAACAAACACTAGTTAGACTAAAAACTCAATTGGATACTCTTTGTAACTCAACATGAAAGATCAACAACAAGAAGTGGATGAAAAAAATGCTTCTCATCTCTCTTGAGAACCCTGGACTGTCATCCAAACCCTGGACTGTCATCCAAACCCTGGACTGTCATCCAAACCCTGGACTGTCATCCAAACCCTGGACTGTCATCCAAACCCTAGACTGTCATCATGAACCCTAATCCTATGCAATTTGCACTAGCGGCATTCCAAGGTTAACGTCCGGCCTTGCAAATTGCATAGGATTCTTCCTTTTCTTTTTCTGAATTCGACAAAATAGTCAATTAATATTGACATTAGGTTCTGAAAATAGGAGCTTTTTTGCGTAAAAAAGTTATACTGACGACATCGAGCTAAATATTCTTAAGTAGCTAAAAGTGGAAGATTCTAGGCTGTCAGAAATTAATAAATGCACTTGTCAATGGGAGCAAAAGTGCCGGCGTATTTCTATTTGCGGTTCATAAGAAACATTTGAAAATCCCGCGCCTTGTTCTCAGGATAACCTTTGCGTAATGTGTTTAGCGACAAGAGTGTTCCTCTCCCTTTCCCTCATGCGAACTTCCCATTCTCATCTCCGCCGTCCACAATTAGAATCCTCCCTCAGGCAGAACTTTCCATTGTCATTTTCGCCGTCCACACTTATACACCTCCCTCACGCACAGCTCCCCATTGTCATTTTCGTCGCCTGCACTGAGAATCCTACATCTCTTTTCGTAGTATGCCACACACCCAATCTAACAAAGGTCATTTTATTATGTCTTTACTAAGACAGTAAGTAGGCATCTTTGATTTTCGTAAGGGTCGCTGGCGACAATTCATTTGATTGGATTCTGGATTTGGGTACGCAATACATGTCCCTCAATCTCTCTTCATTTTCCTCCAACAATCGTCTTGTTTTTTCCATCAAGAATTGTTATTCTATCTCTCATACGGCCTCTCTGACAATATGCTCCGCGTATCTGCAGTGCACATCATTTGAATTTGTGTCTTCTGAATTTCACGTAATCCAGTTGTGGAACAGTGGAGAGTACGCGGATTTCATAGGGTGATTGGAAACGTCTTGTTTGCTGCTTGTAATTTTCTGTAGATTTTGAGGTCTTTCAGTGTTTTCATTTCGGATATGGGACTTATTGCGATCAACTCGACAAGGCTCTGCGTCACATTCCATGGTTAATGGTGTGGTTTGTGGAAATGAAATCCCCGAATACCCGCCGTTGTCGTGTTGAGAGCGGTTTGCCTTGGGAAATCACGAAGATTTTGGCTGCAACTAGAAATGGCTAAGGAATAAAAATATGATAGGAGAATAAAGGCAAGTGGACTTGTCACTTGCAAACCCAGTCTTCTAACTAGAATGATGAAGGTGAGTGAACTTGTCACCCACAAATTCATTAGTCAAATACAAAATGATATTGTACAACAACAAAATTTGTTGTCTCTCGTGAATCTCTAATCTTGGTCTTCAAATCTCGTATACGGTCGTCGAATCTTCAATCTTCAATCTTCAATCTTCCTCCCTGTTGGCCTATCCTGTGGTGGCTCTATAAGGGTAAGGGTAAGGGTAAGGTGATAAGATCCCACGGCCTCGGACGGGTAAAACGGGACAGCCAACACGAGTGACCGTCCGGATGATGGGACCCTAAACTTTCAAACCTACGGTAACTAGGAAGCGCCTTTCACCAATGGGAACAATATAAAAGAGCAACCAAGTGGGTGATTAAATCCCAAATAGTCTCCACAAACACAAAATGGAGCACTTACTGGATAACCACGGCTCGCAACAGTTTCACAATGCTGAAATTGAAAATTGCAACTAGCCTCCAAAACCGGCTGGGAATAACCATAAAAAGACAACGAGCCCCCAAATCCGGCTAGGAATAACAAGCCACAAGCCACAACACACGAGTCTTCAATCTTTGTGTCTTCAAAATTCAACTTCAAATCATCACTCAAAGCTCCACCTCAACTTCAACTTCAAATTTTCACTCAAACTCCAACTTCAAATCTCTACCCCAACTCCATCTTCAAAGCTAAACTTAGAATGATCACCACCGTTGCTTCACAACTTCAAATGGGTTGCATGATAACTCTCTGGAAAGCTAACACAATTCTCTTCATTTCCTCCAAATCTCAACTCATTCCATTACTCTGACTCAAAACTATGGTCATCCAAAGTTTCGGCCTCTACAAGTGAGGGCAACAGACCCTCCTTCACTTCTACACTCACAACTTACTCATAAATGCTTCAATTACTTCGAATGATAGCTTTTTAGAAAGCTAACAAAATTTTACACATCCTCTCCAAAACTCAAATCAAATTAACATTCTGTCCACCTTTCATGGCCACTCAAAGTTTCGGCCTCTAGAAATGATAGGCAACAGACACTCCTTCACTTCTACACTCGTAACTCACTCATACAAGCTCCAAATAGAATGAGTGAGATCTTCCTAGAAAGCTAACTTAATTTCCTACACTTCCTCCAAATATCAATGCAAACCAAGAACCTGTCCGTCTTTTATGGTCGGTCGAAGTCTCTGCCTCTTAATTTTGAAGGCAACAAACCTCCCTCCACTCAAACTAGCACAACTTTTGATTCACAACTCCAAATCAAGCAAGTGAGATCAATTTAGAAAGAAGACACCATGATACATAACTCCACCAATTTTCATTTCAAAATTTCAAAAAACCACAACACCATGGCCTCCAAACCTTCGGGTCTTTCCCTAAACTCACAATGGGAGAGAAGATGACCCCTATCCAACTTTTCCTCTACCTTATCTACTCTCAACCATACAAACCAGTGGGGTCCGCCTCTAACTCACTCTTAAAACTCCTCTAACAATAATTGAGCACTTATTTGGCCCCACTACTATCTCCTTATCTTTATCTTTGAAGGAAATTCACTTCAAGTTCACCTAGAAGGCAAACTATTTGAATATTTCCTTACAACTACTTCATAAACACAAAATTATTATAGAAATTCACTCCAAATATGGAATGAAGAACTAAAACTCAACGTACACCTATTAGAGGTAAAAAAACTAGAATTCCAATTTCATCTTGGGACTCAGAAAAAACCCTCCAATTCGACATACTGAATCTATAACAAATAATGAAGAAAACTACTTCAAGTTTGATGGAATTTTAAGATGGCAACCTAATCTTATATAGATGACTCAGGCCATCGTAAGAAGGCGTCACCTTGAAGCCACTAAAGATGATGTCATTATTCTCCTCATATTCGTGAAAACCAAATCAATAGAAATAAAACATTACCACACTTTTTTACACTATGTACGCATTTACAGTGCGACATCGCATTTTTAGGATGATCACTATATAACGTAATATGAGAAACCTCCGTGAATTGCGGGAAAGAACTTCCACTCGACCCGAGTTAAAGTATGAGTACATCATTCGACGAGAATCGTGTTACAAGAGGAATTTCAACTCGACCCGAGTTAAACTATTAGTACATCATTCAATGAGAATTGTGTTACAAGAGGAATTTCAACTCGACCTGAGTTAAATCATATAGGAGGAAATTATTTAATCTCACTTCTACCTGGTAGAAGACAAAAGTAACTGTAGTTTTGGAATATACTAATAGAACCGTTATTTTCTATTTAACTCGAGTCGTATTGACTTTGTTTTACCTTTAGGGCATGGTGTCTTGTTTCAGAAATGAATTAATATCTATGGTCATATGGATCCATATGAACTTTGATATTTAGTCATCCGTGAAATTCTGCAATGTCACATTGTATCTAATCGTTCAAGTACTTTATCTCGTATCGAGTTAAATGCGAAGGGTCGAGCTGAAGTATATTTTAGATAAAATTCTTCTCGTGGAAGATATCATGTGCTCTCAATTCTAGTTCATTTAACTCGAATCGAGTTAAAGATTTCAGATTGCATGTTCACTCTTATCAAACTGATTTCTTGATTAACTGACCTGAAATAATCGATTACTGATTTCGTCCGTAGGATATTTGAATGTTCTGTATATCTCGCCCTCGTAAGTTCAATCATCGATGCCCTCTAAGTTAACTTGATTCTAGTTAAAGCTCAGTATCTTACAAGGTCGTTACTTACAGTTAACTCGAGTCGAGTTAAGTATATTCATCTACACGGTGATATCAAGTGATTCAATATTAGTATCCATGTCTAATAAATTGTTAATTTCACACAGAGTTGATATGGCTGCTCGCGATCATCCTTTGCAGGAGTACTCTTCTGATGAAGGAGAGATTGTGATTGATCCAATACAAGACATCGTCATTCTAAATTGTGACGGTATCCCTCGAAGACTATGGATCACAAAAATTGTTGTCCTCCACAACTCTGATGGGGAAGTGGTTGCTGAGGGAATCTATCACAGTGTGAATTCCGAACATGTTGTAGGTAGCAATTAATGGTCCCCTTGGAGACTCGCTTGTCGCTATTCAAATATCCAAATCGCTACGGCCTACTGAAGTTCCTGAAGACTGGAAGTACTTACTTCGTGCTTGGCCCATTGACCAGGTGTTTTTAAATGGGGCCAGCCTTAATGACCACAAGATTCGAGACCAATATAATCGTCTACAAGCAAGACTGTCACAAGGGTCCTCCTCAAGTGCAAGACCATACACCAGCTCCGTCAGGATTCCTCCGCCTCAGGCTCCTAGTAGAGCATACATTCTACTTAGCCAAGAGTCTATCAATTTAGTATCGAGCAAGACGTGCTGCCCCGGAAACTGTGTCCAACCTTTTCCAAGAGAAAAGATTCAGGCTTTTCGTGAACGTATGTACCACAAGACAACCTTTGAATTCCGATACCACATGAAGTTGGACGTTCATCGACAAGTTCACCGTAATGCTCAGGGGAAGAGGGTGGTCACTCTCGAAGGGATTGATGTTTGTATGGCAGCATAGCGGCATATTGCAGGTGTCTCCAAATCCACCTTCCACTGTTTCCAAGGATATGCTACAAGAGGTGAACAAGCTCAACCACATGGAAATTTGGGAACGCAGAAGGCTCGAAAGCATTCTTTGCAAGCCCTTGCGACATTGAAGTGTGTGCTTGAGAAGTCGGCTGACCACATGCCGCACCGCACGCACACCCTTTCGTCTGGGGAGAAGGTGGTGTCTAAAATTCTACCTGCCACCTTCACTTGGAAAAATACGCTACCCAAGGTCAACGCAACAATGGGTTGAAAGAAGTTTCTCCATCAAATATCTGCAAAATTAGGAAATTGAATTTTCCTGAATACTCAGTGGAGAAACCCGGAGATAATTTCACTCGTTGCTCTGATTGTGATAGATATCATGAACAAAGAAGAATTGCCCCCATTGGATTACGACGGAAGTGGGACCACCTATTGGAAAAACACAATGCTTGTGCTCGAGCTCATCGAGATCTATACTATGCCAATCGGTACAGGTCGAGCGCATACCCTCATGAATGCCTTACGATCATGCATGATAAAATGGATCATGCAAAAACGGCATCTCCTGTGTTTTCACACAAAAGCAAACAACTTGACGGCCTCACAAAGTTGCCAGTATCAGTGACCAGAATGATTGCTCATGGGCATGGTGACGTCCGTTATGCTCATTACGGTCTTGATATATTCTTACACGACTCTAACTATATGGTGGGGTCGTTTGTAAAGCTATTGCGAGACCTTGAACTTCCTCCAAAGTATTCTTCTCGGGAGTTGTTTGTTGGATTGGGCTCAGCTCCATTATTTGAAGCAGTGTTGAAAGGGTCTGAAATGTGTACGTCGTCACTTCGGCCACCGCCCGAAGTCCCTATTGTAGCCATTCCCCTTCCTCCGGTTTTAAACGTTCAAATGGACAATGCCACTAGTGACAACAAGAATCGTTATGTCTTTGCGTTTTGGTCCCTTTTAGTAGCGAAGAAGATTTTCCAGGAGATTTACGTGAATTTCATGTTAGTTGGTCATACACATGATGACATTGATGCTTTGTTTGGAAGATGAAGCATGTAATTGAAGAAGGAAACTTTCCCTACCATCCCAACTCTCATGAAATCCTTCATGGATGTAGATTCTGTGCCTACAATTCCACACTTGATTGAGGAGGTACCTGATTTCAAAGCCTTTATAGAAGGCTCCATTTTGGAAGGGGACGAAGCACTTGTTGGCCATATAAAGGCACAACAATTCAAGTTCTACCTCAACTCGGCAAGTGTTTCAATCATGAAGTATAAGAGGTATTGTACAGATAGTGATTGGCTTCCAGAAGAGGGGGGAATCAAATTGTGGTGAGAAGACTCTGAAGGACGAAGTCTATGGCCTCGTGGTGAGCCCATCCTAGTTGACTACGTTCCCATGCGGGGCGTGGAGGACATCTCAAAAGGGATGTTAGGGTTCATCAAATATTGGGAGGCATTATGCAACGAAGACGAGAGTGGAGAGTACAGGAGATGCTTCGAGCATTTGTTGTTCTATTGGCGTGCAGTGAAAGCATGCTTGGTGCAACCTATAGTACTATTCGAGACGTTGAAGGATGGTTTCTGGCCTTCTACACGAGTGGAAGCCATTGTAGAGGACGAACTTGATGACAATGGTGACGTTCGTGAAGAATTTACTGAGGACGATGTCTTTGTGGGGCAACGCCGTGATCGGCCATTGCCATCTTTCCGAATGGGACGTGATGTTCAGAAAGACTTTTTTGTCGCCCTTCGATCGGCTGAAGGTGATGCAAAGCCCGTTTGGATTGCTGGAGCTTTGTCTGACCCATTCACAAATTCGGAACATCCAAATTGTATTCTGATTCAATATTTTCGGCCCACAGCAAGAGGCCAAAATGTTCAAGACTTTTACACTGGTTGGGACTCTGCGAAGGGATTGCGTTGGAAAGTGGACGAGACCCAAGAACCTATTTGGGAAGATACAAATTCCCTCATCACAGCATGGAGGTCGAAGGTCAAAAAGGACACAATAGAGTGTGTCTTTAGAATCCCTGCAGCACAAGTTCATGTCATCAACGGGAGTTTGTCTTCGTATAATTCCGATTGAACATGTACTAATGGTAGTGGAGTTAGTTTATTGTATTTGAAGTTTAGTTTAGTAGTTATTACCCTATAGTAATGGTACTGTATAACCATACACAATTTTCTATGATTTATTAGTGTATGTTGTAGAGTACATTGTGTGGATTGGATTTCATAGTTCTTTATTAGAATTACTTCTATATTTTGTGTGTTATTACTTGCATAGCAAAATGTAACTAATACTAATAGTATTAAATTTTTTTTCATATTATACATGTGGCAATCCATATGATGGCATCATTTCAATATTAATTCACTTTGTATGTCATTGATTTTTAAAAAAACATTCACTTTGTATGTCATTGATTTTTAAAAGAACATTCACTGCGTATGTCATTGACTTGAAAAAAATTGTAGTGGGTAGGACCACTTTTTATTTTGTTAACGTATCAAGCACTTGTCACAATACGGATAGGGGGCCGGTTGGTTGTTACAACTTTCCTACCACCGAAGTTCATTTAGCAACACCAAATCATGTATATCTCATAGCTGCTCATACGAGTACAGTGAGAATCGAACTCGGACCACCTGAATGAGATAAATAGCTTTTTATAACCAACCATCCAGCTCATGACTTGGTGTCGAGAAAGGACCATTCATCGCATTTATACGAGAAGACATATTATCAATGTCACTAATAATTTGTCAAATACGCCCCAAACAGATGAAACTGTCATTATAATGGAAATTAGGACTAAAAAAAGGACAAATTCAATTATCCATCACTTAAATTTTTCTAAACACAAATTCAATTTTTTGGTCAGAAAATGAACAATATTATTTTGGGAGGTCCCCAATCTCCCAAAATAATGAATATGATGTTAATGGAAGATCTCTCCGCCATGGGATGCGTGGGTTTCTTTGAAAAATCCTGGGGCTTCCGGAGTGAAGCCATAGTGAGGAAGCTCATAGAAGAAGCCCCTAACCAGTTTGATAACTCCCTTTGACTGACTCCGCCCATGTGGACGCGGAAGATTTGGAGGAGAGTTTATGACTTTGAGGAAGGCGGTATAGCGCAGGCCAGTCGGAAAGGAGACTTCTTGCGCGGAAAGATTAGGGGAGCGGCCAACCCTAAGGACGAATTTGCCATCGAAGACTGTGTCAACGCGCGACACCGGCAGCTGCTCGAATTTCTAGTGCCCATCCTACATTCGGAAAAACCCACCCCGGTGACCTCCACGATCAAAAATGCTATTTTTGGAACCCTGAGCGGGGAAAAGAGGATGGATTGGGCAGGCTACATTCACATGCTGGTGAATGTCCTGGTCTCAAATGTGGGAAAGAGTAGGGCTATTCCGGTATGCCCCTACCTTTTCAACGATGCTAGCATGTGAGCCTTGAGCAGCGAGCTTGTGAGTTGCAAGCGTAGGCCTTGCGAGCATGGAGCCCCAAAAATTGGAAACCCCCCCAAAAAAAATCCCAAAAAAAGATAAATTTTTTTTTCCAAAATTAGACATATACTTACTATTTTAAGTAAAAATTGGGACCTATGACCAAGACACCTATAACCGTGAATTTCTTAAAAAAAAAGTTATTTCAATAATGACCATTTGAAATGGGAAAATTTTCTTAAACATTAGTATACATTTAGGCATGTACTTCCAACTCTATAATGCAACTATGTATGCAATCACCAATCATTTATAGGAAAAAATATAATTAGTTTAGAGTTTAATACTATAGAAAATATTTGGTGGACATTAACTAGCCTCCACAATAGCTGTTATTGAAGAATTCTTAAGACTTAGTTCAATACAGAGATTGCGCTCAACGGCATAATTTGGAGCCTCATGGGATTCGAACCTAGGCCATCACATTTCAGTCTTATAGACCTCTTGCTAATATACTCCAACTTAATGGAGTGATTACTCAAGTGAAAAAAATAAATATAAAGCATAGAAGACGTTGGACTAAAAAAATGGGTAAGCAACTATGAAAAAGAAATGACATGGAAGAGAAAAGGAAAACAAAAGGAAGAAATGGGAAGTGAAGGGTAAAAAGGAGGGTACTAAATGATACAAAATAGAAAACTAAAATGAAATAAAAGTAACAATGGAAGAAAAAACAATAGTATGAACTTAGGATAGGAAAAAAATTAAAAAAACATACAAATGCATGACGAAATAAATGAAAGTCAATTTCAAGAAGAATGGAAATACTAATGGAAACCCAAGGGAAAAAAGGGGAAAGACATGAGAAATACAATTCAAGGAAAAAAAAAAAAGGAAAAAAAATGTCACATATTCATATTTTCATAACTACATCATCGCTTTCAATTGTAGTTTTCAAGCTTCTATTTTTCTTTACTTCCCATCAATTCGATGGTATTTTGAATATATTAATAAAATACCACTGAAATACATATGAAGTTTACTACATGCCTATTGTGGCATAGTGATTATTCCTGCTCGAAGTAAAAGAAGTTTCAACTCATTGAAACTATAACTCGGTGCATGAATGAATTTGTCGTCATGGATGTCCATCTTGCAGAAATATCGATACAAGTAATATAAGTGCTTGCAATTCACATACTATTGACGTCCTCTAATAGCTGAAGTAGACATGTTCACAAAGTCTAGGCATGTGCAAGAAGGAAACATATCCATTGTTACTCGATACACATTTCTGTTCTGATCTATTCTAGTCTCTAGAAATATGATTGCACCTAATCCTGGGAAAGGAAGCAAGGTCACTCCTAGAATTTGATCTCTAACATTGCTTGCACTCTCCCACTTATTGCGTTGTTCTATAGTTGGTGCATTTGCTATTCGCCGTATGGTTCGATTGTTCTTCACTGTAGGATACACATCTGCATTTGTTGGCGGAACCTCATCATACAAAACACTTTCAAAAACCTTTGACATGCTGAACAAGCGATGTGGTGACAATGTAGGTTGTTCTTGGAACCGGAAGCTAGCATGTTGCAACAGCAAAATCTCGTCTCGGCTGAGGTTTGTCCCTGTCAAAATAGGCCAAATTTTTGGCACATCTGGCCAATCTATTACCCACTTACGCTTTGTACCCTTCACACATTGTTCAATATCATCTGCACAAAACCAAAAGTCTGCAAATACCTCTCGTTTAGTTCCGTAATCTTCTTTTCTACCACGATAAGTTGGAGCTGGTGTTCCCTTTCGTCCTCTTGCAATTTGAGCAGTGCACTTGATATTTGACCCTCGCTGCTGAGCTTGACACTTAGCATTAGATTTGTGATTGATCCTTGCAATGTGCCACTTTGATGTGTCATAGTCGCTTTCAAATGCAATTGTGATATGGTTATACCTATTTGACTCTGGTTCTTTTCCTTTGTCCTCTGAAGAGTTTGTAGGAAGAATAGTGGACCTTGTTCGGACACGAGGTTGAGAGAAATTTACTTTGTCTGGTTGATTTGAATCTCCTGTATCGCCAATTGGAACGTCCAATTTCCTCTTTGTGCTCCCAAAGATCTCTTCTCCTTCCAAATGTGGTATACGACTTCCAATTCCTTTAGACCCAGGTAGGGAATTCAATGCTTCTGCCATTTTCTTAGGATCTCCACTTTGTCTTGCAGCTCTCAACTTCAACTCCCCCTTCGATGGACCAGATCCAGAGGCATGGCCTCTCAAATATGCATGGTAGTTTGTCATTTGCATCCACGCACGGATGCTATCATTACATGTGGCATCAAACAAATTGTTTCCTCAGTTGTCAGACATTTGAAGCCACTTATTATGAACTGTCTCTGATAGATTGCACAAAGGCATGTCTGCCATTTCCTCCAAATTCAAATCCTAGACATGCATCCAATAATCAAAATTACTTCTCATAATTACTTTCATTCATTCTAGCCATAGAAAATAGTGAAGACCACGAACTATGTGTATGTATAGTTCAAATGGGATGAAAGGCATTTCTAATCAATTAATTATAAGAACATACTATTCTTGCTCAAACAAATATGTCATCAACATACTACTCATTTTTTAAGTCCAATATGACTACAACTAATCCGTATGGTAGCAAAATGACATACACAAAAGTAAATATTCTCTTACCATTTGCATAAAGCCCCCCCACTGTCGATATCTGAAATGCCAAAATGCCAACCAATACTCCAAGTGATGAAGCGCATTTTCCGTGGTAGCACCTGATGATAACCACCATGAACGAATTGCTAGGTAACGTGTCTCTGCCTCCTCCATAGTTTTCGCATCTTTATACTGTTTGCAGAGTGTATTGTGTTGTTGTTGAAATGCTTCTTTTATATGTTTCTGAGTATGTTTTTGGAGAGAAGTACTCCAATGCAGTAAACATGTCCTCTCCTTATTTTCCATTTTGGCATTGGCACATCCACTTCCGTAGGCAATTTGAACTGTAATCCAATTGGCTATAGTACTATCTGCCATGAACCCTTTGAAGTTTGGGTGATGTAATCCATGTCTTGACATTACAACATTCAATGACCTCCAGAATTGCACTTGAATTTCCGTATCTTCGGACTGCATATCGCATGTTGCAATGGTCATTACCTTTTTGTACTCGGAATCGAACACGTGGCAAGCCATTGTGGTCCAATCCTTTATACGCTTGACGTGGTCAAACATCATCCATGCATTCTGCAGATTTTTCCCTAGTTGCATGCGCTTCACCAAGTCCACTCCACTACCAGGTCCTTCGGTGAGCATCTTGAAAAGGTATACTTTCTCCTTTCCTTGACCAGAAAAAACGCTATCATGAATGAACTCGAACTTCGAGTCTCTCTTCATGGTCATAATGTTGTCTATGACTCCTCCTCTATTGTTTGAGCGAAATGAAGAAATCACATTCCGAATGTTAGGACTGCTCAAATACTAGAAACGATCCATCACTTCCTCCAATTCCTCTCCTTCCAACATCTTTTTCTCTCCATTTCCGTTGTGAAATAGATAGTTTGTAAGGAAGTCTTTGCTTGCCAATAGAGCAATGGCGGAGTTTGTGGCCGTAGGTGTTTTGGCCATTTGCTCCGCAATCAATTCACTAATCTTCTCTGCAGAATCTCTATACATGCCTTTGGCAACAAGGTGAGCATGATCTCCGAAATGAATAGCGGCCCTAGTCATTTTTGGATTCTCACTATAGCAGTAGTACATCCTAGCATCACAGGTGCTTAGACACGTAGGAGTTTTTCTACAAATTTTACAAACCAGAGTACAGTCTTTGGGAGGAGTATCTCCTACTGTGAAAGCGAAGCTTGTCACACCACTCCACTCAGTTTCGTTGCACTTTGAAGCCCTCTTCAGATAGTCACACTCTACATTTAAACAAACAAGATGACCAGCGCAGTATGACTTACGGAACTTCAACTTATTGCAGTTGTGGATGTTTGTGGTCACCAACTTGCACCATGGGTGTTCATCATATCTCTTGTCCATTCCTTCCAAGATCTTGGCCGCTGATGAAGAAGAAGATGAACGACATGGAAGCAACTCAAATATGACATTTCCATTGAACATGGGTGGAAGAAATTGTACGCGATGGTACTTCATGCTGTTCAAGTCCGTCGTTGACAACTCATTCCGTGAATGATGCATTTTACCTAATCCCCTCAAAGACTCCATTATACTCACTCGGTTCCCTATATCTGGATGCAATGGAGGACGGGGCACTCCAGTTTGACCTCCATTGTTTGATGGGGTGCTTGACAGTGGCTTCACCAAACCATTTTCTTGCCATGCAACTTCAATTTTGCATGCATTTTTCTGAACTGTTAAGTCAGGGGACTCTCCTTCTGATTCACTAGACAACTCTATGATGGTATCTAACTTCTCAATTTTCACTGGGCAAAGACCTGAGTTATCAAGAAGGACTGGAAGAGCTTCACAACTAGGATTGGATGAAACTATTTGAGCGACATATGGCATATCTACAGAAGAGTAATCTGACTGCCGACTTCGGATTTCTGTTGATGCACTTACCATAGACAACGGTAGCCTATAAGCTCTATAGTTTCTAATAGGAAGATACCAACACTGACTTTCTTCCTCTACAGACTTCAATATTGGAATTGACTGTTGCACTTCTCCTGATTCAAACATTCTCTCTTCTTCGACATAGATGGACGACTCCACAAATCTAAAGCGCACGTGCAACAAATGGCTCAGAACTCTAGCATGTCCACCCTCATCAACTGGAAACACTAGGGGAATGTCATGGCCATCTACACGAATGCAAGCCATGATACAATCTTTCCTTGAACACAATAGTGAAGCTCAACCACAAATTAGTCCTCGCTGTTGTGAATATGAACACTCACTTTCTTATAGTGCATTTTTATGCATATCAATTTTACTATACAACTAGTGAAAATAGAATAGGATGCTAGGAAGTAGTTAAACTTCAAATGTACAAGACATTGACAATTGTCTTGCAGTTTCAAAAACATTCTAATAGTAGGGCCCTACAGTAAAACATTTATTGATGTTGGCGGCTATGCAAAGCACACTTACACTACATATAGAAGAAGTACTTGCGCACCAATTCCAAAAAATAGAATAAATGACAACTAAGCCTAGTAGACTAGTACACTTAGACTATGTACAATACAAGTATTTGCGCACCAATTACATGAAATAAAATAATATAACTACCATTGAGGTAGACAGTACAAAATACCATAGAATAACCTATTTTCAAGATACCATAGAATAACCTATTTTTCAGATATCATAGAATAACCTATTTTTCAGATACCATAGAATAACCTATTCTTTACATACTATAAAAAGGGATTGCATTGCAATTTTATCTACGTAAATGAACACATCCATTTGTACCGTCTATGCTTCACTTATTGGAATTGCTACCAAAGCACTTCCTAAAGAAAAAGGACGATTTATACATTCCCTTACATTGCCTCATGGGGATGGTTTATATATTATCTCGGTAAAGAAAAACGACGGTTTCTACATTCCCTTAGATTGCCTCATGGGGATGGTTTATATATTCTCTCGGATTGCCTCATGGGTGGCCCAAATGTCCACATTCACTACTACTATGATGAATATGAAACTAACTTTTAATTGTGAGTAATTACTACTATGATGAATATGAAAATAACTTTTAATTGTGAATTATTACTACTATGATGAATATGAAACTAACTTTTAATTCTGAGTTATTACTACTATAATGAATATGAAACTAACTTTTAACTGTAAGTTATTGACCAAACTTTATTTATAATCCTGTTTAATTTTCATAGTTTTGGTAACTATAAATCATGCCCCATGTTTTGGATACACTACACTAAACAATGAATATGCATATATTTTCCTAAATAGTGAAATCATCCAATCAGGTTAGTCAAATCAACCATTCAATTACGTTGCCTCTTCAATTAGGTTGCTTCATGCGGGCAAGTAACGTTATCATTCATCTTATCATTCATTTGCTTCAGCATATACAAGCACACGCCATTTTATAAGCCAAAGCCATGAACCATACAGAAATCCACAAAATCCACATCGTTGCATCCCTTGACAAGAAATGTAAATATTCATATAGTGTAGAATGTGAAGATAGTAGTGTGAAGCAACCTAATTTCACTATTTAGTGTAGCGGAAATGTAATTATTCATATAGAGTACAAATTCAAGATAATAGTCAAGGCAAACTAATTTCACTATTTAGTGTATCATTTGAATAAATTGTGTGAAATTTAGAATTAATCTTTGTGTTCCAAATTGGATAGTAGTCATAATGAGAAGTCTTTCATTCTATATCGAACATAAATTACTAAAACAAAAAATGACAATCCAAGCTCTGTTTCATATGAACCGTCAATCCAAGGTTTATTTAATATAATCCGTAAATCCAAGGTTTGCTTAACCCCTCAATGCCCATGGGGCAAAAAAAACGTTGTTCCTGATTTTGTGATCTGGAGCTTCACATGGTCTAGATAGAATCCATTCCAATAAAACCGTCTTTCTACCTTGATGTTGTGAGATTCATGAAAAGGAGAAGTGAACATTCCAAATGCATGGAGCAACTTCTTAAATTAGATTACCCTGAGATTCTTCCAGAGATAGCCGACCTCATGCATGGAAATTAACTTTTGCTTGAAATCAGGAAATTCATTATTCAGACGTCGAAATTTCAAGCTTCCACGACGTCGCATGCATGAGGTGTTATCTCATGCTGTGGACTTGCTAAATCCGAAGGCCACTGAAAATCCATTTCCCCCTAAACTGCCTGTACTCCATGTGAACTTCTCCTGCGTGCAAAATCTCCTAGACTATTGAAATCCATTTCAGCATGTGGCCATACTGAAATTTTTTGACTTGCTACTGAAATGTAGGACCGCATGTGGCCATGCTGAAATCGAGGACCGGACTGTCCGTGGCGTCTCTGCCTCTACTTCACTTCATTTCCAATGAGCATTGCACATGGTATCTTTCTTGCATTCAACACTCATAGATCTAGCTACACGGTCCAGGAGTTCTTCGTGGTTATCCTGAAGTCCTCTTTGGTAAGCATCTTCTTTTCTTGTATTGCATCATGAAGTTTATATTCCCCTTCGTTATAGCCTCGTTCATTTCTGCACTGTCAGTGATGTACAACTAGAGGATCCCCAAAGGTGGCTTACCTTACATATCTACGCTTGAACAAATTCAGAAATTAAGCATCTCTAGTCCTACAGGTGGCTTTCAACTTCTTTGAGACGTTCAAACTTGTGAGAATGCGCAACACCAGGAGACATCGACGAGTGGAGCCAGGAGAGATAGAGCCGGCATCGACTTCAAATGAGCTGCACAACAACCAGATCAGGGACCTATGCCAGAAAATGTGGTCATGTCTTGCAGATGTTGTGAATCAGGGGACCTAAACCAGCAACACACAAACCGGGGGTAGCATGAGCTACCCTAAGGAACCCTGTCAGACCCGATAGGATTCCCTGGGGTACACTATAAGAAAACCATGTTTTTGATTGCGTTACGCTGTGACATCACCCGTTATTTTTGACGTCACTACGTTTTTGGACGAACGCACAGATCAGGGACAATTTTTTGTGATGTCATCTGAAACGTCATAATAGACGTCAAGAAATATAGGGATGTCACTTTGAACGGACGTGTTTTTCACAATGTCAAAAAAAACAAAGGATGTTTCAGATGACGTCAAAAAAAACGCGAATCGGCCATGTTAGCTACTGCTGCGTCTTTCACTACGGGTAGGTGCACTGCTGTCACTGAGAGGGTAGGGGGGGTGCTGCCCTATAGGGAAAACACCTGATCAGTATAGGAAAGATCTTGAGGGTGTAAAATTCAAGCTTTCTGGGAGGATGTAAAGTCATGGGTACAAGGTAGAACACTATATTCAATATTTTGAGAGGTTTGGAGTCTCTCAAAATAATATAGTCCATTTAGACCCTAAATAATGAATTATAATGTTCCACAGTTTAGGCTACATTTTGTAGTTGTAATTTGCAATTTCCATTAAAATGAGAGTCTTTTGAGTGATTGTCTGTTCAAACACATGTAATTTGGTTTAGAGTAAATGTTCTGATTAATATAAATAAAGATTGTGTTATTTTCTGAACACCAAGTCATGAGCTCCGCAGTTTGTTGTAAGGGGTTTAGGATCTCATTGAAGCGGTCCGAGTTTGATTCCCGTCAAGGACATATGAGCGCATGAGAGAAAAAACATGACTTGGTGCTACTAAGTGAGCTTTGCAGGCAGGAAAATTGTAACAACCAACCGGCCCCCTACCCAGAATGTGACAAGTGCTTTACATGTTGACCAAATAAATAGTGGATATTTCCACTACATTTTGCTCCCCAATAGCAATGTAATTTCAAATAAAATGTACTCAATGATAAACACATAATAAAATGAAGTAAAAAATAGATAATACAAAGTTAAAGAATACAAAATAAAGAATATTGAACAGAGAAAACATTGTTTTGTAAACACAAAACATACACTTCAACACATTTATGCAATACCAAGCAATGAAATACAAACAATCAAATCAAACCTACACCATCTACTCTAATATATGAATTCCATTCATTTTATAAAACATGACGATGGAAACAACATATTTATAAAATTTGCAATATACATCAATACATAGCTACAAATATCAAGTATATGATGCAAGGCTTCGGTTGATGATGTCAATTTGAGCAGCTGGAATCTTGATCATGCATTGGCGAGTATCCTTCCAAATGTTAGACTTCCACGCTGTCATAAGAGCATTTGTATGCTCCCAAAGTGGCGGTTCGGTTTCATCCACTTTCCAACGTAAACCTCTTTCACTATCCCATCCAGTGTAGAAGTCTTGAACATCTTCATCTCTCGATGTTGGACAGAAGTACTGAATGCGTATACAATTAGGTTTCTCCAGATTACAATTTGGATCAGACAATGCCCTTGCAATCCAAACAGGATGACTATCACCTTCTGCGGGTCGAACTGCAACAAAATATCCTTCAAAGAGATCTCGACCCACCCTAAAGGATGGTTGTGGACGACCTCTCAAAGGGCCTACGTATGCATCATCTTCTCCGAATTCTTCCCGGTCCTCGCCGTCTTCATCTAATTCATCCACCCGAGTAGCTTGAATACGGCTAGTTGGCCAGAAACCATCCTTTAAAACAGAAGATGAAGGTAGTGGTTCTAGCAATGCTATCTTGACGCCACGCCAGTAGTGCACTACGTGCTCATAACGTCTTCGGTACTCCCCAGTGCAATCTTGATTGCACAAATGCTCCCAGTACTTTACAAATCCGGATATGCCCTTCAAGATGTCCTCCGTGCCTTTCATTGGACTTGGCAAAACTGCTTCTAGCACTCCACGTGGCCACAAACTTTGCCCTTCCGAGTCCTCCTTCCACAATTTCATTCCATTACCAGCCCCCTTTGGTAACCAATCAACATCAGTGCACAACATCTTGTACTTCATAACTGGACATCCAGTAGAGTCCAAGTAAAACTTGACTTGTTGTGGCTTTGTATGACCAACCATGATGTCATTGCCATCTAAAACACTGCCTGCTATGAAACCTTTGAAATTTGGCACCTCCTCTATGAAGTGAGGGATTGTTGGAATGGATTCCACATCCATAAACGACTTCATAAGTGCAGGAATTGTAAGGAAGTTTTCCTTCTTCAAAAGCATACTCCATCTTCCAAAGAGCGCATCAATATCATCATGTGTATAACCCACGATCATGAAGTTCACGTACACTTCACGAAAGATCTTGTTTGCAACAAGTAGAGACCAGTAACAAAAAACAAATCTGTTTTTATTGTCTCCGGTGGCATTATCCATCTGCACATTCAGAATTGGAGGCAGTGGCATCCCTGGACATAAGGTTTCCGGTGGTGGAGGTAGCGACGTTTCACACACTTCGGCACCCTTGAGAATTGCCTTGGACAAATTTGTGGATCCCGACCCCGTCAACAATTGCCAAGAAGATGATTTCGGTGGTAATTCCAAATCTCGCAACAACTTTGTCATGGAGCCAATAGTGTAGTTGGAGTCGTGGGGAAACATGTCCAAGCCATAATGCGCGTATCGAACATCACCATGACCATGGGCAATCATGCCAGTCACTGAAACGGGCAACTTCGTGAGTCCATCAAGTTCTTTAGTCTTATGGGAAAAGACCGGAGAAGCAGTTTTGGCATGGTCCATCTTGTCATGCATGATTGACAAACATTCGTGTGGAAACTCGTGCGAGCGGTAACGATTGACGTAATACATCTCCCTATGCGCCCGAGCAATAGCCAAATGCTTGTCAAGCCTCCTTGACCATATCAAAGCACTTTGAGATCCAGCAATACAACTTCTTCGTAGCTCTTGTAATTTGTCACACACTGAATACCGAGCGAAATTATCACCAGGTTTCTTCACCTCGAACTCCGAGAACTTGGAAGACCTGATCTTGCTTAAGTTCGAAGTTGAAACCTCGGGTAATCCGAACGCTGCATTGACGTCGTTGATTTCCTTCATCTTACCCTTCCACTGAAAAGTAGAGGGAAGACACATGGAAACAACCTTGTCCCCTGACTTCAAAATTCGAGTACGATGTAGCATGTGGTCCGCCTCCTTCTCGAGGATGCACTTTAGCGTTGCAGTTGCTTGTTGGATGTGCTTTCTCGGCTTCTCCAATCCTGTATTCCCATGATCTCTTGCCTCTCGTTCGTCCTTCCAATATTTGAGGTATCAATAGAATGTGGCCTCCGGGACTCCAGAAATATGCATCCATGCTCGCATGCACACATTAATACTTTCAACTGTCACCGTCTTCCTTCCACGCGCATCTAGATGAACAGACCTATGTACTTCAGTTTTCATGTGCGACCTAAACTTGAATGATGTACAGGAGTACATTCTCTCGCGGAAGGCTCGAATCTTCTCCCTTGGAAACGGTTGAACGCAATTTTGAGAGCAACAGACTCTACTGGACACCAAGTTAATGGACTTTGGGGTGAGGAGTTCCTTAGATCTGCGGGATGTCACGTGAGGTGGATTTCTGAGGATACTTGAGTATGGCCGAGCAGATGTTGGAGGATGTGGATTTTGGAGGCGAGCTTGCAGTTGATTAAATCTATCCCAAGCCTCATGGTCGTGAAGGCTTGCTCCTGCGTAGTGGACTCGCTTAATCGGCCAAGCTACCAAATAGTAAATCTGCTCCTGAGGGATATCCACTTCAGAGAATGTCTTGGTGATGTGGACTGCTACATGGGTATCTCCAAGGGGACCACTAGCTCCAAGCACGAGGTCTGAGTTGACACTATGGCAAGTCCCTTCGCCAACAAGTAAACCCGCCTCATTGTAGAGAGTGACACATCTTGTATTCCATAGCCGACGCGGGATGCCCTCGCATTCAGGAATGCCGACATTCATCCCTTCCAGAACAGGAGATTCTTCATCCGAGAACTCCATGTCGTTGATGGGGTCCCCGTCAATATTCATCTCCGTATCCTTTAGACAAAATGGTAGTCACTCTGTTTAGAAGAACAACACGTCTTTCAGTATCCGAATGAAACCATGACAATCAGTTCGAATCGAGCTTAATAGAGTGGATCTCGAGATCCAGAACACTCACTAAAATGATAGTACGATCTGCGTATACAAGCATCTAGAAAGGATGAAAGCTCTGAATATTTGGAAAAGGGCGCGCGGGTAGTTAAGACATTAGAAATTCTCTTCGACAAATAAATGGGAACTTAACCACGTCAACGTCAGCTCGATTCGAGCTGACCACTGGATCTATCGATTCGCACCTACTCAATCTAATCTATAATATTCGATATCACAATCCTTACTCACGGCGACTTGAGATGACCAACCTCATTATGATCATAGATCCTCATTCAGCTCGAATCAAGCTGATCACCCACACTACATGACTATTTCCTCGTTCAGCTCTTTTCAGAGTAAATATGTAAATTGATAATTATTTCTCAACTGGCAAGATAAGATCTTCAAGAATCATAGTTTAGTTCGAATCGAACTAATCGTGCAGCTGTTGCACTCATTCATATATATTCTTTGTCAACTCAGTCAAATCGAATCGAGCTGATTGTGTAGTTTCTACACTTAGTCAATATGTTCCTTGTGTGTTAATGATAAGCTCGATTCGAACTAAATCTCCCTGGATTTCCCGGAATAATTGATTCACTAATATTGAATAGAGTATTCCGTATTTTCCGGCATACATTTCGGATTTCCCTGGGCACTGAGACAACTCTACATCATCAACGACGAGGTCTGCGAAATGGTAGAATTAAATCGGTAATGCAGGGCAAATTGCTTCATACAATCATCGTTACGAAACTATAGAAACGGTCGAAGCGTTCATCAGTACACCAGAGTTGCGAAGTCTTGAGCTCTATATTGATCAAACCGCGATACGGAAACAACAAAGCATCAAACAGAAGTCGCATACCACCACATCACGTACGTCTCATTCAAAAAAATGAAAGCATCCCCAAATCTGCAAGAAACAAGTGTAGCACTTACAAGTCCTTCATAAATCCTGAGGGGAAAGCACACGCAAGTCGACTCGGACGACGACAGAGAGAGCGACAGAGAGAAAGAAAGAAAAAAGATGACTGAATTCCGTGGGAAGGTGTCCTCCCCAGTCAATGGCGGGAACTTTTGGGCGGCAAGAGAACAGCGCGAACTGAAATTTGAAATGCGTTACTGTAGGGCTTCCTAGAATCAGGAAGTACTTTGAAAAAGCACAGCCAAAAAAGAGCATCCGAAGCGAACTTCCTGGGTACTATTAGGTGTACATTCCAATCATACATTCCCGAGAATATGGAACGCATACTTTCCAGGGAAATACTCTAAAGTTTAACTACCGGTTGGTACTTCTAAATTCATAATTAGTATTTTGTTAAAATTTAAGTGCATTATATCATATAGAATGCAGAAACAAAAATTTGATAAATCTTCAAATTGAAATTAATTAAAACAAAATTATGAAGAATCGGTTCGTCCTTGCTATGCTATGCATGCATCATTTGAATTTCAGTATAATTTTTATGTATTAGATAGAATAAGAAATAGTTTTCAAAATAAATATTCAACTAAAAACTATTAAATTTTTCGTAAATTTTTTTTTCAAATGAGCAAACTTTGATATATACAACAGAAATTCATTAAACGATTTATGTTAAATATTATACATTAATGATACATTCAAATGCATTAGAAATTTGAATCAATTATTACAAACAATGGCAATCCAAATTCTAGAATAAAAAATAAGCACTTCTGGAATGTAAAATTCAAGATTTCCATAAACAACTTAATTGTTGTGAAATCAAAAATAGGCATGAATGTTTTTTAAACAAAATGAATGCACTATTAATTCAATATATTCCATATTAATAAGAATATTAAATCTGCTAATAACAGGTTCAAAAAACATAACAACTCCAGAGTCTAGATTGAATAATTCAATATTCTATATAAATAAATGCATCTATTTAATAGTAAATCCCACAAATGTAAAATACATTCTCCACAATAATTTTAAGTTTATTTAATTACAACAAATACAGGTCACTCTACACTTCGGAGATGGAACACATATTGACTGTAGAAACATCTACAATTTAAAACTTTTTGGTTCATTTGACTAATGAAATAGACATGTAAATGAGAGAAAAAATTAATAGAAATTAAAAACGCCCTATTCAATGATAATGCATGGGCACCTCATGAAAAAAATAATGTAATTCAATATTTCCACGTGGCTCAAGGTTCATGCTAAACTGACTGAGCCTGCACTTTGTCTCACAAAGTCAAAAAAAATATGCAATAAAAGTGCTAATGAAAAAGGAAAAATTCATAGAAATTGCAATCACGCTCTTCTTTAACAATCCATGGACATCTAATCAAAAAAATAATGTAAATGAATATTTCCACGTGCCTCAAAGTTCATACATAAAAGACCAAGCCTGTATGAACGTCATTAACGTTATAGTACCTTGTAGTACGAACGTCATAAAACCTTGAGATACCAACGTCATGAAATTCAATAAAGACCAATCTAGAAGGTCCAAAAACCTGTGTACACAAGCTCTAAATTCTTTTCGGATGTGGTTTTGGTCAATGCATGTGTCGAAAAAAATACATTCATTTGGTGACCCACATGTATTTATAAACCTACACTATTAAAATTGACTATAGTTTGTGGTACCAATGTCATGAAAATCAATCAAGGCCAATTTAGATGGGCCCAAAGTATTTTCCCACAAGTTCTAAATTTCTTTTGGTTGTGGGTTAGGTCAATGC
The DNA here is from genome assembly GCA_950106755.1 of Climacium dendroides. Lineage (NCBI taxonomy): Eukaryota > Viridiplantae > Streptophyta > Bryopsida > Hypnales > Climaciaceae > Climacium > Climacium dendroides. The sequence goes on along the minus strand of OX467092.1, from coordinate 21,223,202 downwards.
ATGTGTGAAAAAAATAAATGGGTGTCCCACATGTATTTTCAAACGTAAAGTCTTCAAATTGACTGTATTTTTGGGTCCCAATGTCATGAAAATCAATCAAGGCCAATTTAGATGGGCCCAAAGTATTTTCCCACAAGTTCTAAATTCTTTTTACAAGTTTCCATTTACTATTACCTTATTTCTTCATCAAATTGCAAAAGAAATTGTATAATCGTCAAAGCGTATGACATGTTGAAAAAGGTTATTGGTCAAAAAAGTGAGTTCAATGTAAATTAGTAACTTGTTTTGACTATTTTTTTTGTAAAGAAACATGGGGGTCACCAATTAATTTTTTTCGACACATGCATTGACCAAATCCACATTAAAAAAAAATTAGAACTTGTGGATACATGTTTTGGTCCCATCTAAATTGGCCTTGTTTGAGTTTAGTGACGTTGGTACCACAAACTATAGTCAATTTTAAGACTTTTGGTTTATATAAACATGGAGGTTACCAATTAATTTTTTTTTACACATGCATTGACCAACCCCACAACCAAAAAAAATTTAGAACTTGTAGATGCATTTAGTGGGGCCGTTTTAATTGGCCTTCATTGAATTTCAATTGACTCAGGCAAAATCAATGAGATAATTTGTTTTTGGAAAAAGTTGGAAACACCCTCTTGGAGGATAGTCCATGGGCATTTTTTTAAAAGAAAATGTAATGGTATTTTTTCACCTGGCCTCAAGTTCATGCAAAGTTGGGAACGCCCTCTTCAATGATAATCCATAGTTGCTTCACCAAAAAATTAATGTAATTGAATTTTTAAACGTGATTGGCCTAGAAAATGTCCTAAACAGTTTTGCAAGTGGTTTGAGACTGAATATAATTGTGCAACACTACATTAATGAAATTTTTTTATTACCACGTTTTTCAATTTCGATTCTGTACAAGAGAACACGAAGTAAACTTTTCTAAAAAAAAACAAAAAACAAATAGTCTTTCTTAAAAAAAAGGATTTTGAAGAAAGTAAGTTTGTTACAATATAAACTAGGAATAGCTGCCTTAATTGTAAACTTTAAGGGGACGAAACTAAATCTTGAATTAGAAGTGAAGTTTAGGGCTTCAATATGAAAAATTTGTCTAATATTTAGTGCTTACCAACTTCTTGGTTACAATGTTTTTTGTGTTTCAGAACAATATCATGAAAACATATTAGTAAAGAAGTGTATAAATGAACGGATCTCAATAAGGCATGTAGGTATAACCAATTGTTCACAGTTCTAGGTACACTAGTGATGAAATATAGTGTTGGCAATAATAATCTCGAAGCAATCCAGTTAATGTTACCAACTCTAAATGTCAACATACATAATGTTTGCCAACTATTGGGAATAAATTTTTTACAAGTTTACATTTACTATTACCTAACTTTTTTATCGAAATACAAAAAAAAACATATAATCTTAAAAACCTGTGATATGCTCGAAATACTAGCAGATGGGTATCAGCAGAGGTGGGTAACAACAGGATGGGTATCAACAAAGGCGGGTATCAACAAGGTGGGTATCAATACAGGCGTGTACCAACATAGGCGGGTATTAATAGGGTGGGTATCAACACAGACAGGTATCAATAGGGTGGGTATCAACAAAGGCGGGTCCCAGCAGAAACGGGTATCATCAGAGTGGGTATCAATAGAGGCGGGTACCCACATAGGCAGGTATAAATGGGGTGGATTTCAGCAGAGGCGGGTCACCACACAGACGGGTATCAATAGGGTGAATTTCAGCAGAGGCGGGTCCCAGCAGAGACGGGTATGATCACGATTTTGCGTTGCCAGGATCGGGTTAGGGTTTGGTCCCGCCTTTCGCGCTGTGTCTATGTGTGCTAGAGGAAGTACAACTGAGTTTCTAGTGCGCTGCGCTGCGTCTATGCGTGCTAGAGGAAGTGCGACTGAGTTTCTCTGTACATTTTATTGTGTTCTCCTTTCCTGTAGTTGTTCTCCATCATCTGCGAGTGTAGGAGCGAGGCATGTGAGTTTCTTCTCTACTGTACGTGTTGGAGTAAGCGCGTCTGAGTTTCTCTGTACATTTTGCTGCGTTCTCCTTTCCTGTAGTTGTTCTCCGTCATCTGCGAGTGTGGGAGTGAGGCATGTGAGTTTCTAGTGCGCACTGTGAGGGATAAGTGTGGGAGCGACGTGCTAGGGTTTGTGGTGCGCACTGTGAAGGACGAGTGTTGGAGCGAGGCACTAGGGTTTGTGGTGTGCACTGTGAACGACGAGTGTGGGAGCGAGGCACTAGGGTTTGTGGTGCGCACTGTGAGGACTGAGGGACGTTCATGTTAGGGTTAAGGATTTAGGCATCTGCACAATCAGTACTACTCAAACCCATTTGAGTACAATTCAGGCAGAGGATAATTCAGGCAGAAGGCATTCTGCACAATTCAAGCAGAGGGTAATTCAGACGGAGGGTGATGCATCTGCAGAATCAGTGAATTTAATTTATTCCAACGTTCGCAAACCCTCTATTCGAGCGACGAGTGTGGGAGTGAGGGATGTGAGTTTGTGAGTTTCTGGTGCGCACTGTGAACAAAGCACGTGATGTCAGCTGCGTAGTGTCAAGGACGGACACATTTTCATGCTAGGGTTTAGGAGCCATTGGAAGTAGAGGTGTTTTTATTGTAGTCTGCGCTTGGAGACTTCGTGGGTGCGCATTGACACTATGTGGGTTCATGTGAAGATTGCTTGGCTGCACAAGGAGGAGTGTTCATCAAGCGCAAGGTAAGAATTTTTGGTTGCTTCATTTGCTTGTTTGTTTTTGGCTATTGTTCCGTTTCACTTAGTTAGCGAGGTCAAGGTAGGTGCAATTCCAAGGTCATTACGAGGTCATTGTACCCTAGTCTTCCATTCTTCTTTTGATCTGGTTTGTTTTGGATGTATAAGCGTGCAACTTGTTTGGGTGCAATTTTCTGGTCTGTGTTTATTTGGATGTAGACTCTGTAAGCGGGGAATTTGTTTCTATTGTGTAATCAGCGACTTCAGTAGTGCATCTTGATGTTCCAATTCTGTTGAACTTGGGGACGAATGAATTGCCTGTCTCCCAAAATAATTGCATGTGACTGAGTAGTTGCAATTGTACTTTTCTTGTTTTCTCACTACTTGTTTTGCACTCTTGGATTTGTAGCAGTGCGATTTGGATACGTTTGTGGTAGCAGATTTAAGGATTTTCTCATTTGTGGAAGGAGACAAGTATCAGAAGGTTGTCATTGTGTTATTTGATAGGTTAGGACTCTTTCGTAGGAAATTTGAAACAAAAGAGTGGTTGCACTGGGACGAGGGTTTGCATAGGGTTTAATAACATTGTGATGAGGGTTTGCTATACGGTTAGTTTGAGGGTCACTTTTGTCACACTACAATGCAAATTCAGCTCGAACACCATTGAATATCAAAAGTGCAATGTACATAATCAGATGGGTTCGAGCTGAATATGCAGGAATTAGAACCACATAATCAGTTCGACTTGAGCTAATTACTAGTCGTAGGACCGTTGCGAGACCATGCTGAACGTTGTAGCAACCTGTAGAATCAGCTCGAATCGAGCTCATTAGAAAATGATGAACGCCTAAAAACCTAAAAATCAGAGTTGACTTCATGTAGAATATAAAGAGTAGTTCAATATAAATAAATAATAATACTGCTCGAATCGAACTAAAACAACCAAAGAAAATCAAATAGAGAATAAACAACAACAAAATGAAACAATGAACCAAACAACGAGGGGATTTAATCAGGTAGAGAGAACATGGGGGTCACTCTACGACGCAAAAAGCTCATTGACGATCAGCTCGAATTGAGCTGATCATAAACCAAACACACCATAGTCACCTAAAAAAGATAATTCGTATAAAAGACTATGTATTATGAGATAGCTAAAATCGGAAAAAATAGACAGGGGACATCACGTAAAATCAATAGTCGGGAGAAACACTGGAAAAAAGACAGAATGAAAAAATCACAAATATCGCAAGGGAAACATAAATGATAAGCCCACTCATAACAGTAACAAAAAAACACTGCGCTGAGGTATAGACAAAAACCCATTAAAACACCACTGAGCCTCCGCGAAATATAAGAAGGTGCACCTCTGAGAGTAATGTCCTTGTAAACTGACGGGCACAATTAAGAAGTGAGAACCAGATAGATGACCTGAGTAGAGGTAGTGATGAAAGGCGATCAACTCGAATCGAGCTAAATAAATAAGCTAACACGTTGACCACACTACAACGTGCAGATGGACAGCCAAGTTGAGAAGCTGCAACAATACTTCACAACACTAGAAGAAACCAAAATTTTTGATGTCTAAGGGAACGGATTTTAGGTGACGTTGAAGAAAACAACCCATGTTTTTCTGACAACAATTATTTCCATTGGACATCATTATTGACATGAAAAATATAGGTTGCTTTTTTCAACGTCACCTAAAATCCGTTCCCTTTGATGTCGATTGTTTTTTTGAATGTCACCTAAAACAAGGTTTTCTTATAGTGCAAGGACAGAAGTCCTGAAGGTTAGTGAAGATGACGGGGACGACTTCCTCGATGACGGGGAGTACTGGGAATTTACTTACCCTGAGAGGGTCGAGTGCTGGAGCCTTACCATGATCCCCTGTATAGAGCTCATTGCCTTTTGCGTGAAATATAAGGGGATGAGCTGCTTCCTCCCTATGTCCTATGAAGAGCAAGTGAAGGACGTGGTAGAAGACATTCCGCCAACGATTAAGATTCACTGTCAAATGGCTGTCTTGGGTGTCCCCGCCAAAGATCAATACAACTTCACCATCCGCTTCAACTCCGAGAAAATACCATTCCGCGTGACAAATCTCATCCAGAGTCTTGAAACTACGTCGTTTCAGGACCACATGAGGGAGCTCGAGGAGAAGGTGAACGAGAGGGTCTTCTTGAAAGAAAACGGAGATCCAATATCAGGCCACAAACTATGTAGGAAGCTCAGGCAAATGTTCCAAGACTTTGCTTGTCTAAAAACGAAAATAACCATAGAGCGGGAAAGCAAAACTGCCCACACCGTGTCCTTGAATGTGGAGAGCCAAGGAGGGAGTCAGATCTCCACTGACAAGCAACCTCCTGCGGATACACAGAGGAGGGGGCAACGAAACAAAAAGCCTGCTGATCCCGGGAGACAACAAAGGCAAACCAGTAACCTTGCCTCGTCTTCCCAGTAGAAGTCCATGGACAAATCGGGTGATCAGTCCGGCGTTGACGACATCGCCTGCGACTTCAGTGACATTCCCGAGTCCTTGCGGGTGAACAAGAAGCCGGACTACGAAGAGTCCAACAAGGCCTATAAGAGGTTTTGGACTGCTTGCACGGACGTGTTCTTGTACAAGATGGAGAAGAAGACCCTTCCCATCGACAAACTTATTCAGGCACCGGCCACGCTGAACATCCGAAGCAAAGAGGATCGCATCGTCGAAGATATGATGCACTGGCTCGTAAATATGCCAGACCACAGCAATCGGCAGACCCTCTACGTGATGCCCGTGAACAAGCCCACAAGAGACAGTGATGATTCATGGGAAGAAATCAAGGATGGCGATTTCTACATAATAAACGGGCAGCACAGTGTGTGGGCAAGCAAACTAATGCAGGACCCCAAGTACAATGTCGCACCCGAGATCGTCAACGACTACCGAGCATGGAGTTGCTACATTGTGTGGACCGAGGACGCTAAAATTCTGCGATCCATTTCAACGTATTACAACCGCGTGAACCACTTTCAAGCAATCCAGCCATCGTGGGCCACGAACATTCTTGGGGCACGGAAGGTCTGGGAGGAGATGGGGAAACTGCGGAACCCCAAGGATGACACCTCCTCTGGATCCGTTACAAGCTCCCGACGGTCCAACGAGGCGCACATCAATAAGATGAAATACGCGGTAAGCATTCACCTCGACTCGAGCTCAATTTGCACAGTGATATGTCCCTCCCACCAAACCCCGTAGTAGTTCAGCTCCAGTCAAGCTCATTCATTAACTGTCAGACAATGTGACAATTCGTTGCAGGAATTCCTGAAGGCCATGCAGATGCGGTTCTCCATGATTGACGTCGCCAAGGGTCAGACCAAGGCTAAAGGAAAAGACACAAAAAATAGTCTGGTGATAACCAACGAGGTAAAAATTATCACAGCACCAGACGAAGTATTCAACCTCTGGAGTGAGGTCATCTCTAGTGCGGCACATGGCAAGCTCGTTGACCCAGACACGCTCAAGAAGTTCAACGCCAAGCCTTCATGGAAAACGGAGAACGGAATGCTCAATAAGGAGTATTTCAAATTCTTCGGGAATCTCATGTACGAGGACCTGAAGAAGCTCGCCAACCATATTTTGAATAAGTCTAGCGACAAAAGAAAGCAGCCTCATCCAAAAGTGACGATCAAGCAGTCATCGTCAATTTTGGAAAGTTGCTACTCATCGAGTGCTTGGATTGAGAGGCGCAAACAAAAACAGTTCTTGAAGAAGGAGTTGAACAAAATTGACCCATTACTCGGACTCCTGAACGCAGACAATGAGGTTGTGCCGGAGAAATGGAAGGAGTTTAAGTCCAAGCATTTCGTCACCTCGGCCACAATGAATGTTCTCCTCGAAAGGCCTGGAAAGGAGTTCTTTTCGAAGATTAAGCAGTTGAAGTCCAAGAATAAGACCACAGAAGAAATTTCCAAGCACGCTGTTGAGTTCTTCAAGGTCTTTCTGAGAGAGAGAAAGAATTTTGTCCCGCCGTCAGCAGTGGCGTACTATGCGCCATACAACATCAAGGACGACAAACACACGGCATGGCCAACCGGTGTGTGGACTGTGGACACTCCAGCTGATCTAAAAGTGGAGGTCATTGACTTCCGTTTGATTCCGGGAGTGTTGTCCAAGCAGAAGGGCACAATCGCGATTCCCTACTTCAACACAGTCATGCTGTTGTTGATGGGGAAGCGCAAGCCCCTGTTGGAGGAGGTCCCAGTCTGGCTTTTTATCTATGCGGATGTAGTGGAGCAGACGCAAGTAACGGCGTTTGTGCAGAACCACGAGGAGTTGCACAAGTTCAAGTGTGAGTATGTGGACTACATGCTCGGGGACTACGAGCGTCTGGGTGACATGTTGTCGGCAAAGGCAAAGTCCCATGCCAAGGTCCTGCTTATGTTCTTATTCAAATCCGACTACTACACGGACGTCAAAATCCTGAATGCATTTTGGGCTCCGGACACACCGGTTTTCAACACGCCGCGCGGGTACAATGAACTGGAATTCCGCATATATAACATAGAGCTTTGCATGGAATTCTACTTGTGGGTGGTGAAGTCCTTCTGCAAGGCTGGTGACAGTGTGTTCTCGGTCTTTGCCAGAGGGAAGTTCACATGCGCTGTGGTGGTATGCCCTCATCCCTCACATTCCTTCAGACTCACTATGATTGTCGCTTTAGTTCGAATCGAGCTTAATTGTCCGTTGATTCAGCTCCAGTCGAGCTGATATGATAGTTTACTGATGCTAAACGCTCGTTTCCGTCACCGCAGATGAGTTCCGTGAATGTGTTCACAGTTGGAGTTAAAGAGGACTCCCTCTTCTGGAACGACATCGTCACCACGGCCATGTTACTTGACAGGGCCGACTTTCTGGAGTCGGGCTATAGAGTGGAGGAGCCTAAGTCAAGTAGGCAGCGGGAGTCTCATTCGACACCTTCGCCCGCGAAGACAATGCGGAGGGCCCCGTGGGATTCTCCATCCACTGGTCGTCGAAGCAAGAGACCTGTCGAGGAGCCTGAAGTGATCTCTAGCTCCGATGACGACGCAGAGGATTGCCAGCAAGATGAAATGCTGGATCCTCCTTCATCGCCTGTTCGTGCAACACCAACAGAGCATCGTGGCTCCTCTGCGTCAACTGGAGACGCGATTGAGACGCAACCGTCGTCAACTCCGTCGTCCACCCATCCACGGAAGAGAAGGAAGACTTCACTCGTGGATGACATCCTCGAGAGGAGGTTTGTTGAGATCGAGGAGAAGCGGCTCCAAGATTGGGCAGAGAACATCCTGCAGCAGCAGCAGATGAACAAGAGGCTGGATAGCATGTAGACATTCATGCTACAGGATTCCAAGGAAGCTAATGACAAGTTAGACGCCTTGATTTTGTGGATGAAGGGTGGGAGGCCCATGGCCGAGGTCCAGCCTGCGGCACCTCAACTGAGGCTTGAAAACCAACCATCAACGTCGTCTTCGGCCCCACCTTCAGGTCAGGTAGGCCCAACAGAGTTCGCGGTGCCTGCACCACCCTCGCATCCACCGCCTAGGACACCACCTCCTCCACCATCATCCGTGGTTGCGCCACCGGTACCTGTGGAGGCACAGTGTGCACTTGCTCCTCCAGAGGTAGGCAGTGGTGATGTGGTGGAGACCCCCGACCAGCCAGTCGTGTCTCCTAGCCAAGAGTCCGGCTCAGGTGCACCTCAATGATCACTCGGTGTTCTTGTACAGTTTTAGCTCGACTCGATCTGGTTTTTGACGTGGACTGTATGTAGTTTTAGAGTTATCTCATAGACAACTCAACAATTTTGACATAGCTGAACTTCTAGTGGACCGAACCATGGAGTTCAAAATTTTCAGACATTGTGTATGTACATCAAAACATTTTTATGTAAAGCGATAATACCCGGATTCCTTACAACACTTCCTTTGTACACTCCTGACTTACAAGCGTTGTCAATATTGTAGATTTGTTGCCACCTACTGTTGCATCAGGTGTACTCGTTTCTGAACCAACCTCATCGAAGCATGTGCCTGATGTTGTCTACGAGCCGACGGATCAGAATGTCACCTTCAAAGAGGACAAGCCTGAATCCTTAAATAGTGCCGCTCTTCTACTTGAAGACAGTGTCATACCTGATGCCGATCTTCTCGAGGTCATGATACCCGAGCCGTCTGCTACGACAAGGGATGTTACTACGGAGATAGCCGAGACCTCGCAACAGAAGGTATGTCTTCAATTTAACATTCTGAATTCTGTGTTTGTTTATTGACGTCTACAAATCTGAACGACCGTTTCAATTAGTGCGATGTCTAGAGGCTATGAATGCAGGATAATAACTAGCTCCACATTCGTCCATTGTTTATCAGGAATCTGATCCTCCACGTAATTTTCCAAGACATAAGGAGGTGGTCAATCTTCCATTGGAGTCTAGGGCTGTAGACAAGTGGATCAACGTCGTCCTGGACCTCAATAGGGTATTGTGCGCCTGTGAAGATCACAAGTATAAGGGCTGGGCCAAACAGACTGGGGACGCATTCCAACCGCACTCTACTATTGAGCCAGTAGTTGTAGGGCCAAAGCTAGTGTATGTCCGTCCCGGGTGTTCTGATTTCTTACGTGCGTTAGGAGAGATAGCTACAATTTCAGTGTGGAGCAGTATGAAGACTTCCACCATTGATGAAGTGGCCGCCTATCTCTTTAAGGGGCTCGACCTACCGGTAGTCAAACTAAGATAGACCTCTTGTACGACTCTGAAATGTAGGGAAAAAAACTCCAGAATTACAACATTTAGGGAGCCAGGCACAAATAAGGAACTCTTCCTTAAAAACTTAGAGACCTTGTTCACTAGCTACCGAGGGAGGTTCTCGTCCCAAAATACCGTGATAGTGGATGACAGTCCCATGAAGCACATTCTTAACAATGCTGAGAACGTCATTTTACCGGAGTCATGGTCATACAGAGGTAATGGTGTGAAGGACACTTTCCTCCTGGATGTCCTGCTCCCTTGGTTCCAGAATCTTCACGTGGCTCATGAAGAAGGACTTAAGTCCTTCTGAGAGAATGCAGCCAATCGAATTGGACGCCGCATGCTCTGTGACGATAGAAAACAGAAGAGGGAGTACGATAAGTTGATGGAGGTCGTGCAGGCATCTTCCTGCATTCGTTAGGACTACGCTAAGGGAGGCACAAGTTCTCGATTTCTATGCTCTGGTCTAATTTAGCTTGAGTCGAACTGACTTAAACTTGGAGATTTGTAATTTCAATCCTTATGCCTCTAATAAAATAGTCATGGTTTAGTGCTCGTGTCTCAAATCAGCTCGATTGGAGCTTTCTAGTTGCTTGGATGGTGTGATTGATTCATGTTCTAGGTTTGTTTGTGGATGGTGTTTCATGTTCTCAAAGCTATGCAATTCTATTTTGTGGTCATGATATAAATATGATTTGCTTCTAGAGTCTGGACGTATGGAATTCAACTGATGGAGATGATCACCTTCCATGCGTTGCGTCGGCGGATTCTATATTGGACTATAGACAATATGCAATCTTGAGCAGGGGGAACTTTCTGTGCTCGGCGGCAACAACAAACTCCACAATGGACTACTCTACTAAGCCCGTAGACGATGGTGTGGTGGATAGTCCGCCTAATAACGGCCCATGTCTACCGAAGTCTTGCTCACCTTCTCCTTTGCGCTGCGGGGGGCCACTTGCTTCTCAGTTATCGCTGGTGGCATTAGAGATGGCGCCAAAAAAGAAGCTTTATGACGAGGCCACAACACAAATTCCTACACCAGGGGGCAAGTCAGGGATCTCTCGTGGATTTCATGATACTGGTGGATCTCGTGATACTCATATCGGAGCTGCTTGTGATAGTGCAAGGCGCCGTCCTAGGTATGTCCTGTCAGGGAGCGTCCGGATGTCTAAGACACATGATGGGGTGCAGAGAATTCGAAGCGATGCTTGTCATCTCGACGCATCAGACCGCATGTTCTTACAACGACAGAGGCATCAACGGTGGAATGAGTACAAGAAGCCAAATACAGGATACAGTCGGGGGCCTGAGATTCTCAAGGCGAGGGCGTTACAGCGATGTAAATCACACATATAATACTTGTTCATATTATGTGTTCATAGTATAGAGTGGCAGTCTACAAAGAAGTATATGTTGGGAATTTATAAGTGATAGTCTTCCGTCAATACTAGAGGTTCATACACTATACATTTAGGACTGCTCGGTAATGATGTTCTGTAACAATACATCGGTGATGGTCCGAAATGACCTTAAACTATTGGGTGATGGGCGTGAGCTTTATGGAGACGCGAATTATCCAACGTCCGTAGTGGAAGAGAAATTCAAGTTTCCAAATAGTCCGCTTCGAGAATCGGTTGCAGTTATTGCTCCTGGGCAGTCCATTCCACGTCCACAGGTTCCGTTGGAACAAGGGAGTTTGAAGAAACAGAAAGACAATGGATCGTTTTGTACTGATGTTTCAATTCCCAGTTGGGGCATCTAGAAGACAAGGTCATTGTAAGCGCAATGGAGGCAACCTCGGACAGATACAGTTGGAGGAAAAAAATTCTAAAGGCTCGGGAGAAATTGAGGACTGCATCTTTTAGCTCATGTACAATTGTATGTAGAAGAGGTCCTAATTATGTACATGTAGGCTCAACAATCCCTAAGTTTGTGTAGAGAGTAGAAAAATAATAAACCCTAAACCTTAGTAAGGCCTTGAGTCCGATTTTATCAATAGCAGAGAATAATGTAGGGGTTTAATGCGGAAGTTGTAGAGTTGAATATCAATTGTTCCCTCAGCAAATAATCATTTGCATTGCACATGGAACCAACTGAGTGTGCATAGTTGAGCCAATTCGTGGTAGAAGAGAAAGGAAACATTATATAACCTTTACTCGCAGCTATTCTTTGAATGTACACTCATACACTGCTTTTTGAACATTGTGGTGTGTGAGAGTACATTCTAAGAGTAGCTGCGAGTTAAGGTTTTATAATGTTTGCTTTCTTCTACCACGAATTGGCTCAACTAGGGGAGCAGCTGGTATTCGATTCTACAATTTCCGGGGCACTGACAATCCTGGACCTCATAGTCATTATGGACAGTACATTGTCTTACTTCGGAAGTTGTAGACTTGAATACCAACTGTTCCCTCACCAAATAATCTTTTGCATTGCACTTTCTTCGGTGCAATGTCTGAGAATATTGGTGGGGGAATAGTTGGTATTCGATTCTCCAATATTCGGGCTTTGCTAATCCCTACGTTTGTCTCTACTTTTGATAAAGGCAGGCTCATAGCCTTCTGGTCACAAAGCCTTCATTTTGTCGACGCAATTGTCAATTTCACAAAAGTCCTAGTGCTCAGTCCTAGTGCTTCATGAACCTTACATTTTACATCATATGTATCTTATACAAGTGTAGTCCACGATGGAAGTAGTAGTTTAGTAAATGGATTGCTCTATGTTTATAGTGCATACATCCAATACATGTATATTTGATGACTTCCTATAAATTATGAAGAAGTCACAATTTTGACCTTTGATTTTGGAATTTGTACCTTCCGTATGCACTTTTTGTGTCATTGCAATGCTTTCCTGGTAGTCATTGATCTACAAGTATATTAAATTCATGGTTGAAAGTGTCTTCCCCAACTCCCATTTCACTGGAAAACTCTCATTTTAATGAATATTATGTTAAAGAGGCAAATCCGCAACATTGGAGGATACCACACCAAAGAAGGAAGTTGAAGTCATCGAAGATTTTGAGGAAGAGAGTGCCCACTCCACTTCTGGAACCGAAGGCAACAGCGATCCGTCTTCCACAACGCGTCATATCCAGACTCGGGCCACAGCGAAGACCACACCAGCAAAGAATGCGAAGGGGACGCCTACTAGCCAAACGGGGCGCCGTCCAAAAAAAGGACGGAAGCCAAGACATTAGGGTCGGTAGGAAAAAGAAGTATAGGGTCTGGAATGGGGTTCCGAGCATGGACCCTGTTTCCGGGATCTTAGGAGGATAGTAAGGAAATCCGGTTATCTCGGACAGTGCTAATCTTTCCAGATATCTCGGGAGGTTCAGTGATTGGTTGCCTGGATTTCCGGGTTTCCTTTTCAGGCTATTAGGAGTTGACTTTGGGTTTTTGTGTTAGTATTTTAAGGGCAGGCAAGTTAGTGTCTGCCATTCCATTTCCATCCTACTCCACTGGATTATAGTACTTTCACGTATGTATTACCATTTTCTTTTCTTAATCTAAGTCAACCAGGATACCTTTGGCTGCACTTTTGCTTAGACAGGGTCTTTTGGGCTGACTGTATGCATGGGTGTGTGATCTGGTACTAGAGAAAGAGAAGGGGGGAGAGAAGGAATCCGGATCTTGGGCTACTGATCTCTTGGAATTGAGCTGAGTGGGAGGAATGCAAGCCGAGTAAGGGAGTGTAAGTGTGACGTGCTTTTAAACTGCCGGAACGGCAATCCGGATAAGACGGTAGAGGTCCCTACAAGTCCGGAATTAGGAGGGTTCTGTGCGGAGTTAAGCAACCGCCAAAGGAAAGGATCTCCCGCTACTTCGGAAAGTCTGCCAACCCCCCTAGATAAATTGTCTTCTACTTGAGATTCTATTCTTTTGGATCTATGAGTTCGGATCTGTCGTTGTAGTAAAAAGAGGTGTGAGAATTGCTCTGTGTGACCTGATTTCGGATCGGCGAATCCGGAAACTGTGAGAGAATACTCCTCCCTCCTCCTACAACTGTGTTGTCTTGGATGTGTTGTTTAGTAGATTTAGAGTACAGAGAGGTTAAATTTTACAAGTGGTGAATCCCCACCCCTTTCCAGATCAAGGGCGGACCCTCTGAGGGTAAAACAGAGGTAACAAAAACCAGTGACGGAAGAGAGACGGAACTCAATTTCCGGAGGTATCCGAATCCGGAACGGAATTTGGAATGTACTAAGTTTCCGGAATAAAGTAGGGAAGTGAAAGGAGGGGGATTAAGTGAGTAGTCACAATCTGGATGCTTCTAACTCAATCGATATCATACTAGAAGTTCCCTGGACCGATAATTCGTGTCATCTTGCAACAATTTGCCGTTGTAAGGATACTTACGGCTAACTACGCGTACGACACTCTCTCTCTTTCTAATACTAGTACTAATCTAACTCTTCAGGGACGGGAAGTGTCCTCCTGTTCCGTCACCTCACAAATCCGAAAGGCTTTCCGGATTAGGTCACGCAGGGACGGTCAAGGACTACAACGACATTCTAACCTTAACCGAGCACTGAGCCTCCTGTCGACCGGGTGGGTTTCCTTATACTCTCTTGGGCTTGCGCCGGGGCTTTGACTCTGTTCTATGGGAAATTCCGGCAATCCGGAATTCGGGCACGTCTTGCAACACTTCCGCACACGAAAATTACTAGCAGCCTCTCAGATATCCCTTTTACTTAAGGCGGTATCTTACACGTAGGCTATACCGGCATCCGAGCAGTACTATACTAACACTACTGTCGGAACCATCCGGTTGATCTCCCCATCAAGTTAGTACACTCGGAAACCACTCACGAAATCAACTCTTGCTACACAAGGTAAGTTATCAGTCTCCGAAAAAGCAAAAATGGACCCACACCTCCCACAAATATGTACCGCCTACAAAAAAATAAGAGAATGGATACTCCACACACTTGGAATTAAGCTCAAAAAGGTACAATGCTGGACCTATGGAATGGCTGCAAATGACCAGAAAGGCCATCAAAACTCCTACTAATACTAAGACTAACATCATCCTAAAAATCCTACAAAACATTCCTATTGGTTAATTAGATTTCCGAAAAAAATCCAGATCCTATTTTTCCGGCTTTGACGGCCGGACTCCGGTATTGCCGCTATACTACACTACTGTACACTATTCCTTGGAATCCGGATCCTTGGGAAGAACATAGTCTTTCAATAAATCCAGCTTCATCTCTTTCCGGCTACTCTCCGGAAGAGACAGATTTGGACCCCTTTGTCCCTATTTTTGGACCTCCACGATATTGGGGTCCCTATCTACACTCCGGGTCTCGACTACCGGAACTTCCGGACTTCCCCGGGAATCCTTTTGGGTCTTCTTATGACGAGGAGAAGATTGTACCGTCCGACCACTGTGAGCTTCCGGAGAAGTACCCGTTAGGTCGATGGTCGGGGTCACCGAAAGTAGATCTTCACTTCTTTGGGGTACCACAGCTCCCCAGTCCACTCCTTCTGGTCTTCCAGATGGTGGTGAAAGTTCCGGATTCATCGGTACCACCGGTGAAACTTTAGTAACCATGGGTTCTAGGTTATTGCCTTTCGGAACTACCAAAGTTTGCGCGGAAGGGGAAGACGGAGTTACCGGATCTGACTCAGTGGGAGCCAAATACTCCATCATCTCCCTCATCTCTGCCCGGGAAGCGTCCATCCGTTTCGCTTGCTCTAATAAGCACTTGATGATGTGAACCCGACTCAAGTTGGCAGTTGCGTCGAGGTTGGCTTCAAATAGTCGGGCTTTGTTGATACAATCCGCCGGTACGTCCAAAGAACTTCGGAGCCGAACTACACCTTGACACAATGCCGTTATCTACCGACGGTGGTCTTCTTTTGTGAGCCGGGCTGTTTCCTGGGCTATGCGAAGAGTGCTCTCTAATCCCACACACTTGGATTTTGAGTCCCGGACTTGGTCTCGCAACGTTCGGTTCTCTACGCGTAACGTTCCCAGTTTCGTCACCAGCTTCTTCCATTCCTTTATTAGGAGACCGTTTTGTTACTCCACTGCCACCAACGCATCCGTCCTTCGGAAGATGGCGTTCCGGTCAGTTAGTGCCATCTTCCGACACACCCGTTTGAGAGCCCCCTCGTAATTCTCGCAGATCTTGGTGAGGTCATCCGCTCGCCACACCAGGTGCTAAGCCATCTCCTGGATGTCCTCTAATGGCATCCCTTCTAGTTGCATGGTGGACCTGTCTCCCTCCTCTATCTCCATCATCCTGGTTCAAGAAGGTTCGGCCTCGGCTTGTGTGGTAACAGCGTGCGGTTGCACCGGCCCAACCAGTTGCATGGAAGGTCGGTCTTCTTCCGGGGCCGGTCTGGTCTCCGTCTTCTGCTCCCGAACTTCTTCTTCCCGCGGCTCCGGTGTAGGAGGATCTTTTGTTGGATTCACCTGCGGCGTCCTAGTCCGTCGTTGCCTCTTATTTAGAGGAGTGACCGGTTCCTCGTCCTACGTCTCCTCATTGTCCGGCCCGTCTTGAGGAGAAGGTTCTTCTCCTCCGTATTGCTGGAGTTGAACTAGCTTCTGGTAGGCGCTCTCCTCGTTTTCCTTAAGCAAGGAGTGATGGGCGTACAGATGGGACAGATACGCCAGAAGGGGACTCTGACTCTTCTTTCTCGACCGGAGGGAACGTACAAGGTCCTCGACTAACTCGTGGATGATGGTTGCCCAATCCATCATCATTTTACTCTGGAGGCTCTCCAAAATGGCGGAGGCTACCTTCGCTACTACTCGCCGCGGCTTGGTTGGATGGAGGATAGGATTAAAAAATGCTATCACATCCCGGTACTCCGGATTCACCAGGTCAAAAACCTGGTGACCTTCCTTCGGGTTGGTGGGCGCCCGGAATTCGCCCTCCATCACCTCTTGATTTTTCTCCATAACCTTATCCGGCGCCTCCCGGAACTTATAGACGGCCCTTCATGTGTTAACCGTCCATAGGTCTAGCTTTGCTCGGAGGGTGGTATCCAAGATACCACTTTCCGGACGAAGTATGTTAGACACCAAATTCTCCTTCCGGATACCCCACGGAACCTCCAGGAGCCCATCACACTCCATGTTGGTGAGGTTCTCTCGCAGGTGCACCAGCCGGTCCTCCTTGGTAGGAACCTCCGGAACTACCTTCATTATCGGAATGGTCCTCGGTCGAGGCGGCGATGGCGGCATCTCTTCGTCTGAGTCCTCGGGCAGATCCTTCAGCTTGCGCCAGCTTGGCCTAGAAGTCATCGTGCTCACATACAACCCTCACACAATCCCTCCCTAACTCTCCCGCTCACAAATTTTCACTCCGGTAACATCTACACGATCGCAACTCACACAGTCCCTCAATCTATCGGAATTCTCACAAAGCTAGGAAGATGGAAAACACTGGTGGGAGGAAAACAAAGAGATACTCGTGCCCACTACCAGCTACAGTCCTCTTCTTATACTGGCAAGGTAGTCGATTTAGTCGGATGAATATACAGGATAGGTTTTGGCGGCAAAACCCTATCCCTTGTACGGACACTACAAGAAAGTTGGAGTTTCTGTGACTGGCACATACGACTGCGTAGAAGTCGTATTCCAGTCGTGTGACTAATATACGACTGTGGGCCCTGCAGTCATATTAGTTGAGTCGTATAGCAGTCACAAGTGCTATTATATTAGCACCATCCAACAGAGGGCAGACGGAGAAGGGATGACGAAAGGGATGAGACATCCACTACCCGAAGCTGAGGTGGACAAGGGCGTGTGCCCGGCACACGCGGTTTGAACGTTGACATGGCAAGCGCTGATTCGCTGGAGTTACTTGGAGTGCCAGTCGCGGCGCAATCACTTTCTAGTCATGGTACGGATTTCGACAGCCAATCGGAACTTGACACGTGGCACACTATAAAGTAGGCGTTTAGGGGTGTTTAACGGTGTCCTGGAAGTATATTGTGAGTGCCGCTTCAGTCACTTCATAGTCGTGGGTAAGTCGCGAGGAAGTTGCACTGAAGTCGCGAGGCAGTTAGGGGTGGGCAACGGAGACTAGTGAAGTCACGGATCAATCATTGAGTAGTGATTATGGTGTATTGTTAAAGTTGCTATGCAGTTGCGTTAAATCATCTTATTGTGGAGGATACAGTAGTGACTGCAAATTGCTGGACTGCAGAGTACTAGCGTAGCCTGTGAATCCGTTCTCCATTCAAGCATACTAGTGGGCAATTTCTACATGCTAACACAAACAAAGTAATAACACGGATGACCTGAGTGCCACAGACATGACCAGAACCTCATACTCAGAATTGTTGCTAGAACTTTCATATTATAGTCATTAGATTTCAACAACAGAAAATTGTGATTTGGGAGAGTTGAGAAGGCAAATGTTTTGCTAAGGTACAGATAGACCACCTCCATCCTTTAGGATATACTACAATGTACACAAAGTAAATGTGCCCGCCTCCCTTGCCGGAGAGAGTACAAAGAGGAGGCCTCACGCAACCAACTTCAAGCTCTTTTCCCCCCACATTGCGACTGAACCCTTGACGTCCTCAATCATATATTGATCTCCTTTTTCGTTGGGAAACATCAGAGACACACCCGCCTGCAAAACAAGGCGCACATCTACCCTCCACCACCCCCTTGGGATATCTTGACCGTGGAATTGGTGTTCACCTGGCACACCACTGATGGTCCCCAACGCCACTTTCTGCTTCACGGCCCTCGGATTCATGAGAAATACTTCGTCACCGACCTTGAACTGCACAGGAAACCACATGATCGGTTCTTCAGAGTCCCAAGGCATGTCTACCAAAATCCAGCGTTTTCTCTCAAACGCGCCCCCTGTGAATGTGAGTGGCACGTCACTTGCCAAGAACTACACTATGACTTGCTTCTTCTACTCAAAACTGCCGCACGACTGGCACGTGACTGAAATTTCGCTTAGACAATATAAAAACAAGAAAAGCGGATTACCAAGAGATTTTCCAAGTATTGGAGCTTACCCTAAGCGGGTTGGCATCCTTGTTTGCCGCAGACTTCGCCCTCGTGGATGGCTTCCTGACCTGCACACACACACGAAACCCATCAAAAATCCAGCAAAAGGGTAGGTCAGGTAGAGCACACCAGTGGACAGCGAGCATGTGCTATGCCCGCCTCCTCACCTGCGACAACGTCTAGGAAGTCATAGCCAGAGCTAGTTCGTCGTTTGTCCAACATGTGGACCACAGAGTCGGTGACAATTTCGGGATACTTTGTACGGAAGCTTGGGATGTTGGGGCTGGAAGAGAGGGCTTCCAACAAGGGCCACAGGTAGCATTTCAAGTAGTCTTTGTCGTCCGCCAACAAACACAGCCACTTCACGTAGAAAGGAACAGTGATGAAAACATTTGCAGAAGGATTGCAAGCTACTCTAGAGACTTTGCTATCTACAATCACGGTATTCAAAGCAGAGAATTCCGGCCACCTGTCGTACACCTTTGACAAGTTCTTTCCCTCCAACACCAGGTTTGTCACGCCCCTATCTACTTGGGGTGCCCAATGTACCTAAGTGTGTAAGGGGGACCTTGGGAGTGACTTCCCAAGCCTTGCAATAGACTTGGTAGGAAGAATGAAGAGACTCCCGATCAAACAGGGCGCAATAGCGCCCTGGGTTTGAAGTGAACATGAGAGTGTAATACATGCTTGGAAAGCTATTGACAATACGCTTCTAATGGCGCAAAGAGTGCACAATTTGGAGTTGTGAGCTAAAGTTATGGCCGCTCAAAGTTGACTGGGTCCCGGTGGCGCCGGGACACTTGAGGGCTAGGTGTGTGGGGTTCTCAATGAATCCCACAACAAAGTATGGCATGTGGCATATCATTGGAAAGCTATGAACACAAGGAACCTAGAATGACAAGCATTACGAGGTTCTAGGACATGAGTCAAAAGTTATGGCCAAAAGAAGAGCCGTGGTGAAGGCGTGACGCCTCCCCCGGTGCATCCGAATCTTTAGAGGGCCATAACTTTGCGAGAACTTGTCCAAATGGGACGAGTGAGCGGTCCATCGGCATCTACTCGTCACGTAGATGTCTAAAATGGGCTCGCATGTTGGATTTGGAGCTCGGAGCACAAAGTTACGCCGGTTGGAAGTTCGGGAGCCCAAACGGTGACGTAACTTGGCGATTTGGGTTGGAAGTGGGTGGTCTTCCACAACCCAAGGTTATCCAAGGACTTCCTTCGACCTAGGACGGGGGGGTCTGCCGAATACCACAGAGAGTACTATAGGAGGGGTTGGTCTCCCTCCTCACTCCCTCTTGAAGCCTTGGTGAGTCCCGGTGACTCATGGTTGGTGGTGGTGACTTCACCACCACTTCAAGGCACCATGGGACACTTGTGTGTGTCCCGTGGCATTGGTTGGGTGGAGTCCCGCTCCTTGCTAGGCCTTCTTGGATGTGTCCCAAGTTGTGAGTGCCGGTTACCTCTAGTGGATGAGTAGCAAATACAAAAAGGGCTAGCATGGAGTGGGGTGACACTCAAGGGCGGTTAGGACCATGGTGAGTAGTGCCACCATGGGTTCTTACACATTAAGGTGGAAGTTCCGCCCCATGTTACTAAGTGACATGCCCGGTGTCACGATGGGAGTGTGTGCTAGTAGTCCCGGTGACTGGGACTTGGCAAATGAGTTGGAAATGGGGACTAACACTATGGGTGCTTGGCATGTGCAGTGTTAGGCAGTTGGTGACCAAGTGACGCTGTAAGTGGACTGGGGTGAACCTAGTGAGCTGCTGGGAGCTGGTAGGTGTCATTTGGGTCGCGACATTTGGTATCAGAGCAGGGCTACGTTGGTGTGCAGTGAGTCTTGGAGCCATGGTGAGAGCCAAGACAGGTGAAGCTGGAGCTTCAAGACAAGGGCGCCAAATACGTAGTCAAGGTTTGGAGGCTAATGAGCCTTCCTTAGAGGAAACTCAAGGAGGGGATTCTCTTCATTTGGAGCAAATGGGACAAGAATTGACTCCCATTGAGGAAGAGAATGTGGAAACTAGTGCCAAGGAAGGGGACACCGCCACTAGTCCCGGGAAACCCCAACGTGATCGCAAACGGAAAGGGCGTGACCTCATGTTTGAGGAACTTGTCAAAACACTTCAGGTGATGCAAGGTGAAATCAAAGAACTTAAGGAAAAGGGTTCTACCTCTTCTTCTCACAAATTGTGCAAAACCAACATGCCATCTTCTTTCACAGGCATTGGCAAGGCCCACAAGGTGAAGGACTTTTTGGTAGAATTGGAGTTGTACTTTGAAGCTCAAAGAGCACCTGAAGAAGACAAGATCACCATCGCGGTGACCTTTCTCAAAGATCATGCTTTGCTTTGGTGGACTCACTTTCGTGGGGAAAGTCCTGAGGTGGTGGACAACTTGACTTGGGCTGGTTTCAAGGAACGCATTAGCGACCGCTTCACCCCAGAATACCAAGACATTCGTGATGGAGTGGCACTTGTAAGACTCAAACAAACAGGGAGTCTTAGGGGGTATGTGCGGGAGTTTAATGCACACTTGAATGTGCTTCCAAGGCTAGATGAGCTAGCCAAGAAGATCATTTTCTTCAATGGGTTGCAAAGTTGGGCAGAACGTGCATTGTTTAGAATGCCCCAACTTCCAGAGACTTGTGCGGAGTTGTTGAAGCTGGCGGAAAGGATTGGTGATGATGAAGGCCAAAACAAGAAGACTAAAGATGGGCCTTCAACAGGTGAGTCAAGCAAACACTCCAAGCGCAAGTTGAGGTGTCATGTTTGGATGAAGAGCAAGCATGGTGGGGATGGAGCCAAGTCAAGTGGGCCAAAAGAAGGACAAGCTAAGGGCATTGACAAAGGGGGTGACAAAACTAAAAGGGATGTGAGCCAAATGACTTGTTACAATTGTGGAGAAAAGGGCCACTTGTCCCGGGGTTGCACCAAACCTAAGGTGAGTGTTCAAAATGCACGCTCTTACATTGGAGAGCATGTTCTTCAAGGTGGCTTTTTGGCTAAGGCAAATCAACCCAAGTTGAGTCCCCGCTTGTTGTTCTTAAAAGGATCCATAAGTAAGCATAATGTTTCACTCCTGGTGGATACAAGTGCAACTCACTCATTCGTGAGCCCAAGACTTGCTAAAGAGTTGGGCTTGCAAATCAAGGAGTCTTGCAAGCCCATTAAAGTGCAGTTTGCCAAGGGCAAGCCGCACAAGACAAGTAAGGTGGCAACAAACGTGGAAGTGAAGTGTGGGGAGTTCACCTTTGTGGAGGACTTCACGGTGTGTGATATGGATGGGGTAGATCTCATCTTAGGAAATACCTTCCTAGATACTTATGAAGTAGACATAAGAAGGCGGCCATCTTTGAAGGTGGTTGCCAATGTAGATGGCAAAGAGATAGACTTAGAAATAACTAAGTCACCCAAGATGTTGGGGACTCAAATCCATCTAGTAGTTTTGGAAGAACTTAGTGATACTAAGTTCTTGATTGTTATGCGTGCTGGTGTGGTTGGAGAGGAAAAGAAGTTGGCTAATAGGGCCAATTCCCCTCCAAAGTGTGTAACAAGTGTAATCCATAAGTTTATGGATGTTTTGACAACTGAGTTGCCTGATGCTTTGCCTCCTAAAAGAGAAGTGGATCACAAGATTGAGGTGGTGCCTGGATCACAACCACCATCCAAGGCACCTTACCAGTTGAATCAAAGGGAGTTGAAAGAGTTGAAACACCAACTCAATGAGCTCTTAGCTAAAGGATACATTCGCAAGAGCAAGTCACCTTATGGAGCGCCAGTCTTGTTTGTGGACAAGAAGGATGGAAAACTTTGCATGTGTGTGGATTATAGGGCACTCAACAAGATCACTATTAAGAACAACTATCCTTTACCTCGAATTGATGATCTCTTTGATAGGTTGGCAGGGGCGGTGTACTTTAGCCGCATTGATTTGAAGTCAGATTACTACCAAATTCGAATTGCACTTGGAGACATTGAAAAGACGGCATGTAGGACCCGATATGGGTCCTATGAGTTTTTGGTGATGCCTTTTGGTCTATGCAATGCCCCTTCAACATTCACCACCCTTATGAACACCGTGTTCCATCAAGAGATGGATGAATTTGTCATTGTTTACATTGATGACATCTTGGTGTACTCCAAGACGGCGGAGGAGCATGCCAAGCACCTTGAGATTGTGTTGGGAAGGCTTAGGGAACACAAGTTGTATGCAAATGGGGAGAAAAGTGAGTTTGGTTTAATGGAGATTGACTTCTTGGGCCACATGTTGTCTAGATCAGGGATCAAGCCGGATACAAAGAAGGTAGAAGCAATCAAGGAGTGGAAACCACCTACCACCCAAAAAGGGGTAAGGTCATTTCTTGGACTTGCCAATTATTATAGGAGGTTCATTAGAGACTTCTCTAAGATTGCCAAACCTTTGTCTGACTTGTTGAAAAAGAACCAAGCCATAGTGTGGTCCAAGTCATGTGAGCAAGCTTTTGAGGAGCTCAAGGCCAAACTTTCTTCTCATCCAGTGTTGAAGTTTCCTGAGTTTGATCAACCTTTTGAGGTACACACGGATGCAAGTGATTTTGCAATTGGGGGAGTGTTGATGCAAGGTGGGAGGCCCATTGCTTTTGAAAGCAAAAAGTTGGATGGGACCCAAACCAAGTGGCCAACACATGAAAAGGAGATGTTTGCAGTGGTGCATTGTTTGAAGACATGGCAACATTACCTTGGTCTTCATCAAACCAAGGTGTTCACCGATAATGTGTCGTTGAAGTATTTTGAGAGTCAAGCTAGAGTGACAGCCAAGCAATTGAGGTGGTATGACACCTTGGCTCTTATGAACGTGGACTTGATTCACAAACCGGGCAAAGAAAATGTGGTGCCCGATGCCCTTAGCCGAAAGGATGAGTTCAAACCAAGTTCTACTCAAATACTAAGGTTAATGTATGAGGGAGAAAGTGACTTAGCTAGGAGAATAAGGGAGGCTTACATGAAGGATCCAGAAGCTCAAAAGTTCCTAAGTGATTTGAGGGTTGGCAAGAAAGTGAAGGGGATTCGATTACACCAAGGCCTAATCAAATTCAAACAAGGTAGGGTGTATGTCCCCAAAGGCAAGTTGAGGTTGCAAGTCTTGAAGGAGGAGCATGACAAGCCTCTTGCAGGTCATAGAGGTGAGAAAGCCACCATAAGTTTTGTGGCTAAGAGGTTCTATTGGCCTGGGATGAAAGAAGACATTGCACATTATGTAAAGACTTGTGTCACTTGTCAAGCCAACCGAGCTTCATATCAAAAACAAGTTGGGTTACTTAAGCCTTTGCCCATTCCAAATGGTCCATGGGAATGTATTTCCATAGACTTCATCACTAGCTTACCGGAGTCACAAGGGTTTGATGCCATCTTTGTGGTGGTAGATCGGTTTAGCAAGTTGGCCAGGATGGCGCCAACAACAGGAGTGGCAACTACATTTCAAACAGCCACACTCTTTTTCAACACTTGGTGGAGGCATAGTGGATTGCCTAGGGTGATTGTCTCTGATAGGGATCCTAAATTCACAAGTGCATTTTGGAGGCACTTGTTTAGGAAAATGAAGACCAAGCTTTCATTTAGCACAGCATTTCATCCTCAAACAGATGGGCAAACAGAGAGGGTGAATGGGGTCTTCAATCAATACCTTAGAAACTATGTGAGTGCTAACCAAAGTGATTGGACGGAGTATTTGGCTTTGACTGAGTTTAGTTACAACAAAGCCAAACATGCAGCTACAGGAGAATCGCCATTCAAAGTGGCTTATGGGGTGGAGCCACTTATGCCTACTGACCTTGCCTTGGAGGGGTTGCAATCAGAGTTTGAAAGAAGCCAAGTTGCAGAAGACTTTGTTGTGCATAGAGAAGCTATGCTTGAGAAGATCAAGTTGCATCTAGACAAGGCACAAAAGAGATACATCAAACAAGTAAACAAAGGGAGACGCCAAGTGGAGTATGCTGTGGGACAAAAGGTGTGGTTGAATGTGAAGAACTTCACATTGCCAGAAGGACTAACACCTAAGTTCATGGCCAAATATGCAGGTCCCTTTGTCATCGCCGAGCGGTTGTTTGAGGATGTTTATAAGTTAGAATTGCCACAGGAAATCAAGGTGCACCCAACTTTTCATGTTTCATTGTTGAAGCCATATCATGAGGATACCTTGAGGCCGGAACGCAAGCAAGTGTTGCGGCCTCTCCCTGAGTTAGTTGGAGAACACCTTGAGTATGAGGTGGAAGGGATTCTCAAGGGTAGAAATACTAAGAAAAGGGGCAAAGAATACTTAGTGAAATGGCGGGGGTATCATGAAAAGGAGGCAACTTGGGTGAATGCCAAAGATATGGTTCATGCAAAGGAGGTGGTGGATCGATTTGAACAAAGTAGACAATCCAACAAAAAGCCGCGTAGGAGTTAATGAGGACATCAACCTTTGTTAGTGGGGGAGAAACACAACA
The DNA here is from genome assembly GCA_950106755.1 of Climacium dendroides. NCBI lineage: Eukaryota > Viridiplantae > Streptophyta > Bryopsida > Hypnales > Climaciaceae > Climacium > Climacium dendroides. Next base: position 21,198,213 of record OX467092.1, on the reverse strand, counting down.
CTTGTGTAAACAGTGCATTTATGCGCTTGTCTATTGTGTACTTGTTTTGAAATAAAGTTGCAATGTTGGAAATGACTCCTTGTGTGTGAGTTAGCTCTTGATTGGCATTAGCACTATGAGATGAGTCCTAGTCTCATTGATGTTTGGTTTAGTAGAAGAGGATGGAATGATACGTAAATCAATTTTGAGAATGCTGCAAAATAGGGGCCTTGGCTTGAAGGTTGCAAGGGACTAAACCCTTTTGACTTTCAAGCTTAGGACTTGCTCGGGCGGGAGCAACATAGTGGCACGGGCTTACAAAAGTGCCCTTTGGGAGTGGACCATTGTCTACACATGGATTGATCATCCATGCCTCGGGAGAGTACTCAAAGGACAAGTCGGGCGGGACTTGGCACTATCTCTAGGCTTGCAAAGTTCATCACTTGATAACTTAAATGTTGGAGAGGGGTCTTGGTGTTGCAACCAAGTAGAAATTGATGAGCCTTGAGTTCTTCCTAGTCATGTAAATAAGATAGGCTAGTTGAGCCTAACTCGGAGCCAAAAGAGGGCAAACCGGGAGAGTCTCAAAGTAGATAAGTCCCTTTAGAGTAGGTCTAGGTCCTTGGATGTTTGCCGTCCAGGGTGCCCAAACCATGGGCTTATCTAGTGCCACCTTTGGAGACTTAGCCATTTGAACTAAGTAAATGAGTACTTGGGTCATTGCGGGGTTAGCTACCCAGAACGCAATGAAAGTGTTGAGGGGGATGGCTACCCTTCTTAACTCAATGCTTCTGACTAGAAGTAATGTCGATGAGGGCATCGACCCTATTTGGTGAGGGTGAGTGTCACGCCCCTATCTACTTGGGGTACCCAATGTACCTAAGTGTGTAAGGGGGACCTTGGGAGTGACTTCCCAAGCCTTGCAATAGACTTGGTAGGAAGAATGAAGAGACTCCCGATCAAACAGGGCGCAATAACGCCCTGGGTTTGAAGTGAACATGAGAGTGTAATACATGCTTGGAAAGCTATTGACAATACGCTTCTAATGGCGCAAAGAGTGCACAATTTGGAGTTGTGAGCTAAAGTTATGGCCGCTCAAAGTTGACTGGGTCCCGGTGGCGCCGGGACACTTGAGGGCTAGGTGTGTGGGGTTCTCAATGAATCCCACAACAAAGTATGGCATGTGGCATATCATTGGAAAGCTATGAACACAAGGAACCTAGAATGACAAGCATTACGAGGTTCTAGGACATGAGTCAAAAGTTATGGCCAAAAGAAGAGCCGTGGTGAAGGCGTGACGCCTCCCCCGGTGCATCCGAATCTTTAGAGGGCCATAACTTTGCGAGAACTTGTCCAAATGGGACGAGTGAGCGGTCCATCGGCATCTACTCGTCACGTAGATGTCTAAAATGGGCTCGCATGTTGGATTTGGAGCTCGGAGCACAAAGTTACGCCGGTTGGAAGTTCGGGAGCCCAAACGGTGACGTAACTTGGCGATTTGGGTTGGAAGTGGGTGGTCTTCCACAACCCAAGGTTATCCAAGGACTTCCTTCGACCTAGGACGGGGGGGTCTGCCGAATACCACAGAGAGTACTATAGGAGGGGTTGGTCTCCCTCCTCACTCCCTCTTGAAGCCTTGGTGAGTCCCGGTGACTCATGGTTGGTGGTGGTGACTTCACCACCACTTCAAGGCACCATGGGACACTTGTGTGTGTCCCGTGGCATTGGTTGGGTGGAGTCCCGCTCCTTGCTAGGCCTTCTTGGATGTGTCCCAAGTTGTGAGTGCCGGTTACCTCTAGTGGATGAGTAGCAAATACAAAAAGGGCTAGCATGGAGTGGGGTGACACTCAAGGGCGGTTAGGACCATGGTGAGTAGTGCCACCATGGGTTCTTACACATTAAGGTGGAAGTTCCGCCCCATGTTACTAAGTGACATGCCCGGTGTCACGATGGGAGTGTGTGCTAGTAGTCCCGGTGACTGGGACTTGGCAAATGAGTTGGAAATGGGGACTAACACTATGGGTGCTTGGCATGTGCAGTGTTAGGCAGTTGGTGACCAAGTGACGCTGTAAGTGGACTGGGGTGAACCTAGTGAGCTGCTGGGAGCTGGTAGGTGTCATTTGGGTCGCGACAAGGTTCCCGTCTTCTCCCTCTGGTCTGCCACAATGCTTACCAGCCCAAGAAAACAATGGGACTTCATACGGCCCTGTGAGACTGGCAAGTATAGTGGGGACTACATCACCCATGTAGGACTCACTATTGCTACCCCAGAAGGCTACATTGAAATGGAGAAAACATCTAGAAAGAAAGGGTTTCAACCAAGGCCTCATGACCACTCTCCTCACATGCGTCTTTGTGGTCCCACGGATTCTACTATTAGGATTTCGCCCTACAAGCAGACTGCAGTCCACCAAAGTGCCATGAACATTGAAGACCAATAATTTCTGCCGCTCACAGATCTAACTGTGCACGAGTTCACAAATTGACAAGGAAAGCCTGGCCTCGTTCGACGTGCAATGAAGGACGTCGGAGGGGGCTGTTACCTTGCTTGGAGACTTTGCCGCCTTCCTCCCTTTCTTCTGCACGGGATCAGGCCGGACCAGCGGTACAGAGTCCTCTGGGGAGGAGTCAGCGCCATCCTCACGAACTTCGGAGGGTACATCCGGGGGACCCGGGGACAGCACTGCAGCTTCCGCAGGCTGCTGTTTCGGAGGAGACTTTCCACCCTCCTCAGCGCAAACCTCCTCCTAAGAAGGGGTTCCAGCCACGACAACAGTGGGCGGTCTAGCATGTGCGGCTCCAGCATTTGCGGCTCCAACATCTGCGGCAAGGGTGACTAATTCATAAACCTTGTCATCCACACTGGCATCTTCGACAGGCTTCTCCAATTCCGTTGTAGCATCTTGGGCTACGGACAGTACTGCACAATCACATTTGTCAATAAGCCCTCCTCCACTGGCGGCTGTTACTGTATCAACAAGGGCTGTCTTCACGCGTGGGTGGCGGATTGGTGCAACACGCATGGGTGGCGGATCCTTGAGGGACATCTCAGATTCAGAAGAAAGTGTCACTTCTTCATGCCGGGCGGTCACAGTTTGTTCAATCACTGGTTTAGGTGGTTTACTTCGACCTGTTGAGGCACCGTCCTGCAGCACCAAGTTAGCTTCGGCACCAGGCAAACCCGTCAAAGCGGCAAGAAGCACCCCCTGAGCGTCGACTCCTTTCTAACCATGGGATGATTGATGCTCCAGCGCGGAGTGAGTTATGGACGGGCTGCCATCGTCCCCCATGTCAGACTTCCGCATGAATTGTTCGAACATGGTCCTCATTTCTTCTGTGGTCGCCATGATTTGCCTGAATTTTCCGTCCACATCCTTCTTCAATTCGTCAATTTGCCGTTACAGACTAGAATCCTGTGCAACCCCACCCTCGTTATGAAAATAAACGCACCCTGACCTTATGGTCCCCAACTAACGAACTGCAAGTTCCCTCACTGTCGTGATAGAGTCACTAGTCAGCATGCGTTCAGTATTCCGTGAGTACACATAGACTTCTAAGCGACTGAAGCACTACTTCACGACGACTGCGATACGACTACGTCGCGACTTCGTTGCGACTGAGGTGTTACTTCCATGCACCGTGACGCGAGTCCATGCCAATTCTAAGGTACTACTGGATTACTCCCTCATAGGGCAACACCTGAATGGTTAAGGTCCACAAAGCAATGCATGTGCCCGACTTACACGTTCCTCATACTGTGTGTCCACTTGTAGTTCACATTGGCTAAACGCAACTAACATGTCCCAAGCTAACCAGAGTAAATCAAGTAACTTAGAGCTGTAGAAGAAGTACATGGGACAAAGTCACACCTAACATAGGTACGGCCAGAACTCATACAGAAATCAGATATACCTCAGGCAAGGAATTGACTCACATTCAAACTCAACCTCCCAGAACTGAAACTTACATTCCATCTCCCTAAACTGAGACTCATCAAACTTGCGGAGGACTAACACTTAATTGACACTCAGACATAACTGAAAGAGAACTCATTGACACAACATATATTACATGTTCACATTCAAAAAAGAATGCGACAACGGGATTACTTCCAAATGACTGACAGACGACTCTACAGCGACAGTGGATTAGTAGCCACCAATAATCCACTGAAATGGTTAATTCCCAATAGTAGTCACGGCATTTCTTTCCTTAAAAAGTTCAGAATGGCTAAACGCACCTACACAATCACTGGAAACCACAGTACAACACATGACTTCAGCAAACAAGGGGATAAGTCGGATTCACCTAACTAACAGTCGAAGGTAATGAGCACTTCAGCATTAGTAATCCAAATACAGAACTCGCATAAGAACCATACAAACTTCCCATAGAAAGGGGCAATTTAACGGAATGAGTAACATACCACTTTCTGGGTTACAAGATCCACGTTGGTGCTCCGCACGACTTTTGCAATGTCGGTAATTGTTGGACTGATGGACCGTCTTCTTCTCTGCACACAATCAGAAGAAAACCGCACATTGCTATTGAACATGAGGCAACGAAGACGTCCATTACTAGCGGCTACAAGTACATAAACTTCCAGAAAAGGGTAAGCATACATTCATTTCACAATATTCCTCACCAGTGAGGCTTCCACCCCCGCTTTGCCTGTCCTGCCTACCGCACTAAGATCCTTGACGCCTTGACGTGCTACTGCCATCTTCGCAGACTTCTCCTTCTGTGCAGGAGTGTTCCAATACACAATTAGGCGTTTCCATTGCTCGGGGTCAATGTGCACTGGGGTTTCAGCGTGCTCCGGGTCTGGACAGCCACTTAATAGCCACTTGCTTTTCAAACGAGACCTCTCCGACTTCATAAACCTTGTGATAGTCGTCCTGAAGGCAGCCATGCTCAAAGGTGACCCAACATATTCAAATTCATTGTCCAAAAGGTCTCGCAGCTTCTGCAGGGTGTGAGGCTTGTGCTTTGACCAATCCAGGATGCTCATATCCAATACTTTTGGAACAAAATTCCGCACCGACAGGTCCCACGCATTCTTCTCAGAGCAGCCAGGATCCACTTCGCCCTTGTCAAGCACTTCCACAAAGTTTGGTTTAGGGGGACCCTCCGTGATCTCTTCTCTCCGGAACTCATAAGCGGTTCGCTTCTTCCGCCGACTTGAGTGCTCAGATGGCCGGTCCATTGCCTCCCCTCGAACCTGCTGAGAGGATCGTCCATGGGTATTCCATGTAGGTTGTCGGGGGGGTGCCGGCTTTGGTAGCCACTGCCCAGGCTGCCACTGCCACCCTGAATCCTCATACTCGTCAACTACTGCGGGTGCGCGCGAAGTCGGCTTGCTTGCAGGCAGCTTCCTTGGTAACTTGAAGGTAGGGTTAGGTTTGTGGCGCTTTGCCCTCCTGTCTACCAGGGGCTCCGCTTCCTCCATCTCCTCGGAACTGGAGTCAAACAATGCATCCTCTGCAACGTCGCACAGGTCAGAATGAGCGATCTTGCAAGACTAGGAATGTCCTAAGTTGCAGAGGCACCCACGTGGGTTATAGTGGAGGCTCAGCTCTCCCACAATTGACCCCATGCATCCACAGCTGCGCAAAACAAATCAAACCCGGGCTTCCGGTTCATAACGTTAGATTGTGCAGAAAATTACGTATGACCCCCCCGAAAAATATAGGCGGTTGCTGTTCTGGGACTCCCCATTGCGGGAGTGGGCAATTCAGATTGCGCTTCTACCTCCACAACGCCACGCAGAAAAGTGGTCGGGATCAATCCCAAACCCTAATATCCTTCAAAGAAAGCGAGAGACAATTTTTACCTGCTGCAGCGTCTTCCAACTTTGAAAGTCGCTCTACATGTGTACAAGCTATAGCTAAATGCATCATACCTCTTGCGATGGCCTCTTCATTGGACCTAGTCGCCTCTGAGGACGAATTGCGGTCGCTACTCATTCTGGAGTCGTCGGCTGCCGCTCCACGACTACGCTTCCCCCTCCCGCTCCGTCCTCGGAGGCCCCGCTGCCTGCTACTCCTACGCACAACCTGTTGACCCTTCTCTCGGCAAATTGAACCCTCACGGTTGCGCTTCTTTCTTAAGTCCTAATCACTTTGCGGCGCAGGTGGCTTAGGGTTCAACAGGCTATTCAATACAATGGCTAAATTCAAGAAGCAGGTGCACAAGCACAAAGGAAATCAAAACAAGCCACCTACAAGGAAAAGACAACATCACTTGCAAAAAAGACGAAGCGCTAGGGTTACGCTTGCCTCCCCTATGCGATTGCGCACTTCCTTGGCCACGCTGCCACTAGTTCCACGTGGCCGAATGGTGAGGAATGGGATTTAAGGCAATTCCTCAGTCAGTGCACTGTCACGTTACTTCCCCACGACTCCCTCGTCACTTACACAAAGTGACACAGAAGATACACATCAGACGCTGAGACTTCAGCACAACTCCGAGACGACTGCACAGTGTCCAACGCATATAGGCAGCGCATTTTCCAAAGCTCATAAACCGCGAACCCTACCACAGCGTCTCCTGCAGAGACACACGGTTTGCACCATGGCTGTGCACAGAAGTATACACGCAAGGCTAGAAAGACAACCATCCAAGTCTCAGCTTTCGGATGCGCTGCCAATTTCTGGAGTCCACGGTCGACGGCGAGGTGGAGCACGCGGCGTGGATGACACAGAATCGTCTCCAATTCATGGCGGCCACGAATGCAGGGACAACTGAAGGACAAACCAAGGTAAGGAAGAAACTCACGGCGCTAGTTGCGAGTTGAAAAGAGGCCCGAATTTTGCTTGATTTTCCGCCACACGCTTGTCGCGCGCCAACTCGTACTCTCCCTTCTCCACTGCTAGAGACTCCATGCCGTGCCACGCCCACAATTCTTGCCTACCGCACTGAGGGAGACAGTTTTCTTCCTGCTTGAGGCTGTGTAGGTAAAAAAACAAATTGTTTGGATGGAAGCAGCGAGGAGTGCAAGCGTACGAGCTACACGGAGGAAGAAGGTCGATGCCAACGTCTGCAGTTTGGAAACAGAAGGCCTCGTCTTCCCTTGTGTTCAAACCGCCTCACTAAGTGTAATTCTTGAAGCTTGAAGCAGGTGTGCATTTTTATCACAAGTAGGTACATCAGGTAGTGGGTTTGATGACGTGCCAAATTTGGCGGCGGGCATTCAATTGCGAAGTCCTGCAATAACTAATGACTTGTCCACGACTGAAGGAAGGATTTAGGGGCAATATTTGCTGTTGATTTTGTTATGATCGTCACTTGAAAGGGTGACCCCTGACTCATGAAGTGTATAGATCCGTTCAGGGAGGAACACCCTGTATACATGAATTCACTGGATGCGTGCTGACCCGGAGACTTAGTGAGAACACCTGTGTTGGATGTAGGACTGCGAACCCAACCCTCCTGACAGCTAGCGATAGTCACCGATAAGTCGCCTACAACGCTACGATGACTTCCTAGCGACTCGAAGGTGACTTCTTTGCGACTCAAAGGTGACTTCTAAAACCCTGAACCCCAGAACAGGAACTGAAGTCCTCTTCAGTTGCTCCACGACATGTTGACGATGTTGTCACATTCGCTTCTTGAATCTTATGAGTGTCATGTGACAGGGGTGTCTAAGGACACAACGTATGTACTAATGAACATGAATGGCATTCGTGGTTTTGGATTTGAAAGCAAATTACACTGAAAATGAACACAGAAATGATGAAAGAATACCATCCAAAGCTGAAGTCAGTTAGAGGCATATCTTTGAGCGCTCATGCGTTGACGGGGTACCTCCAATTGAGGTCGAAGTTAGGCAGCGCCCCCCAGAACTCAGTTACGGGCATATCTGTGATCGGTTAGAATTTCACGAGGGTGGAGGAAACTATCAGATCTAGCGGAATGTTTCCACGTTTGTGCCAAGAAGAGGATCTCTGTGTGGCTCAGTTTTTTCAAATCTCTTATTAAATAAAAAAGGGAGGGCTTTGGGTTCTTTGTTTTGTTTCATGTTCATTGTCTTCCTCCTCACATGTCGCACCTGAAGTGCATGTGCTATCCCATTAGTCACGGACATGTGCATGTATGTGAATTGTGGAAGTCAGATGCTTAGGGTGCAATGGAGAGAGGACCGCATGCCCAGTACCTCCCCTCCCCTTTGAATTTGGTTGACAACGCCAGGATGAGCGGGCAATCTATCCCCAGTCATGGCCGAGTCATCTCCAAGTCACTCAGAAGTTGCACAGGAGTTCGCCTCAGCTGGCGGTGTCCACATTCGCAGTTATAAGTCTTTGTTTGCGGCATACTGTACTTGTTCGTGACGTGGTTTTCATATCTGTGCCAATGCATTCAACGCAGGTGAGCTATTGGATTTGGACGGCGCAAACCTCGTGGCAATTATGGATCCAAGACTTCCATGCAATGATAGTCGGCGTCAGCGGCTGCGGGATGATAGGCTGTGGAGTAGAGAGCTCCGAAGGGCTTCCGAGCAGCACTTGAAGAGGTTGGCTTGTCCGTGCAACAAATGCTGTGGAGGAAGGAAGTTACTTATTCGTAACGTGAAAGAGCACCTCCTGCGAAATGGCAGACATCCAAGCTGTCGGATTTGGAGAGGTCCAGGTGCCAGGGACTCTTCGGACGAAGAATGGGAGCACGAATTCTGGGGACCAGTGGTGGCAGAACCGGTTCAGGTTGACGCGAATGTGGACACCGCAGGTATGATCGAACAAGCTTTGCAGCATGAGGATGTACTTGCAGATGCCGTGGACCAAGTGCGTCGTGAGGTGACCGATGCGTTTGCAATTGCCGACTCCGTCCATGCAGATTTTCGAGGGGAGGATCACGACGTGGAGGACACAGCGGAGGAGGAGGAGTGCAGGGACGACCCCAACCCTTCTACGGCGGGTATACCAACCGTTGATGGAGCTGAGGCCGACGTGGACCCGGATGGCCAAACATTGGAGGATTCCATGCAGCGTTTATATGAAGGTGCCAAATCCAGCAAGATTGGAGCCACAATATTGCTCATGAATCTCTGTACGGTTCACGGAGTGAGCAACCACTGTGCAAATGAGTTGTTTAGTATCTTGCAGCTACACCTTCTTCCACAGAACAACACATTGCCAAAAACGTACCATGCTACAAAGGCTTTGACCGCAAAATTGGGTCTCACTTACAACACCATCCACGCATGCGAGAAAGGGTGCGTACTCTTCCGCGGTGAGCATGCGGAAGCTGTACGTTGCCCTAAGTGTGGAGGACGCCGCTACAAAGACGAAGAGCGACGTGCTCTACCTCTGAAAGTCTTGCGTCATTTTCCAATCATTCCTCGGCTGAAGCGGATGTTCAGGAGTCCTACCATCTCCAAGTTAATGGTGTGGCATGTAGAGAACCGCAGTGATCGTGTGGGCGGGGACGGCCTTGTCCGGCATCCATGTGATTCGAAGGCGTGGCGACACTTCCACGAGAATGTGGACCCCAACTTCCAAAATGATCCTCGGAACACTCACTTTGCGTTGGCAGCAGATGGAGTAAACCCGTTCAAGCAAAATAGGTCGTCTTGGTCCACGTGGCCAGTTGTTTTGTTGAATTACAATATTCCTCCATGGTTGACTACAAAGAAGTTTTTCCTCCTCTTGGCCTTGTTGATTCCCGGTAAAGAGTCCGTGACGTTGGAGAACTTCGATGTGTACCTTGCGCCCCTCGTGGATGAGTTGCTACAGTTATGGGAAGGTATTCCTGCATACGATGTGACAGAGGATGTAGGCTGCAGGTCATTTCAGTTGCAGGCCATGCTATTGTGGACTATCCATGACTTTCCAGGCTACGGCACAGTTGGAGGGTTTTCCCATCAAGGATATGCGGCCTGTCCTTGGTGTGGTGTAGATCTGGGTGCCGAGCATTCCGTGGAATTGGGCAAGCAGACGTATGCTGGAACTAGGCGTTGGTTGCCCGAAGATCATCCGTATAGATCGCCTGCAATGAAGGACCACTTTGACGGCAAAATGGAAACCAGGCCTAAACCACGTGAAGTCACCATGGAGGAACAAATAGAGCATGCAAGGAACTGCGCGGCTTGGAGAGCAGTGAGACACAAAGATGGTGCAACCGGGGACCCTTCAAAGGTGCACGGCGTGAAGCGATTGAGTAGTCTTCACAGATTGCCCTACTGGGAGGTGAGTGCAACTGCTATCTGAAGTCCCTCAGGCATGAAGGCGACTTATATGTGACTTTCACGCTACTGTCTCAGTGTCCCAGTAGTCACATCGGAGTAGTGTGGAAGTTGCGCTTTATTCTTGCGTTCACTTGTCGGTGACTTCTGCTAGTGCTAGCGGGGGCTCCATTTCCCGGATTCTGTCTTCTACACGGAATAAATGCCTACTGTTGGCTGAAGTGCTGAACTTATCAACAATGAAGTGTTGTTACTAAGCCACTCCACTCTTTGTGGCTATGCAGAAGCTTCTGATCCGGTACACCTTGGATGTCATGCATTGTGAGATGAATCTGTCCAAGAACTTCTTGAAAACAATAACAGGGAAGAAGGATACCGTGAAAGTGAGAAGGGATTTGTAGAGGCGGAATTTGCGCAGACATTTGTGGCTGACGCCAAATCCCCATCACGTAGGGAAGATGCTCAAGCCTCGAGCTGCATATGTTATGTTAGATCACGAATTTGATAAGTTTGCAAGGTGCCTGGAGGCCTTGAAGACACCGTCCGGCTATTCCTTTGACCTGGGCAAGTGCATTCGCAAAAAGAACTTTGGTGGCCTGAAGTCGCACGATTACCACATGTTGATGCAACAGGTGCTGCCATTGGCACTTAGGGGGCTGATGCAACCTGGGCCACGTCTCGCTATCATGAGAATGTGCAAGGTGTTCTGGCGCTTGTGCACAAAGGTTTACAACCCAGCAGACTTTGCATCATTCGAGGCCGATGTTGCGGAGAGCATGGCATTGTTGGAGATAGAGTTCCCGCCTTCTTTTTTTGACATAATGACCCACCTTCCCTATCATCTTGCGAAGGAACTTGACCTTTGTGGACCTGTAAGCGCCCGTTGGATGTATCCAGTAGAACGTTACATGAAGGTCTTGAAAAACCATGTGAGGAACATGGCACGACCGGAAGCGTGTATGGCGGAAGGCTACTTGAAAGAAGAGTGCCTAGGTTTCATCACAGAATACTTGCAGCGGTTTGAGCCCACACAGAGACGTATTTGGGACGAAGATGAAGAATATGGTGACGCTGAGGAGGTGCTGCAAGGCGCCGGAAGGCCCTATGTCATGAACCCCGAGCTTCGAGATGTCGCTCACCAGTACGTGCTAACAAACATGTCAATTATGGAGGATCTTCACGCGTAAGTCCTTCATACAGCCTAAACCGCAGGCAGGTGTTTCAGATTTGGCAACAGTCTAAACCGCCGCCTTCATGCATCCCTCCCTCTCTTGGGCAATGGCTTTCGGGTCCACATGGTTGGCTCACAGTCGCCTATGACTGATACAGTAGTGACTTCTTAGTCACTTCTGAGTGACTTAGTAGTCGCACCTCCATAACTTTTCGACTTCCGCGCAACTGTTTCTAGTCAGATTTTAGTCACGCTAGTGACAACTCCCCTGGCAATGTTCGTCAACTGCTTGACTGTTCTCCCCTTTTTATTGTACCTCGCGTGACCAACTACAGACGTACCAATGAGTGTGTTTTGTATTTTTGTGCAGGAAATGGCAAACTGCGGTTGAGCAAGATCCATCTACTACTACTATGGCACTGGCAGACTGGATTATGAACACCGTGGATGAAACTGAGTTGAACCTGCGGAACCCAGACGACATGGATCGCCTCTTGTTAAGCAAGAAGCCATCTCGAGTGGCCACTCGATATACAAGGATGTTGGCATTTGGTAACCGGTTTCGAGTTGAGGATGACACATCTACTCGAATGGTGAGCTACAACAGCGGCGTCGCATCGGTGTTTTCACTGCCTGCCGAAAGTGATGAGGCTGCATCAGTTCCATATGTTGGTGTTCTCCAGGACATATTGCTCTTGGATTACGGAGCATTGCAAACGCCAGTCATCCTCCTGCGATGTGAGTGGGTGAAGCCATTCGACAATCGTGGGAATCCAACATACGTCCGAGATGACGACGGCTTCTTGCTTGTCAACTTCCGCCACAAACTCCCTCGCTTGTCGGAGCCCTTCATCTTTGCTAGCCAGGCGACGCAGGTTTTCTTCTTAGATGTTGTCGATAGACCAGGTTGGAAAGTTGTCTTACGCAAAGAAGCAAGAGCAAAGCGAGAAGTGGTTGACACCGCAGACGCCTTCATTAGCACCACAGTGGACAGCGTGGGATTAGCAGCACCCAGGCAACTTCCTCGACCAGTGCAAAGTGTGAACTTAGTAGGCGCTATAGAGTTGTCTGTAGAAGACAATTTATTAGCACAAGGAGCATACTAGTGTCACAGTTCCATAGACGACTAGCACAAACTGTCGCTTAGTCATTACCTAGTAACAATGGAGTCACGTGAAGTCGTATGGAAGTCACGTATTATGTATGACTCCGAGCCTTTTATGTGGGCCCGTTTTGAAGGTTTTGTACTATAAGTCGAGATCTCCATTTCGCCTCGTCGACAACTTCCACCTCCCTTCATTGTGACCCCTCAAATGTCCGCTCCAGCACAATTCTGAGGCACGGCCCCTTTATAGGCATTACATGAATGTGGTATTTTAGTGATTGAAGCATCTCTCTTCGCCCCTCATAGAACTCCAGCCTTTGTAGGTGCATAAAGAATGACATCCCTAATCCTTTCTTTGGGGCCCCTCTCTTTGGTAGAATCCTACATTGCGTGCCAGTCGTCCTCAAGTCGCGGTATAGTGTCCTTCAAGTCACGCAAAAGTCGATACGAAGTCACTGCAAGCGACTCCCTGTGACTACTATAGGGTCATCGTCGACTGTGCCAATCCACTTGCTGACTGTCGTGCCACATCAGCACGTTTTCATCGCTCCCAACAGCAGTCGCGGATGAAACGTTACCCCTGAAACCGCAGTTCATCTCGCAGTCACGAGCGCGACTGCTCCGCGACTCGGCCCTTGTGCAGAAAATGAGCCAGTGCAATTACGGAGGTGCTAGTCGCGCGGTAGTCGCATTTTTCCTGCAGTCACATATTGCAGTCACAAATATGGTACTTTTCTTGTAGTGGGATCCGGTTTTCGGTTTTTAGGGCCGGCGCCGTCATCCGATTTTCGGAACTTTCTAGGGTTCCGGAATTAGGTTTTTAGACCTAATGAAAATTTTCCGGATCCGGAAATCCGGTTTTCCTAAATTAACCTAACTTCCTAGGAGAACTCAAAAACCTCCCTTTTTAAAGAGACAATTTTTGAATTTTTCCGTCATATGCTAGTATTATGGGTCTAGTATGTGGGATCACATTCCCACATAGGCACAAAAACTATCTCCATTTTGAGACAGTAACAATCCTTGTGTTGAGCCCAAAAGTCACGCCAAATTAATGCAAACTTCTCGTGATCTTGTAGAGGAGTTTCATCTTTTTCTGTGGGAGCAGAGACGTTTGTTAGCCCTGTAGCTGACATAGACGTAGCCGTTGACGCCAGAGCTTGGGTAGCAGACTTTCTTCTCTTCCTAACGGATTCCCCCAGTTCAAACAATGGTGCCGCTTCCTTCTAGGGTTCAGACCTTGGTTGGGAATGAGTTGGTTGAGTTCTGCCCAAGGAACCAGACCCAGATGCTCAGGGATTGGGAATTTGAGGACTTCGAGTTGCCACAGGGACGATTCCTCCAACAGCAGGCCTTGTTTCTTTATTTGTGTAGGCGTACCTGTCCAAGGCTTACCAAATAAGTCGGAGCCTCTGTGCCATTGACCTTGCAGACCCGTCTTTCCAAGGTACGTATCCCATCTTCCGGTAATCTTCATTCAAAGAATCCATGTGGGAGCCCTCCATGAAATTCATTAGAGTGGCAAGGTCGAACTTGCCGTGGTTGGCCTGGACATTGATTACAATTGAATGGTTATGGCCTCTCTCCTTGCCATTGTTGTCAACGTCTCGAAGAACGATGACGATGTAATTCTGTTGGTGATCTTCTATCACTGACACCTTTTCATTTAGATTCTATGGTAGGTAGTTTTCAATACCCTGTGCACGATAACGGAGGAACACAAAATCCTTCCATCTACTCACGCCAAACATCCACATTGCTACATGGTCTTTCAGCTCCCATAGTTGTCTATAGCTTTCTTCCATTTCTGAAATGAATGGTTCATCCTTCAAGGGATTAATGAATGGCTGAAGGTGATCTGCAGTTCTTGAGTAGTCGTAGTTGTCTTCAGTCCCCATAGTGACAAGCTGCAATAGATTAGACAAACAAGTCTTAGTCACGATATCGTCGATTCGACGATACTCATAAACTTATGCTTATACTATTATTGAATTAGTCATCTGTTTACGGTAAACATCAGAGACATTAACGACTAATTCGACTACAAAATGGTTTTGTTTGTTTTTACTTTAATCTGAATAAATGCTTCATCATTGTTTGTATTTATGGGTTTTATGGACAATTTTAGTAGTTCGTTTATCTAACTACTATATTGTGTCTAACGGATTGTTTCGAGAACTATATTTCGCCTATACTTCAGTTATCGTCAAGCCGAAGATAAAGAATCTATGTTGTTTTTAGAGTACTGATCAGAGGATAACTTTACGGTGTATTTGAAAAACTAGAGGGATAACTTTAGCATCATCGACCTGATGATAGCTCTTCCCTGAATGTCAATGAATTTTCGACTAGTGTCGATCACTTGGATACTAAATTAACTTTGGTGTAACATGATTATAATCGATTTTAAGAATACTCAATAGAGATTTTAAAAGACTACTGTGTGACTAGTTATTATCGTCGACCCGATGGTAACTAATTAGAAAATCTCATTGGATGAAGAATATTCTCACTGACCTCAAGGTAAGTATTTAGAGAAAGTGGATGACTACTTGGTGGTTATCCTCGACTCGATGATAGCCTTCGTGACTGGGTGATGTTAACTGATTATATTTGGAGTGAACAACAGTTGTTTGAGGTGGGTTACATTAATTTTAAAATTATAACCCGTATTTCAAGCTAGTGATAGCAAATAGTCAATGACTACTTAGTTTGTGGTTATCCTCGATTCGAGGATAACCTCAATTACGATAGGGCTATGAACTGAAATGTGTTTAAATGGGCATGAGCAAGGCGGGTTACTTAATTTATAAACTAGTGAAAGCTAATTCAAGCCAAGGGGCACTACTTATCAGAAAAACAAGTTGGTGGTTATCCTCAATTTGAGAATAACTTGCATTCCAGACTGGCGTTCGTTCGAGGAGAGTTTCTGAATTTTTAAACCCACAAATCCTAATTTGGACCTTATCAAGGAAGTTGCTCGTGTGTGAACCCTAAACCCTAATTCTACTTGAAGATTTTCATTATTCTGGTTTTAGCTTTGGAGTGAAGTTCTAAACCCTAATGTACCTCACAAGTTCTCAATGCTACTCTGTTACTTTCAAAACAAAACACCTCAATTTCCCTCGACATTCATGTACTTAGATCTCCCTCACAAAATCCTAAACTAAAACCCATTGAATGCATATTGAACTCTGGGAATGTGATCCCACATGCTAGACCCATAATACTAATATATGATGGAAAAATTCAAAATTGTCTCCTTAAAAAGGGAGGTTTTTGAGTTCTCCTAGGAAGTTAGGTTAATTTAGGAAAACCGGATTTCCGGATCCGGAAAAATTTCATTAGGTCTAAAAACCTAATTCCGGAACCCTAGAAAGTTCCGAAAATCGGATGACAGTGCCGGCCCTAAAAACCGAAAACCGGATCTGTACAAGGGATAGGGTTTTGCCGCCAAAACCTATCCTGTATATTCATCCGACTAAATCGACTACCTTGCCAGTATAAGAAGAGGACTGTAGCCGATAGTGGGCACGAGTATCTCTTTGTTTTCCTCCCACCAATGTTTTCCATCTTCCTAGCTTTGTGAGAATTCCGATAGATTGAGGGACTGTGTGAGTTGCGATCGTGTAGATGTTACCGGAGTGAAAATTTGTGAGCGGGAGAGTTAGGGAGGGATTGTGTGAGGGTTGTATGTGAGCACGATGACTTCCAGGGCAAGCTGGCGCAAGCTGAAGGATCTGCCCGAGGACTCAGACGAAGAGATGCCGCCATCGCCGCCCCGACCGAGGACCATTCCGATAATGAAGGTAGTTCCGGAGGTTCCTACCAAGGAGGACCGGCTGGTGCACCTGCGAGAGAACCTCACCAACATGGAGTGTGATGGGCTCCTGGAGGTTCCGTGGGGTATCCGGAAGGAGAATTTGGTGTCTAACATACTTCGTCCGGAAAGTGGTATCTTGGATACCACCCTCCGAGCAAAGCTAGACCTATGGACGGTTAACACATGAAGGGCCGTCTATAAGTTCCGGGAGGCGCCGGACAAGGTTATGGAGAAAAATCAAGAGGTGATGGAGGGCGAATTCCGAGCGCCCACCAACCCGAAGGAAGGTCACCAGGTTTTTGACCTGGTGAATCCGGAGTATCGGGATGTGATAGCATTTTTTAATCCTATCCTCCATCCAACCAAGCCGCGGCGAGTAGTAGCGAAGGTAGCCTCCGCCATTTTGGAGAGCCTCCAGAGTAAAATGATGATGGATTGGGCAACCATCATCCACGAGTTAGTCGAGGACCTTGTACGTTCCCTCCGGTCGAGAAAGAAGAGTCAGAGTCCCCTTCCGGCGTATCTGTCCCATCTGTACGCCCATCACTCCTTGGTTAAGGAAAACGAGGAGAGCGCCTACCAGAAGCTAGTTCAACTCCAGCAATACGGAGGAGAAGAACCCTCTCCTCAAGACGGGCCGGACAATGAGGAGACGCAGGACGAGGAGCCGGTCACTCCTCTAAATAAGAGGCAACGACGGACTAGGACGCTGCAGGTGAATCCAACAAAAGATCCTCCTACACCGGAGCCGCGGGAAGAAGAAGTTCGGGAGCAGAAGACGGAGACCAGACCGGCCCCGGAAGAAGACCGACCTTCCATGCAACTGGTTGGGCCGGTGCAACCGCACGTTGTTACCACACAAGCCGAGGCCGGACCTTCCTGAACCAGGATGATGGAGATAGAGGAGGGAGACAGGTCCACCATGCAACTAGAAGGGACGCCATTAGAGGACATCCAGGAGATGGCTTAGCACCTGGTGTGGCGAGCGGATGACCTCACCAAGATCTGCGAGAATTACGAGGGGGCTCTCAAACGGGTGTGTCGGAAGATGGCACTAACTGACCGGAACGCCATCTTCCGAAGGACGGATGCGTTGGTGGCAGTGGAGTAACAAAACGGTCTCCTAATAAAGGAATGGAAGAAGCTGGTGACGAAACTGGGAACGTTACGCGTAGAGAACCGAATGTTGCGAGACCAAGTCCGGGACTCAAAATCCAAGTGTGTGGGATTAGAGAGCACTCTTCGCATAGCCCAGGAAACAGCCCGGCTCACAAAAGAAGACCACCGTCGGTAGATAACGGCATTGTGTCAAGGTGTAGTTCGGCTCCGAAGTTCTTTGGACGTACCGGCGGATTGTATCAACAAAGCCCGACTATTTGAAGCCAACCTCGACGCAGCTGCCAACTTGAGTCGGGTTCACATCATCAAGTGCTTATTAGAGCAAGCGAAACGGATGGACGCTTCCCGGGCAGAGATGAGGGAGATGATGGAGTATTTGGCTCCCATTGAGTCAGATCCGGTAACTCCGTCTTCCCCTTCCGCGCAAACTTTGGTAGTTCCGAAAGGCAATAACCTAGAACCCATGGTTACTAAAGTTTCACCGGTGGTACCGGTGAATCCGGAACTTTCACCACCATCTAGAAGACCAGAAGGAGTGGACTGGGGAGCCGTGGTACCCCAAAGAAGCGAAGATCTACTTTCGGTGACCCCGACCATCGACCTAACGGGTACTTCTCCGGAAGCTCACAGTGGTCGGACGGTACAATCTTCTCCTCGTCATAAGAAGACCCAAAAGGATTCACGGGGAAGTCCGGAAGTTCCGGTAGTCGAGACCCGGAGTGTAGATAGGGACCCCAATATCGTGGAGGTCCAAAGATGGGGACAAAGGGGTCCAAATCTGTCTCTTCCGGAGAGTAGCCGGAAAGAGATGAAGCTGGATTTATTGAAGGACTATGTTCTTCCCAAGGATCCGGATTCCAAGGAATAGTGTACAGTAGTGTAGTATAGCGGCAATACCGGAGTCCGGCCATCAAAGCCGGAAAAATAGGATCTGGATTTTTTCCGGAAATCTAATTGACCAATAGGAATGTTTTGTAGGATTTTTAGGATGATGTTAGTCTTAGTATTAGTAGGAGTTTTGATGGCCTTTCTGGTCATTTGCAGCCATTCCATAGGTCCAGCATTGTACCTTTTTGAGCTTAATTCCAAGTGTGTGGAGTATCCATTCTCTTATTTTTTTGTAGGCGGTACATATTTGTGGGAGGTGTGGGTCCATTTTTGCTTTTTCGGAGACTGATAACTTACCTTGTGTAGCAAGAGTTGATTTCATGAGTGGTTTCCGAGTGTACTAACTTGATGGGGAGATCAACCGGATGGTTCCGACAGTAGTGTTAGTATAGTACTGCTCGGATGCCGGTATAGCCTGCGTGTAAGATACCGCCTTAAGTGAAAGGGATATCTGAGAGGCTGCTAGCAATTTTTGTGTGCGGAAGTGTTGCAAGACATGCCCGAATTCCGGATTGCCGGAATTTCCCATAGAACAGAGTCAAAGCCCCAGCGCAAGCCCAAGAGAGTATAAGGAAACCCACCCGGTCGACAGGAGGCTCAGTGCTCGGTTGAGGTTAGAATGTCGTTGTAGTCCTTGACCGTCCCTGCGTGACCTAATCCGGAAAGCCTTTCGGATTTGTGAGGTGACGGAACAGGAGGACACCTCCCGTCCCTGAAGAGTTAGGTTAGTACTAGTATTAGAAAGAGAGAGAGAGAAAGAAAGAGAGCGTGTTTCCAGACACGGTGAGCATCCGGATGGTGGATCTGGCCACTCGTCACCCAAACCCAGGGATCCCAGAAGGGGCACTGAACAATTTCCGGATTCTTCCGGAACCTATCCGACACTAGTGGCCGGACCGAACCTATAGTCCGGAGTAGTTGGACAGAGAGAAAGTGAATGCTTAGATTGGGTTATCCTATAGAACTGTAAACTTCAAGTCCTCGTGGGAACGATTCTAAAGCGGTTTACTCTAAGTGGGCCTTTAGTGTGAATTAAGGGCTAACTGGAGGAATACTGGTCCGACTAATATCTACAGCCTATTTCACAATGTATCGTTGCTGATGATCAGTACATCATTCGTACATTGCAGAAGGACATTGTCGAATCTGTTAAAAATCAACTTATACAACTCGGCGACATTAAGCAGCAGCAGCAGGTTTGCTTTATTCCTGTGGATGTAAACAAGAAGCTCCTTAAGACAAAGCCTTAGAAATGGGATGAAATTAAGCATGGCAAATTTATGATTATCAATGGGCAAGACAATATTACAACTTCCATGCAACTTCAGGGCATACTCCCTCACGGAGAGAAGCGCAGAACTAAGTTGCAAGCGTGGGATGCGTTTATTGTGTGGAGCCTGGATGCGAGTAAATTGAGAAACATTTCGAGGTTTTACAATTGTACAAACCACCTAAATCTCGTCCAACCAACTTGGGGAAACCAGATCATTAGTTGCTGCAATATTTGGATTGCTTACAAGCGTCCCACGGATATGGAATCGGAGGGGTCTACACGGAAGAACGAAGTAGTTTTCAACTATGCGGATTATACGATGGATACTATTGTATGAGGTTCATCGTCGGGTCGTCGATAAACGCTCTATTGATTTGGAAGTAGATTTTCCCACGATTGCCTTATCCGCTTCTCTCTACGGTGTGAAAATTGTTGTTACTATAGTCATTGTAGTACTTGTGAAAATTGTTCAAATTACACTGACTCACGGACTTTATTGTCTTTGCATTCTACAGAAATTTACCGATGCTGTTGTCCAGCGCTTCCAAAACATCAATCTTGATAAGGATGGTGCTTCGATCAAAGGACCCATGGACTTGAAAAATGAAATCTAGATTATAACTTTGTCCAATGACATGTGGGCATTTTGGGAGCGCTTGACGAAACATTTCGATGGCAAGCTTGTAGATTCCATATCCCTGAACCTGTACAAGGATACAAAGGGATACAAACTGAAAAACTCTTCCCTAAAAAAGGAGTTCTTCAGGCATTGTGGACGGTTTACGGACATGGACTACAAATTCCTTGCAGCCCAACATTTGTTAGCTGAAACACAGGGGCGAAAGGCTATTTACCCAAAAGTCACAATACCTAAAAACAGAATCTTGGTGCCAGATAGTTTAGCACATGGAGAGTGGATAGAGCGACGAAAGCGAAAAAAAGTTGTACTTCAGGACTTGATGGCCATAAACCTAGCACTAAAATTTTTTGGAACCGGAGGAGACGTTGCTCACACCACGTGGAAGGCTTGGAAAGCTAGGCATCGGTTTTTTTCCAAGACGTGGGATTTTTTGTTGTCCTACCCCAAAGTGGGGTACTTCACTAGTCGTTTGAAGAACGACGCATGGCTGAAGCGGTCGAAGGACCTGGAAAAGTTTTATCCTGAAGTCTTCTACATGTTTTGCCGCTTCATGAAACTCAAGTACCAATTGAAGGACCCTATGGGTGGAGTGTAGACGTGAGGTATTGATGCTGCAGGGAAGACTTTAGTGAAGAGCTCGCAATACCAGTATCATCCCCGGAACATAAACCTTGTTGTGTTGGATGCAAGGCATATCCCTAGTTTCGTCAACACGGAGAAGGTGTCATCCTTGGACCCTTTTCTGAGCTTTCTTCAGGAAAAGCTCGAACCAAAAATGACAGAGCCGAACGTCTGGCTCCTCATTCTGCTGGGAAAAGATGATGTCAAAGTGGCGTTCAAGTTTGCAGCATACAAACTCAAAGAGTACGACCACGCCAAATCTTTTTATGTTCCAAGCAAGGCAGAGATGTTGGAAAACATCACCAGTCGATCCACAACTTCCGACGTGCCACTTGTCTTCCTCTTCAAAAAAGGAAGTGAGTTTGCGACCAAGGTCCGCCAGAATAGGAAACCTAAATATGACACCCCGATATCCTGTATCTATTATTCTAACGCCTTGAAGAATACGGAGGCTAAATGGAGGATACATCCAACAGAACTCAAAATGGAGTTCTATCTACAGATCCTCCAAGATTTTGCAGTTCCCAAGGAGAATGTCTTGGGACTGTACATGGGCCCTAAATTCATGTTAGCATCTAAGGTTAGTTTCTTACTCTGTACAAGTTATCATCGACTTGATGATAACTAGGTAGTTTGTGTCTTTGACTTGTATTATGATTTCTGAGGTTTTTGTCAGTATTATGTTATCGTCGAGTCGACGATAACTGGAGTTGGTGCATTATTGATTTCTTACATACACTTTACTTCTCTGTCTTCATAGATGTTCGGGGCTTATTTTTACGGATTTAGTGATCGAGAAGATGCAAAGTCTCTCTTGAAGATCTCTTATTTGGTGAGGAAGATGGACATGAACGACTATTTGTTTTCGAACTCGCCTTACACAATTACATATGTCCGCCCTATCTCTCAAGATGCAGAGGAAGATAGCTCTCCTTCATCCCCAGCCAAGAGCTATGTATCTCCAACTGACGTGCCGGAACTCAAGCAATATAGGCAAGAGACCATTGGCTTGCAAGTCTGTGATGATACGGGGATAGAGGGCATTGATGAAAATGGAACAAATACGTTCCAAGTCTATTCGTGGATGTTCGCTCCGGTTGTTCCTGTCGACCTTCTGAGTGCGAGTCAATGTACGCAAGGAGACCCATTGGAGCTACAAGGAGAGCCAATGGAGTCGCAAAATGTAGTAGGGCACAAGGAGGCAGAACCGGAAGTTCCTGCAGTCCAACAACCCTTACTGGTTTGTCCTACAAATTTGGGCGATGAGTTTGAGTTGGATACAAAGATCAATCGGCTCCTTCGCCGACCTCAAACTCACTGCCAAAGGACAAGTGCGGAAGATAGTGTCCACGCTGATGTAGAGATGGACCCTATGGAAGAAAGTGTCGTAGAAGGCAGAATGATGCAAGTCGTCCACGGTTGTGGGTCTAAGAGTCAACTGGTCGAGTTAGTAGACATTCCAACGACGGACATGAATTTGACCACGGAAGAGGAGAGAGCGGAAGAATTGATAAAAACCCCGCCCGTGATACATCAACTAAGCAGTGATTCTTTTGATGAAGAGGAGTTAAACAGGCATCACTCCTCCTCCTCCTCCTCCTTAGATCATGACGGGCCTCCGAAGGTGAAAGAAATGAAGCCTGTCATCGCTCGAGATAGCACTGTCATCAAGGTTGAGAAAGGCTACTGGAAAGAGGAGGAAGAGAGGTAAATGAGGCGAAAGGCAAGGTTGGCAGAGAAGGTCTAGACGAAAAAGGACCTTGATGAAGCCAAGGCCGAGAGCGAGGCGTCAAAGAAGAAGATGGCAACGATGGAGGCCAAGTTGGCACAGATCCTTCAAACCTTGGAGGCTCAACAAATGTGTCATAGCACAAGGAAGCACAAATCCTACCCTTAGGTGTTAAATTGAAGTAAAACACCTTAGATGACTCGTGTATCGTTCCCATAGGATTTCAACGTTAGTTTCCTCAAGATATCCGGAATAGGATTCGGAAAACACCAAACCCAAGCAAAACCGGATCTAAATATTTGTAACATGAAACTCTCTCAATACCCTCTCCTCTCCATAATCCAATTCCCTTACATCCACACCAAGTCTTCCACCAGTAATCGGACAAGGAGGATTGTCATAATCTTGTGCTTCTCTCTATCCGGATCAACTTAGACGGATGCGGAACCGGAAAGAGGATTTCTATCCGGTTACAGTAACTCACAAAATCTTAGTTTAACCTCTACCAAGAGGGTTCCACTCTTTGGTTTTACGAAGGGAACGTAAACCCTACCCTTCAAACGTGTTTAGAGTGAAATGAAGATCCACTTAAAATAACAATAACAATCACTAGAATAGGAAATAGTTACTTCCTCACAACTAATCCGGATGTTGATCCAGACTAGCAGGTCACTTAGGAAACCCCTATTATCCTCTCAATACTACAACGACAGACCTATCCGGACAAAATTCCAAGAGCGTGATCCGGCACCCGATAACTGAGAGATCCTAACTACCTTCCTGTTCCTCTCTTCCGGATTCAGTAGAACCTCATCAGACGTCAGTTGGCGTTCATTCTCCCTCCTGAAGAATTCACCCAACCTAAGAATGGCTATCCTACTCAGAAGACACCCAAGGAACTTCAGCAACCAGAATTCCCTCTCAGTACACAAAGTTTTCCTTAACCAAACCTCAATGCTTTCAAAATCAGATCCTAGACAGAATCCGGGGGCTACTTGTCTTCCTCCACACCTGCAAACCAGCTACCCGCACTAAACAATGGTTCTAGCATTGCACGGCATACCAACACAGAACTTAGCCTTTTCAGACCAGCACTTATAAAGTGGAAATCTGAAATCAATTTGCAAAGTGTTGAAAAACACAAATATTAAAACACACCCGCTCGGGGCTTCAAGCTAACTTCAGCCCCCTAAATACACACCCCAAGGAACCCTAAAGGTCCCAAGGAATAAAACTAAAGGACAAGAGAATGACAGGTGTCATTCCTTATCCTTCTAAGTTGACTTTCCTACCAACCCCATCCGATCCGCAAAATGTGGATCTCAGATCCTAAAAATCTGGAAAGTGCAGTCCAAGTGCATGCACCTGAAAAGCACCTCCCAAGCTACTTCCTACCTACCAAAAACTTGGGTTTTCGGCTGACCATACTAGGGTTGCTTCCCAGAAACTTCCTAACTACTTTCCTACCTATTTCCTAGCCTTCTTTGGAGAAGGTTCTTCTAACTTTGTTGCCCCCTTTCTAGCTAGTTGTTTCCTACTAGCTGACGGTTTCCCACTCAAGGGTGGCTTCCCTTTAGATGGTATTAAAGCTTTCCCCTTAAACTTCGTTGGTGAGATTTGCTCAGGTTTCGACTCCTCTTCTGATCCGGTGTCTTCCAATTCCTCTTCTCCGGATCTCAACAAACTTTCCTCCTGCTCGGATTAGCTTGGAGATTCGTCCTCCGCGGATTGTTGACTCCTTGGAGGCACGTCTCTTCCTCTAATGGGAGTAACCTTCTTCACAGTCTTCTTGGCGGTTGAGGGTTGAGGGCTTTTACTCAGTGGTGTGCCTAGGTCGGATTCCGACTTCCGAATTTGAGTCTTCGATCCGGATCCGTGCACTGATCCTTCTTTCCTCCCCTCCATACTCTTAGACGTTGGAGTCAACTCCTCCTCCTGCCTTTCATGCTTGGCTGGTGTCTTTGTTGGAGTCTTTGTGGGCGCATCCTTCTTGGTTGGCTCCATCTCCTCATCCTTTCTCTTTATTCCGAATTCCGGAAACTATTCTGCTTGGTGAAGAACATCTCGGACTTCAAACATGAACTTCTCCATCTCTTCGGAATACTCTGCCAAAACCAAGACAACCTTACCTGCGACTTCCGGTCTTGCCTCATGGATCCTCTCATCATAGAGTTTGGCTTTGTTCATAACATCCGTAGTGTTGGAAACAAAGGTCCCAACTCTCCTAATGACCCCCTTAAACTTTGAGGTAAGCCGTTCCACCTCTCTCTTCTTTTCCTCACCCTTTTCAATTTGCCGCTGGAGATCCGCATTCCTCTCAGTCAACTCCTTGATGCGGGTTTCCCACTTTCGGTTTTCACTATCCCGGAGCAACCTTTCTACTTTCTCTGCGAGCTCTGACACTTTGATCCCTCCAAGCAGTCCACATACATTCCTCACTACTCCTCTCTCCGTGTCAAACTCCTCCCGGACTCTCCCTAAGTCCGAAATGATCCTCTCCAAAGTATCCTCTCCCAGAACTTCCGGTTCCAGCGAGGCTTTCCCTTTTCCTTTGGATCCCCTTTTAGAAGAGACTGACACCCTCTCAGCCTCTATCCTCCTTTCGGAAGGTTCCTTTCCTCTCTCTGAGGATTCCCCCTCAGATCCCTCATCTGGTCCTTCCTTTCTCTCTTCTTCCTCTTCCTCTCAGGGTGGGGTAAGATTAAGTTTCACTAGGGTGACTGCAGCCTTGTACATGGTCTTTTCTGAAGTTTTCAGAGTACCTAGGGAGTCATACAAGTGAAAGAGGAATGGCCCAATGGGGGTGGCCTATGCGTTTCCTAGGGCGTTTACCATCTTCCCTACCAGATCTTTCACTATCCCTCCCCAAAACACTTTCCTCTCCCCACTCAACGCTCCGAAGATCGTATTGGCCCACGTTACCGTGACCCGGTTTGGCCGTTCCGGATACATGATTGGTACTATAAATTCTAACATCCTCCTCTCTCTTGCCACCTTGCAATCTGCTACTGCGTAGCCATCCTTAGGGTGAGGAGGATTAGAGAATTTACCTTCCGCAAATTTGTGAACCCGCGAAGCCATCCCCTCTCTAGATCGAGGAAAGTCGTAGACCCTCTTCCAGATGTCTATAGTCCACTTTCCGGGCAGAGCTCGGACGGTCTTGATCCATTCATTCGATTGCTCATTCATCAGCTCCCGGATCATTTCCTCGCTCTTCAAATTCCATGGTCAGCAGAGGAATTCCGCACACCCAAGTTGGCCCAGATCCTCCTCCAACTACTTCCTCTCTCCGTCATCCTTCAAAATCACTGGACAGATGCTCTTGGTCTTGAAAGGAGATGACCCGCTTGCTTCCGCCTTCACTATGGTTGCAGAACTTTCCAAAACACTCACCACTCAAACCTCCTATTCTTTTCTTGCCACAACTCCCTGTCAATCCTCTTCCTCTCCACGACAGGATCCGGAAAGTAAGATTACCCAATCCTCTTACACCTCTATAGACAGACCTCGCTCTAAGAGTGCTCCCAAACCACAAAGACACAATGAGGTTTGAGGAACCAAACCCCTGTGTATCCTTTCCTGGCAGTCACAACCATTGGGAAAGTAGCCATTTCCGCAATCATTGCGGAGGAATCTAGCCGTTGAACAGTCCTCCATGATGTATGGGATTACCGTTGGATCCAGAATTTCCTCCTCCCGTCCCGATAATCTTCCGGTAGCGTGCGGATGCGTTTGTTTTCGGCCCCAGTATATTTTTCCGATCCCTGTTTAGTTCCTTGGGTGCGGATCCGGTTCCGGATCTTTAGGAAAACAGGAAACATATAATATCTTTCTTAACCAAATTATCTATCTACTATTAATCCAATAGTGAGGTAGAGTTAATATTGGTAATATGATTAGTTTACCATTTTGTAAATCAAAAAATTTTACCAATACCAATTCTTTACTTCTAATTCTATATAACCAACTTCATCCTCTCATTTTGGTCTACGACAAAATGCTCCCCCAAGGTGTTACGCCTGTTCAACCTATGGTTGCGAGGCATGAGGCAGCATTGCTTCCATGTAGCACTGCAGTCCCTGGTCAGGTCGCAAAGTTACAACGCCAGCCCACTTATCCTCGAGTCGACGATAACATCGACGCCGCCAACCAGCGTGAGGGGAAGGCGCCACTCTCCGTCCCCCAAAGTGACCCTCCAAGGCAAAGTTTCCTTGATCGTGTTGCTATAGAGGTCATCATTCCAGAGACGCAGGATCCTGCATCTTCAAATAGGCAAATCCCTCCTCCCAAGGATTATCGTCAACTCGACGATACCACTCAGGTAGAGGCCGGGCCATCCAATGCCGTGGCACAGGAAAGTAAAAAGGTTGAAGTGCCACAATGTGTCACGGCGTTGGAAGATCCAGTGGAGCCTGAGTCCAAGTCCCACAGACTGAATGATCTAGTGGATTATGAAGATGACGAGGTCGTGGGTGCTGGAGTTGGACTTCCCGACAAATCTACGCAGGTACATAGTGTGGATCCTTACATTTTTGATTGAGTCTAAATAACTCTAATCCTACGTGCTTTTGTGGCTAATCGGATTGAAATAGAAAAATGCAGAAAATGTAATTATGATGCACTCATACTTCTGGTCATGATTCATGACAGGGTGGTGTCGCCTCATCTTAAATGCGTGCGTTGACGGAGAACCCGTCTGTGGTCGAAGTTTATGTAGTATAGTGTAACATAGTCGTCACTAACTGTATAGGCTTTTCGACTCGATGAAAAGAAAATTTTGCAGAATGTATTTTTGAATCTAAGTAAATAAAATACGTGGATTGTAAGAAATTCAAGTGCGGACTAGTCTAATTGTACATTTTTTTGATGACCAGCTTCCAAAAAATATTAGCGTGCACCGCCCGATCCCAATGACAGTTTTTCCTAGTAGAGAACCCCAGTCAATAAGTGGATTCCAATGCAATTCCCTACTTCTTGGCTCTCCCGATTTTGCATTTCAACAAGTAACTCCATCTTAGTGTTGTCTTGCTTTCGTCACGTAGAAACATAGGAGCGGAGAGAGGTCATGCCGCGCAACGTGCCTCCCTTAGTTCCTCCAACGCGGAGGAAATGGCTGAACATTGTCTTGGACTTGAACGGAGTGCTATGTCAAAGCGTGCAGAAGTCCCCCGGGGATATCAAATTTAAGTTCTACAATGTCGAAGACAATGTTCTTTGCCACAGGAATCCGACTAGCATCGGGTCGAAGTTTGTGTATACTCGAAAGAATGTCGGAGAGTTTCTGCGTCAGCTTTGGGAGATCGCGGATAGGGTTGTCGTGTAGACCTCTATGATGAAGAAAATTGCGGAACCCATCGCGGGGCACTTGTTCCAGGGCTATAAATCCCCTTACAATATCCTAGGCCAGGAGTGGTGTATGACGATAGAAATCGCTCCCGGCAAATTCTTTCACCAAGGGGGGAAGAAACTATTCTTGAAAGTCCTCGAGGATGGCCTCTTCCAAATCAACGAAGGAAATAGGCCGTTTTACATGTATGAAACCATTCTCATTGACGATACTCCCCTAAAGAGTATCTACAATGTGAGTAGAAACGCGATTTTCTTAGATTCGTGGTCTCACGCTAAGCGAAGAGACGACGTGCTCATGGGAATGCTCCTTCCATGGCTACGGCGCCTGCATGAGCATTGCTTAGAAGGCAAGTTGATGGAGTCTGTAGACAACAACCAAATCGGCTTACAGCCACTCAGTCGCGATGACCCGTGCCTCAAAGTTGTAGTAGAAGCCATGAAAGAGTCCGCAAGGGTCATGGGTGCGCGCTACGAGCTCGGCACTGGCAACATAATCAGTCCCCATAATCGTAGGAAGTAGGCCGCGTGGCATAGGGATATCGAGCAAATTCTAAGACGACATGTTGTATGATATACTTATGTAAATATATTGGTTTGTATAGACTATTTACAATTTTCATTGAAAATCTCTATGAGTTCCTAGTGTTGTCCTTACAAGGGGGTTGTTGTTTGACTTGCATTTCTGAATTTCGATTCTTTGTATGTCTTCTTCTGTAGTCGGTGTATGTATGAGTCTGCATGAAAAATGACTATTTCTTGCGCCAGGTAGTAGAGGAGCCATCCCGCAAGCCAACAAAGAAATAGCGACTCACGAGGAGTATGCTATCCAGGTCTGAAAAACCACGATCTAGAGGGTTGGATTCTTTTGCAGGGGGCGGATGCTCGGCTCCTGTATCCAAACTATACATGTTGCATTCAGCCATCGACGCCTCGTCTGCGGCCATAGACTACTCCAAGGAAGATGTCGAGGACGGCATCATTGACTCACCGCCAAGTCGCGACTGGTCCAAGTCGCACACTTGTTCTCCGTCTCCGCTGAAATTGACCTCGTCCGCTAGAAGGGGGCCCATCTCTCCGACTTTGTACGCAGTAGGTGGAACAAGTAGAAAACTCGATCTCCTCAGCGGAGAATGTTGAAGTCGTCTTGGAGTCGATGATAACATGGCTCGTCCGTCTAATGCTCTACGTCTTGGGCTTGATGCTTCGAACATGTCGGCATCTGGTGTGGACCACCGTCCAATTGTCAAGGATCGAATGCCAACTCCGCGTGCTTTACCTCGGCTCAAAGATAATGGATCGCAACGTACCATGTCCTTGGGAGCACGTCGGCTGCCCTCAACAGATAGCCTCTTTCGTCAGAGGGTTCTTAGAGATCATCAGCGTTCTCTGCGCTCTAACTCTGGTGGGAATCCTTCTCTGTACAAAGACAATGTAATTACATCAACTTCTAAACTACCAACTAGAGGATCAAAGTCCCTTTCTGCTTCCGATCTTACTCCTGGCGCATGTAGACAGAAGCGAAAGCATAATATATCAAGCAGCTCGAGCTCCTAGGGGGGACAAGATGGTAAATGCGGGCCTACGTATCCTTCTCGATGTGAGGATATCTTGAGAGCGGTTGCGAAGCTCAAGGATACGGAAAACAACAATAAATAAAGTGATATAGTATATTTTTCGAAGCCTTTGGTTTCTGAGTTCTCTTTACTATAAATAGAAAGGTTGTATATGGAAACCCTAATACGATTAAAGTAGTAATAGGTCGCATGTATATTGAGGGTCTTCATTTTTCATTTTTAGAGATAGCTAGATATGCAGAGTACACCTCCACATTTGTTAGAGCATTTCTGTATACTGAGGCTTCATGCCGCTTTATATTTTGTAAAAAAAGTGGCCCTCATTTTACACTGATTTTTGGGCTGCTCTTTGATGCCTTAATGAATGCTATAATAAATAACGCTATAATACTTCATGTTTATCTTAGAATTCAACAACTTTCCATTCACTGAAGCTTTCGAGGTCTAATTCAAAAGTCTCAAAATGACCATTTTGTCTCAATTTAATGAATAAGGCCTTATTAGAGTTAGGATTGCCCTCTTTCCAAGTTATTAGGGCTGAACCCTCCGTGGATTTAGGACCCATAAAATGTATCGGTCCAGGTTTGTATAATTATATTGATGATGGAACTTACCAACGATGGCTTCAAGAACACCCTTGTTCTAGTGATGATGCGTATGTCATTATAGAAGAGAGTACTAAGCCAGTACCAACATAAGGTATCAAGGAAGCACCAATTGAACTTTCTGACGATCCAATCATCGAGCAACAACCACCTATATGTGAAACAGTAAGTCCTTATGTTCACCTCTTAGAAAATTTGACTGTTGCAATCAAAGAAATTGGTAGTTCCAAAAACATCAGTCCCGTGTTATTCCAACCAGGAGGACCTCGAAGGAGAACAAAATGCCTAATGTGTAGGTCGTCACGAGAGATTGAACAATGCATCTCTGGTCGAACTCGGTCTCTTCCTACTAATTGTAAACAACCAAAGGAATGGGATCTTTCCCTTACATTGAGCATAGGACAACCATCGTCTTTGTCAGGAGCTCAGCCAGGTAATCGAGTTTTTCGTAAACCTAAGGATCAACAACACTTTCAACCCTACCCAATTGCAACTACTAACCCTGATAAAGATAGTCCTGTTGCTATCAGAGATTTTCCTATTGGTTGCAAACCTTTTACAAGATGAATTTCTAAAACACATGAAGAAGGGGAAAAGGATGTTGACATGTCCGGGGAACAAGAATCCGTTTTACTACTGTCAACCACAAGGACGGAATCTGTTACTCCATTTGAAGTGATTTCTTACGGAATATGCAATGCACCAAAGAGCCTACAAGCCGTCATGAGTATGGGGAAGTCAAAAGCGTTGGAGGAAGAAACAACACTATTTCCTCAAGGGGTGGAGGCTATTCTACCCATAAAGTTTGAAGTCGAATCATTGTGCATTGCCATCAATGAAAGATTGGACTATATGGATTCCTTACAAGATCAACTGGAACGATTGGAGGCTCTAAGTGAATCTCGGAGGTTGACATCTCAACATGTCAAAGTCATCCAACGGCGTAGGAAAGTGACCTTTGACAAGAAAAGCAAGGTAGGCACCCTAGAACCAAGCATGTGGGTTTTGGTTCAAGATGCAATGAAAATGGAGTTTCCGGGAAAATTTGATGCTTTATGGACAGGTCTCTATATCATCAAAGATACTTTCCCAAATCACTTCAGTTGAATAAATGGGTTGTTCGGAATTTCCAACCCAAACTAATGGAGGCCGTTGTAAAGAATATAGGGTATAAATAGTGTACTAATTGGTTGCATTCTTTTTCCACAAATTATTTTGTTGTTAAAAGAAGACGTAAAAGCTATATATGCCTCCAAACAAAAAATAAATAAAAACTAGAAACCTAAAATAAAAAGATAAAAAATAAAAAATAAAAAAATAAAAAAATCTCTTTCTGGTACATCTTGAATCGGGCATCATTCTGTATATTTCCAAGCAATGAAATATCATGTCAATGGTATCATTAGTCTTATGCCATGAATCAAAGTGACAAAGAATCCATATATCATTTGATATAACCATCACCTATTTTTTGCATCATCTATTTTTTTCCAGAACATGAATATATATCTTATAGTCTTGAAGGATGCTAAGGCATTTACAAGAATATTGCATCAAGACTAAAATATTTCATAGTATGCATCTAGATCCTATATCCAAAGTATAAAAAAGGTAAGGGAAATGAGGGTAGTCAATTTGTCTTGATTTGTTAAATCGCTCCTAGAGGTAGAAGGCCTCACCTGTGCCCATCCCAATCAACAAAGCACACATGTATTGTTAGAGAAGTTACAACAAGTGTCTTCAGCCCTCTAATGCTTGTTATCGCTTTCATAGGGAACAATCAATAAAATTAACAAAGCAACCACCCATATAAAATATGTTCTGCAATGCCTTTTTTGGACCTGATTGCTATTTGTATGTATAGTGATTAGTCGGACCAGTATTCCTCCAATTAGTCCTTAATTCTCACCAAAGGTCCATTTAGAGTAAACCGCTCCGGAATCATTCCCACAAGGACTTGAAGTTTACAGATTCATAGACTAACTTCGACCTAAGCATTCATTTTCTCTCCTACTTAACACTCCGGACTACAGGTTGCACCGGTTCAACCTCTTGTGAAGAAGGTTGAACTTCTTGCGGAGCCAATCTAGTTTCCTCCTTCCGTTCCAGAACTTCCTCCTCCACTGGCTCCGATGCGGGAGGATCCTCTGTTGGTTTTACCGGTGGAGTCCTATTCTGCCGCGGCCTCTTTGCTAGAGGAGTGGACGGCTCCTCGTTCTCTATCTCCTCATTGTTCGATCCATCTCGGAGAGAAGGTTCTTCTCCTTCGTACTGCTGGAGCTGAACTAGCTCCTAATAGGCAATTTCTTCATTCGCCTTGAGCAAGGAGTGGTGGGCATACAGATGGGAGATGTAAGCCGGAAGAGGGCTCCCCCCTTTCTTCCCCAGCTAGAGGGAACGCACAAGGTCTCCTATCAATTCATGGATGATGGTTGCCCAATCCATCATCATTTTATCTTAGAGACTCCCTAGGATGGCAGAAGCCACCTTGGCTATCACTCGCCTTGGCTTGGTTGGGTGAAGGATAGGGTTGAGAAACGCTATCACATCCCAATACTCCGGATTCACCAAGTCGAAAACCTAGTGACCCTCCTTCAGATTGGCCGGCGCCCGGAATTCGCCCTCCATACACTCTTGATTCTTCTCCATAACTTTGTCCGGCGCCATCCGGAGCTTGTAGACGGCTCTCCACACGTTGATCGTCCACAGTTCTGGCTTCGCTTGGAGGGTGGTATCCAAGATAAACGCTATATTCAAAATTTTGGGAGTTTAGGATTCTCCCAAAATAATATTGTCGATTTTGATACCAATACGAATGGATGTTTTGTATATAATTTAGGTTGACAAATATTAGACATACTAATTTTTTAATGTATTTTCCATTAAAATGAGAGTGTAGTGACATACAAAGTCTCTAATTCGAACATTAGGTCAAATTTCAAGCACCAATGCTAACATTAATATACAGAAAATCTTTACTTTTTGAACACCAAGTCATGAGCTTTGAAGTTGGTTGTAAAGGATGGTTCATGTCATTCAAACGGTCCGAGTTCAATTTCCATTGAATATGAATAAGCAGTTGAGGGAGAGGCATGACTTGGTGTTGCCTAATGACCTATGCATGCAGCTAGGAAAGTTGTAACAATCAATCGGCCCCCTATCTGAATTGTGACAATTACTTAACACAATTATCAAACACATAGTCATTAGAACCACTACCCATTTTTTCCAGTTGCTTCAAATTATCAATAATATTCATCATAGATATTATAACATAAGTGCTTCAACAAAAATAAATTAAAACATAGAAAAAAAATAAAACTCAAATGTACTTAGAAGCAATTTATTATAATTGAAATTGAATACTCTTGTTTTGTAAAAACAAAAGCTACATTTCAAAGCATATAAACAAATACCAAACTATAAATCCAAACCAACAAAATTAAAGTATATGCCATCTACTACAATATATAAATTCCATTCATTACACACAATATGTGGATGGGAAATACAAAATAAAGCATACCACATATACCCTTATGTACATATGGCTTTTCAATTATAGGAAGTCAAGTTCTCGTTAATGACTTCAATTTGTATAGCAGGGATCTTAATCATGCACTCCTGAGTGTCTTTCTTGATCTTCGACTTCCATGCTGTCATAAGAGCATCAGTGTGTTGCCAAACAGGAGGTTCATGTTGGACGGAAGTATTGAATACGGACACAATTCGGATTTTTTGGGCTGCAATTCGGATCAGACAATGCCCTTGCAATCCACATCGGATGAGTGTCACCATCTGTAGGGCAAACCGCAACAAAATAGCCTTCAAACAAATCTCAAGCTACCCGAAAGGATGGATTTGGACAACCACTCAACGGCCCAACGTACGGGTCATCTTCCCCAAACTCTTCACGCTCTTCACCATCCTCGTTCAATTCATCCGCTTGATCTACTACTACTCGTGAAGTTGGCCAAAAACCATCTCTCAAAACACCAAAGGTAGGTAATGGTTCCATCAACGTTGTCTTGACGCCACGCCAGTACCTCACTATGTGCTCGTAACGTCTTAGGTAATCCCCGGTGACGTCTGCATTGCATAAATTGTCCCAATATTTCACGAACCCCGACACACCTTTGACGATGTCATCTAAGCCTTTCATAGGCTTCAACGGAATAGGCAGCGGTTCACCCCGTGGCCACAAACTTTGCCCTTCAACATCTTCTTTCCATAATTTGATGCCTCTTCCGTCTTCTCCTAACCACTCTGCATCAGTGCAAAGAAGTTTGTACTTCATGACAGGGCACCCCGTTGAGTCCAGGTAGAACTTCAACTGATGTGGTTTTGTGTGTTCAACGAGGATGTCATCACCATCAACAAGTGACCCTACTATAAAACCCTTGAAATCGGACACTTCTTCAATAAGGTGAGGGATAACGGGGATGGAATCCACATCCATGAACGACTTCATTAGTGCTGGTACTGTTGAGAAGTTGTCTTTCTTCAAATCCATGCTCCATCTTCCAAACAATGCATCTATGTCGTCATGTGTGTAACCCACAATCATGAAGTTCACGTACACTTCCCGGAAGATTTTGTTTGCAACAAATAAAGACCAAAAACAGAAAACATATCTATTCTTGTTGTCTCCAGTGGCATTGTCCATCTGCACGTTCAAAATGGGTGGTAGCCGCATGGCTGGAGCTAAAGTATTTGGCAACGGCGGCAGTGACACGTTGCACATGTCTGCACCCTCTAGCACAGCCTTAAACAAATTAGTGGACTTTGAATTTTTGAACAACTCTCTAGAAGAAGACTTTGGAACTAACTCTAAATCTCGCAACAACTTTGCCATTGATCCAACGGTATAGTTGAAGTCATGGGAGAAGACATCCAAGCCATAATGCGCGTAGCGTACATCTGCATGACCATGTGCAAGCATGCCCGTCACAGAAACTGGTAGCTTCATGAGGCCATCGAGTTCTTTACTCTTGTGAGAGAACACAGGACAAGCGGTTTTCGAGTGATTCATTTTGTCGTGTATGATTGTAAGACATTCATGCGGAGACTTGAATGACAACTCTTGATTGATGTAATATACATCCCTATGGGCACGAGCAATGGTAAGATGCCTATCCAATCTTCTTACCCATTTCAAAGTAGTTTAAGATCCACTAATAGAACCCTTAACAAGCTCATTTAGCTTGTCACAAGTAGCACACCGAGCAGAATTATCCCTTGGCTTCTTCACATCGAATTCTGAGAACTTTGTGGACCTTATTTTACTCAAGTTCGAAGTGGAGATCTCCTTCAATCCGAAAGCCACATTGGAATCATTGAGTTTCTTCAATTGGTCTTTCCATTGAAATGAGGCCGGAAGAATCTTTGACACAACCTTCTCACCTACCTTCAAACTCCGGGTGCGATGCGGCATATGATCGGCTTCCCTATCAAGGATGCACTTTAAAGAAGCTATTGCTTGTAGGGTATGTTCTCTAGGCTTCAACAATCCTATATTACCGTGATCCCTTGCTTCTCGATCGAGCTTCATGTATTTTGAGTAGTGATAGAATGTAGACTCAGCAACCCCCGCAATAAGCATCCATGCACGCAAACACACATTTATGCCTTCAATTGTAACCATCTTCCTTCAATGTGCACCTTCATGAATTTGTTTGTGCACATCAGTCTTCATAAAGGCACGGTGTTTAAATGTTGAATTTCTGTACATTCTTTCTCGAAATGCCCAAATTTTCTCCCTCGGGAACGGTTGGATACAATTCTTATTGCAACACACTTTGCTAGACACCATGTTGATTGACTCTTGTGTAAGGAGGTATTTTGCTCTGACAGCAGTTTGATGAGGCGGATTTTGGTTGGCACTTGCATAGGGCCTAGCAGATTTGGATGATGGTGGATTCATTAAACTTGCTTGCAAACGATTGAATTTGTCTCTCTGTTCATGATCGCGTAAACTAGCACCACGACAGTGCACGAGTTCAATAGGCCAAGCTACTAATGAGAAGACATTTTCTTCAGAAATGTCCACTTCAGAATGTGATTTTGAAATGTGCACTGACACATGAGTGTCTCCAAGAGGTCCAGTGACACCAAGTACAAGATCTGAATTCACACTATGACAAGTACCTTCTCCAACAAGAATGCCCTCTCCATTATACAAAGTAACAAATCTTGTATTCCATTTTTGTCGTGGAAGCCCTTCACACTCAGGAACGCCAGCACTCATTTCTTGAAGTACCTGGAGTTCATCGTCTGATGAGTCCATGAGGTCAAGTGGGACATCAACGGAGCCCATATTATTTGTAAACATAAACCACAATCCGAATAGAAAATTAATAGATGAAGAAAGACCTATCAAATTTTATTTAATGTAATTTATTTATTTATGTAAATGCAGTTTAGGGCGGACCTCCCTAAAATGCACAACTAGACAAACAAAGTTCTAGATCAATGAAGACCAATCTATTCAAAATTAATGATCATTGTACGGCTAACAACCCTTATCTGCTTCACAATAGTGTGAAGTTTTCTGAACACAGATGGCGTAGACCTCATTCATTTTCTTAATCTGTCAATATCAATGGTGTGGCGGTTTCAGGGTTGCTATTTGGCGAGCCTATGAGCCTGAGCCTATGAGCCTGCGAGCTTGTGAGCGTGAAAAAAATGAATTGAAAAAATTTAGAATCTTGTAGAGTTGACCTATGACCGTGGGTATTGTGCCGTGTACAGAGTGGTTAATGTAAGATCTTTTTTTGAAAGTCGGTTTAGGGTCCTGTTTTTATTTTTCAATCTTTCTTATAGACAAAGACAAAATACTATCAATTGAAGAAAATGAAGCAAGTTGAAAACATGCAAGAAAATTGAACACATGGAAGAAGTATCCATAAACACACAAATCCAACTACAATGAAAATCAACACATAATAGTTTGACCCATTAAAGAGATTTGTCAATCTCATGAATCTAAGTTGTTTAGGACTCTATCAAAGAATCAAAACTCGGAGATGACTCCGAGGACTCTCTACCTTCGGATGCTGAAACATCTATATACTGTAAGACATTTAGAGCGTAAGTGTCTTTACGGTGTTTGGGTTTGGAGCAACCAAACTCCGCGAAGACACTCGCCATTTGCTCGGCATAGATTGGGAGCTCAAAAGACTTCTCCAGACTGATGAGAAGACTTAGTTGGGGTAGGGTGTCATTCCTTGCCATCAATCTCCCATCTCTGCAACGGAAAAAGACATGTTGTCAATATTGTAGAATATGAAAGTCTTCATCCAAGTAAAGATGAAAGAAAATGCCAACTTACTTACTGGATTTTCCCTTGCGAACGAATTTGCGAGGCACCACTGGCATATCCTCCGGATCTTGTGAAAGGTGAACTATTGGTGGCACAGTTGGTGTCACCACTACGGGTGTTGGTGACTTCCTCATGGGTTTCAGAATGGCATCATAAATGTCTTTATTCCCTTCCAAAGCCACAATGTGGTGGCCAATGCCACGGCAAGCCATAATACATGCACCTGGAGGCAGTGAAATCAAAATGACTTAGTTCCATGAAAGAATTGGAAGAACGCATTTTGAGGAGTAAACTTCTGAATGGAATCATTACCTGTAGATGCGGTACAATCTAGAATCAAGTCTCCTAAAACGCTTGTTGCCTCCAGGAGGATAGTGAAGAACCTTGGATCTTTTTCGTGTCCGCCTCGCCAAGGTTTGTTTCCATTCATAGCCATGTCATCTGCATGGGTGTAATTGATCAACATGTCATCAATAGCCAAGTCCACACCAGCCTTCATTGTGGTGTTAGTCTTTTTGAAGGAAAATTTGGATTTTCCTTTGGAGCCGAGGTCCTTCACGAGGAGGGTGATTCCAAACTTTTGTGTCTGCAACATCCATAGCAAATGTACGTAAGAATGTATTGAATGGAGTGCATTGCAACTTGTTCATAAAAGGAGACAAAATTCTATGAAAATTACTGTCTTTGTGTTGTCTATAGACGAGGTGATGTGCATGCGGTTCATCCCCATCCAGTCCTTCTTCATCAGCAAGTCATACGCCTCACATACCCCAGCAATGTTCTCTTTGGATTTGATGCTGTAGGAGTGAAATAGAATGATGCACCCATCATCTTGTAGATGCTCTGCGGCAAAGCTACATGCCAACTGGAGAGCCTCATCATCAGCATCTGCATTCCACATTGGCACCTCATGGGCCGGCGTAGAGAGCCCAGGCACGGGTAAGTTCTCCGGGATGTCAATGAATATGACATCCACCCCCGGTCGAGCATTTGGCACTCCCTCGAACATGCGAGTCTTTCCGGCCAACATTTGCAAACATGTAGAACATGGTGAAGTTAAAAATAAGCACAGAAAACATTCATGAGACATGAAAGCACAAAATGCGCTTTTGAGTACAAAGATGCATATGCATACCTTTTTCAAGAAATGCAACACCTTGTTGTACCACGTGGGCTTCTCCTCTACCATGTCTTTTGCCAAGACTTCGATGGAGATGTTGAGGATCAAATCCTCCGTCTTAGAAACATCACCTTCTGTAATGACCATGGCTTGTGTCATACGAGTGATAACTTCCTCGGTGAGCTGTAGGAGAGTAGCCTTCTTCTGTACTGCACTTTGTGCTTGTGAATCTTCATTTGCGGTGGAAGATGGTACCACCTCGCCTCCCGCTTCCTCCTTCTTCTTTCCCTTTCCCTTGCCTTTACCCTTCTCTTCCTTTTCTTTTGCCACCTTTTTGTCAGCGAGCTCGGATGCCTTCATCTCCTTCGCTTCAAGGTGGACTTGGACTCGTGCCTCTTTCTTCCGATCCAAAAAATCCCTCCTTGCAATGGCCTTCTTTCTCGCTTTGTCATCTAGGCCTGTAAACTCATTGATCTCTAAGTCTAGGACCCCTTTCCCGTCCAAAGATCTCTTGAATTCAACCTCGAAAGGAGGAGTGAACTCGAGGAGACAATCCAGGTACCATCCTCCACCACTGAGATGAGCTGTGGTGTAGATGCGGAGCTGGTGTGCGGTGAACATACAAGAATTGGATGTGCGATCCAGATATGATGATAGGAAGGGGGGAAGGTTTGAGCGATCAATGGCTCCTTTTCCTTCGAGTTCAAATTTGAAATATCTACAGCACAAGCATGATTTTGCATTCAGGAGAATGTAAATGATGATCATGGAATCTCTACAACATACATTTGTGACCAATTCTGGATGGTAAGACCAACGAACTTGTGAAAAATGAATGCATTTCCAGTATAAGGGCCTAATGAAGACGTTGCAGAAGAGAATTATCATACAATTGTATAGCAAAAGGTTCTAAAATAAGGAGTTAGAGTTGAAGTGAACATTTGAAACCTCATTATAATGGACTTCAAATAGTATAGTGTTTTTTACAATAACTTGCTGTCCACCAAGTTATTAGACATATTCCAATATTGAGATAGTGGAACTCACCGGTACAAAATTCTACGCACAACAACGGCTGACGCTTCATGAGCCATGAACGAGTCCCCCTTTTTGAAGTATTGTGCCCTTTGAAATATGTTTGAAACCCGTGCTCCCAAATTGTGCGCCTCCACCCTTCTATGTACTCTACCAAGTACTGTGGTTGTATTGGAATGTTGTAGTTCACAATGATGTTGTCCTGCTTCACCACCGAGTCGAAGTACTCCACTACTGCATCTTCGATCTGCAAAGTACAATGCATGCTAAAAATGTACAATTAAAGACGTTTATGGTCCCATTCTGAACTTGTGAGTTACAATTTGAAAACCAAGTATCGCTTGGTATAGTTACTTGACTACAGGAATCAATTCCCTTACCCCAGCATACCAGACGCATTTGGCAAGGAAATGGGGCAGGAGATTTTTAGAGACGGGCTTTGGTGAGAACTTCCTTGCTTCGCGAGATGGCGCGGAGGAGTTCCACCACTTCAAGATCTTGATCTTGTGTGTAGGCGCCATGTTGCACGTGGCCACCATTTGCAACTTCTCCAATGTCATTTCAAGCACTTCATTAGTGCTCCAGTGCCTCTCCACCTATGACAGCAACACATTCAATAACTCTTGGCGTTTGAAAACAGAAGAAGTAAATTTGTAGTTGTGCAAGGTTTCAGAATTAGATTGACCTCCTGTAAGAAGCCTGGCCCGTTAGATGGTTGAGCCACTGCCAACAACTTCCCCATTTTCACCATCAGAGTTTTGGTTTTCTCCTTTGCTCCCGCCCTCATGGCAAGAGCGACTTCTTCAGGGGTCCTCTTCTCTTCTGGTGTAGCATCGGTATACTTTCTCACTGCAGCATCCGCAGCTTAGGAAATCTCTTGCTGCACATTCAGACGATAACATT
The DNA here is from genome assembly GCA_950106755.1 of Climacium dendroides. Taxonomy (NCBI): domain Eukaryota; kingdom Viridiplantae; phylum Streptophyta; class Bryopsida; order Hypnales; family Climaciaceae; genus Climacium; species Climacium dendroides. The sequence goes on along the minus strand of OX467092.1, from coordinate 21,157,778 downwards.
GAATTAGAAGTTAGGTATGTGAAGAGTTTTGGGAGCAGACTGCAGCAAACTGAAGGATTCCAAATTTGTATAATACATAGTGTCTTACCCTAAAAATGAACGATGTGAAGACCTCCACAGGTATACTATACCATTTCCTTGAAACCTTGAATTGCAAACACCTTTTCTTCTCCCCAGGCTTGAATGAGGAGATTAGCAAATCAGTTGATTGGGAGAAGACCATACTTCTGCACCTGGTACAAAGTGTGTACCAAGTTTGTCTTCACGTGTGAATCCTCCACTGACCTGGAAGTAGATGACTATTTTAGGAAATCCAATAAGCCACCATGATTTCACAACTAGGGCACATAAAAACCAAAGACCGGAAAAGCAGCTCAAGAAGGAAGAACTCACTTGTTGATGTCATGCATCACTTGCATGACAAGCTCGGTCTTCCCTTTGGTTTCCAATACAATGCAGTCTACGACACAATGCCATTTTGGGAGCAATGTGTAGCACTTGTCAATGAAGTTCATCCATGCAATGCGGCGATGGTTGCCGTCGCAAATGAAGAACTTCAAGTTCTTGAGGAACTGAAGTTCAAGTTTGGATTCGAGGTAGCGTGTGAACACTTCATTTTTCTCTCTCCAGATTGGATCCCACTTGTTCATCTCGTCTTCTGCAAACTCTTGGCTTTCTCCTTCCTCATTAGTGGTAGAGACATAGAACACTGCCGCTCCATCACGGTATCCACCTGCGAATTCTTGCTCCAACTTCGTAATGTCACAAGCAGGTGTGGACCTCACCATGGGCATAACAACAAGTCTGCAAAGCGGGATGTGTAGCCGGAAGAGTTCTTCGGGCTTCATTCGTAGAGTGGAGAGGATATCTACTGAGTCGCCTTTTTGTATGCGCTGCAATTCATCCTCCATGAGTCCTTGATCTTTGTCTTCTAGGTCATCTATTTGCATGGGATCTTGTCCTCCTCCTTCTTCGTCCTTTTCTTCATCCTCTTCTTCTTCGTCCCCAATATGCGGCTGTGTCATTTCATCTGTTCCCGGAGTCTCCAAGATGGTCTCTTCTTAAGTTACTCCAGTGGGTGAAACATCCAGATGGATGTACAGGTCTAGTTAAAGAAGATTGCACTCGCAAATTAAAAAAGAGGCCAAGTCCGTACAAAGAATTTATATTGAGACGCAGTTGAAGATTCTTTACTTCAATAAAAAAAATTACACTTATAAAATGGAAGAGTGGTAAATATATGAAAGAAAAACAACCTGCACATGGCTTGCATGTCTAAAACCGCAGAAGGTATGTAATTGGGGTCAAAACCCTATTGGATGATGTCCACGTCATCATCCTCATCTGAGTCTGAACTAAGGATGATGACTTTATATGTGTAAACTCTACCAATCCCAATACTCTCACTCACTTCCTCAAACGAGGGGCTAGAGCTAGTATTTGAGAGCTCAATGGCGGAGGAATACTCCGTCTCCGAGCTCTCAGGGGAGAACCATGGCCCAGGCCCTTGGTTCCAAGTAAGCCTATCTCCCTCGAAGTCATTTATAGCACGCTTTGCAGTGTCCATGATGTCTGCAAAACTCACCAAGTTCTCTTCATCATCACTAGAGTCACTTGAAAGCACTTGGCGTGCTTGAGGCCCCTTCTGTGGTTGAAAAGGCCCTCCTATCTGCAACGACGTCAAGGTCTGGTCAATTGGGGCCTGCTTCTCTTTAGATGTCACCCTTGGGCGCTTGCCTTTGCGTTGGCCAGCCTGGAGGAATAAATACAATGAAATTAGAGTTGAGGTTGAAGACAATGTCTAAGAGAACACTATATTCATTAAAATGAGAGTTTTCCAAGTAAATGAGAGGTTCTAAATACACAGTTTTCTTTAGACATAGGTGATTTTGTTCTATACGGAGAGAGAAAAGCAATGCATCATTAGAAAAGAGTGTAAATATTGCAAGTCCATTATGAGAAGAATGGAATTTATTGATAATATCCATGAAATATACAAGTAATAGGGTTTACACTATGGAATGACACTGAGAACTATATAAACTAGATACTATTGATAGCGCAGTACATTGTGCTTGGAGACTGAGCTAGAGGCATCACCACCACTGCAAGTAGATTGTGACAAAGGAAATGGCTACAGCATGCAAAGAATGCAAGATTTATGACAACAATGTCTTAGAACCGACTAAGCCCGAAAATTATAGAATCGAATACTAGCTGTTCCCCCAATTCAGCCAATTCGTGGTAGAAAAGAAAGCAAACATTATATAACCTTAACTCTCAGCTACTCTTCGAATGTACTCTCACACACCACAATGTCCAAAAAGCAATGTATGAGTGTACGTTCAAAAAATAGCTGAGAGTAAAGGTTATATAATGTTTCCTTTCTCTTCTACCACGAATTGGCTCAACTATGCACATAGTCGGGTCTAAGACATCATTGTCACCTACAGTGCATCCTGACTATGAGGTCCAGGATTGTCAAAGCCCAGAAATTGTAGAATCCAATACCAGATGTTCCCCCAAGAAATATCCTCAAACATTGCACTCCTCATGATTCTAACTCTACATACTATGACTGCATCCTACTCTTCAGTACCTCTATTGCCTTTAATATTTTTGGCCCTCGACTATATCCATTACTAGCAGCAGATCTTTGCCGGGCACTCTCTCGCCGTTGTATCTTCAAGGACCTCCGCTCCCACGCATCCCACGATCCACTGCTACAATGAAGAGGAGGCAATTCAACATGTATTTTACATTGTCGTTTCACAATATCCAAAGAAGATAGACGAGGTAGAGTGTCTTTAGCTACTGCAGGCCGCTTCACCAATTCTATAGTCTTTACGCCTCCAGAAGTGTTGTCCAACATCGCAACAGAAGAAGGCATTGAATCCTGCACCTGCAAAAATCAGTAGAATCAGACATTTGTAACCTACATAGTCTACAATGCAAAACTTTAAGCAAACAAACCGCACTCAGTTGTTGATTACACACCTCGACAACGGCCAGGATAGCCACTTCATCATCATAAAGCTTTCTTTGCATTTCTAGATTCACTCCAGACCGATCCCATGGAGTTGTCGAATGGGACATCAGAGGAGATGGAGAGTGCATTAATACAAGGCGCTTTCTTCCACTGGGAAGACTATCAACAACACCATCATCTATGTCCAGCATAGAAAAATCCATTGTGGACTGTATAGTAGCCGCCGAGTACATGACATGCCGAATTATAGGTGCCATAGCATTCCTAACCTCCTGGGCACAACACAAAGATATTCACTGCAAATGAATAAAGTATTGTATTTGTTTAGGCGTAGTCTTCCAATACAGCAAAGGCGACCACTAAATCCATGAGATTCTACAAACTTCGTGGTGCGGGAGGCGGACAAGGACGGAAGAAGATGTCTTCTACGCTAAGCTCCTCGCGTTTCACTACGGTTTTCTTCTTCCAGGGGACAGCACGTCCGAAATCATCCACTTTCCGCTCACTATGAAGTGTATTGGAGACTGCATGCGCCCTCTATAGTTCCTTGTACTTGGATTGGTTGAGATCATGCATGAGGTGGATCCCCCCCACAGCATTGTCTCTCCGAAAAGGAAACAGTTCCCAAGGCTTCTCTACATGCAGTCTCTTAATCCAAGGTAGAAGTTCACGTACAAGGACCATGTCTCTCGGCCCCTAACCTTCGAACGACCACGTATCTAGGAGCACTACGTTTGTGGGGTCATTCAAGAAGTGTTTCTCGGGCTTGTCGTCCACTATTACAGTGTTGTCCTTAGTGAATATGGAGCCCCTCAGTTTGTACAATCTTTTCAATGGCTTTAAATATAGGTCATTACAGGATCCCGTCAATCTGTAGTTTTGTAGCGTCCCATCTCTGTCTCTACATTTCATAATGACACATTGTTCTCGGCCTAGGACACGGTAGGGGGGGGGTAGTCCGTGGAAGAAGAATTCAGCGATGAGCTTGGCGTAGGATTGGTCCATGGAGCTCCAGACCACGACGTTTGCGATGGATGTCAACTCCCGCAAGAACCTTCTGACATGAGGTCTAGGAGTGACCCTATGCAATTCCATGACGTTGTGGACGGCCTCACGGACTACCTCTCCAGGATAGCATAATCTTCTTTCTCTTATGTGATATCTTATATCATCACACACGCACAATAGACCATTCAGATCTAGAATGACATTGAGCCATTTTTTAGTGAACCTGGACATGCATGGTCTAAGGATTTGGACTTCCGCCTCACAGTCAGCAACAATTCCCTCTGTGGCACCCTGCTCATAAAGAACAAAGACACAAAGAAAATTAAATGGGTACAAATTCGAAATCAATGACAGCACCAAAGTCGCGTATGGGAGACCATGAAATACATCGGGGAGGTCAAGAAAAACAAGGGCTTTCAACCAGTGTAAGTCATAGCGATCACGACAGTGAAACGTACATAACAAAGCACATACCGCAATATCAACCGAAGGATCTAGGTGGGAGCATTCTGGATCCTCTCTTTCACCGCTCGGAGCAATATCACACATCACCTGAGCGTCATTAGGAAGGGCTTCGAGCACCTGAGCATCTTCGGGAACGGCATCGGGGACCTGAGCGTCGTCAGTAACGAATTCGAGTACCTCAACGTTGTGGCCAGGAAGACCATCATCCTCGAATCTCACTTCCGCAGGACATGGCAGACATGCCTCAAGTGGAGGTTCACCATTGGGAGCCACAACCTGTTCATTGACATGCCCAAGGAATTCTTCCACCAACGAGTTTGGAGCATCGTGGAGAGGAACATCATTGACACATTTCAAACCCGCGACTGCAACATTCAAGCCAGACAATACTTTGTGAGAGAAAAAATATATTACAATAGCTCTCTGAATGAGAAAATGTTACATTACATACAATGGACTAAGAAAATTGAACCTATCTGCTAGTCGCTACCCTACACTGTCTAAAAGAACTCGGAAGAATTTCAACTCGTAGCGAGTTGAAATGAAGGCTGAGGGAGTCACAGGGAACAACCTAGAGGCATACTAGTCACAGGGCCCTGTGACTGTTGGCCCTCTATTCCATCCGCGGTTCCTTGCTCATCTTCTAACTGAGTGGCAGAATCTAGTGCAGCGTCCACATTTGCATCTCCCTGTGTTCCAGCATCCATCACCACCAAGTCCCGCTCAATTGGTGCAGAGCTGGTTGACGCATGCGCCATCAAATTCTCGGACATGGTCGGTACAGATGGGATGACTGGAGACGAAGCCCCCGCTTGCTTAGCACTATCCGTTGAGCCATGTGCCTGATTTGCGATCATGAGTTGGGGAGACATAGCAGCCGGGTCCAGCATCATCATCGGTCTTGCGGACATCATTTTGTTGACGACCTCAGGCAAGGCATCGATAAGTTGAGCGATCAGTTGATTGCTTTCCTACCGAGCCCGCTTATTTTCCGCCCTCATCTCCTCTCGCTCTTCCCGTCGTTTCCTTTCCTCCGATTCATTATTCTTTTGGATAATATCCAAGATCCATTGTTGACTAACCAGTGCATCAGACGGTGGCGGATGCGCTTTCCTCTTCTGGGAGAGGCGAGTACGCGAGATCGGAGTGTGAAGTTCTTGGGCCGATGAACTAGATGATCCCCTCATCTCACTGGTTTCAAGGTTCAACGCCGCTGTACCAGGCCTATCAGCGCTCAATTCCAATGCACTATCGACAAGGTCGACCCATTGTGCCTCCTTGTCATCGTCGATCTCTACAAGGTCAATCTGATCATCTCCCCAAGACTGATCAGGAATCCTTTGTTGGTATTGTCGTGTAGATTCCTTCCCCTTTCTCGAGGTTGACGCTTCTTTGCCCCGAGTAGATGGCGTAGGCCTTTCATTCCTTCCATCGAAGTCCTGGTCGTCTAGGAAATACACGGACTCAAGGAAATCATCTTTGTCCATATTCTCAGAATCGACGCACAAGGAGAAGAACTCATTCTTCTTCTTGCTATCACCAATAGCATAGTGATCCAACGATAGCATCTGTATACAACATAGAAGACTGTAGTCAGCACAACAATTTCCACTCGACTCGAGTTAAACTCGATTCAAAATTGTTGGCACACATAATGATAAGAACATGATTTCGTGCATACGTACTTACCCACGCAGCACATGTGAGCTTTCTTCCTGTGAAATACGACAACACAACATCCCTCGGGCAAACAAACAGGTCCAGCACATTTAAATAGAACTCCATTCGAAGTTCTGTGTCGTAGATCCTGTACTCGACCTCCACTGTTTGCTGCTTAGCGTTGTAATGCGATTTCGGTGGTACCGAAAATGATCGAGGAATTTGGCGGTTCTTCATGGCTGCACCATTCTTTAGAAGGAAGAGTAGCTGAATAGGATCCCTCGCGCGACTGCTCCTCTTAGGAATGTCGCCTATCCTTTCGAAGTTGGACGGTTGATAGTCGACATAGTATACGGAATAATGTGTTCCGAATATCGACATCCTGATGAATCCGCGGAGTTCCAATTCCACGTCCTTGTCTCCTGCGATCCAGAGATACACCTGTGGATCAGTGAGGTTGTTCTCTGGATCTTCTTCGAGAATTCCCATGAATTTCTCAAAGAATGAAGAGTCCTGCGTGCATGAACCCCTGTTGATGACGCCGGGGATGTTCCTAAAGTCAATGATCGCCATCTTGATCTTCGACTGCACTTCCTCATCCCAGACATTCGCATCCCAGTGGCCGAGCTCGTCGTCCTTCGTTTTGTAGGGCCGGAAAAAGGCGCTTGCTTGCAGCTTTACGAACTTCCCCTTGCTCTCCAAGAAGACCTTGAAGAACTCCTTGGCCATGGGAGACAACTCATCGATTATCTTCTTCTTGTTCGATGGCATCTTCATTTGAGTGAAGAATGTCTCCCCAAGCCCTGTGAGCAGTGTGTTCATCGTGGCCTTGGTGACGTTATAGTCACGCTTGAAATCCTTCCACGCTTTCCTCCTGGAGTTGCCGTCGTTGTCAAATAGTCGGAGCCTCGAGTCAAAGTGGTGAAGCTGAATCCTCACAGCGGCTTTCCTCTTCGTTTGCTCTAGCCAGTCCTTTGCAGTGTAGCAATCAGGGAGGACTAACTTTGGCGCCTTCATGACAACTTTCGGGTGACCGTGCTCCCGATTCTTCGTCCTGAAAAGGAGATGCAAGGCAAGCCTCCTCAGGTCATTCTCAGTTACGTTTCCAATCCATTTGAAAAACTCCCGAGATATGACTCCGTCCTTGTCCGAGTCCCAACCCTTGACGTCCTTGAACGCCATCAAGGAGTTGGGATCGATGAGACCCCCTTGGGACTGACTTGAAATGACCTCGGCCTAGAGGTCATAGACATCCTGTAACGCAGTAATGAGTTTGATCTCATTGTGAATGTCAATGTCTCTCTGGTTCTTCTTGCCGAGGTAGCCTTGGTTCTTCTTCACATCAATCATAGAAAACCTGAGCTTGATAGCGGTCTTGAACTCCTGTAGTTCATACATGTCATATTCAGTTTGCTAGTGAGTGATCTTAACTCGAGGTGAGTTAAATATGCAGAAACAAAGACAAGGACCAAGAAATAAACGTTATAACTCGGCTCGAGTTGAAGTTCATGAATTTACCGCAAACAGTCTCTGATTATAGCCGTCTGCCTTTGTCTTCTTCGCACCAGTTATCATCTTCCCAAGCTCTGTAGGCTCTCTTGGTGGAGTTGGACTTCCCATACTTGTCCACACAGACCTTGATGCAAGAATATTGGTGGACCATGTTGGCATGAAGTTCTGAAAATGGTTCACCCGATTATAGTATGCCGAGATTTTCTTGATGACACTGTCGTCCTCGTTCCAAACCACAAAACAGTCCCACTTCTTGAACTTCGCCTTCTTGTCATCAGGAATTTGCTCCATCCCTTGCATTCGTTGAGACGCTGCCACGCAATGTTGGCCATTCACCATCCAGAACTTGGTGTCCTTGACATCGTTAAACCTTGCTGGCCTTGTCTTTACTCCTTGGGGATAGGCGCAGAGGGTCATCTTCTTGTCAGGGTCGGGCATGTTCACCAGGAAGTTCAACGCCCTTAGTACACCCTTTTCTTCCAACTCTCGAATGTTGAGATTTTGAGGCGGCTTCTCCAGCTGGTCTATGGAAATTTCAAACTTCTGACCGATCCCTTCGACGTACGATTCCGTGCATGCAGACCAATAATCGGAATACGATTTACACACCACCTCGTAGTCGATATCCTTTACGTTTCCCCCGAGGTCCTGTGGAATGTCTACAATCTCGGATGATAGACTGCTTTCAAGAACTAGCGATGTCCTTCCTTTCAAAGTTCGGGGTTTTGGCGTAGTCGACGGAGACCCTGACGGATCTCCTCGACTGAATCGCTCGGTTTGTTTCAGACGTGTGTGGCTTCGACCAGTCCCTGGTGTTACAAGTACGAGGGATCCATGGTTGGGCTGGTTGCTGTAATCCCTCGTAAGTGAGACTAGCTGCAGTCTGTCACTCTTCCTTGCCAGCGATGTCTTCAAATTATCAAACCCATAGATGAGTGAATTCACCCTCGATGCCAGTGTAACTGCCTGCAGAGGGCCTCCATCCTTGTTTTGCCACCTCTTCTCCTCTAGCTGCTTCTCAATAATCTTTTGCAGCGCTTGATAGTCTGTGTTTTCCAATGTCTTGTAGTACGCAGACACGGAGAAGGAACACTTCCGGCTATTGACGACGTAGGAGAATATGTACTCCTCCGTTTGGTTGGGGTCCACGGTTTTACAGCAAATGAATAGCAAGCCATTTGGACTTGTCAGTACCTCCCGCACCGCCTCCGTTAGTGTGACGGGGAGGTTGTCTTCGACTTTCTTGTATTTGGTTCTGAATGACAGGTGTTTCGTCATGGGAACAAGGACAATAGTCCAATACTCAACTTCATGGGGTTCCTGCCACTCCCAACATTCATCGAGCATGTCAGCGTCGCCGTACTCGTCTCGGTCTTCTTCAGGAATGGCAAACCGCTTCAGGTATACCTGCAAACCGGAAACCTGTGCATCCATTCCTGCAATGGTATCACGCAGTTCCATCTGTTAATTCGACTCGAGTTAAAAATTATTTAGTCATAAATGTATTTTCAGGAGCATGACGGTTTGCTTGATATTCTACGGGTGAAGTGTGTTATCGGTGGTACTCATTTATTTCGACGCCTACCGTTCGCAATGGTTTTAACTTGGGCCGAGTTAATGGTTCTATTTTGATAAGGTTTCAATTGTTCTTATCGTCCTAGGAAAATAGTTTCTTTTACAAGTATGTTATCTATCGGATTGGGTTATTTCCAGAGTTCTAGATTTGGTCTTGTTATGTATGTGAATTCAGTATTTACTTACTATTTCACTCGAACCGAGTTAAATAGATTCGGTGACCGAGTTAACCGATGGAGGTTTGCCGCTGGTATTTAACTCGGCTCGAGTTAAACTTGTCGTCAGGATTCATTTGCGATATGTTTCTGGGCTTTTTTCATCCACAGATTACATCGTGTATGGTCATTACAGTCAAGTCGAGTACAATTTTAACTCGAATCGAGTTAAAATCTAGCGATGCTTTGGATGAAAAACTTCTGAATACCTAGTTATCGAGTTAAACTAGCATCGAGTTAAATTGCTTCGTGTTAAACATACATCGGGATTGATTTTAGGGTTTAGGATTTCTACTGGATTTACTTTGATGTGTGAATTGAATGGGTTCAAACAGTTGCACACAATGAGAATTGCAATGCCACAGGAACTATGAATTCAATGCCACAGATCTAAAAGCTCAGAAACTGAGTATGCAGATGCACAACAGGATTGGAATGAAAGAAGGATTGCAACAGAAGGAGGATTGCAATTCTAGACCAATTCTGTACGAGCTAGAAATTTTGCGTACCTGCAGACTTCAGTTCTGTACAACTGACAAACAGGAACAGAAACCCGAACAAGCTCAGACACAACAACTCCCAAAAATCTGAAAGCAAAGCAGCAACGGAATCCCACAAACCCTAAACGCTGCGCCCTTTACTTTGCTCTGTGAATTGAATGGATCCAAACAGTTGCACACAATGAGAAATGCAAGGCCATAGAAACTATGTATTCCATGCTACAAATCTAAAAGCTCAACAATTGAGTATGCAGATGCACAGCATGATTACAATGAAAGAAGGATTGCACAGCAGGATACACAGCAGGATTAGAATGAAGGAGGATTGCAATGAAAGTAAAATTCAGTATAAGGTAGGAATTTTGCATACCAGGAACAGAAACCTGAAGAAGCTCAGATGCACGAACTCCAAAACATCCAAAAACAGAGCAGCAATGGAATCCCACAAACCCTAAACGCTGTGCCCCCACAGAACTAAACACGAGCTACACACAGGAACTCCAAAACGGAATCCAACAAACCCTACACGCTGCCTCTCCCCACGAGCTTCACACACCCTAAATCCAAATCGAAAACTCACCAACTACTGACCAATCGCCGACTGAAAACAAGACTACGCAAATCCAAATCGGAAGCTCGCAAACTGAAAACAGAAAACAAGACTACGCAGACACAAATCACAACTACTGACCACTCGCCAACTATTGACCACAAATCACACAGAAACTTTCTCACGCAAGCATGAGTTGGAACAACAGCGCATTTCGAAGAGGCTAGGGTTCCAACGCGCGGACGAAGGAACTCGGGTTTCGGGGAGGCGTGCAATCTGGGCCCTCCATTGCAATTGATCATCCAGATTGATGATTGCTGTCTCCAGCGCATTCAGCTTCCAAATTTGGCATTAATGACATGCTGGTTATGGTAATGAAGTTGCTGATTTGGGTTTGGGGCATGCTGATTTTTAATTTTTTTAATTAATTTCTTTGACACAAACGGTAGGAGGTCCATACATAGATTTTCTAAGGACCTAGAATTGAAATTAGGGTAGGTGAAACATCTTCAAATTTTTTTCAATAAATTTTTCCTAAAAGACAAGTAGAATTCACATCTAACCCAAAATGTTTCATATTTTTGGGAGCCTTGTGTAATTAGTTATTCAATTTTGCAATTGAAATGGCATAGGGCTCCAAAATGGCTCACATCCTACAATGTACATTTTTGGAACATTACTAAGGACTATGGAAAAAAAAATGTACAAATAGTGTACATTTAAGAAGGTGGGCCATTCTAGAAAGAGTGCTATTTTAGGACCTCGTACCTTAGTACATTTCATCTTGAAATTGTCAATATCATAACTCTAAACCCCTCATGTATTTTCATAAATACATTTTGTATACTTCATATATCACATTTCTTTATGGGATTCTTAATATTTCATTGATAGTCATCAATATTGAAAAGGTATGACAAAAATTACGATATGATTTGAAGCTAGTGAAACAAATTATAAACTTTATCATCCCCACATTACTAATTATTCGATACACTCTCTATTCCTACTACAATGTGCTTGAAGATTCTTGAATGTTCTTTTCTTCACATCTTAAGAGTACCTTTTTTTTATTGATTCTTACGAAGTTTAATCATATAATACCAAATGTCCTCACTCTTTACAATTCCATCTTATAATTAATTTTTACTATTTGTGTGTATATATTAGGGTTCAAGTGAAATCTAAAATGAACTCATAAATGCCAAAGGCACCCAAATATGGTGTTTGCAAAACTTTGAAGTTAAATAAATCTTAACCAACTTAGTACTTTTAGTAGTTAATATTTTTGAATGTTCTTCTTGAAGTCTAAGATTTACCTCCAAAACACTGATCTTGAAATTAAATGACAATGATTTTTCTATAAGAGATTTTGTGCAAGAGTATATACCCTGCGTAATCTTGACTTTCTTAAGTGTTAAGAGCTCTTAGAAATGAGCCTCAAATTATACAGTACATCTTGGAGAAAAAATCAGATTCTAAATTCATTTTAAAATGTTGTAGAGAGAATTTCGAGAAGTCGTAAATTCATTCGGGTTCTTCAAGTAAGGCAAGTGAACCTCCAATTTTTTTGGTCATGGACTTTTTAGATTTCACTTGCAAAAAAGACTTCAATTGTTTTTTGCTATTTTAGCACCTTCATAATCAAATGTTATAATCTTTCACTCCATAAGTGATATTGTTGTATTTTTTTTTCACATGAATTTCATGACTTTATAATGATTTGGACATTAAAGGACAGGGCAAGGTTCTTGACCCCATTTTCTTTATTTCATGTAGAAGGTCATTCAAAGTGACGACCAATATCATATTTTTTTGAATGCTTGAGTTTAGGATTGATTGCAACTTGGACAACATGTTTCCCATTTTTTTTCACATGAATGTCCATTATTATATAGTTTTGGACATTAAAGTACAAGGCAAGGTTTTGGCCTTCATTTTTTATTTCACATACAAGGTCATTCAAAGATACCAACAATTGCCTACATCTGTGTCTAAATTCTTGAGTTTATGAGTGATTGCAAGTCGAACAATATGATTTCCTTTTTTTAAAATGATTTATTCTATTGACGATATACTAGGGCTTGGATGCTATTGCAATATTTTCAAAATCAAATTATTCATGCTCAAAGTAGAATTCAAAAAGATCCTTCCAAAAATTTAAACTACCAAAAATAGCAATCAAGTAAGGGTTCATATAACTTCAAAGTTCTTTACACACAACATTTTGAAAGAACATGCTCAAAGTAGAATTCAAATTTTTTGAATACCATTATTTTTTTGTTTTGTTTTCTCTTATTAATATTGTATTCATTCTTATTAATATTGTTTTCAAGATGCTCCATCCAGACATAGAGGATGGGCTTATTGTTAGAGAAGCTGGCACTTGCCATGGCATTGACAAAAACACCCCTTTGTCACAAGGATTATCTTCATCATGTGGTACATACAATGTTCCAAAACTTCCAGTCTTTATTGATGACAACGTAGGAGAAATTGGTATTTCTAATACTGAAGAAGAGCCGATGGTCTTCAAAGACAAAGATCCCAAAGTGTGTGGGGTAGTTCGGCCTAATCCTCATGTTCTTTTTGAAGACCTATTGACACTAGTAGATGAATATAATTTGCATGATCACCGGATAGCCGATCTTCAAGCCATTCGAGGGAAGTATAAGAGTATGGTAGCACGAGGGGTTGCCAATGTTGGAGCATTCAATAGTACTTGGTCTTTCCCTGAATTGCTTGGTGATAACAGTTTGATACGTCGCAAAGGATTTTTAGAACCAAAGTCTAGGAAAGTTCAATAGTAGCATGTCATTGATACATGGTAGGTAAAGGTTTAGCCATTTAATTGTAGGTCTACAAGTATTATATGTCAACACTATTTAGAAAAAATGAAAGAATATGTTCTTTTGAAATTTTTCATGTTATTTAATGCCTTAGATTTCTTTATGATTTACATTCTTATAATCTAAAGACACAAATAATCCTACATGTTTTAGGGTTTAGGATGCCATGGCACAAATTAGAGTGTTTGAATCTTATATTACAAGCATTATGAATTTGATTTTCTCTTCTGTTTTGTATATAACTGAAGTTAATTATTTTAAAAAATAATAATAATAGAGTTTCTATTCTATTGATTTTTCCAAAATTTATATGAATTTATTGAATACAAATTTATCAGAATTCAAAATTCATAATACAACAAATTTCAATTAACTCACAAATGACCAAATAGGTTACTTTGGATTTTCTGAGAACTTGTGAGTCCTCTATTGGTTTTATGATTTAGAATCTTTACATGAATTTCATATAGTGGATGTCATTCATTAAAATTTATACGTAAAGCTTTGTTTCATGTCATTCCCAAAAAAATTCCAGAAGTCTTAAGTTTAATTTTTTATGTTAAAATTGGGTAGTAAAAAATTTATTTCAAAAGAAATATTGTATGTTTTTTTAATTGCATGAAATGATACTTTCTCCTCAACTTCTAAACCATTTAATTTTTAATTATGGAATAGAAGTTATGATTGTATACATTGATACCTACACCTAACTTTTGAAGCATTCAAATTTTTAATTATGAAATAAAAGTTACGAAGAGTTTCATTTTGCAAAAAAGGAAAGGTCTCTAAACCTTAAGAATACTCAATTTCAAGAGTTGCCAATATGAATTCTCAATTCCACAAAGCTTCAAAAAATATACAACGACTTGGACCAAATGTCAATTCTCCTTGTCTTTCAAGGAAAATTTACTGAAAAATATTTCAAGATGTTTCACCTCCCTAAAATTCAGTTCCAAACCTTAGATGGTCGACTTATAGACTTTGTACCTTAATTGATGAGTTCAGTTCTGTACTAAGGAATGGACCCGTAGCAGGAGTTGGGCTAAGCGAGACGGAGTTGCTGGGTTGGAGGGAGTTGCTGCGCAAGAGGGAGTGGAGGGAGTGCAGCGGGATAGGAGTGCAAGCCGGACAGTTGGTCCTGGCAGCCTGGCCAGGGCCCATTGCCTGCTACAGAGGCCCTTCTATTTGCTCAAGGGGGTGTGTTTAACGTCATGCAAACCCTAAACAATAACTGGTCAATCGTAATCAGAATTGAACCTGCAAATGCCGGACGTTAAACACCCCCCCTCGAGCAAAAAGGGGGGTCTGTTAGGCACAGTGGGCCCCTGCTTCTCCTCTGTTCCCTCTGTCTGTTCCCTTCGTTTTTTGCCTTCGCTTCTTCTTTTTCTCCTCCCTCTCTTGCTCCCTTGCTTCCTTCCTTGACTCCTATCATTTGGCCACAGGTTTCTTTAGCTTCAACCTCATGTTTTTGCCTTTATCCCCTAATTGTCCAAGGCATTGAATTTTCACGTTTCAAATATTGTGATGTTGAATAAAGCCTCAAGAATCAATTTTCTTTTCCTATGTGATCTCTAACGTGTCTAGTTTGAATTGTACAGTTACAATTCAAAAAAAAAATGATTGAACTTATTAAAATGTTGGCTTTTGTTCAATTTCAAGCAAATCTCGAGAAGCTAAAAACAAGCCTTAATAAGCATTTAGGATTAAATGTTTTCTTTTGCATCAAATGTTTTATTTAAAATTTCATTTCAAATACTTCTTAAGCACCATTCATTCCAAAAGCATGGTTATAGTCTTCATCAATATTTTTTTAAAACAAATTCAACCATAGGATTCTTTTGTTAACTTGTTCAAGTACATTGTTCTAAGATTATAAATGACTTTTACTACCAATTGCAAGTTCAATTTACTAAAAGTTAACTTTAAATGTAGACTTCATTAGCACTTCTAAAAGGTGAAGGCTTTTGTATTTCAACATTTTTAGAAAAGAAATATGTATGTGTTATAACTTGTCCATGTAGTCAATATGTTGAAAACGCCTATGTTCAAAAAACCTTCCAAATTTCTTTTCACATATGAAATCTAAAAAGTTGGTCACCCCCAAAATATATGAGGTTATAAGGCCCAACATGCACAACCCCAATCAATTTATGGCTTTCCAAAATCTATTCTACAATTTTTTAAAATGAATTTCTTATGTAATTTTTTTTCCACAATCTAGTGTATTTGAGGCTCATTTCCAAGAACCCTCAATACTACGTGAAGTCAAGATTGAAATGGATAGCCTTGTGCAAAATCTTGAATAGAAAAATCATAATCATCTATTTTAAAAATTGGATTTTTAATGCTAAAATGAAACTTCAAATATAGTTTTGCAAAAAAATGAACTACTACTCTACTAGAAATAGAAAGTTGGTTAGGTTTTATTTACCTTCACAATATTTGAAACTTGAAAATCTGGTGCCTTGAACGATTAAGGGTTAAAGACAAAGACACAAGGTTGAGGTTGAAAAGATCCGTGGCCAAAGGATAAGAGTGAAGGAAGGGAGCAAGGGAGCAAGAGAGGGAGGGAGAAGAAGAAGAGCCAAGGCAGGACAACGAAGGGAACGGACAGAGGGAACATACTAGGAGGAGCAGGCCCCATTGTGCCTGATAGGCCCCCCCTTTTGCTCGAGGGGGGGTGTTTAACCCTTAAATGCCGGCCCCATGACCATTGATTTCAAGCCTCAGTGCCCATCACTTATTTTTCTTCCATTCTGCAAGTACATATATATGAAAAAATTTATATTTATTTCTCAGAGATGAAACTACATGTCTTCTTTAGAACACAAAAAATTTAGATTTTTTTGAGCAAAATTGTTTTTTTTGATAATTTCTAAAGAAAAAGTGAAGACAAATCATATCAAATAGAAAATGAGTTCAAAAAATCCGAAATTTTCACCATGTGTGTATATTATAGTGATAAACATCATGGTGTAAACTCAATTTCCATATCATCCTATAAATAGAATTCTATAGAAATTGAAAATACATCTGAAGTTCATTGGAGTAGAAATTAATGTACATGACCTTCGTT
The DNA here is from genome assembly GCA_950106755.1 of Climacium dendroides. Taxonomy (NCBI): domain Eukaryota; kingdom Viridiplantae; phylum Streptophyta; class Bryopsida; order Hypnales; family Climaciaceae; genus Climacium; species Climacium dendroides. Next base: position 21,141,380 of record OX467092.1, on the reverse strand, counting down.
TCACTAGTTGAGCTCAAACTCAAAAAACAACATTTTTGTAGACAGATTTCAGATTTAGAACAAAGAACCACAACTTCCCAAAATACACCGAAATAGCATATTTTGTAATCCATTTTTTTTACTTAATCCTCAACTACATGAAAACAAACACTAGTTAGACTAAAAACTTAATTGGATACTCTTTATAACTCAACATGAAAGATCAACAACAAGAAGTGGATGAAAAAAATGCTTCTCATGTCTCTTGAGAACCCTGGACTGTCATCCAAACCCTAGACTGTCATTAAAACCCTAGACTATCATCCAAACCCTAGACTGTCATTAAAACCCTAGACTGTCATCCAAACCCTAGATTGTCACCCAAACCTTGGACTGTCATCCTAAACCCTAATCCTATGCAATTTGCACTGGCGGCATTCCAAAGTTAACGTTCGGCTCTGCAAATTGCATAGGATTCTTCCTTTTCTTTTTCTGAATTCGACAAAACAGTCAATTAATATCGACATTAGGTTCTGGAAATAGGAGCTTCTTTGCGTAAAAAAGGTATCCTAGCGACATCGAGCTAATTATTCTTAAGTAGCTAAAAGTGAAAGATTCTAGGCTGTCACAAATTAATAAATGCACATGTTCATGGGAGCAAAAGTACTGGCGTATTTCTATTTGCAGTTCATGAGAAACGTTTGAAAATCCCGCGCCTTGTTCCCGGGTTAACCTTTGCGTAATGCGTTTAGCGGCAAAAGTGTTCCTCTTCCTTTCCCTCATGCGAACTTTGTCGTAGCACAGAGTAAGTAAATTCCCTGTTATACCCTCAAAAATCACCCTAGAGCATAACAAAATGACCCTAAAGATCGAACCCACGAGATCCTGTGAAGTAGCTAACTCTATTAAGGAGATAAACCCAATAAAACCCCTTACTTTCTAATTTCCGGTTGTACCTCGGAAAACCGGAATGTCCAAAACCCAACCGGAAAACTAAAACCGGACTGTGTCCTATTTCCGATTTTACTAGTTCCCCGGTCTCTGGTCAACTTCTCAATTCTGGACCAGTCTACTTCCGGTCCTAGGTGTCTACGGAGTGAATCTGTTCCGGTCCGTCCTTCCTAACCCCGGTTTAGTTTTGCCTCTGTTTTACCATCAGAGGGTTCGCCACTTGATTTTGAAAGTGGTAGGCCCACCACTCCTTCCGTGACTTATAGTGGCTGAAGACCCACTTCCTATCTTCCTATCCTCCTACTCTAATCTGGATCCGGTTTGGTCCTTCACAGCGATTCGGATGGCGATCCGAATCACAGGTCACACAAAGACCCCCCGTACGATCCTCTTATACTACAACGGCTTTGATGTTGATCTGTTCCGTACAAATTTCGGTGGCTACAAGTGCACCCGTCCGTTCCATCAGCTACAGAAGTTCTTTCGTTTTACCCACAATGAGGGCAAGACCTCACAAGAGTTAGGACACTCGACCGGATTTTCCACCCAGGAGTTTTAGCGCAGCTAAGGAATCCCTCCCTATCTGCCTAGCCTAATCAACGGCTTTCTTACCCGAAATACTAAACTTCTACAGATGTTGAGGCACTGGAATCTACTTCTAGCTCTTCATGACCTACTCAGATGTACTTAGAACCGGAAATATTCATCAAAGGGAGAACTCTACCCACACATCCGTGCATACCACCTTACTTCAACTTTGTACATTCTTGCCAACACTTGGGAGGAATACACAAAACAAAGTCAATAGAAAATACACAAGGAAATGCCAAAAGAACTCCCTCAGTCTCCAGCTTAGAGACTGTTTTATATACAAAAAGCAAAAAGCAAAAAGTGAATACATGATTTTCGCCTCTGAAGGCGCTGACAATCCGCTCCTACCTTATCCTAACCGGATTCTATTCCGGTTCCTAGTTATAAGTCCTATTTTTACAATCCTTACTGTTTCGTTTCATACACTCGGGATCCAATGGTTGGGCTTTCATCAGGTCTCTCCAACTGCTCGAAGACCTCAGTTAGATTCCGGTTCCGTTCCCCATCTGTAGGTAGAACCGAATGTTCTTCCTCAGCTTCTGGGGAGTCCAAATCTATCGGCTAATGTTCGGTCGAGGGCGTATCCTTCTTTGCCCTGCTTGACTGGGGCGTCTTGTCCTTTCCCGGCTCCTAAGCGGCGTCTTCCGGAAACAAGTCCGGAAGTGAAATCTCAGAAAGCCGGATCGGAATCTCCATCAATTTCTGGCTGCTCTCCACGATCCGGTCCGCCGACTCCCGTGCTTTGGATAGGAGCTTCTCTATCTGCTCCTCAAAATCAGTGAGGATGTGCACCACCCTAGTTCCAGATATCTTCTTGTCCTTGTGCACCTCCTCTTCGAACAGGCGCGCCTTGGTGACTGCTGCTCCGGGTCCTCCAAGCACGTCCTTCACTTCCGCGGCCAACTTCTTCATTTCCTCTGCCATCTCCTTTGTCGCGTTGGCGTTCTCAAGTAACGCGAATAGTTCGGCCTTGAGGGTGTCCACCTCATCGTGATGCCGCTTGCTGTCTTCCTTCAACTTTCGGAGCTCTTCCGGATTGATCACACTCTCAGCCACCTTCTGTGGCAACTGGCTGTCCAGTTTCGCTCCGATTAATTCCACGATCTCCCCGAGCGTCCACTTCTTAACTTCCCAATCCGCCCAGATTCCACAGAGGATCCCAACCAATTCGTCGAACGGATCTACGGTTCCGGATCCAAATGCCACATCCGGTCCGGTTGGAGTCTCACTTCTGTGCGGCCGCGGATGTCTCGAGGGTGTTCCTCGATTTCCAGCTGGTGTGGTCTTCTACCTCTTGGCGGGAACATACGGTTCCTCCTCTTCCTCTTCCTCTTCTTCTTCTTCTTCTTCTTCTTCTTCCTCGGTTTCGTTTCCAGAATCCGCTTCTTGATCGGACTCGGATTCTCCGTACTTCATGGTCCGCTTTTGGGCCTTCCATACCTTCAACTCCACTTCCGTCAACAACTCCTGTTGCTGATAGAGGTGGTAAACGTAAGGGCACAGTGGGGTAGCTCTACTTTTCCCCACTCGTGTAGTAAGCTGGGATACCAGATCAAAGAAGATCCGGCCCCAGTCTACTTTCCGGGTTCCACTCAGTGCTCCGAAAATCGTATTGGCCAAGGTGATAGTCACCCTGGTGGGCTTTTCCGGATGCAAAACCAGAACCAGGAACTGGAGCAAGCGTCGCTCCCGGTCATCGAGGTAGTCTTCGACCGCGTAGCCATCCTTCGGGTTTACTACGCTTTCGAACTTTCCCTGGACGAAATCGTCCTTCCGGTTGGCCAGTCCGAGTCCTCCTGGCCGGAACCCGTATACGTTCCGCCACAAAGCCTCGGTCCATTGGACCGGATTCCCTCTCAGGGTGTTATCGAACTGATTCGATACGCCACTCAGGATTTCTCTAACCATCCTCTCATCTTTGAAACCCCAAGGTTTCAAAGATAATCCTTGACAACCCATCGATGTTAAGTCCTCCCTGAGCTCTCTCTTTTCCGGATCCTTGGTCGGCATGACCGGAACCACTTTTCTCAGCCTTACTTCACTCGGGGGCGGGGTGCTAGAGCCTGGTCTCTTCCGGTTCAGCCGCGGCATGAGGGTAGCTCTACCCGGTTTTCACTCTACAGTCCTAACAAGGGGGCGTTGACACTCAGATGTTCCGCCCCGCCTGTAAACTATCCTACTGGCATGCTCACATTCCTAGCTTCTCACGTATCCGCTCTTACTCAAGGTCTCACCCACTCATGTCCGGAGGAGATCTCTCCGTCTCACACCCCTCTCTCACTTCCGGACCCTCTTGTACTTCCTCTTCCTTGCCGTGGTCAACGATAGAAACGTCAGGCGCTAAATCAGGTCATGACAACACGTGGAAATCCAGAGACCTGAAAATGGGCAGGGCCAGGCTTTATATAGTCCTGATGTCCTGGACTGCCTTTATGACCGGTTGGATATCCGGTCCGGTTCTTGACATCCGGTTATCTCCAATCCGGTCAGCAAGATTCCGGTCGGACATACATATCCGGTTGTGCATCTAATCCGTTCCGCTTCTACTTAAAACCGGATTAGTTCCATAAGGTCCTTTTGTGACTATTTTTGGATTTTATTTTTCTCTCTAGATGAATCCGGATACCTATTTCTAATTTCCGGTTCACTCAAAAAGGTAAACAAATAAAAATCAAAAACATGAGTTGCCACACCGACCTTCGCATTTAACTCGATATGAGATAAAGTACTTGAACGATTAGATACAATAAGACATTGCAGAATTTCAGGGATGACTGAATATCAAAGTTCATATGGATCCATATAACCATAGATATTAATTCATTTCTGAAACAGGACACCATGCCCTCAAAGTAAAACAAAGTCAACTTGACTCGAGTTAAAAAGAAAATAACGGTTCTATTAGTATATTCCAAAACTACAGTTACTTTTGTCTTCTAGTAGGTACAAGTGAGATTAAATAATTTCCTCCTATATGATTTAACTCGGGTCGAGTTGAAATTCCTCTTGTCACACAATTCTTGTTGAATGATGTACAAATAGTTTAATCCGGGTCGAGTTGAAATTCCTCCTGTGACACGATTCTCGTCAAATGATGTACTCATACTTTAACTCGGGTCGAGTGGAAGTTCTTTCCCGCAATTCACGGAGGTGTCTCATATTACGTTATATAGTGATCATCCTAAAAATGCGGCGCGTATTCGGGGATTTCATTTCCACAAACCACACCATTAACCATGGAATGTGACGCAGAGCCTTGCCGAGTTAATTGCAATAAGTCCCATATCCGAAATGAAAACACTGAAAGACCTCAAAATCTACAGAAAATTTCACGCAGCAAACAAAACGTTTCCAATCACCCTATGAAATCCGCGTACTCTCCACTGTCCCACAACTGGATTACGTGAAATTCAGAAGACACAAAATTCAAATGATGTGCACTGCAGATACGCGGAGCACATTGTCAGAGAGGCCGCATGAGAGATAGAATAACAATGCTTCATGGAAAAAACAAGACGATTGTTGGAGGAAAATGAAGAGAGATTGATGGACATGTATTGCGTACCCAAACCCGGAATCCAATCAAATGAATTGTCGCCAGCGACCCTTACGAAAATCAAAGATGCCTACTTACTGTCCTAGTAAAATGACCTTTGTTAGATTGGAAGGAGATGTAGGATTCTCAGTGCAGGCGGCGAAAATGACAATGGAAAGTTCTGCCTGAGGGAGGATTCTGACTGTGGACGGCGGAAATGAGAATGGGAAGTTTGTGGCAACTCATGTTTTTGATTTTTATTTGTTTACCTTTTTGAGTGAACCGGAAATTAGAAATAGGTATCCGGATTCATCTAGAGAGAAAAATAAAATCCAAAAATAGTCACAAAAGGACCTTATGGAACTAATCCGGTTTTAAGTAGAAGCGGAACGGATTAGATGCACAACCGGATATGTATGTCCGACCGGAATCTTGCTGACCGGATTGGAGATAACCGGATGTCAAGAACCGGACCGGATATCCAACCGGTCATAAAGGCAGTCCAGGACATCAGGACTATATAAAGCCTGGCCCTGCCCATTTTCAGGTCTCTGGATTTCCACGTGTTGTCATGACCTGATTTAGCGCCTGACGTTTCTATCGTTGACCACGGCAAGGAAGAGGAAGTACAAGAGGGTCCGGAAGTGAGAGAGGGGTGTGAGACGGAGAGATCTCCTCCGGACATGAGTGGGTGAGACCTTGAGTAAGAGCGGATACGTGAGAAGCTAGGAATGTGAGCATGCCAGTAGGATAGTTTACAGGCGGGGCGGAACATCTGAGTGTCAACGCCCCCTTGTTAGGACTGTAGAGTGAAAACCGGGTAGAGCTACCCTCATGCCGCGGCTGAACCGGAAGAGACCAGGCTCTAGCACCCCGCCCCCGAGTGAAGTAAGGCTGAGAAAAGTGGTTCCGGTCATGCCGACCAAGGATCCGGAAAAGAGAGAGCTCAGGGAGGACTTAACATCGATGGGTTGTCAAGGATTATCTTTGAAACCTTGGGGTTTCAAAGATGAGAGGATGGTTAGAGAAATCCTGAGTGGCGTATCGAATCAGTTCGATAACACCCTGAGAGGGAATCCGGTCCAATGGACCGAGGCTTTGTGGCGGAACGTATACGGGTTCCGGCCAGGAGGACTCGGACTGGCCAACCGGAAGGACGATTTCGTCCAGGGAAAGTTCGAAAGCGTAGTAAACCCGAAGGATGGCTACGCGGTCGAAGACTACCTCGATGACCGGGAGCGACGCTTGCTCCAGTTCCTGGTTCTGGTTTTGCATCCGGAAAAGCCCACCAGGGTGACTATCACCTTGGCCAATACGATTTTCGGAGCACTGAGTGGAACCCGGAAAGTAGACTGGGGCCGGATCTTCTTTGATCTGGTATCCCAGCTTACTACACGAGTGGGGAAAAGTAGAGCTACCCCACTGTGCCCTTACGTTTACCACCTCTATTAGCAACAGGAGTTGTTGACGGAAGTGGAGTTGAAGGTATGGAAGGCCCAAAAGCGAACCATGAAGTACGGAGAATCCGAGTCCGATCAAGAAGCGGATTCTGGAAACGAAACCGAGGAAGAAGAAGAAGAAGAAGAAGAAGAAGAGGAAGAGGAGGAACCGTATGTTCCCGCCAAGAGGTAGAAGACCACACCAGTTGGAAATCGAGGAACACCCTCGAGACATCCGCGGCTGCACAGAAGTGAGACTCCAACCGGACCGGATGTGGCATCTGGATCCGGAACCGTAGATCCGTTCGACGAATTGGTTGGGATCCTCTGTGGAATCTGGGCGGATTGGGAAGTTAAGAAGTGGACGCTCGGGGAGATCGCGGAATTAATCGGAGCGGAACCGGACAGCCAGTTGCTACAGAAGGTGGCTGAGAGTGTGATCAATCCGGAAGAGCTCCGGAAGTTGAAGGAGGACAGCAAGCGGCATCACGATGAGGTGGACACCCTCAAGGCCGAACTATTCGCGTTACTTGAGAACGCCAACGCGACAAAGGAGATGGCAGAGGAAATGAAGAAGTTGGTCGCGGAAGTGAAGGACGTGCTTGGAGGACCCGGAGCAGCAGTCACCAAGGCGCGCCTGTTCGAAGAGGAGGTGCACAAGGACAAGAAGATATCCGGAACTAGGGTGGTGCACATCCTCACTGATTTTGAGGAGCAGATAGAGAAGCTCCTATCCAAAGCACGGGAGTCGGCGGACCGGATCGTGGAGAGCAGCCAGAAATTGACGGAGATTCCGATCCGGCTCTCTGAGATTTCACTTCCGGACTTGTTTCCGGAAGACGCCGCTCAGGAGCCGGGAAAGGACAAGACGCCCCAGTCAAGCAGGGCAAAGAAGGATACGCCCTCGACCGGACATCAGCCGATAGATTTGGACTCCCCGGAAGCTGAGGAAGAACATCCGGTTCTACCTACGGATGGGGAACGGAACCGGAATCTAACTGAGGTCTTCGAGCAGTTGGAGAGACCTGATGAAAGCCCAACCATTGGATCCCAAGTGTATGAAACGGAACAGTAAGGATTGTAAAAATAGGACTTATAACTAGGAACCGGAATAGAATCCGGTTAGGATAAGGTAGGAGTGGATTGTCAGCGCCTTCAGAGGCGAAAATCATGTATTCACTTTTTGCTTTTTGCTTTTTGCTTTTTGTATATAAAACAGTCTCTAAGCTGGAGACTGAGGGAGTTCTTTTGGCATTTCCTTGTGTACTTTTCATTGACTTTGTTTTGTGTATTCCTCCCGAGTGTTGGCAGGAATGTACAGAGTTGAAGTAAGGTGGTATGCACGGATGTGTGGGTAGAGTTCTCCCTTTGATAGCTGTTTCCGATTCTAAGTACATTTGAGTAGGTTATGAAAGAGCTAGGAGTGGATTCCAGTGCCTCAGCATCTGCAGAAGTTTAGTATTCCGGGTAAGAAAGCCGTTGATTAGGCTAGGCGGATAGGGAGGGATTCCTTAGCTGCGCTAGAACTCCTGGGTGGAAAATCCGGTTGAGTGTCCTGACTCCTGTGAGGTCTTGCCCCCGTCGTGGGTAAAACGGAAGAACTTCTGTAGTTGATGGAATGGACGGATGCACTTGTAGCCACCGAAATTAGTACGGAACGGATCAGCGTCAAAGTCGTTGTAGTATAAGAGGATTGTACGGGGGGGTCTTTGTGTGACCTGTGATCCGGATTGCCATCCGAATCGCTGTGAAGGACCAAACCGGATCCGGATTAGAGTAGGAGGATAGGAAGATAGGAAGTGGGTCTTCAGCCACTATAAGTCACGGAAGGAGTGGTGGGCCTACCACTTTCAAAATCAAGTGGCGAACCCTCTGATGGTAAAACAGAGGCAAAACTAAACCGGGGTTAGGAAGGACGGACCGGAACGGATTCGCTCCGTAGACACTTAGGACTGGAAGTAGACTGGTCCAGAATTGAGAAGTTGACCAGAGACCGGGGAACTAGTAAAATCGGAAATAGGACACAGTCCGGTCTTAGTTTTCCGGTTGGGTTTTGGACATTCCGGTTTTCCGAGGTACAACCGGAAATTAGAAAGTAAGAGGTTTTATTGGGTTTATCTCCTTAATAGAGTTAGCTACTTCACAGGATCTCGTGGGTTCGATCTTTAGGGTCATTTTGTTATGCTCTAGGGTGATTTTTGAGGGTATAACAGGGAATTTACTTACTTTGTGCTACGACAGTCGGGATGAAGTATATTATAGATAAACTTCTCCTGCTGGATGATATCATGTGATCTCAATCCTAGTTCATTTAACTCGAATCGAGTTAAAGATTTCAAGATGCATGTTCACTCTCATCAAACTTACTTCTTGATTAACTGACCTGAAATAATCGATTACTGATTTCGTCCGTAGGATATTTGAATGTTTTATATATCTCGCCCTCGTATGATCAACATCGATGCCCTCTATGTTAACTCGATTCGAGTTAAACCTTAGTATCTTACAAGGTCTTTACTTATAGTTAACTCGAGTCGACTTAAGTATATTCATCCGCACGCTGTTATCAAATGATTTAATATTAGTATCCATGTCTAATAAATTGTTAATTTCACGCAGAGTTGATATGGTTGCTCGCGATCATCTTTTGCAAGAGTACTCTTCTGATGAAGGAGAGATTGAGATTGATCCAATACAAGACATCGTCATTCCAGATTGTGACGGTATCCCTCAAAGACTATGGATCACGAAAATTGTTGTCCTCCACAACTCTGATGGGGAAGTGGTTGCTGAGGGAATTTGTCATAGCGTGAATTCCGAACATGTTGTAGGTAGCAATGGTCCCCTCAGTGACTCGCTTATCGCTGTTCAAATATCCAAATCGCTATAGCCTACTGAAGTTCTTGAAGACTGGAAGTACTCACTTCGTGCTTGGCCCATTGACCAGGTGTTTTTAAATGGGGCCAGCCTTAATGACCACAAGATTCGAGACCAATATAATCGTCTACAAGCAAGACTGTCACAGGGGTCCTCCTCAAGTGCAAGACCATACACCAGCTCCGTCAGGATTCCTCCGCCTCAGGCTCCTAGTAGAGCATACACTCTACTTAGCCAAGAGTCTATCAATTTAGTATCGAGCAAGACGAGCTGCCTCGAAAACTGTGTCCAACCTTTTCCAAGAGAAAAGATTCGGGCTTTCCGTAAACGTATGTACCACAAGACATCCTTTGAATTCCGATACCATATGAAGTTGGACGTTCATCGACAAGTTCACCGTAATGCTCAGGGGAAGAGGGTGGTCACTCTCGAAGGGATTGATGTTTGTATGGCAGCATGGCAGCATATTGCAGGTGTCTCCGAATCCACCTTCCACTGTTTCCAAGGATATGCTGCAAGAGGTGAACAAGCTCAACCACATGGAAATTTGGGAACGCAAAAGGCTCGAAAGCATTCTTTGCAAGGCCTTGCGACATTGAAGTGTGTGCTTGAGAAGTCAGCTGACCACATGCCGCATCGCACGCACACCCTTTCGTCTGGGGAGAAGGTGGTGTCTAAGATTCTATCCGCCACCTTCACTTGGAAAAATACGCTACCCGAGATTAACGCAGCAAATGCTGTGTTTGGATTGAAGGAAGTTTCTCCATCAAATATCTGCAAAATTAGGAAATTGAATTTTCCTGAATACTCAATGAAGAAACCCAGAGATAATTTCGCTCGTTGCTCTGATTGTGATAGATATCATGAACAAAGAAGAATTGCCTCCATTGGATTACGACGGAAGTGGGACCACCTATTGGAAAAACACAATGCTTGTGCTCGAGCTCATCGAGATCTATACTATGCCAATCGATATAGGTCGAGTGCCTACCCTCATGAATGCCTTATGATCATGCATGATAAAATGGATCATGCAAAAACGGCATCTCCTGTGTTTTCGCACAAAAGCAAACAACTTGACGGCCTCACAAAGTTGCCGGTATCAGTGACCGGAATGATTGCACATGGGCATGGTGACGTCCGTTATGCTCATTACGGTCTTGATATCTTCTTACACGACTCTAACTACACGGTGGGGACATTTGCAAAGCTATTGCGAGACCTTGAACTTCCTCCAAAGTATTCCTCCCGGGAGTTATTTGTTGGATCGGGCTCAGCTCCATTATTTGAAGCAGTGTTGAAAGGGTCTGAAATGTGTACGTCGTCACTTCGGCCACCGCCCAAAGTCCCTATTGCAGCCGTTCCCCTTCCTCCAGTTTTAAACGTTCAAATGGACAATGCCACTAGTGACAACAAGAATCGTTATGTCTTTGCGTTTTGGTCCCTTTTAGTAGCGAAGAAGATTTTCCGAGAGATTTACGTGAATTTCATGTTAGTTGGTCATACACATGATGACATTGATGCTTTGTTTGGAAGATGGAGCATGCAATTGAAGAAGGAAACTTTCCCTACCATTCCAGCTCTCATGAAATCCTTCATGGATGTAGATTCTGTGCCTACAATTCCACACTTGATTGAGGAGGTACCTGATTTCAAAGCCTTTATAGAAGGTTCCATTTTGGAAGGGGACGAAGCACTTGTTGGCCATACAAAGGCACAACAATTCAAGTTCTACCTCAACTCGGCAGGTGTTCCAATCATGAAGTATAAGAGGTATTGTACGGATAGTGATTGGCTTCCAGAAGAGGGGGGAATCAAATTGTGGCAAGAAGACTCTGAAGGACGAAGTCTATGGCCTCGTGGTGAGCCCATCCCAGTTGACTACGTTCCCATGTGGGGCGTGGAGGACATCTCAAAAGGAATGTCAGGGTTCATCAAATATTGGGAGGCATTATGCAACGAAGACGAGAGTGGAGAGTACAAGAGATGCTTCGAGCATTTGTTGTTCTATTGGCATGCAGTGAAAGCATGCTTGGTGCAACCCATAGTACCATTCGAGACGTTGAAGGATGGTTTTTAGCCTTCTACACGAGTGGAAGCCATTGTAGAGGACGAACTTGATGACAATGGTGACGTTCGTGAAGAATTTGCTGAGGACGATGTCTTTGTAGGGCAACGCCGTGATCGGCCATTGCCATCTTTCCGAGTGGGACGTGATGTTCAGAAAGACTTTTTTGTTGCCCTTCGACCGGCTGAAGGTGATACAAAGCCCGTTTGGATTGCTAGAGCTTTGTCTGACCTATTCACAAATCCAGAGCATCCAAATTGTATTCTGATTCAATATTTTCGACCCACAGCAAGAGGCCAAAATGTTCAAGACTTTTACACTGGTTGGGACTCTGCGAAGGGATTGCGTTGGAAAGTGGACGAGACCCAAGAAACTATTTGGGAAGATACAAATTCCCTCATCACAGCATGGAGGTCGAAGGTCAAGAAGGACACAATAGAATGTGTCCTTAGAATCCTTGCAACACAAGTTCATGTCATCAACAGGAGTTTGTCTTCGTACAATTCCGATTGAACATGTACTAATGGTAGTGGAGTTAGTTTATTGTATTTGAAGTTCAGTTTAGTAGTTATTACCCTATAGTAATGGTATTGTATAACCATACACAATTTTATATGATTTATTAGTGTGTGTTATAGAGTACATAGTGTGGATTGGATTTCATAGTTCTTTATTAGGATTACTTCTATCACAATACGGATTACTTCTATCACAATACGGATAGGGGGCCGGTTGGTTGTTACAACTTTCCTGCCACCGAAGTTCACTTAGCAACACCAAATCATGTATATCTCATAGCTGCTCACACGAGTACAGTGAAAATCGAACTCGGACCACTTGAATGAGATAAATAGCTTTTTATAACCAACCATCCAACTCATGACTTGGTGTCAAGAAAGGACCATTCATCGCATTTATACGAGAAGACATATTATCAATGTCACTAATAATTTGTCAAATACGCCCCAAACAGATGAAACTGTCATTATAATGGAAATTAGGACTAAGAAAAGGACAAATTCAATTATCCATCACTTAAATTTTTCTAAACGCAAATTCAATTTTCTGGTTAGAAAATGAACAATATTATTTTAGGAGGTCCCCAATCTCCCAAAATAATGAATATGATGTTTTAAGAATTTGAATAACTTAAAATTCTTCTGAATTTTCAGTTCAATGGCTTTGAACTCAAAAGAAGGAATAGACAGATGCACTTATCCCAACGTACCAGACGCAACGATTCAAGAAAGGACCCAACAATGTCTTTGACATTGGCCTCGGTGGAAAGTGTCTAGCTTCTCTAGATGGTGTAGACGAGTTCCACCACTTGAGAAATTTGATCTTGTGAGCTGCAATGGTATTGCAGGTGGCCACCATTTGCAACTTCTCGAAAGTCATCTCGGGGACCTCATTGGAGCTCCAATGCTTTTCAATCTTCAAAGAAAAAAACCCAAGTTAGACACAAATTCAAATCCCAATGTCATGGAATGGTTTAAATTGGCAATGAATGTTAAGAAATCACCTCCTCTAGGAAACCTGGCTTATTAGCTGGATTAGCTACAGCCACCAACTTTGACATTTTGAGGTTGAGTCTGCCCAACTTTTCTTTGGCTCCAGATCTCATTGCTTGCGCCACTCCCTTAGGAGATCTATCTTCCACCGGCGTCATCTCATTGTACCTCCAAACCGCTGCCTCTGTGGATTGAGCAATCTCTTGCTGCACGGAGGATGTGGAAAATTACATATTAGAATAGTTTTTGCAAGAGGCAAAAAATATATAATAAACAAAAAAGATAAGATCCTTGGAAGGATTCTTACCTGGAAAACAAAGGATGTAAAGACTTGCTGTGGCATGGAATACCAAGTCTTCTTTTGTTTGTGTGCCCCACACAAACGGAGCTCTGATGGCCTCAACATCTCCTTAAAATGCTCAATACTGAGGAGGCCATATTTCTGGACCCTATACAGTGTGTGTACTAAGTTGGTCTTTACGTGGGAGTCTTCTGTGGACCTATTGAATGCAGAGAAACTCTGAATTCATGATTTTAACGGGAATTGCTCTAGTTTGAAATCAATGAAAACATGCTCAGAATTCAAACTACATTCCGGAATGAAAATCAGCTCTTACAATTTGAATGAAGGAAAAATAAACATACTTGTTTATGTCATGCATGACATGCATGACAAGTTTGGTTTTGCCCTTTGTTTCCAGTATAATGGAGTCCACCGCATAATGCCACTCCTTGTCGTTGGAGTGCTTCTTGTTGATGTATTTCATCTAGGAGATGAGTCTGTGATTCCCATTACAGACGTAGAACTTCAGGTTTTTCAAAAACCTGAGCTCTGGCACAGACTCCACGTACGCATTGAAGGTGTCATTTTTTTCTTTCCACAAAGGCCCCTAATTTTCTATCTCCTCTTCCGTGAAATGTGAGCTCTCTCTGGACTCGTCCGTAGTAGTGACATAAAAAACTGCCGCACCATCAAGGTAGCCCTTGGTGAACTCGTGCTCAAGGAAATCCAGATCGCACGAGAATGTGGGCCTCACCATAGGCATGGATACCATTCTACAAATTGGAATCTAGAGCCGAAAGAGGTGATCCGGCTTCATCCTCAGTGAAGCAATGGTGTTCACGGAGTCCACCTTGTGCTATTCACAGAGGTCGGCTTCCAGCAAGTCTTTGTCATCCCCCTCCAACTTAACAGCGGCTACATCTTCTTCCATGTTGTCTCCTTCCTCTTCACCATCCCCATCCCTTGTGATTGCCGGTTGAGATGAATCTCCGGTGTTCGGAGTCTGAAGAGTAGTCTCCTCTTGCCAAGGATTTGTGGGAACTTCCTCACTTTGCAAAGTCAGAAGTTATACACTAAACAATATGCACTGACCTCCATCAACAGAGTCAATCTATTGTTTGAAGAACAAATAATACAATTGGGTGCAAAAATCAATTCAATAATAATGGTACATCATGTGCTTTAGGTAAAAAATTCAACTTAATATATTGCATAGGAAAAGAATTTAAGCAACATGTCATCCAAAAATCCCGGATTTAAAGGAATGCTTAGTCAATCTGCACATCCTCCTTTGAGTCAGAGCTCAACAAGGTGACAACGGGATCTCCTAAGTCCCAAGGAGCGCTACAAGCACAATTGCAAGCCTCTATTGTAAGGGGATAGCCACATGTCTCCGACTCCTCAAAGCCCGAGGTATATTAGTAGAGGTGCTCTTCAGAGACATACATTTGACCTGCCGATCTCTAGCTTGTCTTAGGAAAATATCACGTTCGCTACGTCCCGATGCTGGCGAGAACATAGGAGCACGTTTTTGTGCTCATGGATCACTGACCCGACTTACCACAGAATTCTCGAAAGTATCAACAAAGTAGTCCACTGCATCCATGACATCATCAAATCCCACTAGGCCTCTTCCTCCTCTTCTCCAAACTCTGCAATGACCTCCATCTCCGAATCACTGGAAACCACCATCTTTGCCCTTCTTGGTGGTGCATGCTGGGATGGGCCTGCCTCATCAGTGATTGACATTAGAGTTGGTGTTATAGTTGGTGGAGATTCACCCTCATCACCTCTTGCCCTCTGTAAAAAAGGAAGACCAGTAGATTAAGAATTTTAGCAAGTCCTGAATAAATAAAATCTCAACAAGAATCTCAACTCAAGAATTTGAGAAATGAATCGATACCAAATGTAGGAAGTTTGGAGTGAGAGCAAAGATTGGATACCGAACCTGAAACACAAAAATCTAAACAGACAATAGATTGAGATCCCGAACTCCGGAGGCTAAGAATCTACTAGGAACTCACAAATCAATAAATCAATTTCCACTGAAAATTAAAAATTCTTGCATCAAAGCATGGATTAAAATGTAGAAGTCCAAAATCAAAGCACTAGCAGACAATCCTTACTCCTGAAACTAAGCACCGATCTGAGAAGAGTATCAATCAAATGGATTGAGGCTCATGTTCAATCCAGGTTGGGCTCGGTGAAGCTGAAACTAAGTAAAGATCTAAGAAGAGTATCCATTAGTGGACTGAGGCTCATGCTCAATCCATATTAGGCTCGGTGAAGCTGAGGACATGCTCAATCCTTTCTCGACTCATGCTCAATCTTAATCCATGTTGGGCTCATGTACAATGCATATTGGGCTCGATGAAGCTGGGCTGGGCTCCATAGAGTTGAGGTCATGCTCAAATCTAAACCTCGAGGGGCACATCGAAATCAAATTAAAAATTAGGCGGGCTTCATATCGAGAGGGTCCATCTAGATGGCCGCAAGGGACTGTTGGATCCAACAATGGTCCGATGCCCTCTTGCAGTATCCCCTCAAAATCAGCATACTCAAGAGAGAATTGTCCAACTTGTCGATCATAAGCATAAACAAGCTCATGGAACTAGGTTCTGGTTAGCTGACTTACAAGCAAAAACTCTCAACCAAACTCGGAAGGTCTAGGCTCATGAAGGAACTTGGAGGTCTAGCTAGCCGACCACCGACCTCTGTCGGATCCGATAGTGGTGCTTGGCACCTCAGCCTCATTCCCGCCAAATTGAAGGAAGCAGGAGATTTCTTGAGGCTTTCGAGCACCTACCGATCCATACTCTTAAAACTAAGCACCGATCTAAGCAGCCAATTGATCAATGGGCTGAGGCTCATGTTCAATCCATACATGGCTCGGTAAAGCTCAAACATGCTCAATCCATGCTGGGCTCATGCTCAATCCAACCTGGGATCGATGAAGCCAAGTTGGGCTCTATGAACTTCAGATCATGTTCAATCCATACCTCCAGGGGCACATTGAATATAGCTTGCACTATGCGAGGGGGCACATCAAAATGAAATTAAAAAATGGGCGGGCTTCATTTTGAGGGGGTCTACTTGGGTCGCTGCAAAGGACTGTTGAATCCGACAATGGTCCGACGCCACTTCGCAGTACCCCCTTAAATCAGAGTACTCAAGAGAAAATTGTCCCACTTGTGGAACATGGGCGTAATCGAGCTGATGGAGCTAGGTTCTGATCAGTTAAGGTGCAAACAAAAATTATCAAACAACCTAGAAAAATCTAGGCTAATGTTGGACCTTGGGGTTTAGCTGGTCAGCCACCGACTTCTGTCGGATCTGACAGTGGTGCTCGGCACCTCAGCGTCACCCCCGACAAATTGAAGGAAGTAGGAGATTTCTTGAGGCTTTTGAGCACTTGTCGATTCTCACAAGTTTGGATTTAGAAGCCAGAGGATAGTTGGTCACCGTGTGGTGGTGCTCGCATGCACACAAAACCACGAGAATTAAATTTCGGCACACATAAGTCAATCATTCAACGAGGAAATAGAATGAGTATGCTGTACCCCACTAGTCCCTCGAGATCTCTTTGACCGTGGAGGTGGTTGAACTGCAGCCTCCACAACACCATGCCGCGTAGTCCTCGTCATCCTCTACGGCAACCAAAAGCAGTCGAGGCTCAATCAAAGTGCAACCTCAGGAAGACTTCTGGGAAGGGAATGTCAACAGATCCTCCGAAGGCAAAGCAATGAGGCAGATAGGACGGCTTCAGCATCCAGGGAATGTAACAGGTGGACCAGAGGTACCGAACACCGTGTGCGTGATCCATCTCCGCAACTCAGTCCATATTCGGCAATTTCCAGCTGGGCTTAAGCCAAATTCACAAATACACTCCATGCCACGTTGGTGCCCCACTGTGAGTTTCAGGAAAGGATCCGGAAGTTTCAAAGATGCGATACAAAAGATGGGCCAAGAGATGAAGTGCATTTATCCTCTATAGATCATCAGAATTCATCCATTGAAGAGGATAGCAGATTCTCTTGTGGATGATTCTCTCCGGCAAGCTTCAGATGAGGAAGTGATAAAACTAAGTAAAGCATTCGATCCTAAACAGGGCTCTGGATCAGTCGTTGGAACGCAAAATTATAACTTACTTTCCAGTTGACACTGAAATTACCAATCCAACGGACCGCGGCTATTGGATTAGTTATGTGGGTTATGCAATATATAAAGTCTCTCCTCTTGTGCTGCAAATTCTACAGATTTATTTTAAAAATTCAATCCTAGTGTAAAACTTTTCATTGAAACTTTCTTAACTTCTGACCTCACTTACAACTTCTGTACAATTCAAGAGCAACTCTAAAAATTTGGAAAGAGGGCACCATGGACCTATCACCATATTTCAATCCTCTACTCCTGAAGTATGGTACCCAAATAAATGAATTATTGAATAGATTTGCAAGCAAATATTCATAAAGTGCGAGAAAAGAAGTTCTTCATGTGAAAGAAGTAATCAGAATTCAAAAGCATGGCTTTATTCTAACTCCATCACGATGGCAAGCAATATTCATTTCTTGAAATATTAATAATCTCCAAGATATGAAAATGAATTATATATTTATTATAACACATTACTACGTGATTAATAGAATCAAACTTCTGTTTAATGATTATTTCTCTACAAGGATTTAGACATTTCCGAACTAACTGGAAGAATTTCAATAGCCTATACATTTGTAGTCCCTTTAAAGAAAGTACAAGGTTTCATAGGAAGTTTCTAACCATGAGAAAGTAAGGTCATATCATATTCTTTCATATGTAGATTGCATGTAATCCACTGTCCCCACACTCATGTTTGGTAAACTCAAAAGCAGAGAGTGACTTCATGTAGACCTAAACTGCCAAGCACAGAATGTCTGTACTAACACCTGAACTCTAGAGCTATATGTAGACCTCATCTACAGAAGTATAGTGATCAATGCTCTTTCAAACTCTCTATGTATGCTATCATATAAAAATAGCGTTGGAACTTGTTCTCTTCACAAACTGACAATGTTGCATTGATACCATCAACATTGCTAAGACCATGTAATCCTCGGTTGCCCTTTCATGAATGGCAAACTCAAAGGGCAATTGAAATGAATCGAGGTAGTCCAGAAACTTCTTACAGTACAAACGTCCGTTACTCTTCCTCCATGCTACTGACTTCTGTTCTCTATGGTAACCACTTGCTCTACCTCAACTCCATTAATAGGGGAATCCTCTTCTCCAGCAGTGCTCCCCGTCTCGTAACAAAGAACTCTCCGTAGATCAACTGGTGTGGGGTCTGCCTTTTTCGGTGGGACTCTCCCTCCTCTTGTCATCCTGGATCGCTTCAACGCCTTCACTGATGAAAAGAAAATGTGAGCCATGTCTTCTTTCTCTCTTGATGTACTTCAATCTAACTAACGAGAACCACTGCTATCTACATACGAGAGGAAGGAAGAGAATGGGAACACTAGCGCCGTGAACTACATGACGAAAGGAAGAGAGAAAACTAGACAATGATGGCAATGCCACAAAGGTGTCCTCTTAAGTTTGGCATTGCAAGTGATTAATGAGCCGCCAATCATAATGTACAATTGATGAAACCCAGTTGAATAAACTCTGCATTGGCACGTGCCAGGTTCAAGGCTGTGTTGTCAAAAGAAAACATGTACATCATACACCTACAATGGGGGCTCTGTTAGTGTTTAGGAATCTAATTACAATTTGCTACAATCATTAAGAATTTTAATGACGTCCAAATTCTCATGCACAAGTTCCGAGAGACACAAATTCCAAAGACTCTTCATGGAGCCGCCTTTTGAAATGACGAAAGCGTGGTACAAGTAGGGAATCCCAAAGTCATAATTCATTCATCCGTTCTTGAACTCAACGTACTTGACAGTTACAATAGAGGAATTGTCAAATCCAAGAGAAAACTGCAAATGTAGTAACATAGTTGGAAATATTCCCAATCTAGCATGAAAGTTTAAAAAATTAGGTGCCATAGTTTCCTAAACTATTGATAGTAGGTTTGAATATTATTGCATGATAGGATGTTTGTTTCAAAACATGGGCAATATGAACAACCTTGAAAAAATTGAAACTTCCATGAATGAAGAAATTGAGCGTAGTTTTTTATTTCCATATACATGGAATGATTATGAATATTTTTTTTAATCACGAACATAAATACTTTTTGAGATTTGATTTGGTGGCAATTCTGGAATGTCTATTTTCAAATATACTTTGCTACTATTCTGTAGTGTCAAATTCTTTGTTTTTGGATAATAATAGAACATAACATTTAGGTTACTCATTACTCCATATATGATGAAAATTTGCAAGGTTGGAGTCCAGGGTTGCTAGCGTGCGAGCGTGTGAGCGTGAGCATGTGAGCGTGTGAGCAGGAACAAATAAACATGAATTACCTATGACCATGGATTCATAAAATGATTGAATCACCTATGACCGTGGTTCTTTAATCTTTAGAGGGTCGTGGTTGTATATTTTTTGGTATTTATTGTAACCCTAATAATGGTGTAGGTTTAGGTTTAGGGATATATAAAGATTTGTTTGCTATCTATGTAGTGATGGTAATCAGTCTTCTGCAAGCTTTATTTCTGGTTAAACCACAATTTAGGTCATTGAAGCTTTGGTGTACTTGTATTGTATTTCACACTGTCTTTTTCAACAAAAATCATTTCTGTGCAATTGTTTTTTTGTTGAGGGTTTTATATTTTTTAATGGAAGTGTTGGAATAGTTGCCATTTATTTTAAATCTATATTTTTCTTTGAAAGTTTTGGTATAGTTTCTATTTTGGTAGACACCCTAGTATATAAGCTGTAGGGAGTCTGGATAGTTGTAATGTTCTTCGACATCTTTTTTTGGAAGCCCACATTTATAGTTTCAATTTTAATATGACATCCTATTCTTGATCATTCAAAATCTACAGTACTTGTGTTTTTTTGACACCTTATATTTTGGAGAATAAGTCGTGTGCAATTGCAATTTTTTTTAAATACACTACAAAAACTTTCGATTACTTGTAATGTTATTGGACACCCTATATGGCTACAAAATGTTTAAATTAAGCACATTCATGTAGTTGGAATGTTTTTTTAAACCCAATATTCCGTAGTTTTGAAATCTTTTCAAACCAGGGTCATTGTGAATGTTTATTTCTCTTATAGGCTGTGTCTCTTTCATTGAGACACTTGAAATGATGAACTACTATGTATTCCCTTGTATTGTCATTCAAAAGTGTCAAATGTAAGACACTAAGGTTAGAATTCATTTGAATGCACGACTGCATATTGTAGAGCAAAAACGGTGATATACACACATATAACCATAAAACACACAAATCCAATCATAATCAAAATCAACACATATTGTTTAAACTCATAAGATACGTCAATCTTATGAGTCTAAGTGGCAGTCGATTCTACTGCAGAATCCCTGTCACTAGAAGAATCTGAAGTTTCTTCACCCTCTGAGGTCGATCCATCTATAAACTGCAAGACATTTAGTGCGTACAAAGGCTTTCGGCGTTTGGGTTCTGCAGTCCCAAACTCTGCAAATGCTGATGCTAACTGCGATGCATAAACTGGTAAGTCAAATGACTTCTCAGGACTACGGAGAAGCCTTCGCCTTCTCTTAACTGCATCATCTGCCATCAATCTCGGACTGCTGCACATGCAAATGATTCACAATTAGATCATGACATCTTACATGTACTTAAGAAACATTAGAATTTGAGGACTAAAGAAAACTTACTTACTAGGTCTATCACGACGAGGGAACTTCCGAGGTACAATTGTCATTGAATCTGGATCTTGTGACACTTGAACGTCAGCAGCTTTGCTCATTCCCATTGGGGCAACAGGACTTATAGGAGTAATAGTCCTCTTCATAGGTTCAAGGAGATATTTGAAAATGTTCTCGTCTTTCTCCAACGCTAGAATATGGCGCCCTGTTCCGCGACAGGCCTTGATGGAGGCACCTGTGAAAACCAAAAGAAATTTCATTCAATAAGTGTTTAGGGTTGGTGTTGCATTTGAAGACTATATACAAACTTCATTTGAATTTCATACTTACCTGTTGACGCTATGCAATCAAGAACAATGTCTCCCTCGTCAGTGGTACCGTCAATGAGAAATGCCAATAGTCGAGCATCCTTTTCTCGAGCCCCACGCCACGGTTTTCCATCGATTTTATTCACCGATAGGGAATCTATTGTCGTATAGTTCATAAGCACGTCATCTTGTTTAAGGTCCACTTTGGCTTGCTCCATTGCCTTTGATCGCTTGAAGCAGAACTTTGATTTCCCTCTAGGACCAAGGTCTTTCACGAGAATGGTGATACCAAACTTCAAGGTCTACTAGTACAAAAACACAACTCACATTAAAAAAATGAATTAAAACTCAACCACGATAATGTTCCAAAAACTGTAAGGGATTTGGAAAATATTACCGTGCTCTTTTTGTCCACGGCCGATATTAGATGCACTCGATTCGTACATAGCCACTCCTTCTTCACAACTATTTTTCGAAATTCTGTACATAATCCCGCAATGGTGCTCTTTGCATCCACACTCCACGAATGGAAAACCACAATTGCACCATGGTCTTGCAAATGCTTCTCTGCAAATGCAAATGCTTGGAATATCATATTGTAATGGGGGTCTGAGTTCCACGCCGGTATAATATCTGTTGTCAATGAACACCCCGGCACCGGCAAATTCTCTTAGCAGTCAAAGACCATCAAGTCAAATCCGGGAAATTTGTTTACCTTCCCATCGTATTCCCTATCTTTCTCTACCACCACCTACAATAGGAAATTTGGTACCAATTAGTAGTTTCTAAGATGGAATTCTCATTCTGGACTTCTAAATGATCTTGTAAAGAACAAAAACAAGAAATCCTTACCTTTTCTAGGAAATCAATAACCTCAGTGTAGCAATTCGGCCCAGGTTTTAGTTCATTTTCCATGATGTCTTCGATGGAGACATTCAGGATTAACTCCTCCGACGATACCTCTTCGTCGTCTGAAATGTGAACCAGCTGAGTCCCCTGGGTGACCATATCTTCATTGAAGTCTGGTAGGACTGCCTTCCTCTTCATTCCGCTTTGACTTCTTCCTACCATCTCAGAGCTCTGGTCCACCGTTGATGATGTAGGAATAACGGGTCCACCTTCATCTTTCTTCATCCCTTTCGCCTTAGCCTTTTCTTCCTTCTCTTTTTCCTTCTCCTTTTCCTTCTCTGCCAACTTCGCCAAACGCTCTAACTCCTTCTTCTGTTTGTTCTCCAATGCAACTTTAAGCTTTGCTGCCTTCTTCCTGTCACTAGACTCCCTCTTCGAAATGGCCCTCCATTTCTGGACATCGGTCATCCCTACGAACTCATCCACTTCCAAATCAATGGCACCAATACCCTCCAATGAGTTCCGGAGCTGTGATTCTGATGGATGTGTGTATGAAATTGGGCAGTCAAGGTACCATCCACCACCACCAAGATGGGCCGTTGTATACGTCCTCAGTTGCATGGAAGTGTACATGCAACTCGGGGAAGTACGGTCTAAGAAATTCGATAGGAATGTAGGGAAGTCTTTCTTCTCAATTGCACCTTTGCCCAGCAACTCAAACTTGAAGTATCTGTAGTTCCATTGTACAATGCAAAAAAGAAAAATCAAAACACATCACAGTATTGTTTAAACAGATTGCAAGATTTCATTTATACTAAGAAATGCTTCAAATACACTTCATTAATTTATTTGCAATTTAAAAAAAAAAAAAATTCATCAACAAACAAGACCAAAGGGAGCAAGAACTCTGTCCACAAACTTTGAATCATGTCATACAACTTTTCAACTCACACTATAAACCTCTTCAATTGTGCCCATAGTCCCCAACTCCTTATAAGTATTCTTGCACATCTACATTTCTGACATACAATGACATATTCTTCACTTCATTGTATGAAGTACAAAATAAATACAATGAACACTTAAGATTACTTAACACTTACCGAAAAAGAACTCTTCGCACCGCTTGCTTGGACCCTTCATAGGCCTCAAAGTTGTCATTCTTCTTGAAATAATTTGCTCCTCTCAAGTGTAGTAAGAACCCTTGATTCCAAATCTTCTTTCTCCAACCTTCTAGGTAGTCCACCAAGGTATCTGGTTGCTCTGGTACGTCCATGTTCACAGCGATATTGTCACCCTTCACAATACTGTCGAATTCCTTCACGGCTGCATCTTCAATCTAAGAGACAAAGGTCTTGTAAGCTTTGTCCAAAATATACAATGCAATGCAATTACTCCATGCACCTACACTTCAATTTTGTAGTAAGTAAAAAGTTCAAAGATTACAATACATGTATAAAACTGTATACACTTCTTTCAACGTTCCAATATTGAGCATGTTCTTAAAAAATAGGAAAACTGTTTTATCCTACCGTATGTATAAGCAGGGCAAAATGTTATTATTTTTTTCCTAAAGTCCTAGTCACTAATGCATGCACTTATAAAGGAAACAAGCTCTCACCCCAGCATACCAAACACATCTGTTTAAAAATGGTGCAAGTAATATCTCAGACACTGGCCTCGGCGGAAAACGCCTAGCATCACGTGATGGCCTAGATGAATTCCACCACTTCAAGAACTTTATTTTATGTGCTGGTGTAGTGTTGCAAGTTGCAACCATTTGTAGCTTCTCCAGAGTCATCTCTGGAATCTCATTAGCACTCCAATGCCTTTCCACCTACAATTTGCAAATTTTTTGTTAGCCTCAAATGTCATTTTCAACAATAGGAGTCAAATTGTAGTTGCATATGCATAAGACACAAACCTCTTGTAGGAACTCTGGCTTGAGAGCTGGATTGGCCACTGTAACAAGTTTCATCATCTTTATATTCAATTTCCCTATCTTCTCCCGTGCTCCAGCTCTCATTGCATGTGCCACCCCTTCTGGCATGTTCTCTTCCTTAGGAGTGACTTCATGGTACTTCCGTACTGCTCCATCTGCAGCTTGAGCTATCTCTTGCTGCAAAAATTACATGATAAATTAAATTACAAACAGCTTGAAAGCTCAAATCCAACCACATGACAACAAAACATGCATCCAGTAATTCATAATTGTTGAAGACATCTCTTACCCGGAAAAGAAAACAAGTGAAGACCTGTACAGGCATAGTATACCAAGTCCTCTTCATCTTCACTGCATCACATAGTTTGAGTTCAGATGGCCTCAACATTTCCTTGAACTTGTCAATGGGAAGAAGTCCATACTTTTGGACTCTGTATAATGTGTGGACAAGATTAGTCTTCACATGTGAATCCTCCGTCGACTTAAAGACTTGAAATACAATCATAAAAAAAAATATGCAAATAAAGATAATAGACAATGCCATATTAAAAAGGAAAAAAAGACTTACTTGTTTATGTCATGCATTACAAGCATGACCAACTCCGTCTTCCCCTTTGTGTTTAGGACAATGGAATCCACAGCACAGTGCCAATCTGCGTCACCAAAGTGACGCCTCTTGATGTGGGTCATCCAAGAAATTAGCCGATGGTTTCCATCGCAAACGTAGAACTTCAAGTTTTTCATAAACCTGAGCTCGGGCACTGACTCTAAGTGTGAGGTAAAAATGGCATTTTTCTCTTTCCAAATAGGACCCCAAGCCTCCATCTCCTCTTCCATGAACTCCAAACTCTCCCCTCCCTCATTTGTTGTTGTCACATAAAACACTGCGGCTCCATCTCTATAGCCATTCACAAATTCATGCTCTAGTAACAATAGGTCACTTGCAAGAGTGGGCCTTACCATAGGCATGGCTACCATTCTACACAATGGTATTTGCAACCGAAATAGGTGGTCCGGCTTCATCCGCAAAGCTGCAATAGACTTCACAGCATCTACCTTGTGATACTGCCGAAGGTCATCCTCTAGAAGGTCTTTAGACTCATTTTCTACAACGTCCTTCTTTGCATCACCTACCCCATACTCATGTTCACCTTCATCTTCATCTTCAGTTTCTTGTTCAATGTCTGGTTGCTCTGAAGCTTCGATTGCCTGAGTCTTGGGAATGGTTTCCTCTACCCAAAGGTTAGCTGTACCGTCTTGCATCTGAAAGTTCAAATATGAAAATGAAAGAATTAGAAAGGATTCCAACAAAGACAATGACCAACAGAATACTATGAACTCACTGTCAATTTCAAACTACATAGGTAACTAATATGTCTACAATGAAGACCATCACAGACGAGCTTTGTACAAAATTAATAATTGAAAATGATTCTAAAGTAACAATTTCAAAAACACACCAAAATAACCAAATAAATTAATAAACCAATACAAGATACAACAGAGAAGTTTGTTACATGTCAATTTGAGACTGAACAAAGATCAATGAACACAACATCTTCACTATGTGTAATTGTGCTCCATGTATAATCAAAAGTTTCATGAATTATAGGTGCATTGTCAGTAATATAACTCTGCCTATTAGTGTTGTTTTTCCTCTGAACTCTGTAGAGAGTGCTCTGCTGTCCTATGACTAAATGCATCCTTATTTTAAGGATTCGTCCAAATCTAGTGTAAAACAACACTAACATAGAATAATGCACAATCCTTGGATCACTCACATGATTGAGGGCACGTTTCTTGTATACATCTGCCAAATAATGTGCACTTATTCAGATTTGGAAAAACTTACCATTTCTTCTTCTCTTCGTTCATCTTCTTCCGAACTGCTGGAGACTTCCGTGGCCGTTGGTGATGGTGTCGAAATGTGAGAAGGTCCAGCCCTTGATAGCAACGGGGGATTTGGAGGACGGTCTCTTCCTGTCGATGTACTCCTCTGATGTCCTCCCTGCACATCCAATCAGACGACATAAAACGTCACTAATTTTATATCACTATATTCTTTCCCAAATGACAATCACAAGATTTAATAAAACTAAAGAGAAAGTCATGAACACTAACATCATTTTTTCTTTGTTGAATAGTACCAACTTATCAAACCATATACATTATTGAATGTACAAATTCACTTCATCTACAACTGAACCTACTAGAAAAGAGCCCAAATGTACTTAAATTTTAGAAATTACTATAATACCATACATTCAGAAAGAGTACAAAATTTTATTGTCAAACGGAGGGGTCTATAGCTAACATGATTTTTTACAGTCACATCTGATGGTCCATGATGAAGAAAGTCCTACACCCCCCGTCATGGGATTATAGTTGCCGTAGTTTCTGTCGTCAGCATTCTTAAGGACATAATGCGAATAAACAACAACTTCTGTTTGGCCTTTTCAATTGAAGTAACCATAAACAAAAAGGCACTCTTACATATTAAATGCAAATTATAAAAAAAATTAAAAGACTCGTCACATATCGAAAATGAAGGTCAAGGTCAACTCCTGAAACTTTAAGAAGACTTCAAAACTACAATCAAACGTTGCGCAATTAATACAAATGAGTCAAAGTTCAAATAAAAACAGAAATATTAAAACTCAAACATTAGAAGTTCGGAGGTCCAGGCAGCAACGGCAAATAGACCATTGGATCCGATAGTACATTCCCTATGGTCACCACGACCCACATATTTCCAGAATTTGGAACCTTATAAACCCACGCCAGCTATGGCATATGACAGCGGGGGATTTCGACCCAAACACCCTAAATCCCACTTTGGTCTGCCAGCTTTCGCCACCTATGCATTCTACCTTCACAGCAAGTCAGCAACTTGGAGCCTTCAAAAGTCGACTAGTGTAGAAACTTAGAAAAATTATAACCTTTCTGAGAGAATCCAAGAATTATATCAAAAGAAGGGGGTCCCGTTACCACCAGGAAGGAGACCGTCGGATCCGACTGTCCGTTCACTGGACTGTCGAGGACCCCCCAAAATGAGGCGGCTTGAGAATTCAATACTCTGTCTTTTCACTGGACATACGTAGTTCAGCTGAAATTTGAAATCGTTTCACATTCTCAAAAGAACTCGCACACCTCGGATCTGAAGGTTGTTGCTGATCTCATTCAAGATCAGTTCACACTTCTTACTGCTTTCGGGAATCGGGATTCATTGAAGCATAGTCCGGGTTCAATAATATACATTAGTTTCACTCCCCGTTTGTGCATACTCCTGAAACCACAATGAATTTTAAGAAAGAAGTATCTTTGATCGGTACAGCAACAACAAGAAGATAAAAAGGACAACTGCGGCGATGACCGCACTCAAATTTGGGGGTCCAGGAGCGACTAGTAGAGGAAGCGTCGGATCCGACTGTCTTCCCCGAAGTCGCTAGAGGACCCCAACATTTCAGTGGGGAATCGGAATGCACAAGGAGATGCACCGTCAGTTACTGTTCTGGAAACAGAAAAAAATGCAGAGCTGAACTTACCGTATGCACAGACGCCTGCTCTTGCGATGCAGGAGAGCTGGAGTCCAATCTCGCACGAGAACGAGTGTGCCTCATCGTGGAGCCAAGCTGTACGGTTTCCTGAAATTCCCGCAACAGAGCTGCAGCCGTCTCTTTCTCAGGTGCAAAAAGAATTCTTAAAAAACAAAAGACTGAGTGTCCATAGAGAGGGCCGCACAAGGGAAGGGTGCTGTGACGGGGAAAGTGACGGTGACCTGGTGGATGATCTTTCATTGGTAACGAAAGTTTCAACGCCGTTTAGTTAATTTCAACGCCGTTTAGTTAATTCTCAGCAATTGTGGTTCATTGAATCTGAATTCGGTTCGGAGCGCTGTGAGTTTAAATTGGAGCGCTGTGCAAGAGAATCCCGGGACAGAATGAGCACTCCAAGTCGACCATTTGTGGTAAACACAACTGGCCATGCGAGATGAACGGAAAGCCAGGTTCCAGTGCCAAATTGCGCCCTTTTTTTTTTTACAACTTGCCTACCCTGGAATCGGCTTACCCGGAGATAGGGTCTAGCGACTGATAAAGCACCGCACGACTTGCGGTGTCAAGTGCGTCCTCGGCGGCCCTTGAAAATCTGCAGGAGCGGTTTCTGAACACCTGGCCAAGTTGGAAGACCATTGACGTTCCACAAGCTTACATAACATGCGCCGAAAGGCATTCACAAGCTGCCTCACGTATAGTTAGAGCAATTTATTCTACATATACTTTACTGTGCAAGTTACGTCAACAAGTCAACAAGGTGATCGAGCAATTCCGAAGCCTCATGCATGCATGCCAACCCGTGCAAAAGTCAGTAACTAATGGGCGATTGATCATCGACCGAGCTGCGCTTTTTTTTTTTACAACCTGCCTACCCTGGAATCGGCTTACCCGGAGATAGGGTCTAGCGGCTGATAAAGCACCGCACAACTTGCGGTGTCAGGTGCGTCCTCGGCGGCCCTTTTCTAGATTCAATGTGCTATCGTGAGGTTTTAGGTCTTTGTGACATCATCTGGAAATGGGAAAAGGCTGGTCCAAATCCATCACGTAGTGGGAGAAAAAGGGTCTTCGATAACAAATCGAATAAATGGATGCACCAAAAAATTGTTACAGGTCATGCAGGTCGCCCAATTGCCGCAGAGTTCAGCACTGAAACTCGGGATGACTGTTACGGCAACTTAGATTTCGAAATTGCAACTTCTGCACTGGAGTTGTTGCCGAGATTATCTCAGTCTTCCTTGATTCTGTGAGACGTTGAGTTTATTGACATACTAGTCCATGAGTGCTAATTCACTCGTATTCTACTGTCTCTTTGCACAGAACATGTGGACCACTCTTCCGTAAATCACTACAGTAATGTTCATGGCAAGCACAAAAAGGATAATATTTGTTCGATGACCGTCTCAAAACTCCTCTGATGAAACCATAGCATCGCTTAGAAACCATAGCATCGCTCACAGGTTTCAGTTCAGTTGGTTGTTGGAGACTTGTTGTAATGGTAGTCTTCAACTTAGAGGCTGTTTCCATTACCCTCTTGGACGTCCAGCTCCTGGAGGGCGGACTGGATGGGAGTCGGATGGCCGGAAGGGAGGTCCAGCTTTCCATTGGAAGCTGGACCTCCAGGTCTTGGAGGAGCCATAGCAAGGCAATTAGAAAACGGTTGTTAACTCAGCTTACTCCGAAGTAAATTGAAAAGGTATATACTGAACTTAAGCCATATCAATTCTATTAATTATTGTTATTAATCAATTATATTAGTTTCTGTTATTAATTAGTTAGGTTAATAATTGTTATTAATTAATTATGTTAATTATTGTTCTTAATTAATTATGTTAATTACTGTTCTTAATTAATTATGTTAGTTCCTGTTAGAAATTAATTATATTAGTTATTGTTATTAATTAATTATGTTAATTACTGTTATTAATTAATTTTATTCATTACTGTTTTATTATTATTATTAATTCGTATTACTAATTATTGCTTTCAATTATTGCTTTCAATTATTGCTTTTAATTATTGTTTTCTAGGAAGGAAATAAAAGGGCTTGGTCCTTTAAGAGTTAATTAAAATCCATTAGTGTCCATTTTATTCTTGTAATGTTTTTTTTCCTTTGAACTGATTTTACCCATTGAAAATTCACATATTATATTATTTATGAAAAAAAATTCAGCATTCATTTACATACTATTCATTGTTAATTAATATTTATAATTATTCTAACATTAATATAAACATTATTAATTATTTAATAGTATTACTATTTCATATTTCATATTGTTAAGTAATATTAGTCTTATTATTTTATTATTAATATAAATACTGAAAATTATGATGAAAATTTAATAATTAAAAATTCTGTGATATCAACATGAATACCCTCAGCATAATGAAATCAACTCAATCACTTCAGCAGTCAGTGTAAAGAATCAATAAAAATTATAAAATAAAATTTTAGCATTTCTTCCCAGCCTAGCAAGGGAGCCATACCCCCATGCCCAAGCTGCTCAGGGCTTTGGAAATGGGAACACAGAATTACTAACCACTCTGGATTTACATATGGCAAACAAGGCTTCCGTAGTAACTTTTCAGAGAATTTTTGTAGGACCCTGTAGCACGACATGGGCTGTCGTATTCCAAGTTTGGGGGGGTCCAGTGGGGGTCCAGGCCCTCCAGGTCTGTTTTTCAGCTTCAACAGGCCTGGAGGCTGGAGGGGGACCTGGACGTCCGATTGGAGGTCCAGCTTCCCCTTCCCCCCAATGGAAACCGCTTGGACCTCCCGGACCTGGAGGTCCAGGCGGTCAATGGAAACGCGCTCTTACTCTACATATCGTGAAAGCAACAAAAGCCATTTTAGAAGTGTCCGGCACGCGAAATGGCTTGCTGACGTGAAATCATTTAAGAAGTTAAACAGCGTTATGGGGAAAACTTGGACTGTGGGTTTGGTAATTGACTACCCTTGAACCGGTCCACCACAGATGTACCGGTATGGACAACAATTGTCAGGGTTCCAAAAAGTACTAAACTACCAACCCCCTCACCTTGCCACGTGTGAATGAAGCTAGACATTCTGTGAGTGTTGAAGAGACGCGATCAATCGAAAAAATAATGAGGAATTGATGATTTAGCACAACCCTTAACGGATATTTCGTTAAAACGGCATTATTCCGCAAACTTGGCACTTGCAGGTTTAAAGCATGTGTTCTAAAATGTACACCAGTCCTACATCAGTTTAGAGCATGTGTTCTAAATGTACACCATTTGTAGAAAAAGAGTAGAAAAATGGCGTTAAAATGGCATCATTTTAATGAAATATCTGTTCTCCACATGAAGAAAAGAATGACCAAGTCCTAAGACGTTGCAGGAGAACAGGAGTCCTAATATAAAAGTACTTTAAGAACTTAGACTTCAAGGATGGATGATTGATGAACGCTCCTAATCAAAAAAAATGTTCCAGTTTAAGTCGACGACAGTCACGGTAGTTCGTGGCTTCTTCCGGTGAATGAACTCCGAAGCTGTAGAATTGAAAGATGTCTTCTAATGCCCAAATGAGATCAACGTGAGAATGAGTACTAGTTTGTACTATCTTCTAAGAATTGAAAACAAACGCTGAAGAATCTTTAAACTGAAAACATAGTCGCAGTTATTGAAACTCAAAATGCAAGTGAAAGCAATATCTATACAATTGCACGGAATAAAGAAAGAATTGAAATAAGAAAGAGGGAGAGCTATGCGCTTTGACAAGGAGACTTAAGGCTGGGTGGTGCAATTGATATTGTGAACCCCGCCCTTTTTTTTATACTATGTTTTCACCTGATTTTTGAATTTTCATCCAACCACTGAATGTGAGGTAATTTTGTTGCATTGTGATATTAATTGATAACGTCGGCGCTGAAATTGTCCATTTGAAAATGCCATCTCATACTAGAGAAATATCAAAAATAACCATTAGAGAACTTTCCTAAACCATATTCTGAAATCATTATTTACACAATTTGGAACTAACTGACATAGCTACCTGTTTGCGTTTAATATTATTCTAATTGAAGCAGCTCAAAAGTAGGTGCTTCATTTTTCTATTGCGTAGGTGATGTGGACACATAATTATGATGCCGAACATAGCCTCTGAGATGCTGTGAATGTATTATAGGAAGGCGGTGCAGAATAAGTGCTTTAAAATGGCTACCTAAAAATTTGGATTCAATAATAGTAACTAAGAAAGGAGGGTCGTCCATTCCTACGCCTCCTAATTTGAGGTGGAATTCAAATTCCATGTACGTCATTATACCGTAGAAAAAGAAGTGGTTCAGCACTGACCTATAAGGATTACACTCTTACATCTTGTGTAGTTTTTGCATATGGTTTGTATATCATGGCTTCCATTCGTGTAGATGGATATGAAGTTCCACTTATTTTTCCGGTTAATGAAGGAGGACGAGCAAAAGTATTGAGCCATCTCTTACATGTTCGTTTCAAGTTTGTAGAATCTTCCATTTATGTTGAAGAAGAGAGGATGTCACTGTCAGGACAAGTGCAAGAGTCAATTCCTATGGTGAAGTCTGAAGAAGAAAGTGGTCATTGTTGGTATCTATCGAAGGGGAACTATAGAGCTTACGGTCTTCCTTTGTGTTTGGTATCTTCATCATCAGAAATCCCAAGTCGGCATTCAGATACTTCTACTGTCAATATGCCGTATGTTAATTATGTATTATCTCCTAGTTCGACTCGAGAAGTGTCTAGAGCTGTTCCACATGGTTCTGTTCTTCGTGCAGTGAAACTAGAGAAAGAAGATTCTGTCATCGAGTTGTCTAGCGATTCATCAGGAGAATCTCTTCAGTTAGAAGTGTTAGAGCCATTGCTTCCTAACAAGGCTGCTCTAAATGAAAATGGAAGTCCATTTTCGGTGCAGAACACCCTATCCAGTAGTCCAGGGCGTTCTTCTGTGTCACGTCCCCCATTGCATCCAAGTGCAATCAGTCGATTGAGTATAATAGAATGCCTGAAGAGATTGGCATCTATGCATCGTTCAAGGAACGAGTTATCCACAATGGACCTCAACAATATGAAGCATCACCGCATGCAATTTCTTCCAGCCGTATTCAATGGGAATGTCATTTTCGAATTGCCTCCTTGTCGACTGTCGTCCTCTTCAGCAACAGCGAAGAACTTGGAAGGAATGGATAAGCGATACGATGGACATCCTTGGTGCAAATTGGTGACTACAAACATTCAGAACTCTGACAATCTGAAGTTCCGTAAGTCATATTGTGCAGGTCATCTTGCTTGTGAGAATCCAGATTGTGATTATGTGAAGAGGACTTCTAAACGCAATGAGACAGAATGGAGTGGCTACACAACATTTCCTTTTGAAGTAGGAAACAATACTTCAAAAGATTGTACGCTTGTTTGCAAAGTGTGCAAGATTTCACCATCATGCCTAAGTGTGTGTGATGCTCGGATTTACTATTGCTATAGTGCTAATCCACATACGAGTAGAGCTGCAATTCACTTTGGAGACCACACTCACCCTGTTGCAAAAGGAATGTACAGGGATTCTGCAAAAAAAATTTGTGGACTTCTAGCAGATGAAGTGGCTAAGACACCAAAGGCCACTAACTCAGCAATTGCTTTGTCTGCAAGCAAAGAGTTTTTGACGAACTATTTATTTCATGATGGTCAAGGGGAAAAAAAATGTTGAAGGGAGAAGAGTTGGAGGACGTGATGGATCGCTTTGAATTCTTAAGCAGTCCGAATGTTAGAAATGTCATATCATCATTTCGCTCAAGCAATGGAGGAGGTGTAATTGATAACATCATGACCATGAAGAAGGAATCAAAGTTTGAATTCATTCACGACAGCGTATTTCCAGGACAAGGAAAGGAGAAAGTTTACATTTTCAAGATGCTTACTGAAGGTCTTGGAAGTGGAGTGGATTTGGTGAAGCGCATGCAACCTGGAGGGAATTTGGAGAATGCTTGGATGATGTTTGACCATGTGAAGCGTGTGAAGGAGTGGACAACAATGGCATGTCATGTTTATGATGCACAATACAAGAAGGTAATGACCATTGCAGTCTGTGATATGCAATCTGAAGATACTGAAATTCAAGTGCAATTTTGGAAGTGTTTGAATGTCGTCATGTCACGAAACGGAGTACATCACCCAAACTTCAAGGGGTTCATGGCAGATAGCGCTATGGCAAATTGGAATGCTGTTCGTATAGTCTATGGAAATGGTTCAGCTAGTGACAGAATGGAGAATCGTGAGCGAACATGCTTACTGCATTGGAGCACTTCACTTCAGAAGCATACTCAAAAATACATCAAGGAGGAATTCCAACATCAGCATACAAAACTTTGTAAACAATACAAAGATTCGAAGACAATGGAAGAAGCGGAGACACGATATCTAGCAATTAAGTCATGGTGGTTATCATCTGGAGCAGCAACTGAAGATGCGCTTCATCACTTAGATCACTGGTTAGCATTTTGGCATTTTCGATATCGGCAATGGGGGGGATTCATGCAAATGGTGAGTACAACATTTCTGTATCATGTACATTAGAGTAGATATAGAAGACTACCCCAAGGACATGGTCTTCGTTTTAGTAATAAAATAGGATACGTAAATGATCTAAAATAAAGGGAGGTGAATAGAATTAAAGGAAATGGTATTAATTGTTAATATTTTTCTTGGTGTTTTAGTAGTTAAGCGCATAGAGAAATCGTTTATAAAGAATAGCATGAAGGATTTTGTCGTCTTCAAAATTCTACCCTAAACTAAATTAAATTACTGGATGTAATAGTCCTTTTTTTTATTGCGGAAGATTGTAATGTATGGAATTGACTGCAATTTTTTTTTCTCTGCTTGTGATGCAATGCAGGATTTGAATTTGGAAGAGATGGCGGATATGCCTTCTTGCAATTTGTCGGAGACAATTCACAATAAGTGGCTCCAAATGTCTGGCAATCGAGGAAACAATCTATTTGATGCTACATGCGATGACAGCATCCGTGCGTGGATGCAAATGACTAACTATCGAGCTTATTTAAAAGGGCATGCATCTGGATGTGGCCCATTGAAAGGTGAGTTGAAGTTGAGAGCTGCTAGACGAAGTGGAGACCCTAAGAAGATGGCAGAGGCATTGAATACCTTACCTGGATGTGAAGGTTTTGGAATTCGTGTACCACACTTGGAGGGAGAGGAAATCTTTGGAAGCACAAAGAGGAAGTTGGACGTACCTATTGGTGATGCAGGGGATTCACATCGACCGGACAAGGTTAATTTTTCGCAACCTCGTATTCGTACAAGGTCATCTGTGGTTGGGGTGGAGTCTTCTGGTGACAAAGGAAAAGAACAAGGGACAAATGACTTCAATCATGTTACAGTTGCATTTGAAAGTGACTGTGATACATCTAAGTGGCACATTGCAAGGATCAGCCACAAATCAAATGCAAGATGTTATGCTCAACAGCGGGGGTCAAATATGAAATGCACTGCAAAAATCTCGAAGGGACGGAAGGGAACACCAGCTCCAACTTATCGCGGAAGAAAAGAAGATTATGGAAGCAGGAGAGAGGTGATAAGTGACTTCTGGTTTTGTCCAGATGACATTGAACGTTGTGTGAAAGGTACAAAGCGGAAGTGGGTCATTGACTGGCCAAGTTTGCCAGACATTTGGCCTGTTTTAAGTGGGACCAATTTAAGTCGGGAAGAGACTTTGCTCCTGCAGCATGCGGGATTCTGTCTGCAGGAGCGACCAACTTTATCACCACGTAAAATTTTTAGTATGTCGAAGGTTTTTCAGACTGTTTTATATGATCATGCACCGCCATCAAATGCAGATGTGTATCCAACAGTGAGAAACAATCGTAGTATTCGTAGACTTGCAAATGCCCCCACAATAGAGCAACGGAACAAGTGGGAAAGTGCAAGGAATATCAAAGGCCAAATCATAGGAGTGACCTTGCTTCCATTACCAGGTCTAGGTGCAATTGTATCATTGGAGACAGGAGCAGATGACAAAAAAAATGTGTATCGCATTACAATGGGTATGTTCCCTTCCTGCACATGTCCAGACTTTGTAAGTATGGTTGTATCTGCCATTGGAGGACGTCAGCAATATGTTAATTGCAAGCATTTGTACTACTTGTATTGATACTTCTGCAAGATGAGCATGGAGGATGACAAATTCATTCATGCACCAAGCTATAGTTTCAACGAGTTAAAGGTTCTCTTAGTTCGAGCGGGGATTATTACTATTCCGGAATAGGCACAAATATTTTTTTCTATGTACTTGAATTATATACTATGAATATGAAGTTCTAAACAATTGAATTGCAAAATATTGGCATTTGTGTTTTTTTTATGAAATGTCTGCTTTGTAGTTGTTGTATGGTTATAAAATTTTGTACTTCTCATTTTCTGTGTACTTCTTCTTTGGGATGATGAAACCGTTACCCATTTAAATAACTTCTATGTGAAGATGTGGTCACTCCATTAAGTTGAGAGTATATTAGCAAAATTGCGAGAGGTCTATGAGACTAGAATGAGGTGGCCCGGGTTCGAATCCCATGAGGCTTCTAATTATGCCAAGGTGCAATCCCTGTATTGAGCTAAAAGCAAAGCAATTGTAGTAGGATTATTATTTTTATAGTTTATGGACATCACAAATGCAATCATTGAAGGGAACTGGTTAAACATGAAAGAAGTAATATTCTTTAATTTTGCCATATAAAAGAAATTACTACCTTGAAAATGAAAACTTTGTGAAAAGCACGGTAATAGGGCAAGCGGTCATAGGACTCATAATTTACTAAAAAAAGTAAATAAATTTTAAGTCCAATTTTATTTTTTTTAAATTTACTTTTAATTTAAAAATAATTAATTTTCAGGCTCCCTGCTCACGAGCTCCTCGCTCACCGCTCACAAGCTCGCCGCTCCAAGCTCGCATGCTAGTGTCGTTGGGTTGGAGTCTTATTGAATACTACTTACCTATTGGTGAAAGGTTCAAAGGATAATATTTGTCTTTTTTGAAACAATTATGTATGCTTGTTTTTGAAATTTATTCAAAATGATTTTGCTATTGGTTAGGTATTTCAAGTAAATTGTAGATGTCAATTTCAGTTGACCTTCAAAAACTATTCCAATTGAGAAATTGAGAACCTATAGTTGGGGATATTTTGATCTTTATCTAATGTCAGCATTTTTTGCTTGGGCTCTGGTAAAAAGAAGTCGCACTCATTAAGATGAATGCAGCTGGAAAGCCCAGCCTACCGTCACCGCTTACACTATGATTAGTTTCCTGACCTAAGTTAGTAATGTTGGGGTACGCTTTGCTCTAATTTGTGGTCAAATATTAATTGTAATTTAAAAGCCACAAACATTTAATTATTTTTATAAGAATTGTTGTATCCTTAAATTTAATATATATGTACAGTAAGGTTTACTTCATTTACGAATTTTGGCTCCCATGCAGTTTTTACTAGCAAGTTCCTAAACTTTAGTAAACCATATCATGCTAAAAAATGAATCAATTTTCAAACCGCAAGTTGTGTTGGAATTGTAGAGAAGAGTACTTTATCACTATAACAAATATGTATATGTGAATTTAAAAATTATACAACATTTTGGATGTTTTTTGTACACTATCTATCATTTAGTAGTACTACCTTTTGCCAAAATTTTTGCTCACATTTGATTAGGCATGTTCAAAATGATTATTTGTAGTTGTTGTAGATACACTTCATTCTATACCACTTGATTTGCTTGCATGATTTCTTGCTTATTCTTCACCCCATTGCAAAAAATCTTTGACTATCTTCCAAACGATGGTAGATATTGTATAAAAGAAATTCAAATTATGGTAAGATTTTGGATTTCACATTTTCACTTATTATGAAGTTGAAGTGCACTTCATTGAGATTCCAACACAATTTGTGGTTTCAAAATTGGTTTGTTTTTGAGCATGCTAGAGTTTCCTAAAGTTGTTGAACTTTATAATGAAAATTGATTGAAAAATTTGTAAATGAAGTAGACCTTACTGTACAACAAGGACATGGCGCATACGGTTGGTTCAACAATGAACTCACAAGACTAGTCAAATAGAGGACCAGAAGATGTGCACTCATACAAGACCCAAAGTTTTATTTTTGTTTACCTCATTTCTTGCGCTAGATTGAGTTTCCCACGTTTTTAGAGTGTCTCCGCTAGTAGCTACAATGGCTTGGCTTAGGGTTGATGGTCATGAAATTCCGCTTGTGTTTTCAATTCCAGATGGTGAACACACTAGAGTCCCTTGTCACCTTCTTCATGTCCACTTTAAATTTGTAGAAACCTCGATCTATATTGAAGAGGAAAAAAGGTCCGAATCAGGGGAAGTGCTTCAGACTGTCCCCGTGGTGAGGTCGGCAGAGGATGGAATGCACTGCTAGTATTTCGCTCCTGGGAACTACAAAGCATACAAACTTCTGTTGTCCATGCTAGGTGCATCTACAGAAATACTGAATCGCCACTCAGATAATTCTACGGTGGATATGCCATCCAGTCCTCACACCTTGTTACCCAACCCACCCACAGAAGGTTTGCCAATCCTACAAATGCCCACAAAACTTCTTGTCGTGAAAGAGGAGAGATTACATCCTATTATAGAGTTGTCTACCGAATCAGAAGGAAAGTCATCCAATGTCAATTCTCACAAGCAAATGTGTCTTGTCGATATGGCACCTACACTGATAGATATGGTGCACTCACTGTCCGGAACCCTGTCTAAGAGCATGTCTAATTCCTCACTATCACTACCCCTACCTAAATCACATACAGTTGAAAAAGCAAGCATAATGGACTGTCTAAAGAGACTTGCCAATATGCATCGCTCTCGAAATGAATTGTCCACAATGGATCTAAGCACCGTGAAGCACCAAAGGGTTCCGTTTCTTCCACCAGTATTTGATGGAGATGTCATCTTTGAATTGCCTCCTTGTGGGTCATCTTTATTTCATTGGGGGCCAAGAACTTGGAAGGGATGGACAAGCGTTACGATGGACATCTGTGGTGCAAGCTTGTGACCACCAACATCCACAACTCCGACAACCTCAAATTCCGTAAGTCCTACTGTATTGGCCATCTTGCTTGTGAGAATGCCAACTGTGAGTATCTAAAGAGAGCTGCAAAGCAAAACGAAACTGAGTGGAATGGCTACACTGTGTTGCCATTTACTAGCGGTGGGTGTCCATCAAAAGAGTCTACCCTAGTTTGCAAAGTCTGCAAGATGGCACCGACTTGTCTAAGCGCATGCAAAGCTAGGATGTACTTTGTCTACACTGATAACCCAAAAATGACGAGGGCAACTATACATTTTGGTAAGCATGGACACCTCCTTGCTAAAGGCATGTATAGGGATTCTACCAAAATGATTTGTGGACTCATTGTGAAGCAAGTGGCTAAAGCACCCATGGCCACGAATTCTACAATAACTATTTCGGCTAATAAGGACTTCCTCAGAAGCTACCTATTTCACGATGGAGAAGGGGAGAAATAAATGCTGAAGATAGAAGAAATGGAGGAAGTCATGGACCGCTTCCAATACTTGAGTAGTCCAAGTATTTACAACGTGATCTATTCTTTCCGTTCAAATAATCGAGGAGGGATAATTGACAACATTATGACTATGATGAAAGAATCAAAGTTCGAATTCATACATGACAACCTTTTTCTAGTCCAAGGCAAGGAAAAGGTTCAAGATGCTTACCGAGGGACCAGGAAGTGGAGTCGACCTAGTAAGGCGGATGCAACCAGATGGAGATCTACAAAATGCATGGTTGATGTTTGACCACGTGAAGCGCGTGAAGGACTGGACTACTATGGCTTGCCACGTATACGATACTGAGTATAAGAAAGTAATGACGATTGCTATGTGCAATATGCAATCCGAAGATACCGAAGTTCAAGTACAATTCTAGCATAGCTTGAACGCGGTCATGCATCGTCACGGAGTGCTAAACCCTAACTTCAAGGGATTCATGGCAAATAGTGCTATGGCCAATTGGAATGTAGTTGGCATTGTCTACAGTACTGGATCTGCCAATGTTAAAATGGAGAATTGTAAGAGAATATGTTTGTTGCATTGGAGTACTTCTCTTCACAAGCACATGCAGAAGTACATTAAGGAAGCATTTCAATAGCAACATATCCATTTATGCAAACAATACAAAGATTCACAGAATATGGAGCAAGCGGAGGTCTATTACCTTGCAATACGCTCATGGTGGTTGTCATCTGGAACTGCCAGCGAAGAAATTCTACATCACCTAGATCATTGGCTGGCTTTCTAGCATTTTCGGTATCATCAATGGGGAGGCTTCATGGACATGGTGAATGAACTCTGAATTCCAAATTGTGTAAGCATTGAAGTACCTGACGTTAGTTTTGTAGGACTTCGAACCTTGTTGTCATTTTTTTCTTTAATTTTAAGTTTTTATGAAATATAGAAAGAACTCTTCTTTGCGGCACCAAAACTGAGGGGGCCCGAGGACAATGTACAAACAATTGTCGAATCCGACAGTTGTATTCGAGGTGACATCAGGACCTCCACATTTCAATAAATGAGAGACAGAAGTCCTATTCTAGAAGGACCAAAGTAAAAATATTTTCTTGAATTCATTTATAGGAATTTCATGAGGGATAAATATGCTTCAATATTTTAGGTGGTATTTGATAACCCTAAACCAATCAGAGTCATTGAAAATCCTTTAAGTGCCTTCTAAAACTACCATGGTAGTGCAAAATAAATCTTATGAAGTTGGAAATTGAAACGGTGGAGATTAATTACCACTAACCATTTCATTATTACATGTTGAATTTGTAGAAATTGACATTGGATGAGATGCTGGACTTGCCATCGTGCAATTTATCTGAAACGGTGCATAACAAGTGGCTACAAATGTCCGGAAAGTGAGGCAACAACTTGTTTGACGCCAGATGTGATGATAGTATCCGTGCTTGGATGCAAATGACAAACTACCGTGCATACCTGAAAGGATACACAGTAGAATCAGGGCCGTCTAAAGGGGAACTAAGGTTGAGAACTGCGAGAAGAAGTGGAGATCCCCAAAAAATAGTGAAGGCGTTGAACACATTGCCTAGAGCACAGGGTGTAGGAACTAGAGTGCCACACTTGGAAGGAGAAGAGATTTTTGGGAGCACTAAGAGAAAGTTGGATGTGCCCATTGGTGATGTAGGAGACTCGCATAGACCGGACAAGATCAACTTTTCTCAATCCTACGTGAGAACGAGGTCCACTGCAAGTGCTTCTCAATCTTCTGGAGACAAGGGTCAACAACCTCAGCCAAATACTTCTCGACATGTTACGGTAGCATTTGAAAGCGATTGTGATACATCTAAATGGCACATTGCTAGAATCAATCACAAATCCAATGCAAGATGCCAAGCTCAACAACATAGATCAAACATCAAGTGCACCAACAAGATTGCAAAAGGTAAGAAGGGTACTCTAGCTCCTACTTACCGTGGTCGGAAAAAAGAGTATGGAAGTAATCGAGAGGTGGTGGTTGATTTCTAGTTTTGTTGGGATGACATCGAATGATGCGTGAAAGGAACAAAGTGGAAG
Source organism: Climacium dendroides (assembly GCA_950106755.1). Lineage (NCBI taxonomy): Eukaryota > Viridiplantae > Streptophyta > Bryopsida > Hypnales > Climaciaceae > Climacium > Climacium dendroides. The sequence goes on along the minus strand of OX467092.1, from coordinate 21,100,080 downwards.
TGGGTTCTTGATTAGCTGGAGGTGCCGGAGGTTCGGCCTGTCTTGTCCGGAACTAACTTATACCGAGAGGAGACATTGTTGCTACAGCATGCAGGATTTTGCCTCCAAGAACGACTAGTCTTGTCACCACATTGTTTGTTCAACATGTTGAAGATTTTCAGTCCTATTTTATATAACCGCCCTTTACCAAAGAATTCAGACATGTATCCAACAGTGAGGAACAGCAGAACCATTTGAAGGATTGCAAATGCACCTACTACCGAACAACAGAACAAGTGGGAAAGTGCAGGTAATGTTAGAGGGCAAATTGTAGGAGTAACACTACTCCCTCTTCCAGGCCTTGGTGTGATTGTGGAGTTAGAGACAAGGTTTGACTCTAACAAAAATACATATCGAGTTACAATGGGCCAATTCCCACGTGCACGTGTCTAGATTTCGTGAATATGGCAGAGTCCGCTATTGGAGGTCAGCAACAATACGTCAATTGCAAGCACTTGTACTACTTGTACAAATACTTCTGCAAGATGGATGTCAAACAAGACAAATTCATTCATGCACCAAGTTATAGCTTCAATGAGTTGAAAAAACTCCTAGTACAAGCGGGAATGATCACACTTCCAGAACAGGTATGGCCACAGTTTGCAATGTATTTCAATTGTAATGCACTCATTTTATATATGACAATTGAAATGATTTGATGCATATTTTTTGCGGAAAGAGGAACAACACCAATGTTCTAGAGTTCCTATTCATATGTCCCACAACACATGTTCAGAGGTCACTTTTCAGTCTTCACTTGTCCCATAACAATTGGCAGTTCAAAATGGGTCACTGTATAAATTGTCACATTCAATGAACAATTATAGCTAGAGGACTATTCACGGGAATAGACATTGGCCTTAATTGTGTGGCATATTATATTTCCAACATTCCTCTAGCTTTTTGTTTAGAATTAATTATGTTATGTGTACTTTGTATTTAAGCAACTCCATATTTTGGCGAGAAAATGGTGATTGATGGAGTTGTCCCCTCCATTAAAATTTATAAACATATTTGTGTTCACCGGTGGTGCTTGGCTTTCACAACCTCTAGGAAAAAAAATATAGTGATTAATGGAGTTGCCCACCCCCCAATTAAAAATTTGTAGATGAATTTGTGTTCACTGGTGGTACTTGGCTTTCACAACTTGTAGGAAAAAAAAATGGTGAGTGATGGAGTTGCCTCCAAATTAGAAATAAATTTTCATACAATCCATGGTTATAGGGTACACGATAATAGGTCAAAATTAGACATTTCTCCTCTTTTTTAACAACAAAATTGAAAATAAAATTGGGGGGTCAAAATTTCTAATTTTTTTTTAGTTCTAGGGCTTTAGGCTCACAAGCTCCATGCTCCATGCTCATAGGCTCCCCACGAACCTTCCGCTCGCACACTAGCATCGTTGGCATTCAAAATGCTTGATATTTTAGAAAATTTGCACATTGTATAAAAAGTAGTTGATATATATACATCACTATTCAAACGCACAATGTAGCCAATTTTCTATTCGTGCTGAGATGATAACATGTCCTACTACAAAACTTTCTTGCAAAAAATTGCTTCAGGGGGCTTCATGAAACATGATTTATCCATGAGCAAATTCACCACTTGTGCACATGTTGGTTGCTTCTTTAGATTAGAGTCATCAAGTTCACCTAATTTCATAAAAAAAATATTTCATTGCTTTGGTATATTTTTTTAATATTTAAGAAATAAATCAATTTTTTAATTTACATTTTTGTAATATTTGTCCAAATTTAGTAGCCCTTAGTCTTCTTGATACCCCAATATTTTTCTAATAAGATGAAAAGAAATTTTGGGCTCTACCTTACAAGTCAAGATAAACTACTTTCTTTCTTTGAATCAATAAGAAAATTTTAAAAATCTTTAATTTATACTAGACTTTGTGCTAATTGCTACAAGAGAAAGGAGTATTTTAAGTGAATTTTAGAGTATATTTTTCATTTTTCATTTATCGAGTACACTTTAATTCTCTATACTAACAAGAAAATATAGACCTAAAGTAGAACTACCTATACCCAACCAAAGGACCCATATATGTAGCTAGCTATCTCCAATCAAGGCTAGACTGAAGAGATTTCCAACCAAAGCTTGGAATGTACTTTTTCTTCATTTTCAACATTAGTTCTAATAAGGTCATGACACGTGTCCCAAAGTGTCATATAGTGTGTCAAAAGTACTGCTTGGGAAAGTAATCTTTTGAATGATCGGAATTAGAAGAGTTTAAACAATGGCTATGGATTCAAAGCATTTTTTGGCATCCAAAAATCATAGTAATTTCAATTTTGAGAATAAAATTATGAAAAATTTGCATTCCCATATTTCCTATCTTTTTGCATGGGAAAAATTTACAATACTTCATACTCTTTATGATTTGTTCTAGAATTGCTTAAGCAATTCAGTATAGGTGGTTCTACCTTATCCAACTTTCAAAAACTCCAAGGGAACTTAAAGAACTTTAAAGGTAAAAACAAGGAACTAGAAGTTGCCCATATCCACTACCAAAGCAAACATCCAAAAATGTTCAATTGAAAAACTTGAAGTAAATTGAGGATGAAAAGGCATTTGTAAAGGATTGCAAAAATCTTTCAAAGAGTTGTGGCTTTAGTTGTGTAGCCTCCAATTCCATGACTTCAATAGAATCCTATGATTGCTCAAATGCACCTTATACTTGTCAACACAAAAATCCATAAACATCATCAATAAATATCTACTAAGCCAATTCTAAATTTCCAATCCAAAATTCTAAGTTGTCACTTGTCACTAGAATTTAAAAGAAATCCTTTTCAAGAAACAAATGTCAAAAAAATCACCATCTTCTAGAGTTCCATTACAAGAACCTTGATGAGTCACCTTGTTCATCACCATGATTAGTGTTTGCAAGCTCTTTTATATACATCTAGAGTTTTTTATTATGTAAGTTTATAACCTTTCAATTCTCAAAAAAAATCCCATTTAACTCTTAAAAAATGTTGCAAAGTTAACCTAAAAGGGTCCGATGGATGACTTCACTATTAACTCCAAAAATAAAAAATACACCTATTGGTCTAATAATAGGAATACTTTGGTGACTACCTTGCTTATAGGGGTTACATCCTTCCACAATTAATTTGGTTCCCATATATGTGCAAAATGTTTCTTGTCAATTCTTTTATTTGATATCCTTTAACATTAATTTCAACACTATTTAGAATTCTCATTGTGAAATACACTATTCATACGTTCTTGTCCTAAGTAGATTATAAACCTTCATAATATCAGAATGAAGTCTTGTTTTAGGTCTTGTACTTGTTAGTTAGAGAGTTTCAACCCTTTGTCACATGTCATATTTAATTGTTGTATGAATAAGTAATGGTTATGTGACAAATCATGAATCTTGATAGGGCTCTGCTGTAGTTAATTTATACAACCTTATTTTCTGGAATGCAATTTTACAAAGGATTTTGCATTGAGATTTATGCACCCATAATCATCAAATCCAAAATGTGTCACAAACATTTGGACCAAAAAGTGACATTAGAACTGAGGTATTGCAAGATGTTAAATAGTTACAATATGACAGCCTAAAAAAACCTTAAGAGAACTTGCAAAATCAATCTCAAGCATGCCTTATCCAAAGAAAGCTTGCAAAATCTACCCATGTTTCAACGCAGTACCTGCAAACACAACTATCCTGATCCATGAATGACTAGAAGGATAACAGATTGCAATAAGGACTGTAGCTATAAAGGCAACCCTCAGAAAATACCTATGATCACTTGTCGCTCTTTGTTGCGACGTAGTAGGCCCTGAAGTCGACCTCCACTACATACTGCTGCATCTTTCGCACCAGGGCTTTTGACTCCTCATCCTTAAACTTGCATTTCGTACCGTCCTGATTCAACCAATTCTGCAACTTGGTTGTCTTAAACGATTCCACAGGCACACACGACCACACGTTGTAACTCTCCATTTTCAAAGCCTCGTCCAACTCCTTCAACCCCTGAATTTTGTAACCGTGGTTGTCCTCACTGGACTTAAAGAACTGCACCAAAGTATTCGGAACAATAACTGCATCCACGCTCTGAAAATTGAGGCTCGAAGGCTTGCAATAAACCCCTGAAGGATCCTGTTTAAGCCGCTTCAACTCCTCAACTTTCTCGAAATTCACAAACTTCAGCTTCACCTGATCGAAGTCCTCAGTGCCTCCATCAGCAGCTGGATCCTCGAATACCCTCTTCCTCTTGAATTTTCCACCCCGACTCATAATCACATGAGCAACCCGCTCGTAGAGGTGCCCCCATGTGTTCCCAAACATTTGGCTATCAATATGCTTCTGTAAAAATCCCACTACCTCCATACGGCCAGCTTTATCAAAATGCTCGATAATCCTCTCCCGAGCAACGGAAGACGCAAACCGAAACTCCGTCTCAGTATAATCTGTCTCCTTGTCCACTGACATATGGTCCTCCTTGTTCACAAACATATGGATAAGACAGTCGCTCACGTCCTCGATAAAAAACCCACCAAGAATCTGCAAGCAGTTCTCTGCTCCAACCTTTCCAATAGCAGCCCTAAACTTGGCAAGGCCCCCCTGCGACTTACGCTCATCTAGTACATACCGAGGCACTCCTCCTAGCTCCTTAAAATTTGCAAGAGCCGTCTGCATGTCAGGCACATGCATACCTGAAAACTTGGACTTATGCTCTTCGAAATGGTTATAAAACTCAATGATCTCGGCCTCTGCCCAAACAGGAAGATAGTAGGTCGTGCACATACCATGCTTGCTAAATTCATGATGGTTTGTCTCATTCGCAGAACACGCTAGCAACATACGGCATTCGTGTTCCAAAGGAGCCTCCTGTTTGCCATCTATTATAAGCCAGGAAGAAGGATCAAGGAACACTGGTTGCAGGTCAGGGTGTGTATCATACCCTACCGGACCTCGAGCAACCGCAACCTCTAGGCTGAAGTCCAGAAGATAATAGTGATTGTTAGCGAGCTTCCAAACAACTTTCCTCTTCAGTGTCGCCAGATAACAGATCCAAAAAATAGTGAAGAGAGACTTCCCTATACCTGCTGTGCCCATTACAATGTACCTTTGACCCTGCCCCGCCTCCATGAAGATCTTCTTCAAATCTTCATAGGATTTCCGAATAAAAATCAGAAATCTATCGCCAAAGGAACCAAACGGATCTCCATCCACCTCCAAGAACTTGTTGTGGCGATCTCCCGGTTTGTTTGTTTTTTTCTTTCCCTTGTGGCGATATCCCGGTTTGGTTTTGTTTTTCTTTCCACGTTCCCACTCCTGGTAATTTTGTGCTGCCGATCGGACAAAGCGCTGAAACTTATCTCGAGCACTTGGAAGCTCAGCCGCATTTGCCGGACGAAGACCTTAACATCAGTGAAACGTCTTTAAGCCGATGCAATTTTGTTTGGACTACGAACAAGTACTCGAACCTAAAACCTAAACCCTCCACGAAAGGAAGTGGGGAACAGGGAGCCGATTTTACAAAGTACGAGAGGAAGGCAAACCTTTCGAATAAATCAACTAGTAACCCTAAATGGACATAGACACAGCTTCAAACAAAAATGATTGAATTGTAAATGAAAGCCAAAACCCCAACAAGGCACAAGTGACGAACAACAAACCAGAAATACTCGAACCCTAAACCCTCTATTACCAATCTCAACTCAGATCACCGCAACCCTGATCAATTCACTGTAAGTCCTAAGAAAGAATGAACGCATTTATAAATGAACTCTTACCATCAATCTGCCTAATAGATAAGATGGGATGGAACAAACCAGAAACACTAAAGAAAGCCTCCAGGGAGGAGTCCAAAAATCCAGGAAGTAAAAAAAAAAGGTAAATGAACTCTTTCCATCAATCTGCGTAATAGATAAGCAGTGCAACAAGCTCAGCGAAATATCAACTCACAAAAACAACGATTAAGCAAAACCCTAAACAGCAAGTATCACTATATCACTATCACTTAATATCTGTAATTTGATCTCGTCAGAGCCAAGACCAAAGCAGAAAGCAGGCTAAGAAGATAGACACAACGGTGTTCAAGCAAGAAGCAAGAAAGTGAAAATCCGAGCTGCGCCAACGCGGTTACGATTACCAAGGCACAAGTGACGACGATCAGGTGACAACAAACCGGCACGATTACTGCACCGCCTCAGCACCTATTGCCTCAACAAACAGTGGACCACAGACAATCAACAACAGGATCTGACGCATCAATATAGGCTTTAAAAATGGCCGAGTCTCAATTACTCACCTCGCAGGTTCGCTCTGTCTTGCAGAAGAATACTTTTCTGTTGCAGAAGCATATTCTTCTCCTGATCGATCCGTTCAAGACGTTGCCGAAGTGCATTTATGCTTTCAGGGTCAGAAGTGCGTGCTATCTCACGATCTATTTCTTCCGTCCTCTTCTTCAAGCTCCTGATATCCTCGTCCACGATTCGGATATCCGCTGTGAGCTGTTCCTCATCCATGGTAGCAGTGCTTGAACGCCACAACACACCCTACACAAGAAACCCTAATGAGCCCCGAAGCAATTCTTTCACCCGCGGCAGTGAGGACGGAGTGGGACACAAAACTCGACCTCAGATGTGAATAACATCAGATGTTGCTGGGCAGTATTCTCAAGTACACAAGACAAGCTAAAGTTCATCAAGCAAGCTAAACCCTAAAACCTCGTCGACGAACTCACTTGTGTCCGGTGCGGACACGGCTGCGGTCGAGCACAATGTAACTTACCCGTCGAGGATGGCAGTTGGCGATGATCGGCTGGGCAATGTGATCCGCCGAAGGAGAAATCACATGCAGTGGTGAAGAAGACGCTCTACGGTTGCACAAGCTGAAAGAGATTTACATGCCTCAAATCGCTGAAATCACATTGCTCTTGCCCTCATCGTGCAGCAAAACACCACAATTGAACAAACCCTCGAGCTAACCTCCAAAAATATCAAGAAACAACAAAAGCCCCACACCGCCTCTCACAAGCTCAACTTCCCAAACATAAAAAATCCCACCAAACCCCAACGCTGCTCCGTCACCCTCACAATCTCACGTACTTCAATAAAACAACCGCTCAATCCTAAACCCTAAACCATGCAACTAGCAAACATGCGAGAGAAAAAGCAATGGAAAAAATCTTACCGACGGAGAGAGGGAGAATAGACAACGTGCATCGCACAAGGGCCAGAGAAAGCGGTGGGGAGTTCAAGATACGCAAGAAATAAGAGAGAAAGGCTAATATTTGTCCCCTTTTGTTAGCCTCTGCTTTCTACCATCATGGTCTTTGATTCAAGCCGTTCAGTTCGGGAAGATCAACAGTTAGATCATAATGTAAATGTTTAGCCCTAATTGTACTTTGAACTTTCTTTTTGTAATTGTCTTTTTACGCGTCATTACGTTCCTTTGACCGGAGAACTTCAGAACGCCGTTTGGGGACATCAAGGGACGTCAAGAATTTGGTGATTGAATTTCATGGATCTAGAAATCTATGGGTTCCTCTTACAGGTCTTTGCTCTTCTGACGAAGAGCAAGCGAGGGGGTCCAAAAGAAGGTACTTATTTTTGTAGTCACAACTGTTACCAGGGATATATAGGCATAGTATTCTTTGCATTCTTGTTTGTGAGGCACAACGAGATGTTGAACCTCCTAAGAATGCAAACAAGCAAGGAGTTGTGGGCTCCAGTGATATGCAACACGTACTTTCAGATGAGAATTGACTACTGGCCTCATTAAGAGATGATGTAAAGTTTTTGCACCATAAAAAGAATAAATCATGTGTAGGATGCGATAAAATTGTATAGTTATGGAATTATTGTATGCGTATTTCCGCACTATTTAGAATACTGCTTTGTAGTGCTGATATTTAATTACCGAAATTTAATGTAATTTGAACTAAATTGCATTGTCATTCAGAGGTAGCTTGAATTACAAACACTAAACTTTTGCGGAGGTTAAGCTAGGCATGTGGACGGTCTAACTTCCTTCAAGCTCACTCATTCTATTCATAGTACATAGTTCGAGGCCCAAGGTCTATGTTGAAAATATTGTAATACAAATCTAACTCCTAACAGGTAGCGTTGCGACGCGTGTAGTGATGAGATCATCTGATGAGTTAGCAACATTTATATGGCGTAGTCTCATAAGAGGGATGCGTAACGGCTAAAGAGCATCGTAAAGTCTGCTAAAGTGAATCCCAATGTTTGAGAAATATTACACTTACAAGTAACGCAATTCAGTGATTTTTTTTTCTATTATTCAAGCAGTCTCACAATTTGTATGTTGAGAATTTAGACTTTCGCATGATTTCTAAGAAAAAGAAGTAAACGTGTGCTTTGAAGAATAGCAAACCTGTGCCTTAGCAACATAGTGACTTGAAATAAGAAAATTTGAGGGTAGGTGGATATAGTTACATATGATCAAAGAACATGACCATGGACCAACTGAAAGCAAAGACCATGATTCCATGTACGTGTGGTTGCGGAAGTATGTAAGAACCATGTGCACATGCGAGTGAATTTTGATGCTTAAGGGGGAGGAACTGTTGGTGAAACAGACGCAAGGGAAGCCTTATACTTGTACGTTGGGATGCCTGTACAATCACAAGAAACTAGCTATGGGCAACAATGCTGATCGAGATGGGCCAAGTTCTAGTGTGGTTGCGGAAGTATGTAAGAACCATGTGCACATGCGAGTGAATTTCGATGCTCAAGGGGGAGGAACTGTTGGTGAAACAGACGCAAGGGAAGCCCCATACTTGTACGTTGGGATGCCTGTACAATCACAAGAAACTAGCTATGGGCAACAATGCTGATCGAGATGGGCCAAGTTCCAATCGAAATTGGCTTCATTGGATGGTTGTCAACATTCCGAGCTCAATCCATCACTCTTTCTGAAGGTTCTTTTTTGTTTTCAACTCCTCGCTCTTTAGTTTTATGATATTCTGAATTTGTGGCCGAAGTGGGTGTATGATGAACTGATTCAAACGATTTGTAATCCTATTCTCTATTACGACTTTAGTGTCCTTGTAGACACTAGATAGTGAACAGATGGACTCCTCTTTGAAGGATGATATTATAGAATATTACATTCATTTGGTATTAAATGTTTTCAAAGACCCTCATTCATGTTCGTCCAGCAGAGGAATAAACAATGTATTTGTTGATTGCTTCTATTTTGACTTACAAGGTAATCAAGATGTTCTGTAGACTATAGAGATGAGGTACGAGGTCCTTAAATCGGTCATTTAAGAGTTGAAATTGAGTTTCGGGGAGGTGAAGCTTCTTGAAATATTTTTTAGTAAATTTTTCTTGGAAGACAAATGGAATTGACATCTAATCCATCCCAAGTTGTTACATATTTTTTGGAGCTTTGTAGAATTAGTTATGAAATTTTGAAGTTGAAATGGCATAGGGCTCTAAAATCATCCACCTCTTCCACATCTTCAAATGCACATTGTTTGGGGTGATACAACAAAAATGAAATATGTACAATTAGTGTATATTTGAAGAGGTGGGCAACTTTAGAGCCTATGTGCTTTTAGAACCTCCTGCCTTAACCCCTTAAAGTAACTAAAGTCCCATTGTCCCTTGCTTTTAGAATCTCCTTTCTTAATCTCTAAGAGTCCCATTGTCCCTTCAAAGGACAAAATAGATTTTAGGCATTTTAGAATTTCTTTTTTTAATCCCCCTAAAGTCCCATTGTCCCCTTAAGAAACAAAATGGATTTTAGGCAAGCTTCTATGAACTCAATATTTGTCATGATGTTTTGAATTTTTTTTTGAAGATAGAAAAATGCATTAGCTTTTAGAAAATATAATTTTTATTTCAATCAAAGCCTAAGGTGTCACGCCCCTATCTAGTTGAGGTGCCCAATGAACCTTAGTGCGCAAGGGGGGACCTTGGAAGTGACTTCCCAAGCCTTGCAATAGACTAGGTAGGGAGAATGGAGAGACTCCCGATCAAACAGGGCGCAATGACGTCCTAGTTTTGAAGTGGACATGACAATGTCACACATTCTTGAAAAGCTCTTGACAATACGCTTCTAATAGCGCAAAGAACACGCAATTTGGAGTTGTGAGCTAAAAGTTATGGCCGCTCAAAGTTAACTAGGTCCCGGTGGCGCCGGGACACTTGAGGGCTAGGTGGGAGGGGTTCCCAATGAATCCCTCAAGAAAATATGGCATGATATATTATTGGAAAGCTATGAATAAAAGGAACCCAAAATGACAAGCATTACGAGGTTTTAAGACATGAGTCAAAAGTTATGGCCAAAAGAAGAGCCGTGGTGAAGGCGTGACGCCTCCTCCGGTGCATTTGAATTTTTAGAGGGCCATAACTTTGCAAGAACTTGTCCAAATGGGACGAGTGAGTAGTCCATCGGCATCTAATCGTCGCGTAGATGTCTAAAATGGGCTTGCATGTTGAATTTGGAACTTAGAGCGCAAAGTTACGCCGGTTGAAAGTCCAAACGGTGACTTAACTTGGCGATTTGGGTTGGAAGTGGGTGGTCTTCCACAACCTAAGGTTATCCAAGGACTTCCTTCGACTTAGGATGGGGGGGGGTTGCCGAATACCACAAAGAGTACTATAGGAGGGGTTGGTCTCCTTCCTCCCTCCCTCTTGAAGCCTTGGTGAGTCTTGGTGATTGAAACTTGGCAAATGAGTTGGAAATGGGGACTAATACTGTAGGTGCTTGGCATGTGCAGTGTTAGGCAGTTGGTGACCAAGTGATGTTGTTAGTGGGTTGGAATGAACCTAGTGAGCTGTTGGAAGCTGTTAGGTGTCATTTGGGTCGCGACATTTGGTATCAGAGCAAGGCTACGTTGGTGTGCAGTGAGTCTTGGAGTCATGGTGAGAGCCAAGACAAGTGAAGCTGGAGCTTCAAGACAAGGGTGCTAAACACGTAGTCAAGGTTTGGAGGCTAATGAACCTTCCTTGGAGGAAACTAAAGGAGGGGATTCTCTTCATTTGGAGCAAATGGGACAAGAATTGACTCCAATTGAAGAAGAGAATGTGAAAACTAGTGCCAAGGAAGGTGACATTGCCACTAGTCCCGGGAAACCTCAACGTGATCACAAACGGAAAGGGCATGACCTCATGTTTGAAGAACTTGTCAAAACACTTCAAGTGATGCAAAGTGAAATTAAAGAGCTAAAGGAGAAGGGTTCTACCTCTTCTTCTCACAAATTGTGCAAAACCAACATGCCATCTTCTTTCACAGGCATTGGCAAGGCCCACAAAGTGAAAGACTTTTTGGTAGAATTGGAATTGTACTTTGAAGCTCAAAGAGCATCTGAAGAAGACAAAATCACCATCGCGGTGACTTTTCTCAAGGATCATGTTTTGCTTTGGTGGACTCACTTTCGTGGGGAAAATTCTAAGGTGGTGGACAACTTGACTTGGGCTGGTTTTAAGGAACGCATTAGCGACTGCTTCACCCTAGTATACCAAGACATTCGTGATAGAGTGACACTTGTAAGACTCAAACAAACATAAAGTCTTAGGGGTATATGCGGGAGTTTAATGCACACTTGAATGTGCTTCCAAGGCTAGATGAGCTAGCCAAGAAAATCATTTTCTTCAATGGGTTGCAAAATTGGGCAGAACGTGCATTGTTTAGAATGCCCCAACTTGCCAAAGTCTCAGTTACTGGGACAACTAGCACACACTCCCGTCGTAACACTAGGCATGTCACTTAGTAACATGAGGCGGAACTTCCACCTTAATGTGCAAGGACCTATGGTGGCACTACTCACCATGGTCCTAACCGCCCTTAAGTGTCACCCCACTCCATGCTAGCCTATTTTGCATTTGCTACTCATCTATTAGAGGTAACCAGCACTCACAACTCAAGACACATCCAAGGAGGCCTAGCAAGGAGTGGGACTCCACCCAACCAATGCCACGGGACACACACAAGTATCCCATGGTGCCTTGAAGTGGTGCTGAAGTCACCACCAACAACCATGAGTCACCGGGACTTACCAAGGCTTCAAGAGGGAGGGAGGAGGGAGACCAACCCTTCCTATAGTACTCTCTGTGGTATTCGGCAGACCCCCCGTCCTAGGTCGAAGGAAGTCCTTGGATAACCTTAGGTTGTGGAAGACCACCCACTTCCAACCCAAATCGCCAAGTTAAGTCACCGTTTGGACTCCCGAACTTTCAATCGGCATAACTTTGCGTTCCGAGCTCCAAATCCAACATGCGAGCCCATTTTAGACATCTACGCGACGATTAGATGCCGATGGACTGCTCACTCGTCCCATTTGGACAAGTTCTTGCAAAGTTATGGCCCTCTAAAAATTCAAATGCACTGGAGGAGGCGTCACACCTTCACCACGGCTCTTCTTTTGGCCATAACTTTTGACTCATGTCTTAAAACCTCGTAATGCTTATCATTTTAGGTTTCTTTTATTCATAGCTTTCCAATGATATGTCACATGCCATATTTTCTTGAGGGATTCATTGGGAACCCCTCCCACCTAGCCCTCAAGTGTCCCGGCGCCACTAGGACCTAGTTAACTTTGAGCGGCCATAACTTTTAGTTCACAACTCCAAATTGTGCATTCTTTGCACCATTAGAAGCGTATTGTCAAGAGCTTTTCAAGAATGTGTGACATTGTCATGTCCACTTCAAAACTAGGGCGCCATTGCGCCCTGTTTGATCGGGAGTCTCTCCATTCTCCCTACCTAGTCTATTGCAAGGCTTGGGAAGTCACTTCCAAGGTCCCTCCTTGCGCACTAAGGTTCATTGGGCACCCCAATTAGATAGGGGCGTGATACAAAGACTTGTGCGGAGTTGTTGAAGTTGGTTGAAAGGATTGGTGATGATGAAGGCCAAAATAAGAAGGCTAAAGATGGGCCTTCAATAGGTGAGTCAAGCAAACACTCCAAGCGTAAGTTGAGGCGTCATGTTTGGATGAAGAGCAAGCATGGTGGGGATGGAGCCAAGTCAAGTGGGCCAAAAGAAGGACAAGCTAAGGGCATTGACAAAGGAGGTGACAAAACCAGAAGGGATGTGAGCCAAATGACTTGTTACAATTGTGGAGAAAAGGGCCACTTGTCCCGGGGTTGCACCAAACCTAAGGTGAGTGTTTAAAATGCACAATCTCATATTGGAGAGTATGTCCTTCAAGGTGGCTTCTTGGCTAAGGCAAATCAATCCAAGTTGAGTCCCCGCTTGTTGTTCTTAAAAGGGTCTATAAGTAAGCATGATGTTTCACTCCTGGTGGATACAGGTGCAACTCACTCATTCGTGAGCCTAAGACTTGCTTTGGAGTTGGGATTGCAAATCAAGGAGTCTTGCAAGCCCATCAAAGTGTAGTTTGCCAAAGGCAAGCCGCACAAGACAAGCAAGGTGGCAACAAATGTGGAAGTGAAGTGTGGGGAGTTCACCTTTGTGGAGGACTTCACGGTGTGTGATATGGATGGGGTAGACCTCATCCTAGGAAATACTTTCCTAGATACTTATGAAGTAGACATAAGAAGGCGGCCATCTTTGAAGGTGGTTGCCAATGTAGATGGTAAAGAGATGGAGTTAGAAATAATTAAGTCACCCAAGATGTTGAAGACTCAAATCCATCTAATAGTTTTGGAAGAACTTAGTAATACTAAGTTCTTGATTGTTATGCGTGCTGGTGTGGTTGGAGGGCAAAAAAAGTTGGCTAATAGGGTCAATACCCCTCCAAAGTGTATAACAAGTGTAATTCATAAGTTTATGGATGTTTTGACAACAGAATTGCCTGATGCCTTGCCTCCTAAAAAAGAAATGGATCACAAAATTGAGGTGGTGCTTGGGTCACAACTACCATCCAAGGCACCTTACCAGTTGAATCAAAGGGAGTTGAAAGAGTTGAAACACCAACTTAATGAGCTCTTGGTTAAAGGATACATTCGCAAAAGCAAGTCACTTTATGGAGCGCCAGTCTTGTTTATGGATAAGAAGGATGGAAAACTTCGCATGTGTATGGATTATAAGGTGCTCAATAAGATCACTATTAAGAACAACTACCATTTACCTCGAATTGATGATCTCTTTGATAGGTTGGCAAGGGCGGTGTACTTTAGCCGCATTGATTTGAAGTCAGGCTACTACCAAATTCGAATTGCACTTAGAGACATTGAAAAGACGGCATGTAGGACCCGATATGGGTCCTATGAGTTTTTGGTGATGCCTTTTGGTCTATGCAATGCCCCTTCAACATTCACCACCCTTATGAACACCGTGTTCCATCAAGAGATGAATGAATTTGTCATTGTCTACATTGATGACATCTTAGTGTACTCCAAAACGGTAGAAGAGCATGCCAAGCGCCTTGAGATTGTGTTGGGAAGGCTTAGGGAACACAAGTTGTATGCAAATGGGGAGAAAAGTGAGTTTGGTTTGATGGAGATTGACTTCTTGGGCTACATGTTGTCTAGATCAGGGATCAAGCCGGATACAAAGAAGATAGAAGCAATCAAGGAGTGGAAACCACCTACTACCCCAAAAGGTGTAAAGTCATTTCTTGGACTTGCCAATTATTATAGGAGGTTCATTAGAGACTTCTCTAAGATTGCCAAACCTTTGTCTGACTTGTTGAAAAAGAACCAAGCCATTGTGTGGTCCAAGTCATGTGAGCAAGCTTTTGAGGAGCTCAAGGCCAAACTTTCTTCTCATCCAGTGTTGAAGTTCCCGGAGTTTGATCAATCTTTTGAGGTACACACGGATGCAAGTGATTTTGCAATTGGAGGAGTGTTGATACAAGGTGGAAGGCCCATTGCTTTTGAAAGCAAGAAGTTGGATGGGACTCAAACTAAGTGGTCAACACATGAAAAGGAGATGTTTGTAGTGGTGCATTGTTTGAAGACATGGCAACATTACCTTGGTCTTTACCAAACCAAGGTATTCACTGATAATGTGTCATTGAAGTATTTTGAGAGCCAAGCTAGAGTGACAGCCAAGCAGTTGAGGTGGTATGACACCTTGGCTCTTATGAATGTAGACTTGATTCACAAACCGGGCAAAGAAAATGTAGTGCCCGATGCCCTTAGCCGAAAGGATGAGTTCAAACAAGGTTCTACTCAAATACTAAGGTTAATGTATGAGGGGGAAAGTGACTTAGCTAGGAGAATAAGGGAGGCTTATATGAAAGATCCAAAGGCTCAAAAGTTCCTAAGTGATTTGAGGGTTGGCAAGAAAGTGAAGGGGATTCAATTACACCAAGGCCTAATCAAATTCAAACAAGGTAGGGTGTATGTCCCCAAAGGCAAGTTGAGGTTGCAAGTCTTGAAGGAGGAGCATGATAAGCCTCTTGCAGGTCATAGAGGTGAGAAAGCCACCATAAGTTTTGTGACTAAGAGGTTCTATTGGCCTGGTATGAAAGAAAATATTGCACAGTATATAAAGACTTGTGTCACTTGTCAAGCCAATCGAGCTTCGTATCAAAAACAAGTTGGGTTACTTAAGCCTTTGCCCATTCCAAATGGTCCATGGGAATGTATTTCCATGGACTTCATCACTAGCTTACCGGAGTCACATGGGTTTGATGCCATCTTTGTAGTGGTAGATCGGTTTAGCAAGTTGGCTAGGATGGCGCCAACAACAGGAGTAGCAACTACATTTCAAACAGCCACATTCTTTTTCAACACTTGGTGGAGGCATAGTGGATTGCCTAGGGTGATTGTCTCTGATAGAGATCCTAAATTCACAAGTGCATTTTGGAGGCACTTGTTTAGGAAAATGAAGACCAAGCTTTCATTTAGCACGGCGTTTCATCCTTAAACAGATGGGCAAACAGAGAGGGTGAATGGGGTCTTAAATCAATACCTTAGAAACTATGTGAGTGCTGACCAAAGTGATTGGACAGAGTATTTGGCTTTGACTGAGTTTAGTTACAACAAAGCCAAACATGCAGCTACAAGAGAATCGCCATTCAAAGTGGCTTATGGTGTGGAGCCACTTATGCCTACTGACCTTGCCTTGGAGGGGTTGCAATCAGAGTTTGAAAGAAGCCAAGTTGCAGAAGACTTTGTTGTCCATAGAGAAGCTATGTTTGAAAAGATCAAGTTGCATTTAGACAAGGCACAAAAGAGATACATCAAACAAGTGAACAAAAGGAGACGCCATGTGGAGTATGATGTGGGACAAAAGGTGTAGTTGAATGTGAAGAACTTCACATTGCCTAAAGGACTAACATCTAAGTTCATGGCCAAGTATGCAGGTCCCTTTGTCATTGCCAAGCGGTTGTTTGAGGATGTTTATAAGTTAGAATTGCCACAAGAAATCAAGATACACCCAACTTTTCATGTTTCATTGTTAAAGCCATATCATGAAGATACTTTGAGGCCGAAACGCAAGCAAGTGTTGCGGCCTCTCTCTAAGTTAGTTGGAGAACACTTTGAGTATGAGGTGGAAGGGATTCTCAAGAGTAAAAACACTAAGAAGAAGGGCAAGGAATACTTAGTGAAATGGCGGGGGTATCATGAAAAGGAAGCAACTTGGGTGAATGCCAAAGATATGATTCATGCAAAGGAGGTGGTGGATCGATTTAAACAAAGTAGACAATCCAACAAAAAGTTGCGTAGGAGTTGATGAGGACATCAACCTTTGTTAGTGGGGGAGAAACACAACACTTGTGTAAACAGTGCATTTATGCGCTTGTCTATTGTGTACTTGTTTTGAAATAAAGTTGCAATGTTGGAAATGACTCCTTGTGTGTGAGTTAGCTCTTGATTGGCATTAGCACTATGAGATGAGTCCTAGTCTCATTGATGTTTGGTTCAGTAGAAGAGGATGAAATGATACGTAAATCAATTTTGAGAATGTTGCAAAATAGAGGCCTTGGCTTGAAGGTTGCAAGGGACTAAACTCTTTTGACTTTCAAGCTTAGGACTTGCTCGGCAGGAGCAAGATAGTGGTACGGGCTTACAAAAGTGCTCTTTGGGAGTAGACCATTGTCTACACATGGATTGATCATCCATACCTCGGGAGAGTACTCAAAGGACAAGTCGGGCGGGACTTGGCACTATCTCTAGGCTTGCAAAGTTCATCACTTGATAATTTAAGTGTTTGAGAGGGGTCTTGGTGTTGCAACCAAGTAGAAATTGATGAGCCTTAAGTTCTTCCTAGTCATGTAAATAAGATAGGCTAGTTGAGCCTAACTCGGAGCCAAAAGAGGGCAAACCGAGAGAGTCTCAAAATAGATAAGTCCCTTTAGTTTAGGTCTAGGTCCTTGGATGTTTGCCATTCAAGGTGCCAAAACCATGGGCTTATCTAATGCCACCTTTGGAGACTTAGCCATTTGAACTAAGTAAATGAGTACTTGGGTCATTGTGGGGTTAGCTACCTAGAATGCAATGAAAGTGTTGAGGGGGATGGCTACCCATTTTAACTCAATGCTTCTGATGAGAAGTAATGTCGATGAGAGCATCGACCCTATTTGGTGGGGGTGAGTGTCATGCCCCTATCTAGTTGGGGTACCCAATGAACCTTAGTGCGCAAGGGGGGACCTTGGAAGTGACTTCCCAAGCCTTGCAATAGACTAGGTAAGGAGAATGGAGAGACTCCCGATCAAACAGGGCGCAATAGCGCCCTAGTTTTGAAGTAGACATGACAGTGTCATACATGCTTGGAAAGCTCTTGACAATACACTTCTAATGGCGCAAAGAGTGCACAATTTGGAGTTGTGAGCTAAAGTTATGGCCGCTCAAAGTTAACTAGGTCCCGGTGGCGCCGGGACACTTGAGGGCTAGATGGGAGAGGTTCCCAATGAATCCCTCAAGAAAATAAGGCATGTGACATGTCATTGGAAAGCTATGAATAAAAAAAAACTAAAATGACAAGCATTATGAGGTTTTAAGACATGAGTCAAAAGTTATGGCCAAAAGAAGAGCCGTGGTAAAGGCGTGACGCCTCCCTCGGTGCATCCGAATTTTTAGAGAGCCATAACTTTGCAAGAACTTATCCAAATGGGACGAGTGAGTAGTCCATCGGCATCTAATCGTTGCGTAGATGTCTAAAATGGGCTCGCATGTTGGATTTGGAGCTCGGAACGCAAAGTTACGCCGGCTGAAAGTTCGGGAGTCCAAACGATGACTTAACTTGGCGATTTGGGTTGGAAGTGGGTGGTCTTCCACAACCCAAGGTTATCCAAGGACTTCCTTCGACCTAGGACGGGGGGGTTTGCCGAATACCACAAAGAGTACTATAGGAGGGGTTGGTCTCCTTCCTCCTTCCTTCTTGAAGCCTTGGTGAGTCCTAGGTTGTGAGCGTCGGTTACCTTTAGTAGATGAGTAACAAATGCAAAATGGGTTAGTATAGAGTGGGGTGACACTCAAGGACGGTTAGGACCATGGTGAGTAGTACCACCATAGGTCCTTGCACATTAAGGTAGAAGTTCCGCCTCATGTTACTAAGTGACATGCCCGGTGTTACGATGGGAGTGTGTACTAGTAGTCCCGGTGATTGGGACTTGGCAAATGAGTTGGAAATGGGGACTAATACTGTGAGTGCTTGGCATGTGGAGTGTTAGGCAGTTGGTGACCAAGTGATGCTGTTAGTGGGTTGGAATGAACCTAGTGAGTTGTTGGAAGCTGTTAGGTGTCATTTGGGTCGCGACACTAGAAGTAAAAGTTATGGCATAAAAAGCCCTTTTTTTGTTTGGCAAGCACAAAAATGTTTAATAATAAAATATTAAAAAACATACAATAAAACATTAAAAAAAATTATTTTTTTATAGATCATAATTTTATGTACACAAAAAGCTTTGATTTATACTATTTGAATTTATGACTATATTTTTTATATTGAGACATTTCGCAAATTTTGAGACAAAATGCTAGATATTATGAATTCATTTATAAAAATAATAATTGTAATCAAGAATAAACAATGTTCAAATAGTGATTCTAAATTGAAACTTTAAAAGTTGGTATTGTTACCTATTTATAAAAAAATACTAATAAAAAAATAAAATGGTTTATCTTTGAATTGAAGATAAAAATGAGATTGCAAAAAGTCTCAATATAATGAATATGGCCTTATTGTCATGTGAAATTTTAGACAATCTTGTTTTTTGGGCAATTAGAGCATCTTCTAGAAAAAAAATCTTGTAGGATTCATTTTTTACCTCAAAAAAAAAGTTTCACAAGGTTAAGATCTCTTGCTAGAAAAATCTCACCATAGATCTATTAACAATTTAGATTTTCTTTCAATCTTAAATCTACTTCTACTTAAGAATTTTTTAATGAGTGAAAACTAAGTGTGTGTTGTCGCAATACAAGGTAAGTGAAATTCCCTATTATACTTACAAAAACCACTTTAAAGCATAACAAAGTGACTCTAAAGATCAAACCGAAGAGACTTTGTAAAGTGTTTCATGTTACTAGGTGATTTGGGGGTAAATATCAATACAAATACTTCTCTTTCTCTCCGGTTCTCCTTTCCCCCCAAACTGGACAACTCATTCGACCATTGATCGTTGATCCGGACTGTACTTTTACTCAATCCGAACCAAGATCCGATTATTCGATAAACTCAAATCCTGCGGGAGTTAACAAATCCGTCCGGATACCACTACCACATATGAGGATCTCTTCTTTTTCAATTTCCGTTCTAGTTTTTCTTAACCTCTATTGGCACTTCAGAGGGATTCGCCACTTGATTTTATAGAGGTAGGCCCACCACTCCTTCCAGAACTTATAGTGACAGAAATATCACTCGATTAACTCTAATACCCTATTCTAATAGGATCTAGTTTAATCTTTCACAACGGACCAGGAGTGAATCCGGTTTGCAGGTCACACAAAAATCCCCCGTACGATCCTCTCCAACTACAATGACCTTAATGCTTCCTCAAATCCGTACGAAACTAAAGTGGTTACAAGTGTATCCGCTCGTATCAACACAATCTAGAGTCTTTCCGTTTACTATTTCAGATGGCAAGTGTCACAGTACAAGGTAAGTAAATTCACTGTTATACTCCTGAAAACTCCTTTAAAGTATAACTAAGTGACTCTAAAGATCGAACCCACGAGATCCTGTGAAGTATTTGGCTTCATTACACTATTTAGGATAAGTTAGCTTATAAACTCAACTTCCGGTTTCAAGTCAATTACCGGAAAAAACTATAATATCCGGAAAACGGAGAATTAGCTTCCCACTACTATTTCGATTCTACCAACTATCCGGTCTGAACAACAATCATAACCCTAGGAGGCTATAATCTCTGATCCTGGTTACTTCTGTAGATCGATCCGTTCTAGTCTAATAGTACTATTTTGGATACTACCCGGTTTAATTTATCCTCTGTTTTACCATTAGAGGGTTCGCCCCTTGGTTTTCAGAGTGGTAGGCCCACCACTCCTTCCATAACTTATAGTGGCTGAAGACCCACTATCCTATCTCCTAATCTCCCACTTACTACAGATCCGGTTTGGTCTTTCACAACAATCCGATTATTAATCCGGATTGTAGGTCACACAAAGACCCCTCGTACGATCCTCTGATACTACAACGACCTTGGGCACCCTCTCCTATCCGTGCGAAGTTAGGTGGTTACAACTGAACCCGTCCATTCCAACACTTACTAGAACTATTTCGTTTACCAAATATGGCAGCAAGACCTCACAGGAGATCGGACACTCAACCGGATTTCTCACCCAAGAGTTCTAGCACAAGTAGGGAATCTCTCCCTATCCGCCTAGCCTAACAACGGTTTTCTCACCCGAAATCTCAAACTCTAGACACGTTGAGGAACTGAAGCGCACTCCCAACTCTTTTAATACCTACTCACATACACTGAAACTTGAAGAATAAAATACACTAAAGAGAGAAGATGTCAACTCTTAACTCCCTCTTTGCTCTCCTTACTTCCGGTCATACAACAGGCACACAACTCCCATGCCACATACATACAACAGCAAAGCAAAACAGAGGATACAAAGGAATTTGTAAAAGAAGGCTTTTTTTCTCTCCTCCTCCCTTTCTCAAGACAGGTTTATATACAATCAAAAAAAGTGCAAAAAGGCAAAAAGTGTCACGGAATCCAGCCGCATTTTCCGGCTAAACTTCCGATCCTACCTACCTACCACCGGATAGAATTTAGTTCCGATCTAACTTCTCTAGTATATACAAAAACTCTTACCATCTACAATCCTATCCCTAAGGTAGGACTCTTCGGCTCGGCTTCCATCCCCTTGAAGATTTTAGTCAGGTTCCGGTTCCGTTCCCCATCCACAAGTTTTGGAACTGAATCGGCTTGACCGGAATCGGGTGTGGATTCCAGATCGATGGTGGATTCTAGGGTGTTTTCCGATTTAGACGTCTGTGCAGTCATCTTGGGTTTGGGAGTCTTATTCTTCCCCTCTTCAGCAGCAGTCACATTCGGAAACTCTTCTGGTAAGGAGAGCTCCGATAGAGGGACCCCCTTAGCTCCTATCAGCTTCCGACTGCTCTCTTCAATCCGGTCCACTGAAATCCGCGCCTCCTTCAGCGCCGTCTCAACCTGCTCCACGTAGTCCGTGAGAATCCTTACTATCCTAGCACCGGATAGTTTCTTCTCTTTATGGACTTTGTCGTTGAATAGCTTGGCCTTGGTGGCGGCCGCCCCGGATACTCCAAGAATGTCCTTCACCTGGTCCGCTACTCGTCGTATTTCCTCTGTTATCTCCAACGTGGCGGCTGCATCCTCTCTCAAGACGAGATTTTCCGCCTTCAAGGTATCCACCTCTGTCTGAAGTCGGATTACTTCTTCCTTCCGCCTCCGGTACTCGACCGGATCAGTAATACAGTCGGCTACCTTTGCTGGTAGCTAGCTGTCTGGCAGCGCATCCACCAGTCTTCCGATCGCCTACAAGGTCAGATGCTTTACCTCCCAATCCGCTCAGACACTGGAAAGAATGCCAATCAAATTATTGAATGGATCCCGTAGATCCATTTCTTCCTCCATAACACCCTTCCGTTTCTCATCTAGAGTTGACAGGCCATGACCTGGAGGTGTTCCTCGCCCATGGGGAGGAGTTGTCTTCTGTCGCTTGATCGACGGCATTACCTCTTTCTCCTCTTCTTTCGTTTCCGGATCCGAATTCGAAACCGATTTCGCTTCATCGTCTTCTTCTGATTCTCCATATTTCAGGAGAGCTCCCTGAGTCTTCCACTCCTTCTCCTCATCATTTGTCAGGAGCTGATGGTTGTGGTACAGGTAGTACAAGTACGGGCATATAGATGTAGCCCTACTCTTTCCTACCCTCCCTATGAGCTGGGTTACTAGATCAAAAATGATTCGCGCCCAATCTACATTCCGAATTCCGCTCAAGGAACCGAAAATGGTATTCCCTAGGGTGATTGTCACCCTCGTCGGTTTCTCCGGATGGAGGATCGGAATCAGAAACCTCAAAAGACGACGGTGTTGGTCGTTTATGTAGTCGTCAATTGCATATCCGTCCTTAGAGTTGGGAACGCCATGGAACTTCCCTCGGATGAATTCATCCTTCCGACCAGCCATGCCAAGACCCCCTACCCGGAAATCATACACTCCTCTCCAGACTTCCTCAGTCCAGAGGGACGGATTCCCTCTCAAGGTGTTATCGAACTCATTGGACAATTTGCCCAAGAGTTCCTTCACCATTCTCTCCTCCCGGAATCCCCAAGGTTTCTCAATGAACCCCGAGCAACCCATAGAAGCTAAGTCTTCTATTAGTTGGTCCTTATCCTAACCGTTTAAGGGAATCACCGGAAATATCTTCCGAAGTTTTACCTCGACCGGACCGGATCCTAACGACCCCGCTCTCTTCTGACGTATCAGCGGCATGGAGTGGATCACCTCTCACACGGATTTCCTCACCGATTCTACCTCACCCGCTCCTAGCCGCACGTCTCGTTCCTTTCTTCTCTCTCCGATCTCAGCCGGAAGTACTAAAATTCTACTAAATCACACTCTCCTGACACGAGGGTACCAAATGTTGTAAACAATATGAGGAGCGCCCAATCTCGTGAGGAAATGAAAGGGATAAGACTGGCAAGCTTGGTCTTTAAATAGCACCAGGACTCCGCCGTGGTCATAATGACCATTTCCGATTTGGCAGCTTGACGTCCGATCCAATCCTAATCCGGTTTCTACCCTAATTTCGGATGGGTTTCCGGTCCCAACCAATTTGAAATTTCCAATTGAATTGAATCCGGTCTACCTGCTATTTTATTTTTCGTGTGTATATATCAAATTTTCCTACGACTTGCACTCAGATCCGGTTCCACTTCACTAGTTTCCGCTCTGAATTCTAGATAAGCTAAACAAAACCAAAAATTTACGTTGCGATAGCAAGACCTCTCAAGCGATTGGGCACTAATCCAGATATTCCATCTGGTAGCTCTAGCACAGTTGAGAATCTCCTCCCTAACCGCCTAGCCTAACACTAATTATCTCACCCGGAATAATGGACTCTAAATCTATTGAGGTGCAATGACTCACTTCCAATGCTTACAACCCGTTCACATGCACATGTAATCACAAGAAAATACTAAGGGGAGAAACTCCTTCTACAATCCGCTAGTCTGTACTTAATCTCTCATCTCCTCACCCGGCCATTTTTTGGGAAGACAAGAAACAATAGAAAATACAAGAGGAGACAACATATGCAAAAAAAAGACTCTCTATCTTAGTCTTGAGACTTGAATTATATACAGAAATTTACAAAAAGTATCCTCGGAAATCCGGCACTAATTTGGCCAAGATTTTCGGATCCGAACTTTTCCTACTTTTCCGGGATAAGGTCTGATCTAACAAAATTTTCTACTTCTAAATTCCTAACTACCTCCTCCTCCTATGGGGGTCCACCACTATCTGGAGTAGCAATTGGTGATAATTCGTTCAAGTTTTTATTCATGTCTCCCCCTTCCGGAATGTGTTCCAGTTCCATAGGAAAAGTTGTCCCTATTTTCGACTCTGGAGCTCCTAACATAGAAGCTATTCCTCCTACCTTCTCCTTTGAGACGGGGGTCTCAAACTTCCCCTCTAGGATCTCCAGGTTGTTCACATCATCTGGGATTGAAATCCCAGATAGGAAGATATGCTCACTCTGGAACTTCCGAATGCTTTCTTCTATCCCTCTAGTGTCTTTCTAGAACTCTTTCATTGTCTCCTCTATCTCCCCAACGAAGTCGACGAGGATGCGGGCAATCCGGGTCCTAGATGGCTTCTGATCCTTGTGCACTCCCTCATCAAATAATCTTTGCCATCACATCACCGAATGCCTCCATCACTGTGGTCATCCGCTCTATTGCTGCCCTGGTCTCTTCTTATAGAGACATGGCAATCTTTACCTACTTACAACTAGTTTTTAGATCCTTCCGGAAGACTTGAATCTCCCCTCGCAACCGGATTGCCAACTCGTCCATCTCCCGCATGTTGATATTCTACGTCAACATCCGATCTTCTCACTCTCAGATCACATCCAAGTTGCTGATGCAATTTGCCACTACTTCCGGCAACGCACTATTCGGGGTACTTCCGACCAAGTCGGCCACTTCGCAAAGCGTAGTAGTTTTAATCTTCCAATCCGCACTCACCGCACTGAGAATCCGGATCAGGTTGTTGTACGGACCTGTCAAGACCGTCAATTGGGTTATCGAAGCGTATGAGTCTCGGTTTCATCACCTAAGACTCAAAATTTCTTTTTTGAAATTCTTATATATTTTGAATTTAATTTTAGGTGTTAAAAGACCTAAAGAGTGTATTAGACCAGAATCAGTGTTGTACATGCCAAAACGGCCCCTGGTTATATATAGTTTTTTCTAAAAACACCTAAATCCTGCATATAAATAGGGTAAAAACCCACATATTGTAAATAGTAAGCATATTAGTAGAAATTGTCTGATTATCTACATCTATTTGTGCAATGAGATGCAAATTGACTAAATTGGTCTAAAGGAATCTTGTAAGAACTTCAAGATAGATTTCCCAAGAGAGGTTTCAGTTTCCCCATTCCATCGACGAAATAGTAAAAAATCCAATTGTTAGCCTACAGGTGGAGAAACTCAAACTGGAGCATCAAAAGGCATCTACGATATAAGTATGGTGGTTCTAGGTGGAAATCATGCTAGGAGTCCAACGGTAAAATCGGTTCGCCAAGATTCCCCTTTGTATAGAAGATTCCTTGTTCACCAGAAGTTAAAGGAAATAGCGGGATTTGTATTCCTTTTCCACATGTGCAAAATAAGAATTTAAGTTTGCACATCTCTTGAGGAACTCTATGAGAGGTTCCCCAAAAGTCGTGTTTTTTTTATCTTTTAAACATCTTTTTCGGAGCAATCAACCAACCAAATCTATGATGGTAAATTCATAGAATTTACCATGAATGTGGTAAAATCTCATTAAAAATTAGGTTATCTTGTTTTATGCTAATAACATGCTCCTACAAGTTTCAAGACATTTTGATAGCCAGAAGGCTTATAACTAGGAAGATCCTTCCCGAATTGACAATTTCAAATATTACAGAGGGGTTGACCGGCATATCGGGAGCATACGAAATTGGAATGGGGCCCAAATTAGGTCTTTTCTTACTCCCTCAAGCCTACTTGAGACCCTAGTCTAATTACTTTCTTCAGAAAAGTCAACCTCCAAAAGTTGGATTTTTACCCTTTTTTGGTTTTTAGTTGGCGCTAGTTTTAGGTGGTTTCTTGACGGATGAAAAAGGAGTGGGGAGAGGTCTTTTCAACTAAAAATGGCCTTCTGAAGTCAATGGCGCAATCCATTTGTGATTTGGAGCATTTCTCCAAAAGTTAGAAGTTTGGATCAACGTAGAAAGTTAAAAAATTAGAATTAGGATGAAAATATAAAGGGATAGGATTGTTTGGAGTGCACTCCAAGTCTTCTTTGATTTTGGGGACCTAGGGAAGGTATATAAGGCCTCTCCTCCTCACTCACTCCATCTCTCTTGTAGTCTTATGGTCTTCTAAGTTTTGGCCCTTTGAATCATAGTTTGTGTTTTTTCTTTGTGTCATTTGGAGAAGTTTTGGTTGGAACAAAACTCTCAAAGTCTAGTTGTGTACTAGTTTGGATCATAGTTTGTATTTCTTCTTTGTATCATTTGGAGAAGTTTTGGTTGAAACAAAATTCTCAAAGTATAGTTGTGTACTAGTTTGTAGATCATGTCTTAGAATTTTAGGTTAATCCCTCAATACGACGGAGCTTTGACTTCAAGTCCTACGATTGTTGTAGAACTTTGACGATTTTCTAAAAGACGGCGGAGCTTTGACTTCAAGTCCTACGATTGTTGTAGAACTTTGACGATTTTCTAAAAGACGGCGGAGCTTTGACTTCAAGTCCTAAGATTGTTGTAGAACTTTGATGATTTTCTAAAAGACTGTGAAGCTTTAACTTCAAGTCCTAGGATTGTTATAGAAATTTAATGATTTTCTAAAAGACAGCAAAGCTTTTGCTTTATCACTATTCTCAAGCGTCTCCTTTTTATTAGTTTTTTAAGAATTAAAGTTTAGAATTGAACAAGAATTGTTTTGCAAGTGTAGAACATATAGGACAGTTAGAAAGATCCATTGCTTGGAGGTACAATGAACCGATGTTAGAACACCCATAGGATAAAACTAACTAAAAGAACCTAGTTGTGTTTGCTGATTTACTAAGGGTGGATAAATAAGCGCTCATAGAGTGATCCTCAGCTTGCTCGCCTCCACTGACTCCTCCTTCCTTGGAACAATTGGTTCCTCTCTATCCACCCGCTCCGGCTCCTTATTCTTGAGAGGAACTGAAGGAGAACCCCTTATATTAGGAGTCCGCTTGAACCTTCTCCTAGTGAGGGGAACTTCCTCTTCCTCCTCTTCTTCCAGCTCCAGGGCCCTCTTCCTTAGGTTTTCACCCTTGTCTTCCGGCTCTGGACTATCCAATTCGGTCTCAGATCCCTCCTCATCCGAGCCTCTGAACTTCCGGAGGGCCATCTGGGCTCTCCACTCCTTGTTTTCCTCCGTGGTTAGGAGGTTCTGATTCTTGTACAAGTGGAAAAAGTAAGGGTATACCGGAATAGCCCTACTCTTTTCCACATTAGCCACCAGGCCATTCACTAGTCCTTGCATGAAGTTGGCCGAGTCCATCTTCTTCTCCCCGCTTAAGGCTCCGAAGATGACGTTCCCGATCATAGAAGTTACCCGTGTAGGCTTTTCCAGATGCAAGATTGGCACCAAGAATTCCAGTAACCGGCAATGTCGCGCGCTAATACAATCCTCGATGGCGAATCCATCTTTGGAGGTGGTTACTCCCTTGAACTTCCCCCACACGAAATCTTCCTTCCGGCTGGCTTGTGCTGTGCCGCCCTCTTTAAACTCGTAAACTCCTCTCTAGATTTCCCGCGTCTACATAGGCGGAACTAACCGGATAGAGTTGTCAAATTGGTTAGGGGCTTCATCTATGAGCTCCTGTAGAAATATAAATTGGATAGGATTTTAAAACTTTTTGGGTGCATATTTGTAACTTTTTGGTATGTGTTTGTATGACTTTGTGATGTTTAATTACCAATTCGGTTGTTTTTGTATGTATTTTGAGCCGAGTTGGGAGGCTTTTGGAGTAGATTTATAAGGTGTCAAATCCAATTTGGAGGTACAGTGTCATAACCATGGAAGTTTAAGTGAGCCAATTTGGGTTTTGGGTGAGGTTTTGATCAAAATCCAATTTGAGTAAGACTTATGTCAGTGGTTAGTGGTTAGTGGTGACTGAACCAATTGGGAATTAAGGCCTGGTTGAGTAAGTTTCCAAGTGGGAGTTAGGTGGAGTAAGTCCAAATAGGAGGATAAAGTGTACTGCATCCAAATTAGAAGTTGACTGTGTATGAAGTGTGCGGTTCCAATTAGGTGGTTTTATTTTGCGGTTGGTGGGTCGTCAAGCGGTTTAGGAACTGCCATTTTGGTTTCTATTTAGTCGTCTTTCCCAATTAGGATTGCACCCAGTGTTGAAGAGAGTCCGTTGCGTGTCCCAGCCAAGTTGTACTGTGTATTTGTTTGTTTTTTTGTGTTTGAGTGCGTGTGTGTGTTTCCCAGTTGGAAATTGTGTCTGTGATCCAAGGTTGGATCGTATCTGTGTGAGTCCTATTCGGGATTTGCAGATGGAGATTATCCTGGTGTTTATTGTGGAGAGAAGAAGATGAAGATCTGAGTGAATATTTGCAGTGAAGCTGTGAAGTTAGAGTTTATACCAAATGGGAATTGTGTAGTTGCTAGAGCTTTAAAGTTGTTATGCAAACATGACTGTTTCCCGATTTGGAGTTATACTGAGGAGTCAATGTGGAAGCGATCGGTGGTGAACACAGAGATTGAGTGGAAAAATTAGCCCAAGTGTAGGAAGTGATCCAGCTTGTGGAAGATGAAGTGAGTGAAAGGACTATAAAATTGTAGAATTTCAAAGTCCTGATTGGAGAGATTTTGAGAAAAACTTATATGTTAACGGTGATGTGTCACCAACTCGGATTTAATTGAAATGAAGTCATATCCAGTTGGTGTGTTGTGATGTCGTTGTAATTGATGAGAATTGCATGGCTGTATAATTTGGAAGTATGTGATGGAGTTCGAATTGGTATGAATGCAAGTCCAAATTCTGTATGAAATGATATATGTGTATTTGTATGGATTCCGATTTGGTCTGTGAGTCCAAGTTTGTCGTGTTAAGCTTCCAAGTCGGAAAGTTGTATGACAATGTATGTGATTCAATTTTATGCGAAGTATGAGTCCAATTTGGTAATTGGAGTATATGCAATTAATATGAGAGGAAGTAATATTGTCGTATGCGTAGTTAGCCGTAAATATCCTAACAACGGCAAATTGTTGCAAGATGATACGAATTATCGGTCCAGGGAACTTCTAGTATGATATCGATTGAGTTAGAAGCATCCGGATTGTGACTACTCACTTAATCCCCTTCCTTTCACTTTTCCTTCCTCACTCCGGAAACTTAGTACATTCCGGATTCCGTTCCGGATCCGGATACCTCCGGAAACTAAGTTCTGTCTCTCTTCCGTCACTGGTTTTTGTTACCTCTGTTTTACCCTCAGAGGGTCCACCCTTGA
Source organism: Climacium dendroides (assembly GCA_950106755.1). Lineage (NCBI taxonomy): Eukaryota > Viridiplantae > Streptophyta > Bryopsida > Hypnales > Climaciaceae > Climacium > Climacium dendroides. The sequence continues at coordinate 21,070,971 of OX467092.1, read as the reverse complement.
TCTAGAAAGGGGTGGGGACTCACCACTTGTAAAATTTAACCTCTCTGTACTCTAAATCTACTAAACAACACACCCAAGACAACACAGTTGTAGGAGGAGGGAGGAGTATTCTCTCACAGTTTCCGGATTGGCCGATCCGAAATCAGGTCACACAGAGCAATTCTCACACCTCTCTTTACTACAACGACGGATCCGAACTCATAGATCCAAAGGAATAGAATTTCAAGGGGAAGACAATGTACCAAGAGGGAGGTTGGTAGACTTTCCGAAGTAGCGGGAGATCTTTTCCTTCGGCGGTTGCTTATCTCCGCACAGAACCCTCCTGGTTCTGGACTCGCAGGGACCTCTACCTCCTTACTCGGATTGCCGTTCCGGCAAATTAAAAGCACGTCACACTTACACTCCCTTACTCAGCTTTGCATTCCTCTCGCTCAGCTCAACTCCAAGAGATCAGTATTCCAAGATCCGGATTCCCCCTCTCCCTCCCTTCTCTTTCTCCAGTACCAGGTCACACATCCATGCATACACTCAGCCAAAAAGACCCTGTCTAAGCAAAAGTGTAGCTAGAAGTACCTTAGCTGACTTAGATTAAGAAAAGAGAATTTGTAATACATACGTGAAAGCACTAAAACGAAATGGAGTAGGATGGAATGGCAGACAACTAACTTGCCTGCCCTTAAAATACTAACACAAAAACCCAAAGTCAACTCCTAACAGCCTGAAAAGGAAACCCGGAAATCTAGGCAACCAATCACTGAACCTCCTGGGATATCCGGAAAGATTGCTAACTGCCGCCCGAGATAACCGGATTTCCTTACTATCCGCCTAACATTCCAGAAACCGGGTCCATGCTCGGAACCCCATTCCGGATCCTACAGTTCTTTTCCTACCAACCCTAATGCCTTGGCTTCCGTCCTTTTTTTGAACGGCTCCCCGCTTAGTTGGTAGGCGTCCCCTTCGTATTCTTTGCTGGTGTAGTCTTCGCTGTGGCCCGGGTCTGGATATGACGCATTGCGGGAGACGGATCGTTGTCGCCTTCGGTTCTGGAAGTGGAGTGGGCACTCTCTTCCTCAGAATCTTCTATGACTTGGACTTCCTTCTCCTTCTTTGGTGTGGTATCCTCCAATGTTGCGGGTTTGCTTCTTTCATCCGGCGTGGTCTCCTACATGTGCGCAAATCCCTGCAGATTAGACCGAGCCGGATTGGTCATTCCACCGATCCGATTGATGAGATCTCCCCTGACTTGCTATCCCGGAACCTTGAATGATCCGGTCATCAAATTCGGCATTGTTTGTGCCTTGGGAACTTCCGGGGTTGAGAACTTAGATGGCACTGGAACCATTTTCGCACTAGACTCTGGTTCCGGTTCCGAGGCTGGCCTCAAATTCAACTCCGTCATCCGTATCTTACTAGCGGAAGGCTTGGCTAGTGTGAGTATCCCCCTCAGGCCCTCCATCCGGGTTGCATGATCCACCACCGATTTCCCTGGGGTACCTGCGACAAAAGGAAGTTCCGGAAAGGTGGAGAAATCCATCGCATGGTTTGGGTCGATGGCCGCCAACAACTTCTGGATTTCCTTGAAAATTCGTTCTATCCTCGCGGTGAAGTCTACGAGGATGGTAACTACCTTGGTTCCGGTAATGTGGCCTTCCGATATCATCTTTGAGTCAAACAAGGCAGCTTTCGTGATGATGTCGGCTTTGATGTTGACTGCTCTAGTTAGATTTTTGACCAGAGCGAGAGCCTCTTTCTCTTTCTCCTTTGCAGCTACCATTTCCCCTTCCGCCCAATTCACTTGGGCCTGGAGTAGGTTCCGTTCCGCCTCCAACTCCTGAATCCGATCCTCCCTCTTCTTTAGATCCTCCAGCTTGGGCAATCGCTTGACAGCTTCCACGATCTGATCCGGCTCCACCTTCAATACTTCCGTGGTATCTATCACCAAATCTGACAATCCGTCGTGAAGTACCTTGGCTTCACGTATCCATTCGAGCCCCGCATTAAAAAATGCAAATTCTGTTTCCATTTCAGGTCCTCTGCTGGACTCCCTTCTCTCCATTGTTGGTGGCTTGATTCTCGACCCCGGATCGGTTGACTTCCTCTTCTTGGTCCTCGGATCTGTCAAACGTTCCTCGAGAAGTTCCTCCGGTTCCGACTCGACCGGATCTTCCGCTTCCTCCCTAGAAAGTCCGTATAACAGGAGCGTCTTTCCGGTGTCATACTGAATTATTTCCGCCGCACTCAAAAGTTCCTGTTGATGGTACAGATGAAACAAATACGTGCTAACTGGACTCGCCTTAGCTCGGGTCACATGATCCGCTAATTTAGCCACTATCCCGACTATGACCCTACCCCAGTGCACTACCCGGTTCTCCATAGCCTCCAAAATAGTATTGGCCACCGTGATGGTAACCCGCGTTGGCTTTTTCGGATACAAGATCAGAATCAGAAACTCTAGGATCCGCCTATATCTCTCGTCCTTACACTCGTTGATAGCGAATCCGTCCTTAGGGTTTGCAGACCCCGTGAACTTCCCAGCTACAAAACGGTCCTTCCTAGATGCTAAACCGTTCCCACTTTTCTGGAACTGATACACATCCGCCCAGATGTCCTTGGTCCACGCGACTGGCCGTCCTCTCAAAGTGAGCTCATACTGGTTCGGAACACCGTGAAGTAGCTCCTGAATCATCTCTTCACTCTTGAGGTTCCATGGTCGGTGTAGTAGACCGACACATCCTAACCTAGTCAAGTCCTCCTCTAACTGCTTGTGAAGTTCCGAGCTATCCGGAATGGCCGGAGAGATAACCCAGGGAGATACCGCTACCTTCCGTACTAGTCCGGATGCCATAAGATCTAAGTGAGAATGAGAGAAAAGTAGTTCTACTTCAGTCGCTAACTCACCACTCTTTCTCTCAACTACTCACACAAACAGTCTCAGGAACACAGAACAGGAAAGTGAAAAGGAAACCCTAGGAAGACAGCTTAAGTACTAAACCGACTTTCTACGGTCTTAAAGACAACGGCTACAGGTCCGTTGTATCAACGGTATCCTACTTCCGTAGCTACGAGACCTATACGGTAGGTTCCTGTGTTCCGGATGAGTCCGGATCTGGATAAGTTCCGGTTTAGGGTTGTGCCGGAACGCTTATTTTCTAATTCAAGCTATCTAGTCCAAAAATCACACTCTAACTATAATTTTTTTGATTTTTTTCTATTTTTAGCACCTACTTCTTGTTTTATTGATCCGTTTCCGGATTCCGGATTTCCACAGATATCTCATGAGTGAATTAAGTGAGAGAAAAGTAAAAAAAAGGAGAGTAAGAAAATTCCCGAGTTGGGTAGAAAGTGTAAATTCTGTTAAAATGAGAATTTTGAGAGACCAAATTGTGAGATTAGGATGAAGCCGGAAGGAGAATCTATTAGAAGGGAATTGGTTGCTAGCAAAGAAGCAGACAATGATGTGAAGAAGAGAACGCTATGCAACCCAAGTTGGAGACAAGCCTGGTGGTTGGTGGCTGTGGGTGATGGCAAAGTACGAAGTTGGTGAAAAAGATCAAGGCCGAGTTGGAGTGAAAGACGATCAAAGAGAAAAGATGCTCAGTCCAATTTGGGAAAATAAGTGTGATTATTAATTAAATTAAAAATTAAACATGAGAAGAAATTAGTTTATTATAGATAATTTAGGAATAGTGTCTATGCTTGGTGTTGTTTTGGGTTAATTAAAGACAATTAGAAACAATCCTATTTAATAACCTCCCTTGGAATGAACATATTATTAGTTGGATAAATCCAAATAGGTCCCAACGCAATCTACATTTTGGCGCCGCTGTCGGGGAGGTGTTCTAATAGGTTTTTTGTCTTTTTTCTTTCAGCTGGAATTTTAAATATGTCGTTCGGTAATGTACAGCATATCTACAACTTCAAAGTCTAGTAAAAACACTAGAGACGAAAGAGCTAAGAGGAGAGCGGATTAAAAACGTAAATTTGTTTCTAAGGCTAATTCAAAGCCCATCTCACCTGGTTGGAAAAATCCGTTTGAATTTGAACAGTATTTCCCACATTGGCCAGAGTCAGGTCAAATTATAGAGAATCTTCGGGAAGGAAAGGAATTTCCATTAGGAGATATTAATTCAGACATAGTAGAAGAGAGTGATGAAGTCATGGTAGGGGAAGGATCTAGCGTACCACATCTAATTGGTGAGCCGAATTGGCAATCAAACTCTTCTGCACCTAATAACTCTCCTGCACCTAATAACTCCCCACGAGGATTGAGTGAGGGAGAAGAAACCGATTTGGTGGAAATAGAAGAGAATCAGTCTAAGGCTGATTTTTCTCCGTTAATAGATTCCCCATTAGGTTCTTTTCATGGTAGGACAACCCTAGTTGAGGTGTCTAGAGAGAGTCCAATTTGGTTAAACAATCCAGTTTGGAGTGCGGAACGAGGGAAATTAAAAATCCCTTCTGTTTTCCAGCAAGACCAAGTCTTGGAAGCGGTAATACACAATTTGGATGAGACTGAATTTGTTAATTTCAGGAAATCATCCAAATTGGATAGTGCATCTACATCTAGCGAAGAATCCTTAGTAGGAAAAGCGTATAGAAATATGGCTGATCCTGCTAATGTAATCCCAGTCGTAATGCGGCCAGGCGATGAGGCTGACAGGCCTTATTCACTTATGCCGTTTCCGACTTTTTATGGTAGAATGGGCGATGACCCCAATAGCCACCTCTATGAATTCCTAACACGTTGTAATGTAAACAACGCTAGGACAGAGGCGCATTTCTTAAGTATTTTTCCAAGTACACTAATGGATCAAGCTAAGAAATGGTTTCAAAGACAGCCAATAGGGCATTTTACTACTTGGGCTGGGTTGCGTGATGCGTTCCTAGGCCATTTTCGCCCTGCCGCTTATCAAGAAAAATTATTTGAAAAGTTGGCTGAGTTACATATGGCAAGCGGGGAACGCATTGATAGTTATTATGGCCGTTTAGAAGACATAATGCTTAGATTGCCAAATAATGAATATCCTGATGCGCATTTTATGCGACAGTTTATAAATGGTTTGTATCCTCCCAAATTAAAGGCTTTTGTAAAAGAAGTTAGTCCTGCTACTTTACCAGCAGCCTACCAAAGAGCTAAATTATGGGAGGAGGTACATTTAGGAGAAACATATATAAGTCCAATTATAAGCCAACCTAGTTACTTAGATCAAATTGGAGTAAAAAGGGAGGATATAGGAGGTACGATTATGCCTACCTATGTCCAACATGGTTATGTGAATGCAGTGCCCATGGCACTGGTCCAAACAGCTCCTATAATTTCGATTGAGCCTGTTAAAGTGAACCAAGTAGGTGTTCCTCCTTATCAAGTGCAACCTAATGCGCGAGAAGCGATAATAGAGTCACAGCTACTTGAAATCACAAAGCAATTAGGCAACCTTCAAGTTAACCTAGCAAAAACGGTCAAAAAGAGGGGCCAACCGATTGATGACCATGCCCACATATGGTGCACAAATTGTAGGGGACAAGGGCACATGCTGGTCGATTGTCCATTTCCTCCAGATTTGCCTCCTAAGTGTAGGTTTTGTGGGTTAGACCATGAAACTGAATCTTGCCGAAATATGCAAGCTAGTCTAGTACAACATGCCCAAGTTGCCCAAAAGAAGGGTGGGCAAGTCTATCAAGTAGAAGGGAATAATCAAAGTTGGGGAAAAAAATCAAAGAAAAGGAACTTTAATCAAAATTATAGTTCATACCCAAATCAAAATTATAATCAAGCCCAATATATTAATCCCAATTTTAACCCTAGCAATTTTAACAATGGAGGGTATAGTAATAACCTAAATCGGGGAATAGCCCAGATGCCTACTGATAATAATCAGAGGTGGTCTCAAATGCCATTTGGCAATATAAGTCAAGGTCCGCCCACATATGGTGGACAAGTTCCAAATTGGAATGGGAATCAAAACAGGGGTAAATCGTTAATATGTTATAGGTGTAATCAACAGGACATTATGCTTCAAATTGTGGTAATGAAAGGGCTAGTGTGGATTATGTACCGTTATGTGGAAATTGCAATCAAAACGGCCATACGGCCGAACAATGCAATGGTCCACGTAAAAATAATGACCAAGAGGGTTATAATAGCAAAAGGAGAGATAATAGTCCAAAGATAGTATTAATGGATGACGATGCATCAAAGTCTAATAAAGACCGAGCATCTTATCTTATACAAATTGAAAATGGAAATTTACCTAATAAGGAAGAAAAATTAGTACAAAAGGTATCTACTAGAGGGCAAAGCGAGAAGAGGAATCCCCTTGGTAATTTAGAAATAATAAAGGAAAAGAAAATGACCCGTAAGGAAGCTCAGCAGTTGCTAGAGCAGAAAAATCAATTAGGATTAAACTTTAATTCTGAGTTAGTTGGTACGTCAAGTAGACCAATGCCAAATCCAAGTCGGGATAGTAGTCAAGCCAATCAGCCAGAGGCTAACCCTGAGCTTGTGCTGACTGAACCAAATCAGGATAAGGCACAGTCCAGCAAGGCTGAGACTAGTGCTAGTACTTCTATACAGTATCCAAGTCGGGATAACAAAAGTAATGAGGAAATTGGGTCTCCATCGATTTCTAAAGAAAAAGGGAAATCAGTCCAATTTGGTCCGGTCAGTGTTATGGCCAAACCGGATTATAGGGACAAACCAAATCGAGGTAAAAATGATGATCAAACCAAATCGGTTGAACCTGTGACAAGGCCGGCTAATGAACCATTGGTCATACTTCCTATTTGGATAGAATCGGATAGTCCAATAGAGTAGGCCAGAACCAAATGGGATGCTCATGGGAAGACTAATGCTAGAAATCAAATTAAAAAAATTAGTAAAACACCCAGTAGGAAGAGGGGGCTTAATAACCAAATAGGAATTACAGACATGACAAATCCCTATAATATAATTGATAATTTGGGGCAAGTTAAAGCCGATATAACAATTAGGCAATTATTAGGCATTGCTCCTAGTTGTAGGGCCAGTTTAAAGGCTAGCTTACTACAAGATCCTATAGTTACATGTGTTTGAAAATATTTTTTTCCTAAAATTTGGTACTTGTATTAGAAATGGCAGTTTTGGAGCATTTTTCATGAAAACATAGTAAAAAAACTTTAGAGGTTGAAATATTGAATCGATTTTTATCTCTTCCCTACATTTACTTCCATACACAAGTGGTGTTTCTACATTCTTTCAGTGTTGAATCAAAGTTTCAATATACACGACAAAAAGGAAAAGACAAATTAAAAAAATATGAACAATACTGATATGCTTATTGGGGTAGATGTAGGTGTTACGATAGTACAAAAAGTATAACATTGGTCCTCAAACCAGATGTAAATGAAGAGTTTTTTAGAGATAACTTAACCATCTAAAGATGCTATAGATGAGAGCAATTTGATAGATGACTTTAGTGTTAATTGTAGAGATAAAAAAATCCAGCTATTGGTTCAATAATCAAAGTGTATTTTGGAAACTACCTTAGTTACAGGAAACACATCCTTCTAAGGTTAGGGCAGGAGGTTCTAAAAGTGCAAAGGCTCCAAAATCACCCACTTCCTCAAATGTTCACAGTTTTTACATGTTGCACTTTGTAGCCTTCAGCAATGTATGAATAGTGTACATTTGAGGAGGTGGGCAATTTTAGAGCCCTATGCCACTTCAACTTCAGAATTCCATAACTAATTCTACAAAACTCCAAAAAATATGAAACGACTTGGGTTAGATGTAAATTTCATTTTTCTTTCAGGGAAAATTCACTGAAAAATATTTCAAGAAGTTTCACCTCCCCAAAATTCAATTTCAGCTAATTATTATTATTATTATAACTGGGTCGTGATGCAACAGGATTGCACGTTGTTTCCATTGCTGGTTCATGTTAAAACGTTCGAACGTTGCTACAGTGTCTTCTGAACGTTCATTTTGGTTGTACTGGACTTCTGCTGTTGCACATCATTCAACGTTGATATCCGTTAGCAACTGAAAGTAAGAGTAAAGTAATCTGCTGTTAAAGCGACCATGTAAGAGCTGATTCCAGGGAAGCTAAACACCTTGAAACAATTTTCAGAAAATTTTTGTAGGAAGAAAAAATGAAATTGGCATCTAACCCAAGTTGTTTCATATTTTTTTGACCTTTGTGGAATTAATTATGAATTTTTGAATTTGAAATGCAATGGGCACTAAAAGTCATCACTTCCTAAAATGTACAATGTTGGTACATTGAAGAAGGCAAAATGTACCCCGGTGTCATGATTGCATTTAAAGAATGGGCTCTTTTAGAGTAGACTAACTTATACCTTTGAAAGGAGACTTCAAGGATAGCACCCACTATAGAAGCCTTCATGGTTTGGATAGTAGAACTATCTAATCTCTAACAGACTCTTCGTTCACAATGGTCATAGAACCAAAGTTATTCTTTTTCTAACAACTGGAATTGAGTGCTCAAGCTGCGATGACGACTCCTACCTTTGATTGATGCTAAGAGCATCTTCAATGGTGACTTTGAAATGGGACACTGGGAGGGAGGATTTTGGAGTCATTGCACCATATAGGATTGTCATTTTGGCATCACTCCTACATCACTCCTACATAATGTTGTACTCTATAGGCAGCTTCGTATGGGATGCAACAAGTTGGACACAACAACACACTAGTTCATGGGAGCAAGTTTTATTAAAAAGAGTTGCAATGGAGGGTGTCTGATTGTAAAAAACACTTGTACTATTTGGTGTCACACGTTATGTGGCAATTGAATTGAGGTGCATAGTTTTTGGAGTTCTATTTAGATTGTCATAAAATTTTATTGAGGTTGAACAAGGAGAATACAATTCTACCATATTTTTTGGGAGGTGGGGATTTTTCATAAATAGAATGCTTGTGGCCAATAGTACTCCTGAAGGTATATCATGCTTGATATTTTGAGGATTTCCAATATTTTTGTCTATCTTTTTTTGAAGATAAATTAAAATTTTGGAATACAATATGAAAATAGCACTAGATTGTAGCTCTAAGTGTTCCAAAGTACTCATCATTGCCAACCAATTATGTCTTGGAAAAGAGAAAGGATGAAAAGTGCATCTCATTTGTCTGCATAGACAAATGGAGATGATACACATGTCAACATAACAAAAAAAATCATTTTTTAATTCAACTAAAAAAAAGTACTCAAACTCAATCACGGTATTGATAGTATTGTATTCAAAAAATAAAAAAACACAATCAATAGTATAAGTATTCCTTGCAATCACCTTGTAATATTGCTTTATTTTTAGTATTATTGAAGCTTTATAAAATGTTCAAATTTTAGAGATGTTGATCCAATTTTTTTACACATGGGTAAAATAATGATTTAACATTTAAGATAATCTTGGTAACTTAAGCATCTACATTTATACCTTAAAGTATAGTTTCATCCAAACTTCAATTTAAAGACCAATTAGACTCTATATGTGCTCACTAAATAGTTTCTATGCCAATTCAAAAATATCTTATTTAGAATTTAGGACAAAATTCTGTCACAAATGTAAGCACAAATATAAATCCACCTAAGCTTAGTAAGGTTTGAAGGACTACAAATAACATAGAAATATGAAGAAATTAATTGAAAAACACAAAACAAAAGAGACTTAGTTATGGTACATTACGGGCAAATTTGGATGCTATGATGGCAAAATAAATATTATTGAAGTTGCCAAATAGGAGTCCATGACACTCACAACCACTAATTATATGCCATGTCAAATGCACTTAAAAAATATAAATATTATTATTATTATGAATTAAACCCTAAATGCTTGAGACACCAAATTTCACTACAAGAGAAATTGGTCCGAAATGACAAAAATCAGCCCCTCTTAATCTACAGAAATTTGACAAGTTTCAGTCAACTAGGACAAAAAATTGTCCGAATTGACAGAAAATTGTCTGAATTGACAAAAAACTATCAATTTTCTGTAGATTAGGAGGGGCTGATTTCTGTCATTTCAGACCAGTTTCTGTCAATTCGGACAGGTTTTCTTGTAGTGTTTTGGTGTTGACAATACTTTGAAGTTAAATAAAACCTAATTAAAATAAATATTTTTATTATTTTATATTTTTGGAAAAAAATTTTGAAGTCCAATTTTAGCATCAAAAAATCAATTTTGAAAATGAATGATTATGATTTTTCTATTCAAAACTTTGTGCAATGATGTCCATTGCAAATCTTGACTTTCTAGTGTTGAAGGCTCTTGGAAATAAGCATTAAATGACATTAAATCTTGGATTAAAAAATCACATCAAAAATTCATTTAAAAAAATTGTAGAGTAGATTTTGAGAAATTGTAAATTAATTAGGATTAGGCATATTATGCCCTCTAACCTCATATTTTTTTGGTGACCAATTTTTTTAATCTAACATGTGAAAAGAGGATTAAAAGACTTCAGATCACTTTCACAATTTTAACACTCATAATCAAACATTATAATCGTTCAATCCATAAGTGATTTTTTTACCCCATATAAATTCTAATACGTTTAGTTTGAATTCATATAGTTATAGTTAAAGAAATTTGATAAAACTTATCAAAATGTTTACTTTTTGTTCAATTCAAAGTCTATTCCAAGAAGCCCAAAAAAGGCCTTGGACATTTTGGGGGCTAATCACACACAAAACTTTCTCAATGCAGGTTTTTGCAATATGTTTCATTCATTTATTGAGTGTTTGATGGATTTCTAAGCTGCACCAGTTGAGAATCCCTTCAAACTAGATTGTCCTTCAATGAGTTATTTTGAAACTAAAAATTAAAATTTTGTTTATACTATTATTATTAATTTATTTTTGGCACAAGCAAAAATAACTTTCATCACAAAAGAATACAGACACACTGTAGGACCTATTTACATTAAAAAACTTTAGGTTGTAGTCTAAAGAAATGGAATGTTTTAATTGGAAGATAGCTATGGTATCTAGTTTTGGGATTTACACCAAATAGAACTTAAATTGTGGCCCATCATTTTTTCACTCAATGAAAATCCTTCTTGGAATCCTACATGGTAGAAGTGAAGAGTGACTTCTTGGACATAAGGGGAGTATTTTTTGGGAAGGTCTTGTAAGTACCCAACCGTAAAGGCCATGAGGAGATTTAAAGAGATTTTTTTCAACCAATCATTAATGTTTGTTTGATGCTTGTTTGATATTTCTGTATCTTTATCTACATATGAGGTCCTCTCCCTAAAGCTTTAAGGATACGGAACTCACTGGTGGGATGCTCTTACACTGGTTTCATTCCTTCAAGTTTAAGTGTGTTTTTTATTTTTTTTTATTTTTATCCCTCTCTCTAAAACAGGGTTGAAAACCACCTTAAAAACGAGGGGGTGATGGTATTTATATTTTTGGAATTTTGTAGCTGAGATTCCTGAGAAGTGGGAGAGTTGGGCTGCTGTAGTGAGTGGTGTACTGTCAGCAGTGTACACTCCGTGACCGTAGTACCGCTCAGTAGTTTCGAAAGGAACGGAAGGAAACTGACCGCCGAAGGATCATCAATTCATCATGGCCGAAAAAAAAGCACCCACAAAAGCAGCAACAGTACAGTACTGTACAGTGCGGAAATAGAAAAAAAAAAAGAGAAAAAGATAAAGATAAAGAAAAAGAAAGCGATGATGATTAACTTACTGTACTTCGGTGAATTCGAAGTTAAAGAAAAGTCAACTACTCCCGCTTTGACTTTAAGGACTCGGGCTTTAAGGAGGGGTGGGGTGGGGGGTCTCCTTCCTCGTTATTGCCTCTGCTGACGCCACTGAACTTCAGCTGAAATGCGGACGGTTATAGCAACGTCCGGATTGCTCTCAGTGCACCTGGAAATTCATAGTTCGGGAAACTTTTTGAGTTTTACCGGCTAATTTCCTTCAATTCTCATATTGAACCGGCTTTTCCAGAACTGAGTCCGGTTATTTTCTCTATTTTTTACTCAAAATAGAAATTTTATAGATTTTTGCACCGGTTTTTTTGCTGATGTTTTCAAATTGCAACCGGTTTTTTTTCCCAATTCCCTCGGCTAACTTTGAACTAACTGCCGTTTTTTTCCGAACATTGCTTGGAATCATCCAAACCTCGGGTAAAATCTTGTATTATAAAAAGACAAAAGAATTGTGCATGGAAGTGTGTGATGGTTGCAAGAAGAGAATTGGAATCATTGGATTGTTAAATGGAGGAGGCAAGTTTCTGAGTATTAGAAAATTGGACATGGGATTCAATGGGTATGGAGTTTGGATGCCTCGAAATATTAGTTGTAAGGTCAACTGATCCCATTCTGAACCATATAGGAGCAAGCCTATTGTGGGCTGAATTATATTAACCTGTAAGTGCTCCAACGTCCATATTTTGAATGATGAACATAGGGCTTGCAAGTGCTGTTTTGTCCAACTAACTTCTCATTCATCCAATGTAACACTCTGAATCTTGAAAAGACAACTTTTCTTAATGACCAATTTCATGAAATTGTAATAAATGATATTTCTGTACAAAGATATATGCAAAAATGTGCAAAAATTCAAAAAAAAGATTGAGGCATTAAGGGATTAAAGGTGTACATTTTAGAACTTGAATGTTCACCACTAACATAATTTAGCTCACAATGGGCTTGCTCCCATTGGTTTTGAAATGGAGTTGTTTATTTTATACTAAATGAAAAAAGGGAAAAAAAGAAGGGCAAAAGCTACTGAACGTACTAAATTTTTTACATATATAGGGATAAAAAGCTATTTTATTTGTAGAAAAATTAATACTCTAGCCAATGGATTATTAGGGCCATATTAATATCTTTCAGTAAGATGAAAAATAATAGTAACAATTATTATTGATGAAAGTAAGTAACGAAGGCTAGAAAAATCATTTAAAGAAGCATTGTCTACCAAGAAACCACCACAAAGCTTAAGTTTGTGTAGTGTCTTCTACTATAGGTATTGTATTGAACAATTTTTTTTAACATTGGATTTAAACATTTGGGTTGCTTTTAGTATAAAAACAAGGCAATACTACCTCTAAAATGTAGTTTCTTGCATCCTACTTGTTATAGAAGTGAAATTCTTGAAAACTTGAAAATCATGTAGTGTCAGACTTTAGTCATTCCTTTTGGGGCCAATGCACTAAAAAATTCACTAATTTCATTATATATCGATTTGGTGCATTAGATTTTGATAATTTTTTTTGTCTAACTACAAATTTGTGTTAATTTTGAATATTTTCCCATATTTTATAGAGATGTTGTAAATTGCTTGAAATCATGTAGTTACTACTCAAATACCATCAACATTATGCAAAATTTTCCAAAATTAACAAACTCAACTAATTTCTTAGAGTTCAAATATTGAAAAGAAAAAAAAATGAAAAAAATGAAAAAAAATAGTTTGGCAAGTGCCTTTTGAAAGTTGGTTGCAAATTTCTAATACAAAATGTTTAAATTATCCAAAATTTTATTGAATGCTAATAAAAACATCTAATGCACCAAGTCAACATCCAACTTGAAATTGTTATTGAATGGAGTTTTTATTGAGTATGGATTTCACATGCTAAAGTATTGAAAAGTGGTACAAATGTACAATTCCTTAATATGTGTAGAATGGGTCAATGGGAGGAGGTACAACAATCCATGTAACTTAGAATGTTTGACTTCGATTATTTGGGACTTTAAAGAACACCCCGCATTCAAGACTAGGAATCTTCATCATCACAAGGGTCTTCAAAGAATAGGACTTGGACGAAGAAACCCTATAATAAGTATGCTGTGTTTCCTGTTTCCTCCTCACAGCTCTGTTGCTCAAAACTTGCCATGGCACGGACCTTCGTGCATTTTTTGGGATGCGGCGAAGCTGAAATGCTGATTCAATAGCTGTTGCTGCAATTCCACTACCAGGAATTGAAATCCAAATCCTGTATGAGACCGAATTCTGTTGTTGTGAGGTCGTCGCGATGTAAACAAGAGCTCTTCTTGACCATGCTGGCATGTGCCTCAAGCTCAAGGGCTTTGCCTCCACTGTCTTTTCCGCAATCTTTCTGCAGAGATTCAACTGTGCGGGCCAATGCATATGACACCGATTTCACTGATCCGGGAATATTTTTAGTTCTTGATAGTTTAAATTGATCTTTGGTGACTCTTGAAAATGGACGATGAATTCGTTTTTCTGCGTAAGTATGTTTGGTAATTATCCGCGAGGATATGGTGGACGAGCTGTCGTGCTGCGGGACGCTTTTCTGGGTGTACCTGGTCGTGTGCTTCGTGCTGGTGATCTTTGCGGGGATGATGTCAGGTCTCACGCTGGGGCTTATGTCGTTGGGCATTATGGACCTGGAAGTGCTTATCAAGTCTGGTAGCCCTCAAGACAAGCAGCATGCAGGTTTGGTCTTCGAGCTCTGGCGAAGCACGGGAGTTTTTTGGTCATGTAATTGTGCTAACGCACAGTGCTACGCTTGTAGATTGTTGATTCTGCTACCCTAAATCCTCCTCTGTAGCTTCATGCATGGACCGAGAAGGTAGCCTCAGGGTCATCGAATCATTGAAGAGTTCACTTTTACAAAAACATGATGCTGCGGGACGCTTTTCTGGGTGTACCGGAGCTTTTGATGAACTCATTTCTGCATCATTGATTGTGCATACATACAGGCGGCTTGAGAGCTGCTCAGGGGACATCACCCTCTGAAATGTACATCATTGGTACAAAACTGGGTGTCCACTGAGCAGCACTCTACCCGAAGATGGCATACTGTAGATCGTGGACTCAAAGGTACTAAGCGACTCGAATTTGGAGCCCGGATTTGGTAAAAGTTCATGTTGAGCTACGCAATTGGCAAGGATGTATTACAACCGGGTCCAGATTTGATTTACCAAGCCTAATTTCAGTGTAAAGGTTACTATTGTAGGCGATTCAGTGGTGAAGCAAGAACATCTTGGAGAACTGAGTTTCAGAATAGAAACGGAAGAGATGGAAGTGTGTGGTTTACTGCCCTTCTCCTATTCTCAAATGGTTGACTATTCTGTAGATAGTTAGGCTTCATTGAGATAATTAAGAAAATATCAAGTACGATATATTTGTTAGAATGGCAAAATTTCAAGAAATTGAGACGACGCTCATCTGAAACCAGTACTAGTTTTTAGAGTTTTCTACACTTCAATGTCACAATTTTGGCTTTCTGAAACACGCCATTTTATTTTAACGAATATGAAAGTGAGTGTGTTTGTGGCAGATTGAATGCTGAGTTATGGATTGCAGTTTGACACACGGTTTGGGTCTTCCTGTATGCAGAGAAGATACTGCCTGTAGTGAAGAACCAGCACTTGCTGCTCTGCACTTTACTCGTAGGCAACGCACTGGCTATGGAGGTGTGTATCAAGTTGAACATGTAGCCATTTTAAATACACGTAATGATTTTTTCTATTTCACTCACAGGGTTATCATCGAAATTCTCTTTAATCCATTAAAAATGATTCAAAGAGTGGCCTGTGACTAAATAATTATAATCCGAGTCACTGTGTTTCTAATGTTTCAAGAGAAGTCCAAACGCATTGAGATTTAGCCTGTTCACTTCTGGTCATTGTACTTTACCCTTTTGCTCACTGGAATTTGATTCTTTCGTGACGTTGTGATGTGTAGGCACTTCCTATTTTTCTAGACTCCTTGGTTTCAGCTTGGGGTGCAATTCTCATTTCCGTGACCTTGATCTTGATGTTTGGAGAGGTGGGTTCATCAATGCAATCAGTTAATTTGTCTCGAGCTATTTCACCTTTTTAAGAGTATGCTTGTGTATAAGTAGATAGGATATGGTGTGGAGCTAGCTATTTCTATGACAATCTACCATTTTAGCGTACGATGGTCATATTCGTTACTTTTAATTTAACAAAATTGGTGCATTCGGGAAAGGGCTCTCCAAGGGATCTTGGGATGCCCGTACGGAACTGTAGCGGTTTGAGGCAATTTCTATACCTCAGATCTATATATCTCAGATTCTAGAGCTCTGAGGATTTAGAGAAGGGCTTTCAACTAGAAATCAGAGCGCTTTGAGACACTCGGTTAGAACTCGAGTGGTTTGAAATAGTCACTTGAAATCTCAGATCTATTTCTATCTTAGATTTTAGAGCTGATGTGTCCCTTGGGCAACTGAGCACTTGAAAGCCCTAATCTTCAGCACTTTAATTGGCACATTTTGGCACACTAAAATTCTCCTAACTAACACATATGAGGTTTGCTATACCTAGTTAATAACTGTCTCTCGATTATCAAGGGAGCAGCTTTGATAGCATGATGTTACAGATAATTCCCCAGGCCATATGCTCACAACATGGGCTGGCAATAGGAGCAGCTATGGCACCTGCAGTTCGTGTGCTTGTAATCGCCTTCTTCCCAGTTACTTATCCTATTAGCAAGGCATGGCCAATTAACCTCGCAAACTATTATTGATTGAGACAAAATGATGCTATTATACTCTTCTGCAGTGTCAGAAGTGCATGTCAAAGTAGAGTGATTACTTATAATTTTATACGTTACTGGTGCAGTTGTTGGATTTTATTCTTGGACCTGGAGAAACAGCTCTATTTCGGCGTGCTGAACTCAAAACGTTGGTTGCATTCCATGGGAATGAGGCAAGCTACCATGGTTTCTGAGGAGTTAGTTTGCACATTGCGAGGAGACCCGATCACTTCTATCATTGTATAGTAACGCTTGCTTGGATTGAGGAGTAAACCTTCAAATTAAACTGCTTATCGATTACATTTCTTTCTGACAGGCTGGTAAAGGTGGAGAGTTGACACACGACGAGACAACTATCATAGCTGGAGCTCTTGAAATGTCGGAAAAGACTGCAGTTCAAGCAATGACACCCATCAACTCAGTGTTTTCCTTAGATGTGAATGCTAAGCTTGATCTGTGAGTTATTGAGTATTCAGCTGATTGCGGTCCTCTTGTTCCGTGATTATATATGTTAATATCGAAGATTTGAGAGCGCCAAGAATGTGACATTCAAGTGCTGAACTCTGTGAAAACTGTGACTTTCAAGCGCCTAGAGCTGTGAAAACTAGGACTTTGAAGTGCTCATGTGGTTTTCCCTTGGAATTCTCTTGCTTCCTGATTGGTTGTCTTGTATGTTCAGTGAAACCATGAATCTCATCATGGCGATAGGACACAGTCGAATACCCGTGTATTCCGAAAAACCCAACCATATCATTGGTCTTGTCCTGGTACAACCTTACCCTCTAGAATTGAAATGAAATTTCGTCATGCAGAGCAAAAGTGGCCTTTTATTTATGCATTTCGTATAAATTTCTGTAAATAAGTGTGTCTTATAGTGAATCTATTTCTCATGCTATCATGTAATCTGAGTGATCAACCTCCTATTGAAACAACATCAAGAAAACAAGATTGGAGGTTGAAGCAACATCCACTGTTGCGTTCTCAAAGTTCTCTGAATGTTTCAACAGGTAGTTTGCACCAGTGATAATGCAATGCAAACAAGTAATTTTAAAGTCATTGGTTAGGGGTGGATATTCTTTTGTACATATACATAGCTGCAATGAAAACGCTGTTTCTGAAGTTTTGGGGTTCCGTTTCCATTGAGTAAATATGAAAAGTACGAGGCAATGATTTGGTGAGGTGAATGTACTGCTTTTATCCCTTAAGGCTGGATGCCGCAACAAGTAAGCTGGAAGTGCAGGTCCCATTTTGAAAAGGACCCCCAAAACTTTAGGAAATGCGTTTCATTGCAAATGTGTGTATGTATGCTTTGATTAGCGTTTCTACTGGTACTCTTTGACACTCGCCCATGAGTGCCTTGCCCCGAAATAGATCATGTCAAGGAGCTTTCCATCTTTGAAAACATTTTATGTTTTCTACACTACAAAGCGGGTGTTTAACAGTTCGAAGTTACATGAGACTGATTGGAGAGTCCTTGTGTCTATTCTCAGGTGAAGAATCTTCTGGGTATCAGACCCCAAGACGAGACACCTGTCAAAAATTGCACAATCCGAAAAATCCCCAGGTAATTTTGTGAGCAATGTATTTGCACTGAGAACGCTGTACCTTCTGCTGTAACGATGTGACGCTTTTCTAATCTTGATTATGCCTAGTACAGATTCTGTTACCGTCATATTAGTTGGAGTGGCGCCTGTCTGGAACCTCAGATCTATTTCTGCCCTAGTTTTAGAGCTCTGGCACTTGAATGCCACAATTGTGACGCCAGTCAGCAATATTGACGATTGTTTACTTTGTACTTTCTGAGCACATATTAGGAAAGCCTCAACTTGGAGAGCATATTTTTGGTGGACAGGGTAGGTGAAGAAATGCCCTTGTATGACATTCTAAATGAATTTCAGAAGGGTCACAGCCACATGGCTGTTGTTGTGAAGTACAATGTGGAAAAGTCGAAGTTCCTGAAACATGACCGTGAACAAAAAGTGGATCGTTGGAAGGCGGCTAAAATGAAAAAACAATCCCGTCGCAAGGACCAGAAATCAAGAAGTAAGAAGCTTGTAAGCATCCCTTCGTTACGAAGTTTCACGTGCACCAACAAAGTAAGGATTCGGCTTGTAGATTTTAGCACTTGATTTTGTTCTTGGGTCCACGGACTGAGGGACTGAGCCATTAACTTTCACATCTTGATGCAGACAGTGCTCTAATTAGTGATTACTGGTATGATCTCGAATGTATTTTGAGAAGATCCTATGAGAATTGAGATACCTTGTGTACTGTTTTGAGATGCTTTGTAGTGGTCAGATATGTTAAAAATGGCATATTTCAGATTTCCAGAATTGTGACGTTCAAGTGCACCAAGCTCTAAAAGCTAAAAACTAGGATTAGAATAGACGTAAGGTTCCAGATGGCCGTTTAGAAATGGGTCAATTTCTTGAAATTTTACCATTTCAACAAATATGGTGATAGTTGAATACCTCCTAACGTAAATATTTGTTTTGGCATTTACTGCTCACACGTACTACTCACTGACTGTGTGATCGTTGACATGTCCCTACCAGCATACAAATACTTGGCACTCGACATCCCTGGCACCGATTCGGGTGGCTTTGAGTCCAAAGGTGGAGAGGGTGCAGCAGCAGCGGCTACACTTTTAAGTTCAATTCAAGGCACTGATGAGTTCCAGCAGCGAAGCAAGAAGTCAGAGCGTGGACATTCACCCGACAATGTGCTGGATATAAAGGAGTCGGTGGACTTCCCGAGCTTTTCCAGTGATGAGGAGGTGACTGGTGTCATCACTATGGAAGATGTCATTGAGGAGCTTCTGCAGGTCTGAACTTTTTCCCAGTAACTTATCCCTCACTCTGCTTGATGTCAGTCGTTTTAAATCTGCAATCTCATGAATCTCTTGTAGCACTTGCTTTTGTGAGGGGTTTGGAAGATTATTCACATATTGGACAAATTTTTTTCATGATTCAGTAGTGCAAACCCCCTGTTGAAGCAATATTAATTATATGGGAGGTTGAAACAACGTCTTAGTGTTTTCCAACATGTTTCACCAGGAGGTTTGCCCCTGCGCAAATAAAAGAACAGCGATGTTCAGAAATATTGGTTGTATGTCACCTTATCAATCATTTCGGTTTAGTAGTCTACTAAATTTAACCATAATTTAACCAAGAGTTATTAGTGCTTTTACATTCAAGCTTTTACATTCTTTGTACGTATCATGCACATATATCATGTCTTGACAATACCACTAACTTCATGTTGTACACTCTTTCCTTTTTACTTTTTTTTTTTGGCAATGAGCGATGAAGACCCTTTCGAAAACAGTTTTCACTAGAGAGAAATTGATAATTCATAACCTCTTTTTCACTTTTGAAGGTGGAGATGAAGTTGGGGGATATTTCTGCAGAGAATGTCAACTGGCATTTCTGTGCTTCCTCAGGATCTAGAAATTTTCGTATGCATATTATTGAACGGTGTGCATTATTTGAGTCCTCAAGCATGCAGAGAGTCATTTTCTTGGTAGAGGGTATGGAAGTAAAGAGAATACCATACATTCTCAGAAATCTGCACATACCTTTGTCCAGTCCATATCTTAGCCATGTCCTTATTCTACCTAAGGCAGTATTTGTAGCTGATTTTTGAAGCTAATGCACGGCTAATCTGTCTTGACTGTTGTGTGACAGGAGGAAATTCTGGACGAGACAGATGAATATATTGATGTTCATGCCAGGTAAAAGTATTTAAGTTAATGTTTATGAGGATCTATGATTTGTGTCCCAAGTCCATAGTCCTGCTTTGGTGCATCATGTGAGCTATTCACTTGACAACTTTGCTATGCAAATTCACATGTTTGATGAAAGTCCCTGGTGTGGAGGCATGTCTTGTAGCAGTAATTTCATTAAATTCCTTATTTGATTTGTTTAGAGCTGCTTCAGAGCCCATACTGAATTGGA
Organism: Climacium dendroides; assembly: GCA_950106755.1. Taxonomy (NCBI): domain Eukaryota; kingdom Viridiplantae; phylum Streptophyta; class Bryopsida; order Hypnales; family Climaciaceae; genus Climacium; species Climacium dendroides. Next base: position 21,050,535 of record OX467092.1, on the reverse strand, counting down.
TCATTAGGTCAAGTTAACAACTAGAGCATTGGTTTCAATTTCTGTTGGGGGGGCATAGTGCAGATGGGCATGGCCGTGTTCAGTTTTCAAAGAAAACTTATTGTAACACTGAGGAACAAGCTGGACAGCCAGTATCATCTTTTGCAGACCAGACCAAGACATTTTCTAGGATAACTAGTCCCTGCTTATTCCTTTAGTTTTCAAAGTAGACTGAAAATTCGGCCTGAAAATTGAGACCTGCTGTGCCGTTTAGGGGTTATATAACCATATTCTGCAGCTTTAGAAATGAGAACTGTGTTTTCTGGTTTGACAATCCTGTTACCCCTTTTTTTGCCCTCAATGACCTGCCATGGGTTTGACCAGATCATGATTTTTAAAACTGACATCATGTAATCTGCCTATGTTCAGGATTAAGGTGAACCTGTTGCCACCTGAGGGAAAAGATGTTCCAATACATTTCCCACCAAAGTCTATTTCCAGGTCTAGCACATTGCCCAAATCCTTTGAGCCATACCTGGATGGTTTTGTCCCAGATTTTGTGAGGTGAAAGCTTTCTGCTTTCAATAACAATTTTGCCCAACTGTAGTCTGTAGTGCAAAGGCTGTAGTGGTGCAAAGAGGTAGAGAATAGCTGAATGCACGAACTTGGTCATTTGTATCCCAGCCTTATGACCAAAGTAGAGCTTGACAAGCTAACAACTTGCTTCTTGTTGTACTGGAACTAGTGCAGTGATCTAGCAGACATGTTAATCTTGCTCAATTTTCCCTTCTTTTTACAGTAATGAGTAGCACCACATTTGTAACCATTAATTTTGCTTTGGTTTATTTTTAACGATGTTTTATGATTAGTATGCAAAAGGTGTGTGTGTCATGTAACTGGCTCTTGTAAGTTGTAACTACATGTAAAATGAACAAGATTTGTTGACTGTGAGGAAGTTTGAGTGGGGCCTCAGTGCCTCACTTGAAAAGCAAGACAAGGACAGAGAGGTAGCTGCTTTGTTACGTACAGTAGCTGATTTTTTTGTTACTTAGCTGCTTGTTTATGGAGAGGTTGATTTAGTAATAATCCGTAATAGTCCTTGAGGTTGGTAGCCCAAATTTTGAGAAATTTGAGATGTGTTATAAAGTACAACCTAAAGACTAATTTAACCCTTAAACGCCAGGTTGGTGACCGTGGAAATCAACCCTTTTGGAACCGTGTGACATCATCTAGTTTAAAAAAATCAAAAATATTCATTGGGAGTTAAACTACTGTAGAAGATTTCCCCTTTCCACCCTTGATTCCGAGAATGAATGGTTGCATTTTTGTCCTACACATGAGAATTCCTTGTCATTCATTGGACGTCAGATGTCTATGTCGACGTTAAAGGGTTAATGATGACTTCAAATGGATTTACCATGATTGCACTAACTAATATTTATCAATAAAATATGAAACCAAAAACTTAAAATTTGTGACAAATTTTTGAGGATTGAATATTGGTGATTTCAAAAGTTTTTTTTTCTTGTGAGTTGAAAGTTGAAAATTCTATCCATGATGATTTTGGAAATTTTGAATATCACTTATTTATTAAAATCATTTTTGAAGTGCCAGTTTTCAAATTGAGGTAAAATATTATTGCACTCTTTGAACTATAGAATATTTGCAAAAAAGAATCTTTAAAATCCATATTGAGTATATATTTAGAAACTAACATAAGTTCTAAAAAAATTGGATGGATGAAATTAGATGTTGTAAATTGACATATTAGTGCTTGAAAGGATGGTACATATTCATTTTAGATTGATTGGGTGACTTAAAGTTAATCCCTAAAGTCCCAAGGCCTTTTTTTCATCAAAAAACACTCAAAATTGCCATTCCTATTGCAAAGTATTGAAAACTTAAAATTTTTTTTCTTCAAATCTAACTATATGATCTTGCACTAAACTAGTATAAGAACGTGCTGAAGAAATTTTACCACATAGATTGCAAAATATTAGCATTTTAAGTGAAGAAAATAAATTCTTTTGCACCCGGTGTGATTAGATGACATGACTTTGAATCTTCTTAATTTAAAAATTTTGCACTAAAGATTTTTGTATTATAATATTTTATGTTGTAGAATTGAGTAGACAATTTAGGGGGAAAAATTCAAGAAGATGACTTGATTTTCATTTTTTTTTAAATTATTGAATAAAAATAGGTACAAATTGAAATCTAAATCATTAATAGCTTTAAGATAGAATCAAAACTCACTAATCCCAATTTAGGTGAGATTGCTCTTGCAAGCATACTAAACCTTGTGAAACTAGATTAATTTTTTTTTTTCGAAAAGTGAGATAATCAAATGAATCCAATAAGTTATTTTATAAAGAAATTTCTAAGATAATCCCTAAAAAAAGACACTCCATAGTTTTCACATCATTGATCCAAATGACATGTATAAAAGGTTTCCATGTAGACAAAAATACATCCTATGAAGAACAAATTAAATTTTTTTTCAAGTCTTTGTAGTTTTCTTCATTGCCTGATGAACTAAAAAGAAGTGTTTATTGTGGCTTAGCTTCTGCTCCCAAGCACCAATTGAAATAAATTATATTCATATAAAGCTAATGTGTTTTTCTATCCTCAAATAAATCTTCAAAAAATCATGTCAAAAATTGGGGTCACAAAAGCCTACCCCGCAAAATTTCAAGGGTCTTTCTTGAAAGCAATGACGTTAGAATGTGAGCATGTGAGTGTGAACCTAAGAGCAAGGAGTGGGGGTTGTGTGAGCCAAGAGCCCATAATTTTAAAACATGATCAATTTTCTAAATTTTTTTGATTAAAATGTTAAAAGAATGATGTTTTTAAAAAAAATTATGTTTAGAAAAATATGACTACTAATACTATGGGATCCATGACCATGGATTTTAAATTTAAAACCTCGACAAATTGATATTATTGTATGTTTTGAAATTTATATCACATTCACAAAATAGGTTGATCAAGTGAGATTATAAATAATTTAAAGGCAATTCTAAGGATAAAAAGAAGACAAATGCAATGAAAATATAATGAAATGTAGGATATTGTGTGTATTTATATAATAAAATATTCTTTTATTATAACAAGGAATACTTATAGGAATATGAATATAATATTTTGCTACCAAAATTTGAAAAATTTGAGGATAATATATTAGTAATATATATCTACTTCATATCATACTAATATCTATCAACTAACTTGCTCATTTGCATATCTTGATGATTCTAGGAGCAATAATCACTTGCTTCACTTCATCCAAATTGAGGGTAGGAATGTAGATGAATGTGACTATTTTATTATTCAATTTGCAAAAGTAATAGAATGTAATAAAGATTTTGACAATTTATGTATTTGTCACACTTTCCAATGAAAGTTTCATTCATGCTTCTATAATTGGGACAAGTATAAGATGAAAAATTGCAAAGTGTGATATTATAAACCTTTTGATTATAGTTAGTCTTGGACAAAAGTATATAACAATACCAAGTCCAAGGTAAAGAAAGAAGTTTGTCTCAATAATATTTGCAGTAACATTCTTTGCTCTTTCCATTGATTGCACTAATTCTCAATAGTGTGTTAGTGCTCCAACAAACTTGCTTGCCATTCCAAATGGAAGGGATTCTTTTAATATATGCTAGTCGAGGATGGATTGATAGCACATGCTCAAATATCCTAAATAAGGTGAGTAGACATCAAGGTGACATTGGCTCAATAGATTGTCGGTGGAATGGAGCTTCTTCAAGTTCAATGATTTTGATACAAGTAAAATTGGTATCAATAAGAACATATTAGATCTTGGGGATCTTGGGTCTAGTCAAAACATACAAACACTTAGATTCCATAACGTATCATGCAATTCGATTTTGACAAAGTCAAAAATCCTTTGTCTAAACTACCGTGCTCTTGTACTCACGCTTCTACCCTATATAAATATAGGCAATAACAATTTTTCTATGCCTAATAATCAATAGTTTGCATTTGGCATGTGTGTACTTTTGAATGGTATGATAATATTTCGTTGATTTGTGTAAAATTTCCACTATGTGTCATTATGATATATTATAATCCATTTCCACTATAAATGAAATATAGAACATGACCATATTAAATTCCTCAACTATAATCCCGAGTTGCATTCTAGCAATAGTTAATGTAGTTTGAACCCGAGGATGAGAAAAGTTAACTTTATTAGGATAATGAGAATCACTTTTAAAATTGATCAAAAGATTCAATTTCCTTTTTGTTGGATCCAAATACCTTTTCTGTCTCCAAGTATAGAATTTGAGTGCAAATGTCTTTTATTCCAATCATGTCACTGCATGTGTTTGCAATTTATTTTTATCCCCAAATGCTATAGCTCTCTTCAATTTCAAATCATCTTTAGAGAGGCCTTTAACAAAATGGTCCATACAAAGGTAAATTATGAAATTGGTCATTTGCATGAAGGCTTTAGCCTAGTCATTACAAATGGTAATGAATAAGTCAAACCCACATTTTTTAGAAGCTTGCATGCATGTTTTGTGCATTGTTTTTTTCCAAGTTGCATGTTGAAATGTCTACTAGTTCTTCTATTGTCAGCTTTTGCAAAGATGATGAATAAATTCATTGTTTAAATGGTTTGCAATTTAGGATTTAGAGTAAAAAATAGAAAACAGAAATTAGTTTAAAGGTAATATTATTTCCATGAATCCACTCTAGTGACAATATCGAAAGTGCAAAAATAGGATCCAATCCTCTAGTTCACAAATTGCCGATTTTGTTGCAACTCCAAAGGAGTACCACCAAGCTTTGATTTCTAGATTCATCTTATCCGCTTCAATAGTGATGTTGCATCTTTGTATTGCATGCAAAGTTGAATAGAAAGTTGGTATTATGTGAGCCTAGAAGCATAAGTCCATGAGCTTAGAAGACTATACACCTATGTTATAGTTGTTTATATTATAGAAACCTTCCATGATTACAGTATAATTATATCATAGATACATGATGATACGTGTTTATAATATAAACACTTTTGACAATAGTTGTAGGATATCTACTTATATATGTGCTCAAGGTTTATACATTAACATCATTGTCTTGCTAAATCTTCGTACTCAAAGAATATGAATTTTTCCTATATATTCTTCATATTTGTTTTATATTTCTAAAAGAAAATCTTTAGTATACAAGAAATCGTAAAAATATAGCTAGTGTATTTTCAATATACTTGACCTCTTCATATTACAAGGTGTATTAGAATAAGTTAAATCCTTTATTTGTGTTGGACATTTGGCATGTTTTCATATTCATACTTAAAAATTCATGCTTGAAAAAAATAATGAGTAGAAAGAAGTAGAGTATGATTTAAAATACCAAATTGTTAAGAATTTAGTTATGAAATTGAAAAATTCTAATTCCAATGGTTGTAATGTTGTAGGTCTACATTACAAACAATCTACATTCAATGCTTTATTTTTTTCAAAAGTATTGAAAATTTAGTTAAATAAAGGACTTCAAAGTTTATTTTAGAGTAGAGATTCCATAATTTTCTTGCAAACTAAAACCCTTCATAACTTTCATCCCATTAATCAAAATGGAATGATTCAAATCATTCTATGTATATATAATTCTAGGAAACCAAATTCAAATTTTATTTCTTAAAGAAGTAATTTTTTATGTCTGGAAAAATAGATACATATCATACAATAAATTTTTATTTCTTGATAGTCTAAAAGTTAAAAAAATTGACCTACATGTGTGGAAATTTCAAAGAAAAAAATGAAAAATCCATTCTTAGTGAGTTGCCCAAAATGGATATGTTGCCAAAAAATGACATTCATTCCTTTAGGGATTAAATGTGAAAACTCAACTTTTCAATAACCTATTTAATATTCACTTTCAATGCCCATTGCATTAATAAGTCTAATTATAGAAGGTGTAAAATTATTATTACTACAAATTTATCTATTTTAAAGAAATTAGTACCATACAATAAATTTAGCATGCACTATTTTCAAATAGTATGACTTTAATAAATGAATGTCACATACTAATAAGATAAATTATAGCTCTTTAGAATAAATTCAATCTATGTAAAGCCTTTTTAGCAAGTAACTTAATCCTTAATAGCCCAACTTACCATAAATTGGTACTTGAATGATTTCAAACAAGCAATATTTAGTGAAGAATTTCAATTTTCATCTCAATTTTCATTCATTTAATCCCCCTCCCAAAAGACCAAGTGGTTATTGAATGACTAATTGAAAATTGGATAGGTTTTAAAGTTAATTTTCAATGAATTTTTTTGAAATTTGACACAAGGTGTAGAAATATACCACCTTAGTAAGAATATGATTTTTTTATTGGGTGCCCAAATCAAATGTTATGTTATCTGAAGCTTTTTAGGCTTTTGACCATTGTCCTAAGAAAATATTAGTTTTAGACAATTTATGCCATAAATGTTCCTTGGTCCTTTGAACATATTTGTTGTGAAAATTCCCTCATTGAGTTATTATTGTTTTTTCCACAAAAGAAAAACAAATATACAATATGGTCCCTCTAAATTATTTTTTGCCATCAATCATTGGTCCATAACATGACAAGGATTGGCTTTGCTTCAAAATTAGGCTATAAAACTCCCATAAAGTATTATAAAATGAAACTTTAAAATAATAATTTAATGATGACTTTTAAACAAAGATGTGTTCTACAAATCATATCTATGTGGAGAAATTTACTCTATATTTTAATCCCTAAAGGACTAAGAAATCTACTTTGAATTTTTAAAGAATTTAATTATTGTAGGCTCTAGAATATTCACCTTATAATTTGGAATTTTTGCATGAAATTTTAGGATGAATGCTAATCATCATGATCTATGTGTAAAGCTTTGTACTTCATTATTAAGATAAATATTGCACCATTAAGACAAATATTGCATCATTAAGATAATTATTGCAAAAGTTTAAAGTTTAAAAAATTTCAATGTCAAATTAGGTAGCAAAAATATATTCTAAAAAAGAGAATTAATTTTATTGTATTATATCAATTGATACCTATTGAAAAATATTTAAACCATTCAATTCAAAATAATGAGGTGAAATATGTATGAAGAGTTTTATTTTGAGGCAAAAAAACCCTTAAGAAGTTGTCTTTTTAATTCAATTTTGAAAAATTTCTAACAAAAGTATAAGGTACCAATTGTTTAGTGGATCATTCTCACCATTTGAATTAACAATTTTTAATTCTTTAGAAAAGTTATTAGTACTTTAGGCTTCTCTTCATCTAGTACTACTTTCTACTTCATAATTTTTTTTTTTTAAATAATAAATTTTTTTGGTTATATTTTTTTTACATATACTGTATTCTCAATCCATTTTCCAATATACTGACAAATGCACAAGTTATGGAACATACATATATTGTCTTTAAAATGTTGAAAGACAAAATTTCACCTCTTAGAATGGCTAGAAAAGACTATAATTTGAAGTTTAGGCACTAAGTAAACTTGCAATTCATGGGTAATATTTCACTCTCAATCTGGGAAGATGTACTTTAAACAAGTAAATTAAAGGATCCATCCTTAACTTTGAATTTGTTAAATAAATTAATATAGATGAAAATTTTATACTTGCTTAGGATATATATATATATATATATATATATATATATATATATATATATATATATATATATATATATATATATATATATATATATATATAAACTTATTCAAGTTGTTTTAGAAGAGTCATATTTTGAATTTGAACTAAATAAATAAATTTGGAGGGTGAAACATATTTATACCCGTGAATTGTAGAATATTTATAAGGAAGAATTTTCAAAAGTAGAACTAATTCAAGGAAATACAAACATTTACGTAGATGAAAAATTCAAAATTTTTTGTACTTGGAATATGTTTGTTTTTGTCTATTGTTCAAAATTTGAAGTTTGGCATGGTCTTTAACCCCTAAAGTCCCATTGTCCCCTTGGAGGATGAAATGGATTTTGGATAGGCTCCTACAATCTTAATTTTTGACATGATTTTTTGAAACTTTTATTGAAGATAGGAAAATATATTAGCTTTATAGGGGTAAAATTTGTATTTTATTTTTTTCTTGAAAGAAAAAATTATGGCACTCTAAGCCTAAAATGAGGCTATTAGGCAACACAAAAAAGTAAAAAATGTAAAAAATCAAATTCAAAGTTTTGCTTCTCATAGAAAATATTTTTTTTTGCATAGAAAGATTTGATTCATTCTATTTGAGCTAGTGTCTAGTAATGAGGAAGTTATGGACAATTTTATTTCACATAGAAAATATTTATCTCATAGACTTTCAATTGAATTTGTGAATATAAAATTTTTAAAGTTCAATATTAGTATTGAAAAGTCTTTATATTCAAACAATTTATAGCCTAAAATCTAGTCATAAAAGGTGGAAAAAAAATTCTTCTCTTTGAATGCAAATATCTTGCAATGAATGCAATCCACATAGTCAAAGTTTTTAAAATTTATTCCACACATTCTTATATTAGTTTAATACAAGATCCTATGGTCAGATATACAAAAAAAACAATTTATTCTTCCACACATTCTTATACTAGTCTAATGCAAGATCCCATGGTTAGATATACAAAAAAATAATTTCTAAATTTTTTTGCACTTTACAATAGAAATTACATTTTTTAGTGGAATTTGATGATAAAAAATACTTGGAAAATATAGGGGTTAAGAGGTTAAAGGATATCTACGAGGATATCTAAAAGAGATATTAGTGGACTCTGCAAGTCTCTGTACAAGTAGATGAATTATAAATAGGCCCATTTAATTCAAATTTCATACCCATTCTCTACATTTATAGGGAAATTCATAACCAACAAAAGCCTAATTTAATTTAATGATATATAACAACTACTAGTGTCCCCTATGCCATTGCCACAAATAAAATTAAAGTAAAAATAATTTTTTAATTCATAAAAACTTTGAAATTCATATATTTTTTGTCATGAGTTGGAATGCCACAAAGCAAAGCCCATGCACCCCTCCTTGTTGAGCACTTTCCAATGGTACCAAAAAAATAACTAAAGGACATTGTTGCCAAAATAATTGCCAAAGTAAAAGTACTTTTCTAATTTTTAAAATCATAATTTTTTTGAAATTCAAACATATTATAGGTCGGAATACCACGAAACAAAGCCCGTGCACCCCTCCTTGCAAAGAGTTTTCCATCAACACCGAGAACATGATTGAGAGACACATAGTTTAGGGGATTTCAATGTAACAAATAAACAATAAACCTAGCTTAATGGATAGATAGATAGATAGAGAGAGTGCCCTTGTGCCATTGCCACATCTAAAATAAAAGTAAAAGTAATTTTCTATTTTTTAAAACCAAAATTAACTAAAAAATTCATAACTTTCACACCAAAGGTCTAATCGCCATGAAATAAAACCTGTGCATCCCTCATCATAGAAAGCTTTCCAATGGTACCAAGAATGCACAATGGTTTGGAAGATCTCATTGCAAACAAAAAACAACAGAAATAAGCAAACAAACAACCTAACTTAAGATATGGATGGATATGTTTAGTAAAACATATTTGTTTGGAATTCCCTATAGAAATTATGTAGTTTGTCCCTGCTAGTTTTTGCCAATTCCTATGTTTATTGGTGTTATAATGTCATGGTGGAGGTGATCTTCAAACAATTCCTATACAGGAGGAAACTATGGATTTTTTTTGTAGGGATTTTTGTAAATTCTTCTCAAATCTTGTGTGTGCAATACAAATTGGTAGACTTTACAACACATTGCTATATCTTTCATTTCAATGTTGTTTCCACCTAATATTTGGTAGATAATACAAGATGCAATTGCCCAATATTGATTGTTAAGGATACTGTGACGTTGGACACATAAGACTTGTAAATTGTCAATCTCCAACACAATTAATTCTATTCACAAAAATCTAACTTTCTTAGAGTTTGTGTGTTTAGAAATCTAATAAATTTTATAATATTTGAAATTATAAAATGTTTAAATAAATGAAATGTACATATTATTAACATTTAAACTCTTGATTGGAAATTCAAAGTTTGCATAATTAGTTAGATATGAGCTTCCAAAATTTATAAATTATTTTGATTATGCGCATTGAATTCTACATTAAATTTAAATTTTAGAGGCACAAATCTACATTCTAGAATATTGAATTTCATAAATTGAGTTGATTTGGAGTTGGAGACATCTTCAAATAACACTAAAAATGCACTAATTTCCCCCTCAATAGAATTTCTTGTCTCACATTTCCTTGTGATGGCTACATTCCTATGTGTTATTAAGAAAAAGGTAAAAAAAGAAGTTGTCCCATAAGATTTCCATTGCAATGCCTACATGGGACTTTGAGAATATTCCTTGTGTAGAATACTACTTCAAGCACTCTTTAGATTTTAGAGAAGAAAGGTTTGTAAAAAAATTCATGGAAAAACATATTAGAATTAATTGTAAAGTGTATAAAATAAGGAACTAGGAATTGGAGTTTGAAAAAAATATAGCTCAAAACTCCTTCAAGAACCAAAATTAGGGGTCAATCCCTCAAGGTCTAACAATTTTTTGACAATAGAAGTTTTCAATGAATTGTCTCCCTTTGATATTTTTTTCGTAGATGAATGTGCTTGAAATTTTTAATTTTAACCTTGAAAAGTAAAGACTATTTTGTCTATTATGCATTGAATTAATTGTGGAAAATGTTAGTAGTTGGATTTTTAGATTATAACAATTTTGGATGATCAACTTTATAAGCAAAAAAACATAGCTTTTGGAGAAGAAAAATTATAAGAAGATGAATAATGATTTTTTACCCCCTTCCAAAAAAATTATACTGGATTCTTAAGCAAATTTATTATTTTTTAGTTGAAAAAAATTGAAAAATAAAAAACTCTCTCAAATTTGTACACATTTTCAAACAAAAGGAGTACAAAGCCAAAATTGACCAAATTGGATCCTAAAAAAATTCAAAAAATTCAAATATATAATTATTTTTGAAATTGAATAATTAATACTAATAGCATATTGTTTGGAACATCTTAAAAAAAATTGGAATCTTTCTAATTATTTTGTATTCTTAGTTACCCTAGATTGAACCTTATATTTAAAAAAAAATTAAAAAATACAAAATTGAAAAAACTCTCTAAACCCACTTTGTTTGTATAGAGTAAAGACTAGAACTATCCAAACTACATTTCCTAAATAAAATTTTAAATATTCTTCACATTGAAATTTTAAAAATCAGAAAATGCAACAAGTATGTCAATTTGATATACTACAAGATCCTAGTTTACAAAATATTGAGATTTGTTTCACCCTACCAAGAATTTGCCAATAAAAACTTGAAGAGGACTCATTGTGTCTTCTTGGCTCTTGAGGGACTAATGGAGTTTGGTAATGTTTTTTTTACTATTCTTAGTCAAACTTTCCTTTAACACCCTTGTTACAAGCTAAAGAGACCTTTATGACTAGCTCTATTATTTACCACACATGATAATACTTGAAAATTTTGAGTTCATGCTTGGAAAAAGAGAGCCCTACAAATTAGCTATAAGAAACCAAACCCTAGAAAACTAACCACTCTTCAATAGGGCCAAAATCATTAGAAAAGAATGGGGCCTCATAAAGGCTCTTGGATTTGAACCAATAGTGCAAATAAATTAAAAGATACTGAAAAAATTAAAAATCAAATCTAACTTGGTACCATTAGCCGTGGAAAAAACTTAAATCTTGTCCTCTTAATACAAAAATAAGCTAATCTCTTCTAAAAGCAAATGTTGGTCTTCTTCAAATCAACCCCTATAATTAGTTTTGGAATGGATATATGGGGAATTTCGTTTAAATGGTGGCATTCCATGTGCCATTTTCAGACCACCCGCTCTGAATTGTAAAAATGGCATTTAGGATAGGTATAGTTTTTAGGAATCTGGGACTTTTATAGACTTAAGAAATCTATGACATTTATAGATTTCAGATTGCACAATTTGAATTGTAAAAGTGACATCTATCATAGTTGTAGATTTCTCACATCTAAGAAAGCTATAAATTTTAGACATCTAAGAAGTTTGTACACTTCAGACCATCCGCTCTGAATTGTAAAAACTGCCAAAGTAGCGGAATTTCGCCATTTTAACGAAATTGCCCATATATGAGTTGGTCTTTAAATTGACTTCTTCAGCTATTGATCAAATTGAGGACAAAGTGTTACTTATTGCAAGAGCTAATCATTCTCTTTGGTTTTCTTCATGACTCTTTAGTGATTTTGGAAGACATATGGTCACAAATAGGTACCTATAGCAAAAATATTTGAAATTCATAAGTAATTCAATAATGCTTCAAAAAATATGAAATCACTTGTGTTACATTCTGCATCTATTTCTCTTCATATGAAAAATGAGCTAAAAATCTTCCTATCCAAGGAAGCCCACGAAAATGGTAAACCAACCCATGAAAGAGTCGCTTTTAGAGCAGGCTACCTTTACTTCAGCCCCTCCTCCTGGCCGTTATTCCTTCGCAGAAATGGTACCCTTTCTGATGTTTCTTCTTCCTAGCCAGAGGCCTCAGTCCCTTGTATTTTCGTCTCTTTTTCATCAATGCACTGCACGCGGTTACTCTTTCCCAAAAGCAAAAAACGAGAAACTCAAGTACTGAGATGTCGCATAGGCAATTCACAAAACTGGCGACGTCTGTCGAACACAGTGTTTCCTTCTTTTTTTTCTTTTTTCCTTTTAAAAACAAATGGAAGAAGCATTGCATTCAAAAAAGTCACGATTTAAAAACAGCCAAGACAAAGAAGAGAAACAACCCTCTTCAATGACATGCTGCCAAGAAGCGGAGTACTGTTCATTGAAAAACGCAGCTGTCGAATTCTTTAAAATCATTGCCTGGGACCCCTGCCCCCCTGCCAGCCTTTCTCGGACTATTTCTAACTTGATTCTGGCCCCACTCCACCGCCCATTTCTTCCGAACCCTCCATGTTTGAAAGATCTAACGATCAGTAAGGAACGTCCACAACCCTTCACGTGGGCAGGAAGACTTTGTGCGATCATTTCGGACACCGATTGACGGTGGTCTGTTCCTTCACGGAAGTCCAGCCGCAGATCTTCAAGTTTCTCAACTTGCAGGCCAGGTCTTCCGGAACTGGAGGACACTATAACTTAAGTCTCCTTCGGATTCCGGAGTTATCACAACTGAGTTTCTGCCGAGCTTGATTCTTTACTGTTCACAGTGGCAGGAAACAACTCCTTTGTTCTCTGGAGTCTGATAGATGTTCATCTGGGTTGTAGGAGTTGATCGACATCGATCACTTTGGTGTCTGCGACGGTGGTACCGAGCTAGTGAGTGGAATGGGCTCAGCATTGGCTTGGTTTTCCACTGATCCTTGCGATCTCTGGATGCTGTTCCACTGCTGATTACTTCCACTTCAAATTCTTGTGATGGAGTCTCAGAGCCTTGTTTCTCTCCTTTCCAGCTGAACGTCGGGGTCGATGTTCGTTGTATCCATCGTATTGATGGTAATGTGTTCATTTGGTGCTACATGCAGCTGATGTTTGGAGGATTTTGCAGGCATTGTGCGTCATGGCTTTTGTTGCATGATGAGCTTTGTTCCAGCTGATGTGGGGATGGCGGAAGAAATCCGATTCCGCTGAATGTATAATTATAATGTGTGTATTCTTTGCAGGCGTTACTGAGGTGTTGCTTAGTGTACCCTGGATTCAATGTCGTCCATATTTTTGGATAAATTTTCAATCCAGGTATGGATGTTACTATTGGACTTATTTGGACGTACTTCGTCATCCATGTGGATGTATACATTCATGCACTTGAATGGCATGCATTGCCATTAGGCTGAAGTTGGTTTATCATAACCTCAACCAAACTAAAGAATATCTTGTGTACCATGTCCATGACTCTTCCGAGGAATATTTGGATGCTGTGGTTACGACTCTTAATGAGCCTCCCTCCCTCCACATTATGATGTTTGGAAATATATGACCTGACCAGTTTTTATTTAAATTTTTGTTTCTGAAATTTTTGTTACTTCTAAAAATTTATATGTAGTCACAAATCCTCCAAAGTACTCGTACGATTGATCATCCTTTGTTCTTTCCATTGATGTTACTACATAATTGAAATCCCAGTGTGAGAGGGGCACCCTGCAATGCAATTTGCCGTGCGTAGGGCAGCGGATGGGTACTGGGCGTTTTCCCGGTACCTCTCCCAATCGGATGGTTCAGCACTTACCAGCTCATTAGTGGTTGGGATAAAGATTTAAAAAAAAAATCTTATTGGTGATCGATGTACATAACCTCCCCATGTTGGGAAAAGGTATGATGCCTACCTAGATCCCTAGGTAAGACCTTCAGTTAATGGAAGGATTGGGGTTGGCTTAGGAGCCATACAAGACAGTTTTGTGTACTGTAGGCATCCCATTTTTAAGGATGTACAAGAGATCACTGTCTGATTGGTAAATAATGTTATGTTACTGCCCTTTGCGAAGCTGCGGCTAACAGGAGGGCTACGCTGTCCACCCAACTCTCGCATTGCGTGGCCATCACGGCTGAAAGTCTGTAAATTGTCTGCACCATAACATTGCTAACCAGCTTCGTTTCGTCCCCCCAAGTGGAGGTATAATTCTCTCCTATATACCTTGGGGGAGAGTTTAGTTATAATGCTGCACAAGTCATTGGCTGAGCAGAGGTGATGTAGCACCAAGTTGTCAGAGCTTGGTATGTCATTGGCAAGGCTACTGTTGAGGGCTCCTAATTTTTGGGGAGCAAAAGGGTCCCCCAGGGAAGGTTAATAATGTTATGACAACCAACAGCACCGTCCAAGTCCTAATTCACATCGAGTAAAAGAACTTTCTTACCACGATTTAGAATCAGAATTTGCTGAAAAATTTTCTCTGATCATTCCCCACCACCCAAATTCATTTCTTTGGAGTCAATATCATCCGTTTGATTGAGATTCTCTGGAACGAATGGTGTTTCGAAGGATGAATCTGTTGGCTCTTCTCGCACCTTTGTGACCGAGACGTCGAACCAGTGTTGTCACATCGGGCGGGTTGGGGTCATCGGACGTCCTTGACGGACGGGCAAACCGGCTCTCGAGCTGAGCTTTCATTGTACTCTAGAGCATTCGTGTGTTGAGAGAGAGAAAAAAAGAGTTTTAACTAATCGTCGTCGACAGGTTTAACGTGGGCTTGGAAGTCTTTGTGAGGAGATCTTAAGTACCGCGGCATTACGGAAGGGAAAGGATCGTTTAAATTGGCGTGACGCTCCGACAGTTTGTTTGATTCTGTAAGACTTTGAAACGTTTTTTATCCCATCTTCTTCTGATTGAGATTCTGCTTGCCTGTCCGCGTCGTCTTGTGGTTCGATTCAGCGGAAAGTCGCAGTACGCTTCCACGGATCGCCATCGGCGGAAACTGACAAGTTGTTGATGTTTCATAGTGCTCGGTTTTTGTCTATCAAATCGTGGGTGCAAGTTTTCAAGGAAATTTCTTAAGAAATGTTTATTTTTCCATCTGGAGATGAAAGAGCGTTCTGGAATGATCATTAGTAGGTGCCGGTTGCGTGAAACACTCTATTCCAACCAATCGTTTGTCTCAGATTACGTACCGGACAAGAGTAATCAAGTAAGTACTCGGGGTTTAGCACACCTGATTTTGTAATAAGAAAGGTAGGTAGTTGTTTTCTTCAAGTTTGCGTATTTCGAGAAGCGATCTGAAGAAGACAGAGTAAGCGAGTGTCCTGAAATTTGAAAATGCTGGGGTTTCGTTAGATCGCTCCCTTTGGGGGCCTTCAAATGGCTGCCTGAGCGCCGGTTTGAAGGTCGCACAGGTTTTGCCACTGAATCTTGTCGACTGCCGTGCTATCTGCACTGTCTTCGGGGAGCCTTTCGAGAGGGAAAGATTCTCTTTTACTGTAAAACGGGTCCTACCTTTGTCGGTGGGCGTTTCGGTAAATGAGTTGTCCCCGCCTTGAGCTGCATGGCAGTGCATGAGTTGTCTCATGCATGCCTCAAACACCAATCAGTTTGGAGATTCAAAATTTTAAAGGACCACAGGGATGCTCCGTCTTACACTCGTGCAGGTTGGCTGGTAGTGGATTTCAAAGATAGGCTTTGCTTTATATGGTATTTTGTAGGAGAAGCTTTTTTCCAGGAACTTTCACCAAAAAGCTGACTGTAATTGCTTAGTTTTTTAACCCTAGAAGGATATGTGGGTCACCCTGGACAACTTTCTATTGTTTACTATCTGAATCATTCGCTAAAGAAATCCGAAAGCACCGAAAGCACTAATTGGAAGTCAAGCCATTGTATAAGACCTCCCTTTTTCACACTGAATTCCAAAGACAAACATATGCATTTCTATCTTACATAGATAGATTTTTTGTCATCTACCAGACACTTAGTGTTTCCAGCGACATAATAGGATTAACCCCAGAAGGACGTGGCCCCCAATAACCAAGGTAGTCATCAAAACTCTTTGATTACTGGACCAATAGTATATTCACTCTTTTTATAGACCAGAGTGAAGTTATTCAAGTTATCCATTGGATCATTGTGGTCTGCAACATCTTTATAAGGTTAATGTATGGGATATTGTTGAAATGATGATGTCCTTGTTGTTATGAAATGTTTGATTACGTTATCCAACAAGCCCTCTAAGCATTGTTTAAAATTCTATTTTCATCTTGGTAAAAATTTAGAATGATCCTTATAGGATAGTTAGAACTATCATCCTCTTTTTGACATCCATCTACATGATACATACTTTCATCTACTATATTATCTAGAATTAGTAACCTTCATCTAAAATTTGGGGAATCTCACAAGTCTCAGTCAGAGATGTTTCTTGACAATTTCAACCAAATCAAATCTCTTGTCCTTCTAATGCGTTGCCAGAAACTTCCAAAAATTTCAAGGCTGAATCTAAGTGTGAATTCAAAACATTTTCATCTTCAAATGACAAAGTTCATGGCTTATCATAATCCAAATTGAAAATGATTCACTCGTAAAACATTTCCTTTCCCAATGGCTTAAGGTAGAACTACCCATTACCATACAGATTTGTTATCTAGGTACTTTGGAGAAGTTATTTATGAGCTCTCATATTTTTCAGAGATTGAATTGTTTGAGAGAATTCAATTGCAAAAAAAATAAAGACATTCTTGACAAGAATTGAATCTTTTGTGATTTTTCAAAGCTGAAATGTGAAACTGTGAGTAGACCCTTGGTAAAACATGACCAGACCATTGTTGAAGCATGGGCTGATGTGTCTGCTCCCCAGTGCATTGCCATCATGATCATGGATGAGTAAGATTGTGGTAATAAGATGGGCCAGTGACGAAAATGGGAGGAACCTGTAGGTGGCAGAATTGGGTAAATGGTGGTAATGGGTAGTTCTACCTTATAAAGAATCCGCATTTATTTCCGAGTCCCTTGCCTTTCACTGACGAGTTGGCATCCTGCAGGGGAACAGACACTGTCCTGAGAAAAATTTGAGCCAACCCAGTTGAAGCTCTGATCTGTAGCCTCTCCTGTTACTTCGTTTGTTTATTACTTCGTTTTTTCATATTGGTAGGTTCCGAGTATTCAGTCTAGAGTATTTCTGGTAGAGTAGGGTGAGTCACAATATAGCACATAGTCATAAGCGATTCGTGGTATTATGAAGTTGCTCTCAAATTACAAGAATTTATTTCTGATATTGATTCTTTATTCTTATTTGCTGGCAACGCACATTGGATGGTGATTTGTTGCTCGATAGTATGACGATCAACTTATCTAAGTTATTCCACTGCAACGAACTTCGTTTCTTTCTTTTCTTTCTTCTTGTCTGGACTGTGGGGACTGAAACAGAGAGAACCCCTGCTCCGTCTGCTTTTGTACTGATGGAAGCTCTGATTATTCCCTCTGTAGATTCATCCCCACAAACACAAAGTATTGAACGTCATGTGTATGATTATGTAATGAAATTGATCATTTGTTATAATGCCTTATCGATGCATTTCTAACATTTCTTGTCGATTTCTAACATTTGATGCACGCAATTCTTGACATATCCTGCTGGAGGCTGGAGCTTGCTGCTAACTTCTCAATTGTGTTTGTGAAGGGCCTGCAGCATTCACCATGGCTGGGCAGCAAGATTTTGATAACAGATGGTTGGCCGAAGTATTGGAGAGGGACCCTTTGAATCCTTTGCGTCGCAAGGGCCAACCTACCGAGATCCCTAAGCTTGGTTCGTCTTTTCCCGCTTTGCTTCTTTACTTCTTTTTGCAACAACTGAAGGAACCATGAAGTGCAGAGAGAACCAAAGAACAAGTTTTCCATGTGGGATATTTCGAGAACTTAATCTGGGTTCGAATATTGGAATCGTACAATCTAAACGATAGGTTGTATAATTTATTTTCAGAAGGAAGGTGTATACACGACATGCCATGTTTTTAAGAGTGTACAAGGAGTGTGATTTACAGAGCAACAGAGGGACTCTACATTGAGAATCGAAAAGATACATGCTGAAGCTCATATTCTTTGTATGCTACCTTATGTTGCTATGTAGTTTTGATGAGTAGATCTCTGAACACTCTTCTAAATATTAATGCGCTAAACCTAATTTCTTTTCACTAAATTCTGATGTGATGAATTGACCTCTCCATCTCAAGCGCTTGAATTCAGCTAAAGTAGCACGAGATGGAGAGCAGCCACGGTGTTCAAGTACTTGAGATGGACTGAGTGAGGGTTGTATCCATCTGGAAACGTTGCAAATGGACGGACAACACTCCCCATGTCGAGGCACCTAAATAAAATTTCATTTTTCCATTTGAGTTTAGAATTGTCATCTTAAAATCTTCTAAAGAAGGTTTTGAGAATGGCTCCTATTGTTGAAATGGAAAAGGGTTCTGTAGTTTCTTAGAATACATTTTTTAGACATTGAATGAATAAACTATGAATTTGCAAAGGACTGAAAGTAAATGTAATCAAAATTGATCTTAGACTATCATAAACAGAGGTTATACATTTAGACAAGAATTTGTAGAGAAACAAGGCACAATTAAGGTGAAAACATCCAAAAATGTTAAAATAAGCAATTCAACATTGATAGTTGGAGGCATGGTTTTCAAGAAAAATATTCTTTTAGGGTATGAGCAATTGAATATCATGGAAAAAAAATTTAAATAGAAATTTTGGCTTCATGTATTAATCACTGACTAACCTCTGTAATTCGATGCGCCAGTTCTCAACGCACCTCCTCGGCTGCCTGCACCGGCCCCTTTGCCAGCCCCTTTGCCAGCCCCTGCACCAGGCCCTGCACCAGGCCCTGCACCTGGCCCTGCACCTGGCCCTGCTCCGGACCCTGCGGCTGGCGCTAGATAAGACCCTGCACCGCGAACAAACAAACCAACGCAGACAAGAACGATCAAACGTACACGAGGTTTTAGCTTCGGGTTTCGTACTTCTCCCCTGGACGGGAAGCCAACTTCTCGAATGTCACACTCGACAGCCCATCTTTTTGTTGCAACCGGAGCGAACTGGATTTTCTCCTGGAACTCTCGATTGGAATTATCGGCCTTATAGGATTTTTCAAAGTATGCAAGCATCTTCATTTTCGCATCAGTGTTGCGATGGGCATATGTTTTGTTCAATATCGACGTCTATCACTACAGCGACATGTCGCAATTTGCCGAAAACTTTTCCGTGGATCCAGATCCATGGGCTCCGAGGTACACCTCTGGCCTCTGCGAGCATAGCTTCCAGTCTCGACTTTGATGTTACAAGGAATGATTCTCAAAACGATTTTGATTTTGTGGTGATGACTTATACGGATCATGAAAAAAGACTCATACGGATCTTTATTGGAGATTCCATTTTGTATAGTCCCTTGTTGAGGTCGTCCAACTTTGAGACCATTGGACGGGGAATTGGAAAGACATTATTATTGTTTATAGAACTCTTGTAATCCAATTGCCGATTTGATATTACAAGCCTTCGGGTTTTACCGATGTTCTGTTTAGGTGGATACTTTGATACTCACAGGTTGAGGGTTGGTTTCATCCGTTTGGTTACTCGATGGCTCTCTTGTTCCGTTTCCCATCAGTTTGCGCTTCCTGTTTGCTCATTGCCTCAGCGTTTCTGCTGGCACTTGGTTTCCTCCCAGCAAGTCATTTCTCTTCGTGTCTCGGAGTCTTTGGCCTTCTGCTAAACACCTCAGGACTTGGACTTGGGACGGTCTTGGAATGGAATGGAATGGGACTTTGCTTACTGTGTCAGGTGAGGCACTCCGTGGAGTGGCTACACTAGTGTGAGGCATCTGTGCCCAAGGGCGTACGTCCCGCCTGGAGATGGAGCGTCTTCTCCTCTCAAGAAAACAGAAGAAATTGCACCTTTTGAAATTCAAGACGAATCCCTAAACCCTAATCTCTCTCTTGAATTGCATGCAATGCTCAGTTACGCTTGAGCACAGTCTCTGGTGCTTCTATGGACAAAGTCGTGTCTGGTAAACACTTGTAGGGTTTCTAATTTTCTATTCTAATTCGACTGTCTAATGCAAGAAGTTACACAAATACTAAAACTTCTGAATCTTCTTTTAGGCTCAGTTCCTTTCTTCAACAATTTTATGGTGATTTTTGGAGTAAATTACAAAAATTCAAAATTTGTGAAATCCTTACTTGAAAATTCTAAAAAGAACTCTCATTCCACTTACTTGAAAACAAATTTACTTGTATCATAAGGGATTTTGCACTGATAAATTTGATTAAATTCATTAGAAATTTAAAATAATATTAAAATATTGGAAATTTATATTATGCAAGTGTGTTACTTGCACCACAATACATCCAAATTTTATTGAAATTCTCTAATTACTCAACTAGGTAGGGCCCTTTCTTTGTAATTTGCTAGTAGTTAATTGAAGGGGCTTTGTATCCTCGCCCAGTTGCTTGCGGGCAATTCTTGTGAATAGAAGCTTACTCAACAAATATGAAGTGGATGATGTGTACATTTCACAACATTCATCATCCACCCAATGGTTGGTTAACCCTTAAAGGATTTTGACTATATATTCACCAAAAATGTTTCAAAATTGCATCTCTTGTATAAGTACCAAATTTTTGAAGGAAAAACATTTATGAAACAGTAAACCGTAGGATCTTATATTACATTGATTTGAAAATATGTGGAAAAAATTTCAGAAATTTTCACCATGTAGATTGCAAGATATTAGTGTTTGAAGTAACAAAAAACCTTTTTTTGTCCCTATGAAAAATTGGACAACTGCACATCACAAGGTCAAATCATTATTATGATAAAGTCTCCAAAATGGTGGTTACTCTTTGGATTCATTCTTCAAGGCAAGTTGGTTGCATGCTTTGAAAATTTCAAATCATTTGGAATTGTAGAACATATAGGAAAAAACCATAAAGTAGAAAGAAGTAGAGAATGATTCAAAATACTAAATTGTTTAATAGTTTATTTATGGAATTGAAAAATGCCAATCCCAACGGTTGCAATGTTGTAATAAACCATATATACCTAATGTTTTATTTTTCTCCAAAAATATTGAAAATAAACTTAAATAAAGGACTTCAAAGTTTTAGAGTATAGATTCTATAACTACTCGCAAACTACCCGCAACTAAAACTCCTCATAACTTTCATTTCATAAATCAAAATGGAATTCAAAGTTTTTCATATATAAATAAATCTAGAGAACCAATTTGAAATTTCTATTTTCTTAAAACAATTTTTAAGGAAGTTTTTTTTTTGCCCGGACTACCTGTTCAATGTTGAGAATTACATATCATACAATATCTTTTTAACCATGTAGTCAAAAGTTATGAAAATTGTTGGGCCTGAAAGTTACTCCTTGGACACATGTTGTCTGAAAATTTTAATGAAAAAAATTAAAATTTCCATTCATAGTGATCTACCCAAAATCGCTATGTTGCCAAAAATGCCATTTGGTCCTTTAGGGGTTAAGATCTAGCAAGGGGGCAATTGTATAATTTTCATCTAAAGTTTGGAGATGATGTAGATGCTGCAATGCAGATATAAAACTAGCCTTCAATATGAGCTAATTGAAAAAGAGCTAAGGAGCGACTTCAAATGAATTCCCTCCAAATTGATCCCTAAAGGACCAACATGTTTAGATGTCCAAAACCACTTCAAAATACTTGTTTCCAAAGCAAGGTCAAAATCTTCAACAATATTTATTTTTTAACAAAATTAATTATATGTTCTTTTGCTTAACTTGTTCAAGTACAATAGTTCAAAATTTTAGAGTGAATATCCTCACCAATTGCAAGTTCAATGTGCCTAAACTTCAAAATGTAGGCTTTTTTAGTCCTTCCCAAATGTGAAGTTTGTTATTTCAACATTTCTATGAAAAATCAAGCATGTCCTATAACTTGTGCATTTTAGTCAATTAGTTGGAAAATGGGTTTAAAATATATATATTAAAATATTTAATCAAAAAACTTTCATATTCATTTAAAAAAAAATTATAGAATAGAAGGTGTTACTAAATAAAAGATATAACTAATATACTAATAACTTTTGGAAGTATGTAAGAATTGATAATTCCAATGGCGATAATGTTCTAATAAAAAATTAATATCTTTTATTTTTATTTTTATTTGAAAGTTTCAAAATTGAGAGCAAAAAACGACTCCATATGTTTTTTCTACCTTCATTGCCTACAAAATAAAACTCTTCGTAGCTTTTATCTCATTTTTTAGAATTCAATGGTTCAATTTTTTCTGAGTAGGTATCAATCTATACAATACCAAAAAAGTAATTAATATTTTTTTAGAATATATTTTTTGCTACTGCTTTGACATTGATTTTTTTTTAAATTCTTTTAACTTTTGCAATATTTACCAGATTTGCAAAAATTCCAAATTATAAAGTCAATAGAGCCAACTCAAATTCTCAAAAAGCCCAAAGTAGGATCTTTGATCGATGTTACAACTCTCTTGCTTATTGAGACCACAACTATATGAATTGCTTGAAATGCCACATAACTAATGACTTTGATTCTGACACTTTCAATGATACTAAACTAAGGTGTAAAATTCAACCTTGACTCAAATACTTTCCATCAACATGCCTACCCACATAAAAAACCAACAACAACTTTACTAAAGAAGCAAATGGCGCCTTATCCAACGTGTTAGACCACCTCACAATGAGCGGATGGCACCTTACACTCAATTTTTTTTCTTTATCTTCAATTTTTTGGTTTTTCATGTGAAAAAAATGCGAGTGATAAAGAAAATTGATAAAAGAATACTCCAATAAAGAAAATAATCGTTGTTGCATCTTTACACTTGGCATTGTTGGCAACAACCTCGTGGGAAGGCCTTATGAAGATGAAGGGCCACCTTCACCCTGCCGGCCTTGGTGAGTCCTTCATTTGCATAAGGCCTTCCCACGAGGTTGTTATCCTACACATCAAGGACTTGTAGCCAAAATATGCAAAGCTTATACAACCCAATAGAAACCTGCCCCATGGTACTCATCAAGTAATCCACATCAGCAACAAAACTAGCAGATTTGAGAAGAATGAGTTTAGAAGGTTATAATAGTTTGCTTTGGATCGCTACAAACCAATGTTCATGAAATTTTTTAAGTTTTACTAGTTAATTTCCTTTAGTTCTCATATTAAATTGGTTTTGAAAGAACTAAGCACAGTTATTTTCTCTATTTTCTACTCAAAATAGAAATTTTATAGATTTTTTCCACCAATTTTTTACTGATGTTTTCAAATTGGAAGCGGAGTTTTTCCCAAATCCTTTGGCTAACTTTGAACTAGTTGCCAATTTTTTTTAAACATTGCTAAGGAGATGGGGATCAACTCAAAGCTCGCCACCTACAAATAGATCTGGAAGGTCCTTCGAGGTTTCAGTTATTGCAATGCTAGCACACAGGCACCAATCAATATAAACCAAATGGAATGAATCAAAGCTTCAAATGTAGACAAAATATAATCTTTCAAAAAAAATTAAAAAAATGCAACTTTTTGTGATTTTTTTTGGGTTGCTCCTCAAGTTGTTTTTTGGACTCGTGGTGGCACAACTTTTGTTTCTGGACATAGATTGAAATAAAAATTATATTTCCCAAAGCTAATTTGATTTCCTATCTCCAAAAAAATTTCAAAAATTTATGTCAAAAATTGAGATCACACGAGCCTACCTGAAATCCCAAAAGTCCCCTATAGGGATTTTGGGACTTTAGAAATTGATAGCATATTGTTTGGAACATTTTCAAAAAAATTGGAATTTTTCTAATTATTTTGTATTCTTAATCACACTAAATTGAACCTTATATTTTTAAAATTGAAAAAAATTGAAAAAATTGAAAAAAAATCTCCAAATTTATCCATTTTGTATGTGCAAAGTAAAGATTAAAAATGTCTAAAGGGTAATGTTTTCCATCCCTACTATCCTTTTCATTGGAAAAACATTATAATTGCTTCTTTTTTCTATTAGACTACATTTCATAAATATTTTTTAAAATATTTTTTGCATTGAAATTTTTAAATCAAAAAATGCAACAAAATATGTGAACTTGTTGCTTTACAAGATCCTAGTTTACAAAATATTGAGATTTGTTTCACCCTACCAAGAATTTGCCAATGAAAATTTGAAGAAGATGCATTGTGTCTTTGTGGTCCTTGAGGATTCATTGGTGTTTAGTGATATATATTTTTTTACTATTCTTAATTAAACCTTCCTTTGACACCCCTGTTATAAGCTAAAGAGACCTTTACAATTAACTCTATTATTTACTACACATTATAATACTTGAAAATTTTGAATTCATGCTTAGAATAAGAGAGCCCCACATACTTGCTATAAAAAAATCAAGAACTACAAAATTAACCACTCACCTATAGGGTCAAAATCATTAAAAAAGAATGTGGCCTCATGAAGGCTACTAGATTTGAATTAACAATGTAAATAAATTTAAAAATATTAAAATTTACAAAAAAATCAAAGTCTGACTTGGCACCATTACTAATAGGAAAAACTAAAATCTTGTCCTTATAACACAGAAATAAGGTAGTTTACTCTAAAAGCAACCATCTTCTTCAAATTGACCCTATAATTAGCTTTGGAATGGATATGAGGTGGTCCATAATTCTTAAAGTCCCAAAGTCCCTACAAGGGACTCTTGGAATTTTAGGTAGGCTCATGTGATGTCAATTTTTGGCATGATTTTTTGAAACTTTTTTTGAAGACAGGAAATTAAATTAGCTTTGTTGTTATATAAAAAATTTCAATTAGTACTTGGAAAAAAAATTTGCCACCATGAATCCAAAAAAACAACTTGAGGGGCAACCCAAAAAAAATTGGATTTTTTAATTTTTAATTTTTTTCTCAAAGATTATATTTTTTTTCTACATTTGAAGCTTTGATTCATTCTATTTGAACTAGTGATGAAAAAGTTATAGACAATCTTGTTTTGGAGGCAATGTAATGTAAGTACTTTCTTGAAAAAATAACTTATAGATTTCACTTTCTAATGCAATTTTAACAATTTTTTCAAAAAAAAATTATTAAGCAAGATTAAGTTTGTTTGCTAAAACAAATGAACAATCTCACCATTGGGATTATTGTGTTTCAATTCCATCTTAGAGTTGTTAACAATTTATCAATCTTGAACCTACTTCTACTTAACAAATTTTTAATGAGTGAAAATTAAGTGATTTTTTGTTGAATTTTTTTCTTAGATTCTCAACTCAATTTTTCGACATAAAAAATTAAAAAATCAAAATTAATAGTGCAAAATTTTAAACTAAAAAGATTCAAAACCAAAAATCTAAGCAATTAAGGTGTAAAAAGACCTTGTTTTCTTCACTTTGAATGCAAATATCTTGCAATCTATGTAGTTAAAGTTCTTGAAATTGTTTCTACACATTTTTATACTAATGTAGTATAAGATCTTGTAGTCAGATATGTATAAAAAACAATTTTGAAATTTTTTTTTACTCTTTGCAGTAGAAATGGCAGTTTTGAGTAGGTTTTTGATGGAAGAAAGGCCTTGGGACTCTAAGGGTTAAATTGACCTCTCTAGCCATTGAGTGGATTGAAGACAAACTGACAAAAGGATACTTATTGCAAGAGCCAATCATTTTGCTTGGTTTTCCCATGTAAATTGCAAGAGAACAAATTTTGGGAGTCTTATAGCTACAAATAGGTGCCTATAGCAAAAACCTTTGTAAATTCATAAGTAATTCAATAATGTTTCCAAAAATATGAAGTCACTTGGATTATATGCTGCATCTATTCCTCTTTGTTTGAAAAATGAGCTAAAAATCTTCCCATCCAAGGAAGCCCATGAAAATGGTAAACCAACCCTTGAAAGAGTCGCTTTTAGAGCAAGTTACCTTTACTTCACCTCCTCCTCCTGACCGTTATTCCCTCCCAAAAATGGTACCATTTCTTTCTCTGGTGTTTCTTCTAGTGTTTCTTTCTTCCTAGCCACGGACCTTAGGGCGGACTTCCATGTGGAGTTCGGGGCAGTGGAGCCTGCCTATCCTTGGTCAAATGGGCTTCCCATTTTTCAGGAACACCCATTTTACCGACGACTGGCAGGCTCCACCGCCCTCACCTCAGTCCCTTGTATTTTCCTCTCTTTTTCATCAATTCACTGCACGCGGTTACTCTTTCCCCAAAGCAAAAAACTAGAAACTCAAGTACTCAGATACCGCATAGACAATTCACAAACTGTTGAACACAGCGTTTCCTTCTTCTTTTTTTTCTAAACAAATCGAAGAACCATTGCATTCAAAAAAGTCACGATACAAAAAACAGTCAAGCACAAGGCTGCACAAACAAAGAGAAACGAGCACAGACAAAGGGAGTGCCAAAATAAAGCTACGAAAACAAACTAGACGAACACAATGTTTTCTTTTTTTTCTTAACCCAGAAACGACAACAAGACCATTTTGTGGCTTTTGGATGAATGTTTCTTGAATTGTAGAAGCTGGGAAGTAGTTTTTCATCCACTTCTTTCTTGTTGACCTTCCATGTTGGGTTATGAAGATAATCTAGTTGAGTTTGGAGTCATGCTATTGTCCGTCTTCACATAAATGAGAAGTTACTAAAAAAAACGGATCACAAAATATGCTATTTTAGTGTATTTTAGAAAGTTGTTGCTCCTTGCTTTAAATCTGAAATTTCTCTACAAAAATGATATTTTTTGAATTTGAGACCAACTAACAAAATAAAGTTCATTCACTCTAGTTTCCTACTCCAATTTGAATTTTGAAAAAATCCCTAATAATCAATTTTTTTATTGCAGTTTGAACTTTGGATGTATTTTCAATGTCTACTACATTCTAATTATAGAATGCCACCGGAAATTGAGTTTACACCATGTTGTTCATCACTATAACATGCACACATGGTGAAATTTTCAAATTTTTTGAAATAATTTTCTATTTGATATGATTTTTCTTCATTATATCTTCAAAAATTCGCAAAAAAATCAATTACTCACAAAAAAAATCTAAAATTTTGGTGAAACAAAGAAGACATGTTGTTTCATCTCTGAAAAATAAATTAAAAAATTTTCATACACATCTTGTTGCAAAATGGCAACAAACTGAGTGATGACAGTGAGGCTTAAAATCAGCGGTAATAGGTCCGTCATTTAGGGGTTAAGTACGCATGGACAATTTCCATTGGTAAAAGGAAACGGTACACAGAAGCAAAGGCAACGAGCTGTCGAATTCCTATCACAGATTGTTTCTATTTCTAACTGGGATTGTGGGACCTCTCCACCGCCCATTTCATCCGAGCCATCCATCTTTGAAAGATCTAATAGAAAAGTCCACAACCCTTCACGAGTCTTTGCGCGATCATGTCGGCCAGACGCCAGACGGACACTAATTGAATTTCTCAACTTGGTCGGTCCCTCATACGCAAACTGAAGTTTCTCAACTTGCAGGCCAGGTTTCCCGGAATTGGAAAACACTTTCCAGGTGAAAGTATATAAGTGAAGTCTCCTTCAGAACTTGTACTCCATCTGAGTTTCTATCGAACTTGATTCTGCACTCTTGACATTGGCAGGCAGCTACTTTTTCGTTCAGGATCGATAGGTGATCGATAGGTGATCGATGTCTTATGGGTTGCAGGAGTTGATCGATATCGATCACTTGGTACCCTAAACCCCGATCCTTCCATTAACCCCTCGAGGATACCGTAAATTGTCTTACATGGATGGTGTAAGGATGGATTTACTGTAGAATTGGTCGTGCCATTGTGGGTGGGCGTTTTCGAAAATGAGTTGTCCCTACCTTATCTGCATTGATCCGGATGGCAATGCATGAGTTGTCTCATGCATGCCTCAAACACCAATCAGTTTGGAGAGCCACAACACAAGGGATGCTTAGACACTTGTCTCAAAGTCGGCGGGTAGAATTTTGAAGTTAGGCTTTAGAATTTTGAAGTGTATTTTGTAGAATAAGTTTTTTTATAGGGAGCTTTCAACAAAACCTGACTATAGCCTTAGTTTTTTAACCTTGGAAGGATAGGTTGGTTACTGTGGACATCATCCTTTTGTTCACTGTGGGAATCATTTGCTTTAAAAAAACCAAAAGCACTCATTGGAGGTCAAGCCATTGTGTAAGACTTTTCTTTCTCACATTGAATTCCAAGAATGAACATATGCATTCCTATGTCAGGTAGAAAGACTCTTTGACATCTATTTAACACTTAGTGTCCGTAGATGCTACATGGTTAATGTATGGGGTTTTGTTGAATAAGTGATGTGCTTGTTCTTGTTAGAAACTCAGAATGATTCCAGTCTAAATTGTAGGAACAATCATCCTCATTCTAACATCCATCTACATACTTTCATCTACTATGTTATCTAGAATTATTTAACTTCATCTAGAATTGGGGGAACCTCACATGTCTTAGTCACAAATGTTTCTTAACAAATTCAACCAAATTAAATATCTTTTTTTTCTAATGCGTTGGCAGACACTTCCAAATCCAAGTAAGTTTTTAGTGTGAGTTTACCAAAAATTTGAAGGTTGAATCCAAGTGTGAATTTGAAAACCTAAAATCATTTTCATCTTCAAATGACAGAGCTTATGGCTTACCTTACCATGCCCTACCTGATCCAAATTGAAAATGATTTGCTTTTAAAACAATTCCTTTTCTAATGGCTTATAAGGAATCCGCATTTACAAATCCCTTGCCTTTCACTGACAAGTTTGTGAATCTCAATTGTGTTTGTGAAGGGCCCGCAGCATTCACCATGGCTGGCCAGCAGAATTTTGATAACGCATGGTTGGCTGAAGTATTGGAGACGGACCCTTTGAATCCTTTGAGACGCAAGGGCCAACCTACTGAGATTCCTCAGCTTGGTCCGTCTTTTCCGACTTTGCTTCTTTACTTCTTTTTGCAACAACTGAAGGAGCCATGAAGTGCAGAGAGAACCAAAGAACAAGTTTTCCATGTGGGATATTTCGAGAACTTAATCTGGGTTCGAATATTGGAATCATACAATCTAAACGATAGGTTGTATAATTTATTTTCAGAAGGAAGGTGTATACACAACACGCCATGTTTTAAGAGTGTACAAGGAGTGTGATTTGCAGAGTGACATTGAAATAGAAATTTTGGCTTCATGTATTAACCACTCAGTCACTGCTGTAATTCGATGCGCCAGATCTCAACGCACCTCCTCCGCTGCCTGCACCAGCTCCTTTGCCAGCCCCTGCACCCGGCCCTGCACCGGGCCCTGCAGCTGGCGCTGGATAAGACCCTGCACCGCGAACAAACGAACCAACGCAGACGCAGATAAACAAAAACGATCAAACGTACACGAGGTTTTGCTTAGATTTCGTACTTTTCCCTTGGACGGGACGCCAACTTCTCGAATGTCACACTTGACAGCCCATCTTTTTGTTGTAGCCGGAGCGAACTGGATTTTCTCCTGGAACTCTCGACTGGAATTACCGGCCTTATAAGATTTTCAAAGTATGCAAGCATCTTCGTTTTCGCATCAGTGTTGCGATGGATATATGTTTTGTTCAATATCGACGTCTATCGTACGTACAGCGGCATGTCTGGTCGACTTGAGTGTTACAAGGAATCATTCCCATAATGATTTTGATTTTGTAGTGATGATTTATACAGATTATGAAAAAAGACTCATACGGATCTTTATTGGAGATTCCATTTTGCATAGTCCCTTGTTGAGGTGAGACCATTGGACGGGGAATTGGAAAGACATTTTTATTCTTTACAGAACTCTTGGAATCCAATTGCCGATTTGATACTACAAGCCTTAGGGCTTTACCGATGCTCTGTCTAGGTGGATACTTTGGCACTCACAGGTTTAGGGTTGGTTTCATCCGTTTGGTTACTCGATGGCTCTCTTGTTCCGTTTCCTAATCAGTTTGCGCTTCCTGCTTGCTCATTGCCTCAGCGTTTGTGCTGGTACTTGCTTTCCTCCCAGCAAGTCATTTCTCTTCGTGTCTCGGAGTCTTTGGCCTTCTACTAGAACTCCTCAGGACTTGGACGTGGGACGGTCTTGGAATGGAATGGGACTTTTGCTTATTGTGTCAGGTGAGGCACTCCGTGGAGTGGCTTATCTAGTGTGAAGGGCGTACGTCCCGCCTCGAGATGGAGCGTCTTCTCCTCTCAAGAATACAGAAGAAATTGCACCTTTTGAAATTCAGGACGAAACCCTAAACCCTAAACTCTCTCATTAATGGCATGCAATGCTCAGTTACGCTTGAGCATACTCTCTGGTACTTCTGTGGACAAAGTCTGGTAAGGAAGTCTACTCTAAAAGCGACCATGTTCTAAATTCAACCCTTATTTAGGAATGGGTAGGTTCACGGGTCTTCTTATATGTATTGATCATTGGGGGACCATGTTCTAAATTCAACCCTTATTTAGGAATGGGTAGGTTTAAGGGTTTTCTTATATGTATTGATCATTGGGGGAAAATAAGTATTGCACTTTCATGTAGACTTGGTGGATGGAGAGAAAAACAATAAAAAAAATCCACACGTATTAGATTCACTAGTTTCTACCATTGAGGTTGTCAACTAGTATCGTTGGGATTTCAACTCCTCCTTTCCTGCTTGCCCACCCCGGTAAGGCA
Organism: Climacium dendroides; assembly: GCA_950106755.1. Classification (NCBI taxonomy): domain Eukaryota; kingdom Viridiplantae; phylum Streptophyta; class Bryopsida; order Hypnales; family Climaciaceae; genus Climacium; species Climacium dendroides. The sequence goes on along the minus strand of OX467092.1, from coordinate 21,019,370 downwards.
ATTGATGGAGCCACTTTTTGTCTTTTTGTTTGAATTAGTTGTATACTTGTCCACTGGGCAAGCATGTAAGGAGGCCCTAAATGGTCGCTTTAGGAACATACTAAGATAGGAGGCTCATAAACCAACCATCTAAGGGATAATGGTCCTCTGTAGGAAATCAGTAGAGCATAACATTTTCACATATTTTTGGTATAAAGAGAAAAGAAAAACTCTCTGCACTATTTAAGACAATTCTACAAGACAATTCTAAATGCTCGCTCATAATTCGAGCCTCCTACCTTACCTTAAGTGTCATGTCTAGTAATACACCTATTCAATTTTTGGAATTGTTTTCACTTACAAAACACTTGCAGGGGTTCCATTCTAATTCATGCAAAGAAGCTATACAAATTATTTAAATTCATTGAATTTTATTTTAGACTCAGTTCTTTTTTTTTTAACAATTTTCTATTGATTTTTGGAGCAAATTATAAATTTTATAATATGGAGTCATATTTATGTTAGTAATATTTAATTCAATAAAATTCAAAAATTCATTAAATTTTTACCAGAAAATTCTAAACATAATTCTCATTCTTTGAAAAGAATTTACTTGTATTATAAGTCTTTTCTTACTATTTGATTTGATTAAAGTCAATAATAAGAGTAATTTTAAAATGATTAAAATTTTATTTTATACAAGTGTGTTATTTCTACCATTTATGCTATTTCTACCACAATTAAAAAATACATCCAAATTTTGTTAAAAAGTTCTAAATATTTAACTAGTTATGGCAATTTTTGTAAGTGTACAAAACAATTTGAAACCTATTGGAGGTATGGATTTTTTTAAAATTTAGAATATGATTTTATCCTATCATGTACAAAGTTATAAAGAAAATTTCAGATTTCTTAAACAAGTTTTGTATATGATGTAAAATTTGAACATTTTCTTTCTAAATTTGATTGTTCTTAATTTTCAACAAAAAGTGTGAGAATCAATAAACTTCTAAGAGACAATGTGATTTCATCTCTAAAAAAATGAACATAAAACATTTCAACCATAAATAGTCTCAAACTAGAAAATGATCAATCAAAGGATTTTGAGGTTCAATTTGGTTGTATGGGATTGGTGCTTTTAATTTTATTCACAAGCATTCGCAATAGTATAAGTAGTAGTACAAAGAAAGTTTATAGATACCAAAATATTTTGTATTTTGATTAAGAAAACAAACCTTTTTGTTTATTCCACCTATGCAAACCATACATGCAGTGGTGTATGCTTTAGCATACCCTTTGGTAATTTAAGGTGGAAGCACCCAATCTCATCCATATACCCAATGATTCAATGTAGAATTTGTAAAAGTACCTTTAAACTATACCTATACTTAATTGTGGTTGTGGATATTTTATTTTTTTAGATTTTTATGTTAGAATTAAGGCATCATTACAACATAATGCGGTTTGGAAAATTTTGCTTTGAAAATTTACGAAACCTAGATGCCTTTTCTAAAAACTCTATTTTTATTTTTAAATTTATAATTTCCAATTGCCTATACTATAAAAATATTTTTTTCTAGCAGAAGGTGCCTCGAACTATTCTATATTGTTTAAATGTACAAGAGTAGGTGCTTTCATTTTACTTCTATGGACAAAGTCATCCTTGGTAAGTGTTATGTTTGGTAATATTCAATTTTTGGAGTTGGTTTTACTTACAAAGCACCTATATGGATTCTACTCTAATTCATGTGCCTAATATAAGAAGCTATTTTTTATGATTTTTAAAGTTTATTATTAAAATTCTAAATATTAAAAGTCATATTTTAGTCAATAATATTTTACTCATTTCATTTGGATTAATGATGTGAAAGTTATAAAGAATCAATTTTGGAGAGCTTTTGGACAATCAAGGCATTTTCTTAAAAAAAGATTTAAGTAGAGGATTCACTTTTGAACTCAATTTTTATAAATTTTCAAAAAAATAAAATACATAGAATTTATATTACTTGTTACAACAATCTTACTATTAAAATTGACATGATTCAATTATATAACTATTAATAATTTGATTTTATCTTCTATGTTGTATTTACTCCTTCTTAACAAATATTTAAATTCAAAGATTTTTGTTTTTCTAAATTTTGTATTTGATTCTCCACCACAAAGATTTAAATATCAAAACTTTATAGTGCAAAATTGTTAAGTTAACCCTAAAGGACCATTGTCCCTTCGGGGGACAAATTGGATTTTGGGCAGGTACCTACAGGCTGAAATTTTGTCATGATTTTTTGAAACTTTTTTCGAGGATAGAAAAACTGATGAGCTTCATGGGAATATAACTTTTTTCAAGTGGTGCCCGGAAATGAAAGTTATGCCCAAATAAGCTCAAAACAGGGGAGGGGGCAGCAAAAACAAATTTGTAAAATTTAGAATTCTTTTTTTTGAATTTTTTTCTCTTGTATATTATATTTTTGTCTACATGGGAAGCTTTGATTCATTCCATTTGAACTTATTATGAGAAAGTTATGGACAATTTTGTTTTTCAGGCAGTTAGAGCATCTTCCTGGAAAAATAACTTATAGAATTCATTTTTGAATGCAATTTTACAATTTTTTTGAAATTTTTTTTCACATGATTTTGTTTTGTTGCTAGAACAATCTCATCATTGGGATTAGTGCATTTTAATTCCATCTTAAAGATATTAATAATTTAAATTTTCCTTCTTTCTCATACCCACTTCTACTTTAAAAAAAATTTAAGCATGAAAATTAAGTTTTTTGTGAAATTTTTTTCCCCTAGACTCTCAACTCAATTTCACACAGTAAAGATTTAAAGCTCAAAACTCTGTAGTGCAAAAATTTAAGTTAAAAAAGTTCAAAGTCAAATAATCCAGTCCCACAAGGTGCTGAAAAAATTGATTTTTTCAATTTAAACGCAAATATCTTTTAATCTATGTGGTCAAAATTTCTGAAATTTTTCCACACATTTTCATACTAGTAAGGTAGAAGATCCTACAGTTGGATGTGCAGAAAAAATAATTTTCAAATGTTTTTTACTCTTTGCTACAGAAATGACAGTTTTGAGTGTTTTTTGGTAGAAATAAGGCCTTGGTCCTTTATGGGTTAAAGGGATTTAAAAGTTTCAAAACCTTGCTTAGTTAGGTTACAAGAAAGAGTTTGTTTTACTTTGAATATTAATTTCTTAAAATCTACTTGGTTAAAGAATTGAAATCTTTTCAACATATTTTCTAATGTTTTCAGCATATTAAGATTCTCTAGCTGAATAAACAAAAAAAATAGTTTTTTTTAATCCATCATAGCTCTTTGTACTTGGAATGTCGATTTTAAACTAGATTTTCATAAAAATGTCATGAATCATGAATCTTTAGGGATGAGCTTCTAAAGGCTTGCCTACATGTCAAGGGATATGGTACAAAACTTAGATGGACTCTAAAATATGATTTTTTTCAACATTTTTTGGATTTGAATTTTTTTTTTAAAAGTTGCCAAACATGAAGACTAGAATTATCTACACAATAAATGTTTGAAAAAAACATTTATCAATTTTTTTCAAATCACATTTGAAGCAAGTTGTTTTAAAATAGAAATAAACAATACAATCAAGTTTTCTTTTAGCATTTGATTTTCTGTGATGAATTGTAATTGCAATTGATTTATGATGAAAGAAATATTGAGAGATGTAAACATCAATGTTTTCTTTGAATAGTAATTTTTTAATACAAAAACAAGTATTGAATGATTTATTTTGTTTCCCTTACAATTATTTTCAGGACATAACCATCAAAATTTGGAAACTTGAACCCAACATACTATACTTTAAAAATTTGAAAGTTACATGAAAATTAATTTTCACTTGAAAATACTACCCAAAATTGGACATTGCCCATAAAATGGTGAATCAAATGTTTAAGGTTTAATAAACTAAGCATAACTTCAACATTGAAAATAATTTCACTTTCTTTTTGAGAAAAAAATAAAATGTGAAACTTAGATATTTCTATTATAAATGAACAAAGATTAAAAAATATCAATTTTTAGAGATGAATCTCTCTATATATGCTATCTTTAAGTTGTAGTTTTTCAAAAAAATTTAGGAGAAAATTTATATTAATCCCTAAAAGACCAAGTTGAATTTTTTAGCAATATAGCTATTTGGAGCACCTCACTACAAATGGAACTCTTATTTATATATATATATATATATATATATATATATATATATATAATTTCACACAATATGGCGACTAGGTTTTTCTCTAAGGTCCAACAATTTGGAAATTTTGACTACATGGCTAAAAAGTTACTATACTATATGTAATTTTTGTATTCATCGAGCAACTTGGGCATCTCAAAAAAAATTTCAAATTTATAAAAAAATTATTATTATAATTATAAAAATTATATACATTGTTTTTTTAGATTTATATACGCTTAAAAAGCTTTTAATAACTCTATTTTGATTAATGAGATGAAAGTTATGAGGAGTTTTAGTTTATGGATAATTATGGAATCTATATTCTAAAATAAGCTTTGAAGTTTTCTATTCAAGCAAATTTTCAACATTGAAAAAAAAATCAAATTATAGGATATAGATTTTTATTACAACATTACAACCACTAGGTTTTATATTTTTCAATGCCACACCTAAATTCTTAACAATTCAGTATTTTAAATCATTTTCTACTTCTTTCTACAAATATGAATATAAATATTTTTTGTTGAAATTTTTATATTTAATCCCACTTATTTTTTCAACATATAATGGAAACTTTCAAGTTTATTGGTTGATTCTCTTAGCCCTTTTAAATGTAAAAAAAAATTTGAAAACTCAATTTTTCAATAAGCTATTTTAGAATTTGGTTTTTAAGTCCATTACATTAATAAATCCAATTATAGAAGATGAAAAATTAGTATTACTTAAAAAAAAAATTTGAAGAAATTAAAACCATATAATGATATTTAGCATGCACCACTTTAAAATAATGTGATTTTGATAATGAGTGTCACACACTAATAGGAGAGGTTTCAATCTATGCAAAGCATTGAACAACCAATTGAAAATTCAACAGGTTTCAAAGTCAATTTCAGATGGATCTTTTTTAAATTTTGGTAGCAAATGTAAATATATACCTCCTTATTAAGAATATAATTTTTCCCCGATATAGTATCAGGATCAAAAGTTGTATTGCCCAAAACAATTTAGGCAAGGTGTCTAGATTTGTGCAACATATACAATACTTCTTTTCTACCTCAAAATTTTGATATGTATATAACTAATATCATATAGGATGGAATCGTTTAAAAAATCTATATGTATTAAATAGTGCAAAACTCTTATTCTAAGAGTTAAATTGTATTGACCTAGTTAGATAGTGTCATGGTCATTCACCCTTCAGCAACTTGAATAACTTTTCTCAACTTTTATTGGACTTTGTAGGAATCAAACCTTCTTGCAATGATAAGGGTGATTTCAAGAATTGGTGGTTGATTTTGGCATCACACATATGATGAACTCATGAATTTTTCTTTTGCTATAACTTTTGAAGCATGAAGCCAATCAATTTGAAATTTTTATTGAAGATAGATGTTTTGTTAGTTATCAAATCTATTAATTTTCAAAAATTTGAAAAAAATCATTTTATATTTAAATGTCAATTTTTGTCACACTTTGAATTTAGGGGGCTAGTATTGGATAGGTTTCCAAAATCAATGTTCTAGAACAAAATTTTCTATGGTCTATTTCCACAGTAGGTAGGCATATCCCTACCAAGGGGCAATTAAAAGTATATTACTTTATATCCTTGATGTTCATGCAAATAGGGCTCTCTTGTGTAGGTACTTTTAAACATTGATGATGGTTTCAAGATCATTATTTTGGTGAAATCTTTTCACCATGAAGTCCTATTAAATGGATAATTTTTAGTTTCTTTGTAATTTGTTATCCCTATTTTTTTACACATTATATGCCAATCTATCTATTTTTTGGAGATTCTACACTTATCCAAATTCTCCTACTTAGAGTTTTTTTCTACAATTTTTTTCCTATAATATCTTCTTTTTAAAAGTGTATACATCTTTTATATTTATATAATTTTATAATGTTCTTAAAAAAAGCATGAAAACTATCCAAACACTAAAAAATCAGCTACCAATTTTTATAATCACCCATAGGCATATATGCCTAGTATCATGGGGGACTTTAATATAAGAGCCTAGTCTATTAGGCTTATGGGCTAAAGATCCTAGGCTCACATGCTAGCAATCCTATCCTAAAAGGCATGATTGAAATAAATATTTTTTTGCCTAGGTAGAAATGCTATAATCTTTCAATCCATGTAGTCAAAGTTTCTAAATTTTTTTTCACTTGTTTCCATATTAGTTTATTATAAGTTTATATGTTTAACTATTTTTAATTTTTTAAAATTCATTTTTTTTCCATTTCCCTAAAAAATAACAATTTTTGATAATGTATGCATTAAATGTACCTTGGTCCTTTGAATATATTTCTAATGAAAATTCCTTCATTGACTTATTATTGACTTTTATACCAAAAATATAACAATAATATGCTACTTTTACCTCCAAAATTATTACGTATGAAATTAATTTTTGCCATTGATCATTGGTCCACAATTCCTCATGGGTGTGCTTCGCTTTGGAATTAGACTATACAACTTCCACAAAGCATTATTAATTGAATATTAAGCAAAAACTTGTAAAATATAATCTACAAACCATACCCTTGTAGAAAGATTTATTTTATATTAATTGATAATTTAATAGAAAATTCAAACTAAGATATGAATTTTTTTGACATTGATTATAGATTTAATATGTGTAATTTTAATATGTGTAATTTTAATATGTGTAGTTTTAATAAGAGTTTTTCTCATTAAATTCAAAATGTTTAATTCAAATTACTGTAACTTTTTAAGATTTTCATTTTCATTTTCTATTCAAGTTGTTTTAGAAGGGTCATTTTTTGACCTAAAAGAAATATTGTGGAGGGTCAAACATACAAACACCCCTTGAATTGTAAAATGTTGGTAAAAAGGATTTTAAAAAGTTTATACTATACAAATGAAGCATAATTAATTAAAAGAACTACAAGCATTTACGTGGATGAAAAAAAATCAAATTTTGTGTACTTGGAACATGTTTGCTTTCATCTATTGTTCAAAATTTGAATTTTGCATGGTCTTTAACCTTTTTTTGGGTTAAAAACACTTAAACAACCATTTCTATTGCAAATTACAAAAAACTTTGAAAATTGTTATTCTTTTCAAATCTAACTATAGGATCGCATACTAAACTAATGTAAGAATGTCTAGAAGCATTTTAGAAGCTTTGGTTGCATAGATTGCAAGATATTTCTATTTAAAGTGAAAAAAACAAGTTGTTTTGCACCTTGTGTGACTAAATTGTTAAACTTTGAACCATCTTAATTCAAAAAAATTTGCACTACAATATTTGAACAAAATTGTTTTATTATGGAGAGTTAACTTGAGAGTCTAAGTAAAAAATAAGAATAAAAATTATTTAATTTTCATTCTTAAAAAAATTATTAGGTAGTAATAAGTACAAAATAGACACTACAAAAAAATGACAATACATATGACTTCAATATATGACTTCACATCAGTCATTCCAAACACATTTGACTACAAAATGATTCATGCTCCATGAAGTCATTGTGAACAAGTTGTTTATAAATTACTTCCATTTTTATTATCACAAATGCTTTGTACCTTGAATGTATAAATGGATGAGAGATAGTTATCATTAAACTGATAAAGAAAGTTTGATTTAAAGAAATGGATGTTACATTGCCATGTAGAAAGTGCTTTCCTCTTCCATCCTACGTTGACATCCACATAATTAGTCATTTGCATGTAATTTCAAAGTTACCATAGATTCATTAAATATTTAATATGGATAGGTGCTTCAAAAATCATTATGTATTCATTTAGAAGTTGCAATGTAGTCTTCGTGTCATTCATATTAATTGCCACATGACAAGCCATTATGTAGCACTACTAGAAATTTTCGTTTTTCTATTGTTTTGGTCGCGTTGATCCTATCCAAATTGACAGAAATCTGTTGATTTCAACAGATTTCTGTTAGATTTTGACCGGATCAACACGACCAAAACAACAGAAAAACAAAATTTTCTAGTAGTGTAGAAATTTTGAGATGACATGGATTTAGGGTTCAAGTTACTCCCAAAGGATATGGAAAGTCATTTTAAAATTGTTGTGATGTGTACAAATAAGAGTGTAATGTCAATTATGCAATAAGCCAATAAATGATCATTCTTCAATTGCATATTAATCCATTCAACATTCCATAGCAATATACCATATATCATAGATAATATGCCATATACTATACACTATACATCATATTTGACACATGTGTTGCATGGATTCCAAAACCACCTAGTATGTAAGTATGCTTTCTTTGATATTTTCTAACATCCTTTTTGAATTTTGTCCATCCTTGTTCTATATGGCATATATAAATAAGTACTATAGATGTAAGGTAAGTGTGATGAAAGGTACACAAGATGTTTGGAAATCACACAATGCATCATAGTGTGCGTGGCGCTAAAGTAGTAGTAGGGTATGTGCTACGAAGTCAACTACTTCTAATTAATCATTCTAAAGTCGCAAAAAGTCATTCTATAGTGACTCCAAAAAATGGTACTTCATTGTTGTTGGTAGCACCATCATAAAAAATTTCATTATGGTTACTATGATCTCTACTAATGCAAAAGTAAATTATATATCACTGTTAAGGAGTATTGGAATGACAATCTTGCATATTGATATCATTATGTCAATGATTGTTGTGGTAGGAATGTGTCTAAATCATGCAACAAACCATGAGAAATGTAATAATGTACATCAAAAAAGTAGAAAAGACACCAAGAATATAGGATTGAAATGACTTATGTTTTGTTTTGATATTTTTTTCTAATTGAATAAAATTAAATATTAAATAAAAATTAAAAAAATAATTAATACAATAAAAAATTAATGAAATGCAAAAGACCAAAAAAATAAAGAAAACTCGAGTTAAATTTTTATTAAGAAATCTCCTTTGCTACTTGAGAAAACTTGAGTAGAAAGGGTGTCTTTGAAAACTATAACTACTTGCAAACCAAAACTCCTCATAACTTTCATCTCATCAATCAAAATGAAATGATTCAAAGCTTTCCACTTTTATATAAATCTAAAGAACCAATTTCAAATTTTTATTTTTTTGAAAAGGGATTTTTAAAGAAGTTTTTTGAGATCGTTGGATTTCCTGCCGTCCGCCGAGCAATGAAAATGACTTATCATGTAATAACTTTTTAACCATGTAATCAAAAGTTATGAAAATTATTAGGCCTTGAAGCTACTCTTGGAAAAATGTTGTGTGAAAACTTTAACAAAAAAGAGTAAAAATTTCATTCGTAGGGAGTTGACCAAAATTGCTATGTTGCCAAATAATACAAAGTTTTTACCTTTAGGGGTTAAGTTATTGTTTTTTTCCGATCAATAGTTGAGATTGTTCTACTATAAATTACTCATAGTATTCAATGTCTATAATTCAATTTTTGGCAAAATGCTACAAAAAACTTCCAATCTTTTTTACAACCATCCTAGGTTCCTTTTTAGACTCTTTGAGTTTGTGGACAAGCCCCCTTAACCACTAATGGACCAAGGCCTCTTTTCTACTAAAAAACACACAAAATTGTCATTCCTATTTCTAACCATAGGATCTTACACCTAACTAGTACGAAAATGTGTGGAAAAAATTTCAAAAATTTTGATTGCACATGTTGCAAGATATATGCATTTAAAGTAAAAATAAATAAAAAAACAAGTTTTTCTGCACATTGCACGACTAGATTTTTTGACTTTGAACCTTCATAAATTAAATTTTTGCACTACAAAGTTTCTAGCTTTAACTCTTTATTGTAGGATATTGAGTTGAAAGTCTAAAAAAAAAGTTCAAAAAAACTTAATTTTCATTCTTTAAAAAATTATTAAGTAGAAGTAATTATGATATGGAAGGAAAAACTAAATTATTAATATCTCTAAAATGGAATTTAAACACACTAATCCTAGTGGTGAGATTGTTCTAGCAGGCAAACTAAACCATGTGGTATTTTTTTTAAATTATAAAAATTGCATTAAAAAATGAATCTTACAAACTCGCCTACAAGTTATTTTTTTAAGAAGATGCTCTAATTGCCCCCAAAACAGGATTGTCCATAAATTTCTCACAACAAATTCAAATGGAGTGAATCAAAGCTTTCCATGAAGACAAAAATATAATCTATAAGAAAAAAAATTTAATTCAAATTTTTAAATTTTTTATGTCGACTCTTTTCCCCTATTTTGAGTTTATGTAGGCATAATTTTTGTTCATGGGCATTGATTGAAAATAAATAACATTCCCATGAAGAAAATAAATTTTTCTATCTTCAAAAAATTTCAAAAAAATTATGACAAAAATTCAATTTGTATGTACTTGCTTGAAATTCCATTTGTCTCCCAAAGGGCCAATTATCTTTTAAAGGTAAATTTGAATTTTGCAATCTGCAATCAACCAAAGTAAAAATGAATGATGTAACAACTATAGAATAGTACCTCAATTATTCCTTATAGTCATAGAAAGAAAAATTTGAAAGATTCCTAAGAAAAAATTTAAAAAATAATATTTACTACACATGATAATACTTGAAATATTTGAATTCATGCTCGGAATAAGAAAGTCCTACAAATTAGATATAAAAGATATAAAATACAAAATCAACCACTTAAAAAGAAGGCCAAATCATTGGGTGAAAGTCACACTATGGGTAGTCACACCTTCACCGCATTCTCAATTCTCGAAGAATAGAGATATGGCGATTTCTTGTTGGCTGTTCATAGATTGTGGAGCTCCCATTCATTGAGAATTAAGAGTGCTCATCTTTCTCCTCCATAGCTCAATAATAGACATGAAGAAAATTTCTTAAAGAACTTTTCATCTTTATTAGCTGTATGCCACTTCATCCCAATCATGTGCTATTTTCACCTCTAAAATAGCCGCACTTTATTCCATTTCTTGACCCAATATTGTGCAAATGAAGTCCTTACATTCATTTCATCACAAGAATATTGGAGAGTGCAATGATCTCTTTTCTCTTTTTTGGTCCATGTGATAAGATATCATGCGCCTTTCTAGATTATTACTCTGAAATGAATGCATGGACTTCATTTACAATAAGAATGGGTCAGAGGATAGAAGAAGATGCAACTACTTTACTTGGGCATTTTCAGAAATCCAAAGTATTTAATATGGTGTCAAAAACTCTAGCTTGTCTAATTAGGTCCCTAACCCATGTCGTTTCACCCCATCTAGCTTTGTATATAAACCCATTCTCCAATTTCCATTCTCCATGCTCCACACACCGAAAAGGGGTGTCACACCTTCATCATTTAGAACCACTTCCCATTGACTCCTCTTTTCTCTAACCAACTTCTCATTTTTCATCGAAATTTCATTTGTGAAGAGGAGTGTAACTGCCCCTACTACCACCTTGCTTTTGTTAAAAAACGTAGTGTGAACGCTCCCCTATAATACATGGTGGATTAGTCAACAAAGTAGTTGGTGGTATTTCTTAGTCAATACGGAGATAGTACTATTGACCGTCTCTCTCCTTTTGTATATACTTCCATTCTTCAATGTTAGTGTGTGTATTTTTTTTCTCTTGCATACTTTGACTTTATTTAAGTTTTGTGTTTGCAACAGTTTCAATGTTTTTTTTGTTTGTTGATATGCAATGAATGAATGAGTTTCATTTGCTTGAATGAAAGAAAAATAAAAAATAAAAAAAGGACCCAAATAGGAGCGGATTTTCTTAAGCGGTGGGGGTAAAAAAAATCATTCTCACACTAAGAAAAGTAAAGTACTGCTGTACCGCATTGACGGACAACCCAAAGGGAGTCCCCACTCAACTCTCTGGCGACAACTCCTTGAAATCGTCGCCTGCCAAGAAATATTTTAAACTGGAATCTGACCCCACCCACCGTCCATTCCATCCAAACCATCCAGTGTTCGAAAGATCTAACGATCAGTACAAAAAGTCCACAACCCTTCACGTGCGCCAGGCAGGCTTTCCGCATCATTTCGGCGACCTGTTGACTCTCTGGTCCGGCAAGCAAGCTCAGCTCCCTCTGTCGCATTGGACTTACTGTAGTAGGAAGCTCAAAGTTCCACTATAAATCGATTCAGTTGTGGCGAAGACTTGTGGAACCCAACTTGCAGTACTGTTCAAACTTGCCGATCCTTCTCTGCTCAGTCTCTGATCGATGTTTTCTAGGTTTCCAGGAGTTCATCGATGTCGATCATGTGTGGTATCTGCGACGGGGGCCGGGTACCGAGTGAGTGGAAAGGGCTCAGCACTGGCTTGGTTTTCTGCTGATTCAAGCGATCTCTGGATGCTGTTCCAGTGCTGAGTACTTCCACTTTTCTGGCAAATCAATGGAATATCTCGTTCGATCTAGGACAGATAGTTTGTGTCGCGGCATCTGGACGTATTCACTTAATTGTTCATGGTATTGTGGTATTGTGTAATTCACAGGGCGCAGCTACATTCAACTAGTGTCCGGAGGATTGGGCTGCTAATGGCATGTGTTCAATGATGAGTGCAGAGGGTGATTTCGAGAATGGATGTGCTCTTATGCCGAAGTGCTCTGAATGCAGACAATATATGATATTCTGCCTTCATGGGGTGCTGCTCTGGACAGCGAGTGGAGGCAGCAGTGACAAGGACGCGGGCGGTTATGATCACCGGACAACTGCATATTTGGATGAATTTTGAAATCCAGGTTTGGATATTATTACTGGTCCGAGTCGGTCATTTCGACGTACCTCTTCATTCAGCTGGATGGATTTCTTCATCCGTAGGGATGGAATCCATTCGATATTAAGCCATTAGGTTATCCTAAACGGACGTAATCTCACTTCCAAATGAGAGATGACCGGCATTCAAGTCCTTGTACCGGGATTCATGGCTATCGTTTGGAAGCTGAAAATGACGTATTTCGATGTTAATTTCTGATGGCCATGTCTAAACCCCGGATTAAAGTCTGTGATGACATCTGAACTTTTGCATGAAGTATTTGAAAATCCTCTAAAATACGTATCCCATTGATTTAAGTAGATCACCCTTTCTTCTTTTAATTGATTTTATTAGATCATAGTGGAGGACAAGGCGAAGTGCAATGTGAGCGGTGGGTCCTGCAATGCAATTTGCTGTGTGCAGTGCTCCGGGTGTATATCGTTCGTTTCCCCGGCACTTCCCCCAATCGGATGGTGAGTGAGCACTTACCGGGTAATGCTGTGCTTGGGATGAAGATTTTATTAAATCTTACTGGTGATCGATCCGTCTATTGCTTTTTGCGGAGCTATCGTTAAAACGATGATCCGAGTGCTGATGGCCGAGTGCCAGCTGCCAGCTGCCGGCTACCAGTACAGCTATGCAGTCCATCTAAATCATTGCGTGAATTACGGTGGAAATTGTCTGCAGACCGACTGACTGAATCCGAATTTTTTGAGTAAGTTTTCCAATCAGAATTACACGGAAGAATTTACTCTTGGTCATTCTCTATCTCATATTCATTCCTTCCGAGACGAAATCATCCAACTGATTGTGATTTTGACTGAACCGAATGGTGCCTCAACGAAGAATCTGTTCGCTCGTCTCGCGGCTTTTTGACCTAGTCCGACCTCGGCTTCGAGGGCCTCAGGTGCCTTAAGCTCAGATGCGGCTTCCCTTAACCCCGGTCCCTTTCTCTTTGTTTTTCTTGTGGAAAGAGAGCTCCTACACTCGAATCATCGACGTCGTAGTCGACAGGATTTAGGAATTGTTTGTGATCACCAGAATCGAAGGACAGCGGCTTCACGAAGTGGAGAGGATCGAGTGAACTTGCGGGCACTGCGCCTGTTCTCCATTCTGTTCTCCATTCTGTGAGGTTTTGATACATTCTCAATCCTGGATTTCTTCATGCGATTCTATCAGACTTCGATTCTGTTGCCTGTTAACTTCGGTTTGTGGTTAACTTCGGTTTGTGGTTAACTTCGGTTTGCGGTTAACTTCGGTTTGTGGTTAACTTCGGTTTGTGGTGAATGCATGCGCACGGATCGCTGTTCTGGTTCGTTTCCTTTTCATGTTTTGATGGTTTTTATTGCTGAGTTTGATTCTTCTTTCTCGAATGGTACGTGGAAGCTTTTAAGGAAATATCTTGAGGAAATTAAGTTTTCTTCTCATCTAGAGATCAAATTAAATCAAAGAGTGGCTCCCAGCGTGCTGGAAGTCGCGTAGTGACCATTTGTCGGTGCGAGTCGCTTCCAACCAATCGTTTATCTGTTAGTGTAGAAGAGTAATAAAGTCAGTAATCGTTGTAGAAAGAAAAGGTAGTGTTTCACCTAGGAGTTGCTGTATCCTTCAAATTTGCGTATTTCGAGGAGCGATGTGAAGAAGAAGGGGAAGCGTGTGTTCCTTCTGAAATTTGGAGATGCTGGGGTTCCGTCACAGTACTGCCAGATGTTGCTGTTAGTGAAGTGGGATTTGAACCATTTTGGAGGAAGCTGAATAGGAGCAGTTTTGAGTTAGGGTGCAGTTTAGCTGATTAGAAGTCATGCAAGTTTTTCTTAGAGGAATGAAACTTTCACTGAATTGTAATGAATGCATGAAACCCGGTTTTAATGCATGGGGGATTGGTGAGTTAATGATGTGCGTATCCATAAATTAGACTGTTTGTAATTTGTTTTCATTTGTTTGCAACTGTGCGTCTGTGCGTCCGGCGGTCCAGTTTGTCGGTACTGTTGGAAAGCTCGCTGCGAGGAGAGGTGCCCCTCCCTCCTTTGTTATGTGGCGTTTGGATGTACAATGTGAAAGTTATGGATTTTTTGAGTTATTTTTGGATTTAAATTATGAATCTTTTGGACCATGTCTTCTCTAGTCAAAGTCTTGATTTTGTGACTAAGGTTGTATGGACTTTGTTTTGTGACTCCGTGGCATAAAAGATACTGAATGCTGAATTTTGTATGAATTGAATATTAGAAAATGATTTCTATTTTTATTTTATTATATTGCTAAAATGTCTGCATTCTATTTTCTTTTTGTTAGAGTGACCCACATAATGGTTAAAAATCATCCCTTTTTTTGTCATCCATCCACGTAACATCCACGTAGTTTCACTATATTATCTAGAATTAGTAAATTTCATGTGAATTTTGGAGAATCTAAAATGTCTTTCAAGATGTTTTTGACAATTTCATCTTATTACTGTTTTTTCAGTGTATCAGTAGTCAATTAGCCACTATGAAATGCAAGTGTGAATCCAATTTGCTAGAAATTTGAAGGTTGATTCCAAAGAGGTTGGAATTTCCATTTCTTCCAAACTTGGAATAGATGTAAAAGCTTGCCCCTTATTTTGGTTGGTTAGTTTTGTATTTTGTGACTATAACTAGTTTATTTGGGATCATGCATTCAAATTTTAACATTTGTGGTAATTAATATGTTCTTGTATGTTTCTTGAAGTGTAAAATTTTAGTAGATCTCCAAATTCTTGCCTTATGAGCACTCATTGAATTGCTATAAGGAAGTCATTTCATTCTTTAAGAAAACATTCTTTCTTCGATATTGAGCTTGATCTTAACAGAAGTTGAAAAAGATTCACTTTTGAAATATTTCCTTTTCTAATTCCTTATCCAGTGCATGAAGGAATCAGCTTTTGCAAATCGCTTGCCTTCGACTTGCGAGATGTTCTCCTGCAGGGGACAGACACACTGTCCCAAGGAAAATTTGAGCCAACCGAGTCCATAGCTCTCTCTAGCCTCTACTATAGCTTCGTTTTTCTATTACTTTGTAGAGCCTAGACTTTCGAGTGTTTCTACAGCTAAATAGTGAAATTAGGTTGCCTCACACTAATTTCTCGACATTCTACACTATATAAATATGTACAATTTCTGTAGAAGGATGCACTAATGTAGGAGCCATGTGTGTTGCATGGGTTGGTGCACTGGTTCATGGCTTGGGTTTAAAGAATTTCTTGTGCCTCCATCTGGAGAAGTGGTGAGTCATGAGGTAACTTTCCTGAGTAAGGCAACCTAATTTCACTATTTAGCTGTAGATTATTTGAGGTAGAGTAGGGTGAGTCACAGTATAGCACATAACCTAATCCTTTTTATCAGTGTAATAATAAGCGATTCATAGTACTTATTACAAAATTAATATTCTCTCTCAAAATTTATTTCTGATGCTGATTCTTTATTCTTATTTGTTGACAACGCATATTGGATGATGATGTGTTGCTTGATAGTACGATGGGCAACTTACTTCTATTCCATGGAATGCAAGGAACTTAGTTCCTTTCTCTCCTTTCTTTCTTCTTGTCTGGACCGACTGACGCAGTAGAGAAATTTGGAGTGGTTTTGAGTACAATTGATAGAGAATCCCTTCTCTGCTTTCGTACTGCAACCGATCGATGTATAATCTAATTATCCCTTCTGTAGACTTATCCCCAAAGGACGAAGAAGATCGTTAGTATTTGAAGTCATCCCGGAAGTCATGCATTTCTAGCATTTCTAGTTGATTTCTAACATTTAATGCTTGCAATTCTTGATATCCTGGAGGCTGGAGCGTGCCTACTGCTAAACTTCTCAAATGTGTTTGTGAAGGGCTTGCAGTGACTTATTCACCATGGCTAACCAACTGGGGCAAGACATAGTGCTCGAAATGTTGAAGAGCGACACTGTGAATCCTTTGAGACGCAAGGGCCAACCTACCGAGATTCCCAAGCTTGGTCCGTCTTAATTTTCCCATTTTGCTTCTTACTTTTTGCAACAACTGAAGGAACCATGAATTGCAGAGAGAACCAGAGAATTCATGAGTTTTCTAAGTGGGACAAGTTTTACAGTGATTTGGGTTCTAATGTTGAAATCATACAATCGAAATGATAGATTGTATAATTTCTTTTCATGAAGAAGGTGTACACTGTATTCGCAACATGACATGTTTAAGAGTGTATAAAGAGTGCAATTACAGAGTGACCCTACCTACATTGAGAAAAGATAAATGATGATGCTCATATTCTTGTATGCTACCGTACGTTGGATGAGTAGATTCATAAACACTCTTCTAAATATTCATGTACTCACGCTAATTTCTGTTTCAATAAGTTCTGATGTGATGAATACGCCTCTCAGTCCATCTCAAGCGCCTGGACGTCTTGAACACAGCTAAAGTAGTTCGAGGTGGAGAGCGCTCACGATGTCCGAGTACTTGAGATGGACTGAGTTGTATCCACCTCCGAATGTTGAAAATGGAGAGGGGGGGCTCATGCCAAGGCACTTATACAATTTTGTTTCTCCATTTGAGCTTAGAATTGTCATATTTGTACACTTTTGAGGTATACCGGCATCTCTGAATAAGGACTTAAGAGTGGTTCCTATTATTCAAATGTACAAATCTCGTTGGGACACTTTCATAGGAAATCTACTTGTCCGAAAGCATGTGTTTCCAGACGGTTTTGGGTGTTTTCATCTTAGCTCTTAAGTGTACTTATTTTACTCAAAATAGTGTTTCATGGATTAACCACTGACTGAACCTCTGTAATTCGATGCGCCAGATCTCAACGCACCTCCTCCGCTGCCTGCACCAGGCCCTTTGCCAGCCCCTGCACCCGGCCCTGCACCCGGCCCCGCACCCGGCCCTGCACATGGCCCTGCTCCGGGCCCTGCATAAGACGCACCGCGAACAAACGAACCAACGCAGACGGATGTTCAGCTTCCCTAATGTCAGTATGTCACACGCCAACTTCTCTAATGTCACACTCAACAGCCCATCTTTTTGTTGCAGCCGGAGCGAACTGGATTTTTTCCTGGAACTCTCGATTGGAATTATCGGCCTTATAGGATTTTTCAAAGTATGCAAGCATCTTCGTTTTCGCATCAGTGTTGCGATGGGCATGTGTTTTGTTCAATATCGACGTCTATCACTACAACGACATGTCGCAATTTGCCGAAAACTTTTCTGTGAATTTACATCCATTTACTTCAAGGTACACCTCTGGCCTCTGCGAGCATAGCTTGTAGCGTCGACTTTGATGTTACAAGGAATGATTCTCAAAACGATTTTGATTTTGTGGTGATGACTTATACAGATTATGAAAAAAGACTCATACGGATCTTTATTGGAGATTACATTTTGTATAGTCCCTTGTTGAGGTCGTCCAACTTTGAGACCATTCAACGGGGAATTGGAAAGACATTATTATTGTTTACAGAACTCTTGTAATCCAATTGCCGATTTGATACTGCAAGCCTTAGGGTTTGCCGATGTTCTATCTAGGTGGATACTTTGGCACTCACAGGTTGAGGTTGAGGTTGGTTTCATCCGTTTGGTTACTCAATGGCTCTCTTGTTCCGTTTCTCATCAGTTTGCGCTTCCTGTTTGCTCATTGCCTCAGCGTTTGCGCTGGCAATTGGTTTCCTCCCAGCAAGTCATTTCTCTTTGTTTCTCGGAGTCTTTGGCCTTCTGCTAGAACTCCTCAGAACTTGGACTTGGGACGGTCTTGTAATGGAATGGGACTTTGCTTACTGTGTCAGGTGAGGCACTCCGTGGAGTGGCTACACTAGTGTGAGGTATCTGTGACCAAGGGCGTACGTCCTGCCTGGAGATGGAGCGTCTTCTCCTCCCAAGAAAACAGAAGAAATTGCACCTTTTGAAATTCAAGACGAATCCCTAAACCCTAATCTCTCTCTTGAATTGCATGCAATGCTCAGTTACGCTTGAGCTACTCTCTGGTGCTTCTATGACAAAGTCGTGTCTGGTAAACACTTGTAGGGTTTCTAATTTTCTATTCTAATTCGACTGTCTAATGCAAGAAGTTACACAAATACTAAAACTTCTGAATCTTCTTTTAGGCTCAGTTCCTTTCTTCAACAATTTTTTGGTGATTTTTGGAGTAAATTACAAATTGTAGATATTTTTGAGTCATGTTTTTGTCTGTAATATTTCACTCAATAAAATTTCAAATTTTTTCAAATTTTTACTACAAAATTCTGAAATGAGTTCTCATTCCACTTACTTGAAAACAAATTTACTTGCATTATATGGGATTTTGCATTGATAAATTTGATTAAATTCATTAAAAATTTAAAATATTTTTAAAAGTATTGAAAATGTGTGTTATGAAATTCTCCAAATACTCAATTAGCTAGGGCAATTCATATAAATGTATGAAACATTTTGAAAGCTAGTATAGATGGAACTTTGATTTAGAATGTGATTTTTGACATGATCATGTTTAAATTACAGAGATTTCAGATTTCTTGAACATATTTTGTAATTGATGTGAGTTTTTTGAATATTTTCTCTCTAAATTGAAGTATTTTTTAGTTTATAACTAAAAGTATAAAAATTTAAAAAAAACTCTAAAAGACATGTGATTTCTTCTCTAAAAAAATATTATAAAACATTTCAATCATAATTAGTCTCAAATTAGGAAATAATAAATCCAAGAATTTGGAGTTCAAATTTTATTGTAGTAGGCTTGTCTTTTCAATGTTATTTATAAGCATTTGCAATATTCTAAGGAAACTTTATAATCACCAAAATATTTGGTTTTTGATTAGGAAGATGAGTCACTAGTTTATTCCACCTATACATCCCACTCTACATGCAACCAATTCAAGTCTCTTAACCCAGAAACGACCTAGAAACGACGACGAGGCCATTTTGTGGCTTTTTGATGAATGTTTATTGAACTGTAGAGAGTTGGGAAGCAGTTTCTCATCCACTTCTTTCTTGTTGACCTTCCATGTTGGGTTATGAAGATAATCTAGTTGAGTTTGGAGTTATGCTATTGTTTGTCTTCACATAAATGAGAAGTTACTTAAAAAAATGGATCACAAAATATGCTATTTTAGTGTATTTTAGAAAGTTGTTGTTCCTTGCTTTAAATCTGAAATTTCTCTACAAAAATGATATTTTTTGAATTTAAGCCCAACTAACAAAATAAAGTTCATTCACTCTGGTTTCTACTCCAATTTGAATTTTGAAAAAATTCCTAATAATCAATTTTTCTTCTACTCCAATTTGAATTTTGAAAAAATTCCTAATAATCAATTTTTCATTGCAGTTTACTTTGGATGTATTTTCAATGTCTACTACGTTATAATTATAGAATGGCACGGAAAATGAGTTTACACCATGTTGTTCATCACTATAATATGCACACATGGTGAAATTTTCAGATTTTTTGAAATAATTTTCTATTTGATATGATTTTTCTTCATTATATCTACAAAAATTCACAAAAAAAACAAATATTTACAAAAAAATCTAAAATTGTGGTGCAACAAAGAAGGCATTTTGTTTCATCTCTGAAAAATAAATTAAAATTTTTTCATACATATCTTGTTGCAAAATGGCAACAAACTGAGTGATGACAATGAGGCTTGAAATCAGTGGTCATAGGTCCGTCATTTAAGGGTTAAAGAGTAAAGAAATTAAAAAAATATCATTTACATCATGAAAAATTTACTAATTGTAATAAAAACAAAAACATTTAGAAGAATTGTACTTAAAATCCTTCCAAAAATCACTTATTTAGAAGGCAAAGGGGCTTTGAAAATGCTTACATTCAATAATCACTTATTTAAGAAGACAAGCATATGCTCAATCTAAAGATAGTAAGATAACAATAAAAACTTAAAATAAACAATTGAAACTTCTATAGTATTATGCAAAGCTTTTTTTTCATCTTTCCATTGATCTATAACAAGATTTTTCTAGAAGCTTCCTCAACAAATATTAAGTGGATGAAGTGCACATTTCACAACATTCATCATGCACCCAATGGTTGGTTAATAGCTAGCAAGGGGTCAATTGCATAATTTTCATCCAAAGTTTGGAGATGGTGCGCATGCTGAAACACAGATACAAAACTAGCCTTCAACATGAGCTAATTGAAAGGAGCTGAGGAGCGACTTCAGATGAGTTCCCTCTGGATTAACTTCCTCATCGATGTTACAGCTCTCCTGCTTGCCTGAAATGCCACATAACTAGTGACTTCGGTTCCGACGCTTTCAACGGTACTAGAGAAACTGAGAGTCATGCATGAAGACCACACTAAGGTGTAAAATTCAACCATGACTCAAATACCTTCCATCAACATGCCTGCCCATATCAAAGCCAGCGTCAAAGACATGTAGCCAAAATCTGCAAAGCTTACACAAGCCAACAGAAACCTGCCCCATGGTATCATCGGGTAATCCACATCATCGGGCAAACCCAGTAGATCCGAGAAGAACGAGCTTAGAAGGTCATAATAGTTCGCTTTGGATCGCTACAAACTGCCAAGGAGACGGGGATCAACTCGAAGCTCGCCACCTACAAATAGATCTGGAAGGTCCTTCGAGGTTTCAGTTACTGCAATGCCAGCAGATAGGCGCCAGTCGATGCACTGGAGGCACAACGCTAACCCATATTGCAGGGTAGTCATGCCAAGGTTCAGTCCCGGGCATACACGCTTGCCAAAGCCAAAAGGGATGTAGTGGAAATCATTCGCACGCACTGTGAGCTTCGATCGCATGAAGCGGTCCGGGAGAAACTCCAGAGGCGAATCCCAGAATAAAGGATCTCGACTCAAAGCATACAGGTTAATGAGCACGGACGATCTCGCAGGGATATGGAATCCAGAGACTTCACACGCCTCGAAGTTCATGTGAGGAGTGAGGAGCTGGGCCGGTGGGTGGAGACGGAGCGTTTCTTTGATGATGTTCTGGAGAAGGGGAAGCTTCGAGATGTCCGATTCTTCCACAAGGCGCGTCCTTCCAACAACTTTATCAAGCTCTTCAAGTGCTCTCTTGTGGAGAAGAGGATGTTTTAATAGCTCTTCTAAGGCTTTTCCGATTCCCTTGGATATGGAGTCGCTTCCTTCTACCAAAAGTGCCTGCGCATAGTTCGACGTGTTCAGACAACCACTCCAGGAAGTGGACAACGAAGAATGCGAGACTAGTTCAACAGGTAACAACGCACAGAGAGGGGAGGAAACATACAAGTACAACGCCCATTTGCTGGTTCTCGTTCAAGGCCTCCTCGCCTTCTAGTGTCAAGAGCTTGCTCATGACATCTCTTTCGTTAGCACCATTCTCTATCTCCGACGGCGACCAACTGCTCATTTCCTCTCTTTTCTGCTCAATCAAAACCATTATACTCTTCCGTAGCTGGATCTCCACATCTCTCAGCTTGGCTTCAATGCCTTGAATATCAAGCCACCGAAGTGATGGAAAGAGGTCGCTGATATTGATTCTTTGGATAAGCTTGACCATCTGCAGACGACTCTGAACTTCAATCCAGGAAGATATAACGTAACTTCCAAAACCAACAAGACACTGATAACAACGCAGTTCTTATTTCTAATTATTAAATGTATGGTTTCAGTCGACATTTCAGATATTTGTTGGACGCACGGGCACTGAAAAAGAATTAAGAGTTGAAAGGGTACCTTTTTGAATGTCAGCACCAAGGTTTCAATCTCCTTCGGCACGACCTTACCACTACAGTGCCGCCCGAAGATCATGCACACGGAGAGGTTCAGACCAAATGCTGAAACAGCCTTTCTGAAATCGACTCTATCACTTGCATCCAACTCACCACGTATTGCTTGCAACATTTCCAGTATCTACAACGCAGCCAGGACAGGAATCAGTAGCAAGTCGCAACCACGGAACTTCTTCGAACAAATTAAAAGAACAACACTTAATTCAATTCCTGAGAGTTTAAACAGT
This sequence comes from Climacium dendroides, assembly GCA_950106755.1. Taxonomy (NCBI): domain Eukaryota; kingdom Viridiplantae; phylum Streptophyta; class Bryopsida; order Hypnales; family Climaciaceae; genus Climacium; species Climacium dendroides. The sequence continues at coordinate 20,996,532 of OX467092.1, read as the reverse complement.
GACATTTACCCGCACTCTGATTTTGGTTTTGACACTCCCATTAGTGTGAAAACATATTTAGATAGTCATATTAAGAGAATAATATTCTACTTCAATGTTATTTAATAATCGAATTATCATGAACATATAAGTAGTTCATTTAATTCATGTTTTCGCGCTAGTTCCACCATGAACGAATTCAATAAGCATTTCGCTAACACTGCACCGATTTCTTCTAATAGTACGTGCGACTCTAATTTACCAAAAGTCACAGTATTTTTAATTAGTGCAGGTTGAAATACTGCTGTCATGTACCCATTTCCACGAAAACAGAATTTTGCGGTGATACTAATTTTCTACGAGACGCTAATCCCCCCTCACTAATAATTGGAATGCAATTCTCATTAGTGCAACCGGGAAATTCACTTGATTTCAAAATTAGATTAAAAATATTTCGTCATTAGAGCAGGGCCCAGTAATTTAAGTAGTGTAATTGTCTCACTACAGAAAGACAAGCAAAACCAACACAAAGAGAATTTCACGAACCGGTGACAATTGCTCCTTAGAGACCTGATCATCGCACGTCTGCTGGACTAAGAAGAGTTGTAATAAGAGGATGCCGCACCGAATTTGCCCTAAACGAATTACCGGAACCTGAGAGAAAACTCACCTTTTCCTTGCGAAGCTCACGCGACTCGGCAATCTTATTCGGCGATAAGATCTCCATAATAAACACAAGGCGCAGGCGCTGGTACAACGGATCAGTCGCCGACATCGAGAGGATCGAATTGCCTTCGAAGGAGACATAGTCGTGGGCCACGCTCGCGGGCCGATTCGCAAACTTCGCATCGTGCGTCTTGAGAAAGGCCATCGCCATCCGCGCGCTCGACACCACCACGTAGGGTCTCGTCCCCATCCACAGCAGCATGAGGTCCCTGTACTTCTCCGCGAGCTTCGCAAACATGACCTCCGGAGGGTTTCCGAAGGGGAGGTACGGCAGACATCCTACCACGGGCCATTTCGACGGTCCCGGAGGAAGATTCGACCGGCTCTTGGTGCGATTTCTACTCTTCGCCGTCACTGTCACTGTGACGAGCGTCACGGCCACGGTGATCACAAGCCATGGCCAGCTTCGCCATAGCCGGTCCAATTCTAGGAACTCCACCATCGTCTCAACTGAAGTGCTCCGACAAGCAAACCCTGGAAACCAAACTCACAGTTCTCAAAGTCGGTAGCGGATGAACGAATAAGTTACGATGTCCGACATTCATCCATGTCGAAATTGGAGGACGGCCAGGGGATTGACCCAATAATAATTGCCCCCTATTTTATGCCACTTATATTTTGAATTTCTCCAAGCCTCCTACTGTAGATAATTTGGGGCCTCCAATAGCATATATGAATTCCAAATTGGCAAATTTTGTTGTATGCAACAAATAATTTTTTTTAGTGTTTTCTACAAGGATAAAACGCAAGGCAATACATGGGTCAATCCTCCCTAGTCGTGCGGCAGTGCGGCCTTGAAATGCATGACACAAAATCTGTCTCCTGAGCAAGGTGAAACACAAGAATTTTACCCTAGGGGAAAATACATTAATTTTTTTTATTTTTCGCACATGATAAAATTTGCAAATTTTGAATTCAAATTTGCAATCATAGACCCAATATTAGCTAGGGGAGATTTTGAATATTGTAGCTTCCAAGCAGCTTGGTCAAAAAATAAATAATTATAATTGTGCCTAAAATTTTCGGAAATTACTAACTTAGTGTGCCCCAAATTCTTTTTGTATTAATGGATTTCCTAATTCATAGAAATTCAACTCACATGTGTTATAATCTCATAAACTTAAATCTAACATACATTCTAAAGTTGGCACAATTAAAGTTAATTTGCCACTAGCATTTCAAATTACACTCACAATAAAGTGATGGTTTTGGAGATATCCACCTAGTAATTTGTACAATATGTTCTTGTAAATGTCTACATACAGTTTCATTAACATTGCTTGCACACATGAACTGTACCTTAACCCCTAAAGTCCCAAAGTCCCTATGGGGAACTCTTGAGATTTCGGGTAGGCTTGTGTGATCTCAATTTTTGACATGATTTTTTGAATTTTTTTTTTAAAGATAGGAAATCATATTAGCTTTTGTAGAATATAATTTTTATTTTAATTGGCAACTAGAAACAAAAGTTATGCCACATGAGTCCAAAAAGTAGCTTGAAAAGCAGTCCAAAAAAATCATAAAAAGTTGAATTTTTTAGTTTTTTATTTTTTTCTCAAAGATTATAATTTTGATTACATTTGAGGATTTAATTCATTCTATTTGGACTAGTGATGAGAAAGTTAAAGACAATCTTATTTTTCTGGCAATCTAAATATCTTCTTGAAATGATAACTTATAGAATTCATTTCTAAATGCAATTTTTACAATTTAAAAAAAAATGTTAGGTAGAATTAAGTTTTTTTGTTAGAACAATCTCACAATTGTAATTATTGTGTTTCAATTCCATCTTGAAGCAATTAATGGTTTAGTTATCCCTTCAATCTTAAACCTACTTCTATTTAATAATTTTTGAATGAGTGAAAATTAAGTGGTTTTTTGTTGAATTTTTTCCCTAGATTCTCAACTCAATTTTTCAGCATAAAAAACTAGAAAATGATAATCAATAGTGCAGAAATTTTAAGTTAAGAAGGTTCAAAGCCAAAAAATCTTGTCAATCAAGGAGAGTTTTTTTGGTTTTTTTTCACTTTAAATGAAAATATCTTGCAATTTATACAATCAAAGTTTTTGAAATTTTTTCTACACAGTGTTATATTAGTATGGTACAAGATCCTACAATTAGATATGTAAAATAAATAAATAAATAATTTCAAAGTTTTTTGCTCTTTGTAGTAGAAATGACAGTTTTAAGTGGTTTTTGAGGGGAAAAAAGACCTTAGAACTTCAGGGGTTAATTTACTTCTACATCCAAGAGTAAAATTAATAATGGGTAAATATGAAGCATGAAATAGCCAAAAAATAATGGTATAAAGTTAAAATGGTAGCTTATGAGTTAGTTGGATTACAACAATAATAAATGCCAAGAGAAAGGATCTATAGTCAATCTTCCCACCACTATTTTGCAATACGTATTGAATGGAAAACAAACCTAAATTTAGGTCATGTTCACATGGGGTTCATTAGATCAACCTAAGCTCTTTAGAGATCTAAATTCTGAACAAAGTCTAGTTAGAGATGACTCAAAACTATTGGATGAGGGTGGAAAGGTACCCAAATCAAATGACGTGGTTGTGGGTTCAATATCTTGCAATGATAGGTTGTTTATTTGGTGTGAAATCAGCCTCTCTACCTAACGAAAACCCTTGCAGTGTGTTGTTCAATACATTTGTGTCAAAAAATAAAAAAAATAAATACCAAAGACTTCAAACAACAAAATGCAAGAGAATGCAAAGTTCAAACATTAAAATTTAATTTAGCTATATAAGTTTGAGGTGATGGAAGGAATTGAGGTTGCTTGATTTAGCTTGTTGTAATCACTAAATTGGTAGATTGTATACTAAGTTATCTTGCATATGAATATTAAGTTGAATTTTAATTTCTCACTTTCTTTTCCATTGCTTATTGCTTGTTTCTCCTTGCTTCTTGCTTGCTGAACCATGGTCTTTTGTTTTAGGCCATGTCTCTCACCAAAAGACAGTTGCACGTGCAGCATTGGTTGCCAGTCTATAGCAACAAGTAGGCATTAGTTATCTTTTTTGTTTCATTTTTCTTGTCTATTGTGCCATGAATGTGAATAATGTAAATTAGATTCTTACAAAAGTTTGTGCATTTTTTTGTATTGATACATATCTTTGGCAAGCCACACTCTTGAAAGTCGAGACACTTGATTTTTCTATTTGATGCTAAAATTTTAGCTATTCTTGTCAATAAATCATATATTATAGATGTCAAACATTGATTTGTGTCTACATCTTTTTTGTTGATGTCTGGCTCTAGTTCTTGTTCTTTTGCTTCTTCAAATAGAGGTGTCTTCATGTTCACATCCATAGCTACCATTTGAAATGATGGATTAAAAGCCTGTTGTAAACTATATGTATACCACCCTTTTTAGATTGCTTCAATCATTTCCTTGCTTTGTAAATGCTCCCATGCTTTATATAATCATGAATAAAGATGAGGCTTCAATGCTTTCATTTTAGTATCAACCTTTACATCTTTTGTTGTTGTATGTTGTAGTTGCTTTGTGATGTCACCTGATATAACAAAGTCAAATGCTTGCTTGAACCCATGTTTGAAAGATTTCTATAGGACAATATGAGCTGGTTGGTATACACTAGTATAATTTGATAGCACAAAGATGATAAGGATTTGAAGATGATATGTCTTCATGCAGGACTTGAATTGTGTTGACCTATACACACTCCAACAATCTATCAACCACAATTTTATATCTTTATCTAGCTTTAATTGCCTTACTTGCTCTTCCATATATGGTTGTAATATTTTCTTTACAAAATCCTTGCATGTTTCTACATTGGACCAATCATTTATTAAGTATGTAAGTTGCCATTCAACTTCTTCACATTCAATTCACACAACATTTTGTGGAGGTAAGCATCTCATTGTTGTCTTGCAAAGACAATTTAGGATGGGAATAGATTTCCAACTACTGTAGGTGATACAAAGACAATAATTTGTCTTTTATCATCTGCTCTATGAAAAAATACATGTTTTGATCCTTTAACTTCCCATGTATGGTCCTTCCTAGTTGGAATTAAGTGAATCCTTCTTTGATCTATGTTGACAACTAATTATAGGAATATAGAGAAGCCTTAGCAAGGTAAGCAACTCTTTGTGCCATTTTCAATCCTTTCTCTTCCTAATCTTTGGGTAGCTTCTTTGCAACCCTTATAATTTTCTACAACTTTAGTTTAAGTTGTCTCTAACAAATTCATGTAATCAATTTAAATTGATAATAAAAGCTCTGCTACCATTTTCTTGAAGTAATTGGGGTTATCTTACTTGAATCAAGGCTTTAACCCTTGTTCTTATAGAAGATACAAACAAAGGTTGACCTGCATCTTTAAGTCCTTAAAGCATTGTAATTATCTCTTCTTATAAATCAAAAAATTCAGCAAGAACATATTTATATTAAGAACCTTCAGTGAAAGAATACCAATGGTAGACATTCATATTATTTTCGTAAGATAAGTTCATAAAAGTGAAAATTTATGATTTTAAATTTACGTAGGAAATTGTTGTAGTAATATGAGTTCATAAAAGTGTAAACTAGTGATTGATAACTCATATAATAAAATTGGTTTGTAAGGTTCATAAAATTTATAGAATTAAATAGCTAGTATCATTAATTGTTAAGTGTTGGTTGGTTGTAAAGAACTATCAACCAGTTTAGAAGATTTATAAAATTGGTAATTTAGATGGTATTAAAACTAACTTTCTAAGGGATAAGAACTACTTGAATGTAGTGAAAAATATGAGGTGAATTTTCATTGTATGACAATAGTGAATTGATGAAGATGAAACTTTGTCCTATAATTTTTAGAGCTATGATTGTAGAGTTAGTTATGAATATTTGAAGTGAGAAGCAATTAGCTTCTTGTTTTATATTCCTATGTTCACTAGTGGGATCAAAACATAAATCTTTATATTCTAAAAATGATCTTTTGCATTTAGCTTAACTTTTTAACCTCACTACGGACACTAAGTGTCTTATGGATGATAGAAAATCCTTCTAAGTAAGGCAAAAGTTTAGATGTTCATCTGTAGAATTTTGTGCAAATAAGGGAGGTCTTAAATAATAGTTTAACCTCCAATGAGTGCTTTTGGATTTTTTTAAGCAAATGATTCACATGGTATCAAAATGGATGATTTCCATGGTAACCAACTTGTTTCAAAGTTAACCTTGAAATGTTGGGACTATGACCACGAGATAAATGATTGTGAGAGTGTAAAGTTATGCTCATGCCTTGCACATGCATTTTAGTAAAGAAAAGGCGAATTTTGGAAAAGGGATAGGATCTACAATTACAAAGAGAATTCTATTGAAATGGAGAGTGAAATGATGAATATTGCATAAATACATAGAAATTGGAAGCATAGTGCCACAAAACATTTGTCTATGCAAAAAAGAAACCCAAAATTTGAGTTTGTCAAAATTGAAGATATGCATTTAAAAAATTGAACCAAATTGTTTTCATGCTTTTTTGACAATAGAGGCCATTTTAGTGCCATCTTTGATATTGTGTTGGTATGGAAGTTGGCACCAAATCATCTTGACAGCATTTCAACATACTATATTCTTTTGTATAATGGTCTAATTTTATATTTAATACACTAGTAGAAAACATAGGAATTTCAACAGAATTCTATTGTTTCGGTAACGTTGTTTCGGTCAATGCCAAGAAGTGTTGTCGTATGTGCTCTTGACTCACATATATGGCATGCAAAATATTGGCATTTTAATGAAATTCCCTGTATATTCTTTTGTCTAATGGTGACTACATTATAATGGTATTTTGTATGATGGTCTAGACATGTGCCTATTTCAACACACTATAGTCTTTTGTATGATGGTCTAAATGTCTAATGATCTATTAATGGTTTAGACATGTGCCTAAGGAGTATCTTTGAGGCCTAATAATTTTCATAATTTTTGACTATATGGTTCAAAAGTTATTGTATAATATGTAATTTTTAGCAAAGTGCAGATAGGTTGGGGGGAAAAAATCTTTAAAAAAAATTTTGAAAAAAAAAATTGAAATTTGAGATTGATTTTCTAGATTTATATGTACATGGAAAGCTTTGAATCATTCCATTTTGATTCATGAGATGAAAGTTATAGGAGTTTTAGTTTGCAGATAGTTTTGGAATTTCTATTCTAAAATAAACTTTGAAGTCCTTTATTTAACTCAATTTTCAATTTTTTTGAAAAAAAAATAAAAACATTATGTATAGATTTTTTATTACAACATTACAACCATTGGAGGTTGGAATTTTTCAATCATACTACTAAAATCATAACTCCCTTTGTAATATCACAAATACTACCATTAATACTAGGGGCTTGTGCTTGCTATGCTATACATTCATTGTATCACATATTAGTAAAAATTTGATATATTTGAATAGAATGCATGATAATGATTTTCATAAGTCTTTAAAAGAATTATTTCAATTATTTTCTAAAAATATTTCCAATCGTGCATACATAAAAATCATATTTTCATACAATGTGATATTATTGAAATAGAGTAGCAGTTCACAATCACTTCTATAATATCACTTTTTACAAAGGGTGATATTATAGAAATAATATAGTCGTTGCAATTGAAGTGATATTAAAGAGATCAATATGGTGATATTATAAAGGTAGCAATTCCATTGCTTTTCTTGGCTTTATATTTTTTTTGCATTTCTATAATTTTGTGTTTTTGTGAGCTTTGAGCTTTTGATTTCAATTTTCTATTGCTACTACTAAATGATTTGAGAAATTTATTAGATTGAACCAATTTTGTATTTTACAACAATTAAATTGTTCACAAAGCTTTTGAGATTTATAAGTTTTTCTTTGAAATTCTTCTATTTGGGTTGCCATTGTTTGCAACAATTGAGTCAAATTTTTAATGCATTCTAATGTATGTGTATATTTTGCCGTATTCATCATTGCATGTATTTCATTCATCATTCATTAAATTTTCTATTGTTTATTTCAATATATGCTTATTTATTAAAAAAATTATATGAAGATTTTAGTAATTTTTATTTGAAGATTTATTGAAATTCTTGCTCTGCATTCTATCTAATACATAAAAAATTCTAATGAAATTCTAATGGTAAATGCGTAGCATAGCAAGCGCCAACCACTAGTTCCATAATTAAATTGTTAACAATCTAGTATTTTGAATCATTTTCTACACTTTTCTACTTACTATTTTTTCCTATATGTTGTACAATTTCAAATATTCTGAAATTTTTCAAGCATGTAGCCAACTTGCCATGAAGAATGAATCCAAAGAATCACCACCATTTTGTCTTATAAATGTGACCTTGAGAAGCGTAGCTGCCCACTTTTTCACAAGGCCCTCCAAAAGAGAATTTTTGCTACTTCAAACACTAATATCATACAATCTACATAGTGAAAACTTCTGAAATTTTTTCCAAATCTTCTCATACTAGCATACTACAAGATCCTTCGTTTACATGTGTCCAAAAATGCTTTTTTTTCCCCTAAAATTTGATACTTGACCCAGAAATGACAGTTTTGGAGCGTTTTGGTGAAAACATGATAGTCAAAAATCTGTAAGGGTTCAATCAAGTGGTTGTCTCAATGGTAAACTTCATGAAATTCGGTTTGCACTTCTTTGAACTCATCTTGCCAAACAGCAGCTGAGTGAATGTAAGGAGAACTATACATAATTTCCCAATCTTTGAACTGTTCATCTCTATAGGTGCAACGGCACTTGCAGAAAGTATTGACTGATTCCAGACACCAAGTTCTGAGTAATTATTCAACCTTTCCGCAACATTTCTATGTGCAGACGGAACTATTACTACTGCACAATTGCTTATCAAGTCGTCACCGAATGAGTAAATCCTTGAAATTTGAAACACTGTGCGCTGCATTATTGAGCTCCCGGCAAGATTGTAAGACGATCCATTCAAGTTATTCATCGCCAAATCATAATATTTTACACGAAAGTCCCTGAGTTTCTTGTCAGCTTTGATATAAAATCACCAATTTTGACTGCTGGCACTCACTCTACCGTTCGGGTTTCCATATCCACACCGTGTGTTCCACTAAGCCAACAGCTGCATGTGAAATTTACAGTCAACTAACTTATGAAATTTTCAGTGTTGTGGAAGTTCCAATAATAATTGTACACTGCTGACAGACCTCCAATATTTTATGAGCCACGTTGAGACGTAGGGGATCTGTTTTTCATTGCTCGAGTTTCACAACTAAGTTGAAAGATTACCCTGACATAGCATGCTTGAAGTCTGAGACCGATGACGACAGTATGTCATTATCTCGCCTGGAATTTATGATCAAGAAACTGCTGAAAACTGGAAGATTGTGGACTCGAATTTGCAGCTGAGCCGCTTTTGCCATCTTGCTTGGTCCAGGGAATTGTCCAGCAACTATAAAACTCGTCTTAGAGCTCACCTGATGATAAATACACATGCACACAAATAAGTCGAGTGGAAAGCATTGCAGAGAGGGAAACCAGCTAAAAGCCATCACAACACTCAAGCAGGCCTTTTTTTTTCTAATCACCTATTGGAATACGAAATCTGGTTCTCCTGTCATAGGGAAGTGATAAATGATATGGAGGAACCACAATAAGAAACAGGAATTTAAGTGAAAAAGATTTTTGTATCTGGCCACCATTTCGAATTACGAGCTGTTCGAGTTCTTCACGACTGTATTCTCGAACTCCCCTGTGATAACAATATGTTTCCTTAGCAGAGGCGATTCCTCGACAAATTCTCTGCGTTCTTCGGACTCAAATACTGTACATCACCAATGGGCGAACTTGAAGACTCAGGTTCTACTTCGCTTTCCTTGAGAAGCAAATTTCCAGTCTCGGAAGTTCGTGACTTCGACGTTGAAGGGCAGAAGTGGATAATGCAGAAACTGGAGCAAGTTTCTCAATCTCCGGATCACTGAAGGTGGGTGCAGAACCAGACTCGTTTATCTCGCTCACAAGTTGGACATTGAATGGATTCAAGCACCAGTCTTGAATGGCAGATGCAAAGACTGTACCCACACCTGCATTAAAAAGTGATTTTGATATGCATGATTGTATACAAGAGATAGCAGGAGGTTGGTACAAAGAAAATTAAAAATATACCACGAAAATACAGCAAGTCGCATACAATAGACTGCGAGAGAAGCTGGCAAGTCTAGCTATGCACTTGTGAATTGAGCTTAAAGGATTTATTGCAATTCCACCAGACTATGACAATAAACTATCTCTCTCCAAAAGGATTACAAATTAAGAACCAAACTGGAGAGGAAATGGAACTAATCATATTATTAATTGCGAATGGTTTGAAATCCAAACCAGAATCAGACTTTCTAGATATGTCACGAAAGACCGCTTAGGCATTTTGCAACGAAGAGTGAAAAGCAGAAAAAATTTACGTTCCTGGCACAAGTTGAAGCTCCTCTTTTGATGCTACTAACAGTCAATTCATACTTCCAAACCACTTTTCCAAGAGCTTGGCAGTCGAGGTGCCAACAGTTGGAATGCCTAAAGCTGTTATAAGCTCGCTCAAAGGTTTGCTTTTACTCTCCAGCAATCATCCCAGAAACTTCAATATATCACAAGGAAGCACGAAGAGGGAGAAAATCGAGCGAGCTTCAAAATACAATGGCATGATTGTAAAGCTTAGCCACAAAATACGCGCACTAACCGAATGTAAAGTCTTCATATTTTTAAATGTATCTGATATGACAGGAAAATGAAGGATCAATCAATGTGAATTCACCTGCACAATCTTGTTGTAAATCAACAAACTGCATAATTTTCCTGAAGTACTAAATCAAGACCCAATCATAGGTGCAGATAAATCTCTCAAAGCCCTAACATGCTGCTAATTAATGACCGGATGACAAATTGAGCCAATACTTCTCCAACAAGGTGAGGAACGTCAGGAAGACTCATCAAAATACATACTGGTCCTAAAATGCTCTATCTGTTCACAGCATGATCAGAAGATAAATTATAATGGCTGTACAGACACAAGTTCACAGGAAATCAATCACAACAAAGAAAATTGTGCGATTCACGAGAATAAGAAGTTGCTCGTCGTGTTGTTAGAGTGTCATGGCAGAAGGCTCTCAATTTCTGAAGCACAAAGCGCCAAAGTGGCGATATAAAATGTTATAGTGGTGCTCCAAATTTCAACATTCCTCCACATAATGAATTGAAAATATCACATTAGCAAATTTCACATATTCATAATTCTGTTTTCATCCACAATCTGGCAACTTCACTCAAGATTTCTTCTCATTTAAAGTTTTCTGGCGAAAAACTTCATGAATTTTTTTGTCATTTTTTTAGCCAAATTATTTTTTCTGGTGCCAGAATCTGGCACTATAAAGCCTTAGAAAAAAAGCCCTGCTACCGGCTTGCGTGCAATGGAGGCGCACGTACGCATTGCATACTGGCACCAGACACCACTCCTAATAACGTCAACAAATAAGACGGCCTTAAAACTGGTGAGAGTGATGGGAATTGGTGAACGGTGAAATCCTAGGCAAAGAGTTGGAATAGGAAGAGACCTTTTGAGAGTGTCGACCAGGGCATTTATTGTTGCAGCAGCTTGTGACATTCTTGTCCTTGGAAACGGAGAGTTTTCCATTACAAAATGGGCAAATAAAACTCTGGTGGAGTCCACATCATTCTGTACATGATCTGGTCTCAATGCCTTCAGAACCTACGCAATCTGACAAAGGAAACACGGATTCCTGGTAAAATTTCAATGCAAAAGTGTATAGTTCACGCACTACTCACTGCAATGATGGATGCATGCACAAAAAGTACCTGGGGTATGACATCTCCAGCACGTTGAACCATCCTTCACAGATTCCCAGTTTTTCCACCATCCTACACCACCAGCAAATTAGCACACCATAAAATACAACAAAGATTTCATACGCTTTTTGATTGGCCATTTGTTACCATCACGCTGCTCATCAAAAGAATTTGAATCATCCCATAGAAGCAATCTGCCTCACCAATCCATCGCTGGACGTTACTACGAGCCATTGTTATGAAAAAGCATCTACTCTTCATGTTCTATATTCTCATCGACGTACCAAAGTCACTAAAGTCGTGAAGCATAATTTTCTGGATAATTATCAGCCTGGCGAGAACAGATCCAATTGTTCAGTTACTCGCATAATCAGGAAACGAACTCACCCAAAGTTATGAAGTGAAGCACGAGAGATGGTGACTCCTCCCATCGCCACAAGCTGTACAAACATAAAGATGCCATTTAAGTTGGTGCTTTCAGAAGTCAATCATAAAGCAGAAGGATACAATTTAAGAACTCGCACAACGTTGAACTCTCTGACTTCACGTTAGACTACAACTTTGAGTTCAAAAGCTGACCAAGAATAGAAAAGAAAAGTTGCTGCACAGTGATGATCTTCGATTGCACTGAGATGCTGATAATTTTTCAAAGGAAGATATAACATAACAACAACTGACCTTCAATCTCGCATTAGGAATAATAGCACCAGACCGTCCAATTGTAAGTTCAATGCCTTCCAATATCATGGTGGCCACCTCTGTCGCTGCAAACTGCAGGAATAGGAACCAACGAGTAAATACCACCCTGAAACCGCACTACTGAAATATAATTATGCAAATACTAAGCATGGTGATTCTTCTTCCTCGGTTCACGGTGACTTTCTCTTCCATATATATACATCTCTCCTGGATACTGTAGCAGTGTGTGCCAAAGAAGGTTCCTGAGGGGAAAAATCACTGCAATCCTCAATGTTCTCAAATCTGATGACTAAATTATCATGATCACGAAGTCAAGTTCTACAAAGTCTCTGAGCTGCACTTTCTGTCCGTCAAGTTCCTGCATTGATACTCTCAAATTAACTCCTTCAAATCAATCGTTCTTCATCAATTATCATAAGTTCGTTAAATTCGCCCTTCAAAGAAAGAGATAACAAATGCAGCAAAATCACATTCCAGGCAACAGCCCAACGTGGATCGGACCCAACTTGTGTTCCCCGACTTGTTCCACCAGGTTTTGCACGCACATTTAGTTCAATCTATTTCAACGAATACTGTTTCAACGAAGAGAGATCATTCCATTCTTGCCATGAAATCAAGGCATTTCAGCATTCCAAGCAGCTAAGTCTGTCAAGCAAGGTTCTACGGTATTCCACTGGAACTCATCCAAGTAATGGAATATGTGCAAAAGAATTAAAGGCCAACATCATATGTTGGGGGTCAGATTGGTTAGGCTCCATACAAAATCGTTTTTTCGACTGAATTTTTATTCATTAAGTCAATATAGAATTTTTGGAAGTGCATTGTAGAGGATTCAAAATATTTAGTGACCTTTAACACCAATATAAGAAACCCACGTTTCTGCCTACATTTGACTATTAACATACGGTGTCCAACAAAACATGAAGCTGTCAACAAGTAGCTGGCTTGAAAAGGTAGATTTCTATAGACATTGTAGAAAACATTGGTACGTTACTATAAAAAGAAGTTGATGTTGTCATTGACATTGACATTTTCTTTGACATAATTGAACGACATCATGGTATTTTTAAAATTATCCAAAAAAACATAGATTGTCACATCAATCTTATATTTAACCAATTCTAAATTTTTTTGCAAATTATGGACAATTAAGGTATTGGCTAGCAACCGATACATTTGTATTTTGAATTCAAAATGTACCCCATGCATACATTTTCATCATGTTTTGGTACATGCATATGTTATTTATGGACTTGTCAAAGTCCATAATTAGTTAAATTTAAGTTATCAACAAGCAAATCCATTTTTTCTATGGATAAATTAGTGAAAATTACTATGGTTTAAGGTAAATGGTTGACCAAATGTAAAAATTTATAGGAAAGGCAACCACATGGCATGCTTTACAAAAAAAAAGGAAATGAATGGATGTACATTATGAATGAAAAGAAAAAAGTCTTTATACAAGTGGGGTGGTAGTAGGAAGTGAAACAATCCGTATGGGATATATAAAGTAAGAATTTTATTCAATGTTAAATATCTAAAACAATGTCTCCATGTTTGAAACAATAAGCAAATGTTTGAAAAGGGAAATTTAACAAATTTTGGAATTTTTAGATTTCATAAATATGAATTCTGAAATTTAGGGTTTAGGTGGTTATCAATTTTCATTGGTCACTACTGACCAACTACAGCATAACTGTCTTGCAAATCTATACTTTTCTACCCTATATACTACATAATAGTACCTATATGTCGGCTACCCACTGATACTTCTATTGATGTCTTCAAGTTTCAATTAAAGCTTCTGGCAATGTCTTCAAAATGTTTTTTTGGTCCATAAGTCCTGAATAACTCCATAATTTGTTAAATTGTTGATTGAAACAATGTCTACATGTTCTACAAGCTCCCATATAAAAATTATTGCATATTGTTTGTTTAGACAAAATATGGATTTGAGTATACATACATCCTTTCTACCCTTCATTCTAATTAATTTTCAATGAAGTAACTCTTTCATTTTACCATCAAAAATTCTCTTGGTGGTAGATGGTAAATTTTCTTTGATTCTTGTTGAATTAAACATTTTTTTATTTTTGTTTTATTTATTTTAAATAGTTATTTTTTGTTGCCCCTACATAATGGATATGATATGCACCAATTAATATTCAAAAAAATGTCTAGATGTCTAAGTTAACATCTCAAAAAGCAATATTCAAATTTTAAAATGGCATGAAAATGTGTTGATTAGGCATGCCATGTCACCGTCATTGGTTACAGCGTCACTTTTCCCACCACCATGTTAGATGCCATGTCAAGTGCCACATCATGAACGGGTTGAATGAAAAAAATTCCACGTAGCTTTCTTTGCCCACATCACTTATATGACATCCACATGCTACATTGTGGGGAGCTTAAAACACCACGTTTTTGGTCATGTTAAAGGTGAATCAAGGCATGTTTTTGCAAATTTTGGCATGTTTTGGCCCTTTAATTCTAACGAATTTGAGGTGACATCTATGTATATCCCTTTCATCAAACTGAACCCCAAAACTTGTTTTCATAAACACAAAAAGAAACTTCATTTTCTTATAGTGTATTGTTCAAAATATTTTATGACTTTTAGTAATACTGACAATTTTATTGATATTGAGGGCTTTACCAATACTTATAACTTTGCAAGTACTTATGGCTTTGACTTTGTGGATTTTTTTGAAAATTAAGATTATTATCATTAATATTTTCTACACTATTCAATTATGTCACGCTATAATTTTTTGACATTTTCATTAGTTGCCATTTCTAATTATATTTTGAATTAATTTTTTAACAAATCTGACATTAGAGTGGCAATAGCCAAAGTTTCCGAAGAAAAAGTTTACTTTAATGTTTTTAATCCATAGCTTCTCCATAGCTTCTCGTGCTCCGACAACTTACAGTCCTAAGTCGGTAGCAGATGAACGAATAAGTTACCGTTTTCTGAACATTCATCCATTTCGAAATGGAGTTGCCTGTGTCGGTGTTCCCAAGACGTTCACATGGAAGAGACAGGCTTTGATGCAGCATTGACAAAGAAACTTTGAATGCAAATTGTTGAATTCAAAATTAAATATTTATCTTCGGAACGTCTTTCAAAGTGCGCTTCTACTATTATAAAATATGTCTTTTTCTTTTTTGAAACTAATCCGAGTATCCATCCATTAAGTGTTTTCTTTTGTTTGTTTGTTTGTTACGTCGAGATCTTTTGCACCCGTGGGTCCCGCAGTTGCATTCTTAGTACCGTCGGAAAGCTCTCGGTGAGGAGGGGGGCACGGGCTTTGTTTCTTGGTGTTTGGACTCATGGTGTGAAAGTTATTGATTTTTGAAGCTTTTAGGAATGAAAAAATTAGAAAATTATTTTTACTTTTATTTTGATTGACAGCACAAGGCACACTAGTCCGTCCATTAAGATAGGTTGTTTTGTTTTGTTTTGTTTTTGTTTTTCTATTTGATATTGTGAGATCTCTTGGACCGTGCAACTCCTGGTCACATGCTTGATACCATCAGAAAGCCCATGGCGAGGAGGGATGCACGAGCTTTGTTTCATGATGTTGGAATCTATGACAGAAAAGATATTGAGTTTCAAAGTTTTTATGAATAAAAAATCTTAAAAATTAATTTTATTTTGCTTTTGACTATGGCAACGGCACAAGGCACACTAGTCCATCCATTAAGATAGGTTGTTGGTTTGGTTTGATTTGTTTGATTGATATGGTGAGATCTACTATACCGTGCATCTTGCAGTCACATGTTTGGTATTGTCACAAAATCCTCAGTGAAGAAGGGTGCACAGGTTTTGATTCATGGTGTTTCAACTCACAATGTGAAAGTTATGGATTTTAGAAGCTTCTAGGAATTAGAAAATTAGAAAATTTCTTTTACTATTAGTTTGGCTATGGCAACAACACAAGGCACTCTAATGTATTTTTTAATGTCAAAAATGGACAATACATAAAGCTTCCAAAGTCTATTGCAAAAAATGGGTAAAAGAATGAGAGTAACGTTGGAAACATGGTAAATAAAGTTCAAAGGGAAAGCAACCTTGTCCCCGAAAAATCCATGTGTTTGAAACTAGCTATCACTAACAAAATAGTGCCAAAATTCTCTAAAAAAAGACTATTAATCAAATTTTATTTACTTTATAGAATTTATAATGGCAAGATCTTATTTTTCATATAAAAGAATTGGAATATAAGTACAGTGTATGTGTGAGAGCAAGGCTTGCAAAGTGAAACAAAATGATTCTTACAAGACTTTCGTGGCTATTGACAATGTAGTTTAATTAACATTTTGACTCCCATAAATTTCCTTTAGAAGGAAGATCATTGGACTTCAAATTTAAGTAGAACCTTGAGTTAAGAAGAAATATGCTTATTTTCAAAGTAAAATGATATTGCACTCTCGACTTACTTGTGTTGGGGTCTCCAAAACACATACAAAACTCTATTTTCAACTATTGAATCTTCACAAAATTAGATTCCTAAGTGGTTTGTTTGTTTACCTATTCTCAATTCTTAAAAACAAAATGATAGAAAAAAATCAGAATTTAATACTTCATTTCTTGTAGTTAAATTTTTCAAAAATCATTTCAATTTTCACAAAGCTTTATGAGTTATGATTGATCCTATCAAATTTAATCTTAGTCTTTTTTATCCTACATTCAACTTGTGATAATATCATAGTAAAATATTGGATACATTTGGTAAGTAAAGGTAGGATATAAGAAAGAAAAGTCTTCAAATAAGGTATGCCATCCAATGTATAATATTATACCATCCTAAATATCAAGATATAAAATCATATTTTCTACAATAATTAACACGAATGCCAAATAAACTTGATGAACAATTAGAATGTCTCGTTTTTTTACTATGATGTATAATGGTATGTACTTGTGAGAAATAAAATGGACCATACTAAATAACTATTTTGGTGTAGCACACTACAATATTATACTATGATATTAGAGTGCAAATAGTGTCTTGGGAATATTTTAGAGGATTCAATAGACTTATAAACTTTTGTGTTTAATCCTTGAAGGGCATTGCAATCCTAAGGGGCATTTTAAAAGTTAAACTTGAATTTTTCACATGTTTCTTGATTTTTAAATGGTTTTAAAGCTTAACTAAGAAAATGTAGCTCTAACAATCTACTTTTATTCCATTTGATTTTTCTTAAATTTAAAATTGTAATTTTATGACACTATAAAGATAGTATCTTGAAAGCTCAAAATACACCATTTTTGAACTTTCTCTATCGAAAGCTTGAATTTGAAATGTCCTTTAAGGATTAAACCAAGTAAAAAATTTGGCAATTTTTAAAAAGTATTGTGGCAATTCTAGTGAATTAGGTGACCATTAAAGAATCACATTCTATTTGCTTAGAAGAACTTTGTAACTCTTCTAGGCTCATGATGCTCATTACTTCAAAAATGTATAATTCATTTATTCATCTAAAATCATCATTACATTAGAATTAATTGTAAATTCATGTGCCTTCCCCCATTTATAGGGTATCTCTTTCAATGCTTATTTTAGAAAGTTTTTGAATTCTAATTCAATTTGGATTTGTTGAAATGACAACAAGGCATGACTTGTTCTACTTAATTTTCTTTGGAATGACAATAAAGCATACTTACATGCAAACTAATCAAATTGAATTGTTTTCTTCTTAGATGGAGTTTAGGTTCAGTCCTTGCAAAAAAAGAGGATCAAACACACATGAATACTTCAATCTTTATAAACTATAATTCCATGCATGAAAGAAAAATGATGCTTTCTTAGCCTTCAAAGTGGTTTGACCACAAAACTGTACATTTAATGAAATTTTGGCCTATAAGTGACCTACCAGCTACCTCTATGTGACCACAATTAGGGTGGCATACCTTATAGATGTGAAACTTTGCTCTTGAAGTGGCTTTAGATGCTCTTATAATGTTAAGAGATCTCATCAATTTTGAAGCTCATAGAAAGAAAAAAAAACTACAAACAAGTGTGTACTAAATATATTTCACATAATTTTGTTTGGAGGTAAGTACATTCATAGTGACAATAACAGTAATTGAACATACTATCATTAAATGTACACTCCTTCCATCCCAAAATAAAATATGGGGTTTTCTAGAAATGGCTAGATTAATGCATGAGTAGTTCCTATTTTCAAAGGATTCATAGTTATTGTAGCGTCTACTAAACCCCATTAGGCATAAAAGAATGGAAGTTAACAATGAAGCCATGCATGTTGAAAACAAGTGACGAAATCGACAAATTTTGCCCTTTGGGAAATTGTTCTAGTAGTATTAATTTTGATCATTCTCCAGGCAACATTGGTGCAATGATGTCCATTGACATCCTCTAAATTCAAATCCAACAATGACATGTGATTTAAGTCAAGGAAATTCTCAATAAGAGATTTGTTAATAGTAGTTTCCATATAATTGTGGATTGAATTCTTTGCCTTAGGTTGGTTAGAGGTTGCATTTCAATTCCCTTTGCAAGAATCGAATTGCTATATAGTCTGTGGAGCGTGGTATGTATAGTTACTTTTGTTTTGAGGTGTTCAAACTAGCTTTAATTGTTATCCATCATTGAGGAGAGCCAATTTCAAATTCAATTTGGGACAAGTATATTTAGAACCCCGTGCACTTAACCCCTAAAAACTCAAAGCCTTTTGGGGTTAAAAAACATCATTGCTTTTGAAGTTCTATAGATCTAAATGTCACTAAAGTATAGAAAACTCAACTCTACAATCTTTTAGTATATACTAGCGGTTGGTGCTTGCTATGCTACGCATTCACCATTAGAATTTCATTAGAATTTTTATGTATTAGATAGAATGTAGACCAAGAATTTCAATAAATCTTCAGGTAAAAATTACTAAAATCTTCATATAATTTTTTTAATAAATAAGCATATATTGAAATAAACAATAGAAATTTAATGAATGATAAATGAAATATATGCAATGATGAATATGGTAAAAGATACCACATACATTAGAATGCATTAGAAATTTAACTCAATTGTTACAAACAATGGCAATCCAAATAGAAGAATTTAAAGGAAATCTTGTAAATCTCAAAAGCTTCATGAACAATTTAATTCAAAACTCACAAAAGCATAAAATCATAGAAATGCAAAAAAAGTATAAAGCCAAGAATATCACCATATTGATCCTCTTTAATATCACCTCAATTGCAATGACTATATTATTTCTATAATATCACTCTTTGTAAAAAGTGATATTATTGAGGTAATTATGAACTACTACTCTATTTCAGGAATATCACATTGTGTAAAAATATGATTTCTATGTATGCATGATTGAAAATATTTTTATAGAATAATTAAAATAATTATTTTAAAAACTTATCAAAATCATTATCATGCATTTTATTCAAATATATCAAATTTTTACTAATATGTGATACAATGAATGCATAGCATAGCAAGCACGAGCCCCTAGTATTAATGATAGCATTTGTGATATTACAGAGGGACTTATGATTTTAGTAATATAATGATATAGATGTGAATCAAATTTGGAGTCATTTGGCTACATAGATTGCAAGATTATAACATTTTAATGTTGAGAAAGGATGTTGAAATTTTCCTAGCAACATATTTGGAAGTGAAATTTGATTTCTAAACCTACTACAATGAAAAAACTTGAAACTATAAAGTGATTCAAAACCGACATACAAACACATTGGTAAAAAAAAATATCGCTCAATTGACTCATTGTGTTTGCAAAATGGCTTTGAAATGTCAAAAAATAGCAAGAATACATATGAGGTTGAACCTCCTTCCACTAAAATGCTTCTCATTCACTCATAACTTCTTGGATTGGTATGAAATTTTAGCCACACAAACTAGATTAGTGTATGCAACTTTTCCCTAAAAATGATTGAAAGCAGAGATTGTCTAGAGAAGAAACAAGTAGTTGAAGTTTAGTGTAATCCAAAAATGTTAGGATTCTTAACTTTGAATCGCTCCCAAACATTCAAAACAACTTTGAGCAACATGAAAATTCTACCACATTAACTACATAACTAGACTACACTACAAGGGTAACATAACCCAACAAATTTCATTGAAAACGAACATTGGATGAAGGAGATACAAGCTCCCAAAGCTACAACCACCAAATGCAGTTTAGTGAATTCAAATTCAACCTCTGAAATTCAATTGGATTACAAAAAATCGGTACATCTTGGATTGATCTGAAAACTTTACCACACAAAGTACAAAACAGAGTGCAAAGTTTCCAACAAGTTTTATTGAATATGCAAAAGTTACAGCACTTTGAATTGGACTTAAAGTATAATAGGACAGCGAGGGTTAACATGAATCATTTGGACTCGAATGAAGTACAATTGGACCAAAACGGGACTCCAGCAAAAAGTTATACAGTGATGTCCCAAGATTTACACAATTAAAACATGAGACCCTAGGAAAGGCAAAGTCTTAATTTTTGGTACAATAATACTCTGGATTGTCCTAGCATTCTAGGGCATGATTTATGGATGAGCTTGCCTTGCATTGTAAGGTTACTCATAACTGACTGTAGGTTAGAGTAGAATAGAAGCCTCCTTCTCGGAGATTACTTTGAGAACGAGGCAGCACTGCCGTTACGAGCAGGACTGAAAGATTGCTAGGATTAATTCCAAGGAAGGTTTCATTGAGAATAATTGCGTACTGTACTGACAGACCCACGAAAGGTAAGGGTGACGATGAAAAGAGACCGAATGGGGAGATGAGAGCAAGATGAGGTAAGGGCCAGTTCTTCCTGTTGGCTGATTTAGCCAACAGGCAAATTTTGGTTGCGTAAAAAAATTTGGACGAATGTAACGAAAGAAAAAACTAGTGAAATCTCTGAGGCCTGCATAAAAAAACCGCTCTGAAGGGGAAACCACACAGGTGTCGTGGTATGCAAGTGTACTTTGAGAGCTGTACTGTCCTCCACAGATAACCAGACTTGCCATGAAGTTTTGACAAGTTGTGGCAAAAAATTAAGGAGCTACTGTTGCTGCATCATCTATAGTACACAAATTTCTGGTATCAGACCATGATTTTTGTGAAACCTCCTATGTACTCTTCATGTGAAACAGCCATAGGCCCTTTTTCAGGACTGTGCGGATCCTTGCTTTGGAGAAGGACTGCGCTCCACACTGCCTCAGAGGATTTCATTATCTTCCTTCAGAAGTTGCAGACCCAGCGATCCTTCCCGCACGTTTCTCAGCATACAGCTTGAACTTGAGATAGCTGGCGACCATATTCACAGGCGAACAAGGTATGTATGAGAAAACGAGGAAACCTTCGGTGCCGCTGAGGTTCTTCCGATCGTCTCATGTCTGCTGAAGGATAGATCTAGAGACTTGTCGTCTGAACATGGAGGTCTAGACCCAGTCCAGTTTCTCACGTAGAATTAAAATGAAAAGCCGGAGAGAAATTTTAAGATTCATCCTACGCGACGGCCACTCCACTATATCTCGCTCTTCTTGCAGGGCTAGTGGGTTGCAAACCGTCGGGGGATTTTCTCTTTCCACGAATCGAAGAATTGGAATTCTCATTAGGTCCAGTACAGGGTCTAATGTGACCCCGAAGTCGCTTAACATCTTCCATCTGTACAGGTTTGATGATAAAATCTTCAGCACCCTCTGCAAGGCAACTGCACGACAAACAACAGAAGATCAGAACTGGACTCAAGTGAATATATCAGCTAATATTCATTAACTAGTGATAATATTTCTGAAGAGTAATAGAACAGAAAGCACTATCAACACGAGACCCAACACATATTTAGAGGAACAAGATCCATATGTAGTGAATTAAGCATACCTTTTGATGCGGTTGCTGTCATTTTCAGATGACATCACAATAACTGGAACCTCCTTAAAAGCGGAGGAAGCCTTCACAATCTTGAGGAGGTCATAGCCAGTCATTTCCGGCATACAATAGTCCGTCATGATAAGATTCACAGATACTCTCTGCAGATCACATGTAGAGTATAATGAGTCAATCTAGACACATGAAACATAGGCAGCCTAAATACACAAAATTCTGGCACCACATCAGTATGCATCCAACACTGTCCAATCCGAAAGTAATTAAAATATTCAAGGCAAAGAGAAATAGCCCAATACTTACGTTAGCCTTTCCAGGGGACGGGCAACTCTCAGAAAGACCCAGATATTCCAACGCTCGTACCGCACTGTTAACGGTTGTAACTGCAGGCCAAAAGATCCTCGCTGTTAGTCATTCAGGTCAAAGAAATTTAGATCTCATAAGAACGATAAATAAGAACATGGAAACAACAGCAAAAAGATGAGCAGTCGACGCCCCATACCTTTGTAAGATGAAGTCTTCAGGAGTCTTTCAATGACTTTCTGGTCGATCTTACTATCATCCACCGTTAGAACATGGTACTCCGAGTTGCTAATGCTCGGAAGGGATATTTCTGAAATTCGGTCGGGCTGAGGGCATTCTGCTCGTGACTCTTCAAGAACGGTTATCTCCACTTCAGCTTTGTAGTCCCCCGTTCCGACACGATGTGTAGTATCATGACAGGCATTGACTTGCACAACTGCAGCGCTCTCCAGTTTGCAGCAGTCTATCATTTTCCTGGATGCATCCTTACATTTACTCGGTAATTTAGCCCGCTCTGCAGGCACCAATATCTTCCACGGGTAAGGGGAATGCATACTGAACTCCACTTTCCCTTCGAACTTGCTGACGCTCTGCATCTTGGCCTCCATAACACAAGACTCCACGAATGCTAGTCGACCTGAAGATAAACAACTATTCTCTTCACTATTGGTGGCGATATCCCCAGCCATACATACTGATGTCTCTTCAGTTCATAGAAATGATTCAGCGCCGCATAAGAAAATCTCCACTCCGTGTAGAGATTTTAAAAGCAAGTCTTTCAGTAGACTCCCTTGAACGTGAAGCTCATCAGCACTCGTACGACTGTCCTGAAATTGATCTGCACAGGCCCGTACAGTACTGTTAGGGTTCGCGTAATAGCAAAGTGATGGCTAAATCTTAAGTACGGACTGGTAATCGTTTTAAGACATCGAGTGAACATCTCTCTTCAGAAACTCAATTTAAGCCATGTCGAAATGGTATCAGACTTCAACAAGCACAGGCATACAGTATTCAATCGCGTCGGCATGCTTGCAACCTACATGGGCTCTCCGAAAGCACTTGAACATAGACCATTAAGTAGGAAATACTATTCTGGGAACAGTCGAGCCACGGTTCAACCAGATGAGCAAATACTCAATGCGTACAACTGTCTCAGCACCTCGAATCAAAATACACTCAACAAATACTGGTTGCTCTCCAATACGCCACAATATACTCCAAAAGTATTTGCAACAGAGAGTTTCATTACGTGAACAAGAAGCCTTCAGCTACCTACCATTTCCATCCTAATTGTATGCATAACGAGCGCCACAAACGTTACATCCAAGAAACGTTCGGTGACACGCGACATGATCTCCCCACAACGACGCAAAGCCATCAATGCAGTCCTAGCAAACAAACGTCACAAGTCAGCCAGTAAGAGGTACTCACAAGAAGCAGCACACGTACGTCTCCAGTAGCCGCACCACCTAACCCCCTCTCTTTCTTCACAGCAACAAGGATGCCATGAACTGTGTTCTTCTCGTGCTTCCGAACCTCACACCAAGTCACCGGCTAACCAAGAACCGAAGCACGTCACCGCCAACACAAGCAGACGTCCACTTCTCAACACAGCTTTCGCCTCTCTCCTCCCGTATCCAAATTTCAAATAATCCGACCAAAAACAAAACCGTAAACGCTCTCTTAACCAAGAACACGCTCCTGCATTTCACCCGCACTCACTCACTCACTCACTCACTCACTCACTCACTTACTCGCTCACTAAAACTCCAAAACTCCACAACCAGTCGTATCGCACAAAGCCTCCTCTCTTAACTAAAACCTAAGCGCCAGCAATTGCTCCCGTACCTCACCAGAGAACGACAGTTCACGAGTCTTGGGAAACAAACAAACAAACAAACAAACAACCAAACCAGCACCCAAACTTGCAGTCCTTGCCCACTCCAAGACCTTGCGAATTGCGCGCTCGAAATGTGATAGAGACGGAGGAGAGAGAAGAGGGATGAATCGGACGTGGCGCGTAAGGAACAGTGAAAGTGCAAACTCGAAGAGCTGGAGCTCGGGGGAGCTATCAAAGGAAGGAAGGCTGGGCTTGAAGGAACTGAAGGCCAGCGCAAGAGCGTGTCTGCAAGCGAAAGGCAGCAGCAAGCGCAGTGGGGACTTGTGAGAATGGCAAGGCCAGAGCAGAGAAGACAAAGGCCTGCGCGCTAGGCGACACCCTGCGGTGCAGTACGCGACAGGCCGGGTCGCAGATATCGCGGGCCGATCTTCACTACAAATCCTACTGTTTGGGGCGCTACTGGACAAACCCGCGGGGGGGGTCCCCCCCGCCCTTCGGCCTCGTGTTGTCCCCCGGGATTTGCTTCTCATCCATGGATTTCTCATCCGTTCAGTTCGTCAGTTTCTCATCCACTTTCTCATCCGTTCAGTTCGTCAGTTGCTCATCCGCTTTCTCATCCGTGTCTCATCCGTTCAGTTCGTGGCTCATTCGCTTTCTCATCCGGTTCTGGGGTTCTTCATTCGTTCGTCGTTCTTCATTCGTTCTCCTCTATCGGGTTTTACTTGGATTTGGTTGTCGGGAGAGGGAATTGAGTGTGATCTTGGGATTATGGGAGTAAGTACAAGCGATGATTTCTTTTGAAACTTGGGAAGGCAGTTGCTCTGATTGGGTCTAATAAGGTAAGATACACGTCAAAATGGGGGCGAGCCCATGGCAAGCAAAATTATATCAGTGTACATTTTAGAACTTGAATGTACACCACTATTGTAGTTGTGGTTGTAGGGCAAGGTCGGCAGAACATCATTTTTAAAAACAGATGTTGGAATTTTAGGGAAATTATTTTTTCAAAAAACAAAAAAACTGTATGGTGAAAAAATATCAAGAAAAAATCTATTTTTAGCATCCATCAAACCTTATTTATCAAAAAAAATTAAGTATTTGGCAAACAAGTGTCGGCATTGCCCTATCTTAATGGTAATATAAGTTTGCCCACAATGGACTCACCTCCATTTGGCCTATAATAGACTCACTTATCTTAGTGGTGTGGGTAGCATCACTTAGACTTGGCATTTTTTCTTCTTCTTAATCACAAGAATAAATCTTTCTTTTAGGTCAATTTTTTTTATAAAAATGGATACGTTATTTTATTGATGTTTTTAATGATTTGTTTTTATGAAAGTTTGGAAACAACATGGTGTTTTTTGTATTTGACATGGAAGGCGCATGAATTAAGGTATACTACACTAATTCATGCTAAGTTGGATCCAATAACATAGGGTATTCTGAAGCTTAAAACTAATAAATGGTCTTGTATTTTAGGTGGATATTAGAATAGAAGATGATATTTGTTGAATTATCTATCTTAATAGCTTACAACTCACCGTATGTTAATACATGTTTCATATTATAGGAATAAATTATGATATTGTTAAGCACTTAGATCTTTCTATCCAATAGAAATTTGAACCAATAATTACATAAAATGTTCTCATCATGAACTTGTTGTATGTGATTTGTGCCTTATGCAGTTATACTTCATAAATTGTACACAACATTGTTACAATAAAAGAATATTTTACAAATTACAAAAGATCCACGAGGTTAACATAGGGTAGGGCAACAAACTTTGTGCACACCATCAAATTACACCCTCTTCTCCCACCTTCCACTCTTGTGTGTAATTTGATGGTGTGTCCTTAGGGCATCCCGAACAAGGGGGTTCCATATTCCTATTTAGATGAACTTCATCCAAATATAAAAGAAACCCACACCACACACCCCACATTAGCATTTCCTATCCCTAAAAAATTTAGGGAGGGTAGGGCCAAATTTCCCATACATAATGATGAATAGGAAATTCAAATGGAGTAACCTTAAACCTCTTGTCACCCATCCAACATGATTTGTACTTCATTGATTTGTAGGAGTATTATTCATTTGGACTTATTATTACTTTTATAGTTTCATTTTGACTTCTCCTAGCATGTGGTTAGTAATAAGCTAAAAATTTAAAAAAGAACTAGTGGGCACTTGCCTTCTCTATTCCCATCTTTGCTCTCATTCATCTAGATGGAGATAGGGATATGGAAGCAACCAGTAGGGATGTTCTTAGCTAGATGTCCAACCTTATATGATTTACCACATACCTTAAAGGGTTAACTCCTGATGCAGGTAGGAACCTGAATGTAGTCTATTGTATCAAGGTTTCTTCATTGTCGGGTGTGTTTGTATGGTCTTTCCTTATGTGAGGTTCTAACCTACATTATGGAGGTTAACTCACTCCAAACATTGAAAAAAAGCTAACCTTCACATACCCTCTTAGATAGAACTACCTAATACCACCATCCACCTAATTCTACCACCTATAAAATCCTCCCAATTCAATGAGTGGTTCATTTATTACTGCTATCTTTACAATCCATTCTCATAATGGCAATGCATTCAAGGAATAAACACGTCACCTTACACTTTAACAAGGATCTACTCACAGTTTAGCAATTTTGCTTTGAAAAATCATAGAAAATCCTCTATTTGTTGGAATGTCTTCATTCTTCTTGCAATTGACTTTTCTCAAACCTTTCAATCTCTAGAAAACAGGGGAACTGACATATAACTTCTCCAAAGTACCTAGATGGCAAATATGTGTGGTAATGGGCAATTCTACCTTAGGTAGAGTTTGAGGTTTGATTTGCAAATGTGTTTTGATTTTGAGGTTTTATTTTTGATTTTGAAGGTTTGATTTTGATTATGGGGTTTGATTTTTGTTTTGAAGGTTTGATTTTGATTTTGGGGTTTGATTTTGCTTTTGAGGTTTGATTTTGTTTCCGAGGCTTGATTAGCAGGTGTGGTTTGATTTTGCTTTTGCTTTTGAGGTTTGAATTTATGGGTTGGCACAGGAGGAGAGACTTGATCTTGGCAAGCTTCGGTGTATAATTGAATTGTGGGGGAGGGGAGGGTACTGTAATTGTGGCATGTGGAAGGCCTTGTATATTTAGAGTCTGCGTGCATGCGAGGAGATTGAGTTTTGATTGCCTTGGTTGGGGACATTGGGTGGGAGTGGGGGAGAATTTCGTTGCCTTGTGAAGCTTCTGTTTTGTCATGTATGCCTAGCACCTACCTCTTCCCCAAATAAATGGTCACTGATTAGGGAAGCCTTTCTTTTCTTTTTCTTTTTTTTCTTTTAAAGACAAATGAAGGAAAATTCATTGCCAAACAAAAAGGAAACAGGGAGGCTCCAGCCACGATTAGGGTAGTCTTTCTAATTCAGCATGTGCCAGCCATTGTTTCCCACCCAGCAGTTTATTAGGGTAGTCTCTTGGAAACTAATAAGCTTGCTGGTTGGTCGGTTGGTTTTTTGGAAAGGAAGAGTCAATTCAAAACTCTTGCAAAGTTCTCATCCTCTCCCCATGCCCTCATCCCTCAGTCATCCAGGCACTCACTCCGTCACTCAAAACGAAAGACTTCATCCATCCATTTCGGGTCCATTCATCCGATGCTGAAGTTCTGTAATGTCACATGTCCACAATCTCAGGGACAAGCATGTGCAATTACCGGCTACGAACATGGACTCACACGGACAACATCCCACTGTAGCAAGCTTAGTAGAAAGTTCTCATCCCCGTCTCGGAAACTTCTCATCCCCGTGCCCCTCGTCCATCCGTTCACTCATTCACACAGCCGCTCAAGAACACCACATCCATCCACTTTTTGCCCATTCATCCATTCCCGAAGCTCTGTAATGTCACATACTCACACACGCATGTGCAAATAGGGAGGGGAGGGGAGGGGGGCTACTGAAGTTCCCCCTGTACCTGAGTTCGCCAGGCTTGGGATGCTCATCAGGCACTCATCAGCCATGAATCTCTCCTCCGCAGCAATATGAGGAATCCGGTGCCCCTCCCCCTCTTGATTTCCCTTGATTTTATTCAGTTGGGGTATTAATTGTGGCCCCGGAAATGAGGCACGGCAAGGAGGCACGGCAGGGAGGCACAAGGTCAACCCTCCACAATGACAACTACACAACAGTTCAGTGTCTGTATTGGCAAATCTACAGTTGCGGAAAATGGGAAGAGTGGGGGTAGAGTTATTAGTGTGGGTCTAAAAATGAATTATGTTCACTTGTATTTACTAACGAAATCAAATGTAAACATGAAGCATTACATTACATTTGGGGTGAGAAGTAGCAATGGCAAATCTTCGTTCTGAGTTCTTTGTGAAAAGTTGAAGAGAGAAAGGGAGGGAGGAGTGTGGGTGGAGTTATTAGTGTGGGTCTGAAAATGAATTACGTTCACTTGTATTTACTAACGAAATCAAATTAATATATGAAGCATTACATTGCATTTTTGGGTCACAAGTAGCAATGGCAAATCTTCATTCTGAAATCTTTGCGAAAAATTGAAGAGAGAAAGGGGAGTGAGTGTGGGTAGAGTTATTAGTGTGGGTCTGAAAATGAATTATGTTCACTTGTATTTACTAACGAAATCAAATTAATATATGAAGCATTACATTGCATTTTGGGTCATAAGTATGAATGGCAGGGCAAAGATTTTTCAAATTTAAAAGATTATGTGTAATTATATGTGGGGGTAATGGATGTGGTGGAAGGGGGATTTGTGGTTGGGGGAGGGTGGATATCTCTACAAATTTTAATAACACATGTGCGTTCCTGGGAAGATTGTATTCGGACCAAATCAGGGGATGGGTCAGCGTTGCCTCTTTGGACCAGAAGTAATGGACGCGTAGAAGGAAGGGGAAAAAAAAAAGCACACTCCAGGATTTTGTGTCTGATTCTCTGAGTCCACCTCACCCGGGCTGGCTCACACATGTGTTAGGATTATCTGTACACTACCCTTGTGAGAATTTTTAAAAATTTTTTTTCAAAATTTTGTGGCCCACATTGAAATTTATGTCAACTAACGGCCAACAAAACACTCAAGGGCGTTGATGCAACAACAGCACACAAAATACCCATCAAAGTGAAAAATCAGTTAAAAGGACTTTATGGACACACGGAAAAATTCATGCTACTAAAGCCTAGTGTGGATATTTTCTTGCGGTTGAATGTGCTTTCTAGGATTCAAGCCGATGATGATACACGTACCACAACATCATTTTTGATGAATTGGAGTCGCCGGAGATGTTCCTCACAGGTTTTGTTTTTTTCTGTTTGTCGTGAACGGTAAGGGGGATACGAGGAAATCAATGAGGTCCATGAAGTGAGGGTTTGCCTTTATGTTCTTATAAAGGGAGCCTTTACACTTGGGACCAAGCCAAAAAAAAAATTGAGTACTCGTATTACTAAACTTTCTATCAATAAGAGTACTCAATTTTATTCTTGGTTTGGCTTTTGAAGTGTGAAGCATCGTTTAGTAATAAATAAGTGTTTACTCAACCTTTTTCTTTCTTCTCAATAGTTTCTTTGGATTCATAGGTGAACGTTTTATCATAAGTAGAAATATTATTCAATTCAAGAAGGATCTGGACTTTTTTTTCTTTTTTTGTATATTTGTTTTGTATAGAAACTTGAAATTTTTTGAACCTACCAATGTCAAATTGGTAAACAATCCACTTATTGACCAATACCCATTTTTAGTTTTGTTGCAAACTGAAATAGGTAATCATAGATTCAAATTTTGGTCATTGTCCATGTGATGCGTTCTACCACCTTTAAGTTTGGATAAGATATAACTCCAATCCAAACCCAAAATAAAATAAGTTATTTTTTAGTGCTTCAAACCAATTACATAGGTTTTAATTATTACAAAAGTGTAATGCAAATCTAAATTGGTCTTCAAAGGATTTAGGGATGAATGATTACATGTCTTATATAATTTTGTACAATTCAATTCCCCACCAAATCCCTAATTTTATTGGCCCAAAATAGGAGTTTTTTTTATAGTTTCTACCTATACTATTAATTGTATCTTAGGTGGAATGGCAAAAGAAGGTCTTTCAAAATTTCCACAAAGTCATGATACATTCAAAATTTAACTTTTGAGAAAAAAAAATTTTAAATATGGTATTTCGTTGTTTTAAAATGGATTGAAATTGATTTAGCCAACTCTATAATTAGGATGGATTACAAGTAATCGCATTGTCATGATAAAGAATTGGACACACTAGTTCTTGGCACACCCGGGATAAAAATGCTCCTCTACCTTCACATGCCATGGATAAAATTCACAAGCGGGCCCTCTAAAAATTGAGCTTGACATGGAATCCTTCCATATTATTCATCACACTTTCCATGCCCTCCAATTTGGAATTCACTGTTGAGATCTCACTCCATTCAAACAACCCATTGAACAAGCAATAATGTCTGCATGAATAATATCCTTGACTTCATGAACACTAGTCCACATATTGTTGATTGTGTTGGATATTCTGCCTCATGGTGGGGACTTGGCAAGTGGAATCAACAAAAAAGATTTGTGGACCCTATAATGAGACATATGGTGAGTCAAACCTTTCACGTGTGACAATGACAATGCTCTAAGCACTATATAATATTAGGAACATTTGGCAAGCAACCACTATACCAATCACATTCATTAACTTGTTCCATGCTATTTTTTTAACATGATACACTAATTTAAGCAATCATTAAAATGATGATAAGATACTATTTTGTTTCTATTGTGCACCTTTGTGGTAGAATTATAATTTTCTTGTTCATTATATATTTGTATATTTAATGAAACAACTTGATAACAAGAAGGGCAACATAATGAGAGTATTCACTATTGTGAAAATATAGTAAACCAAAATACATGACCCACATAAAAAAATTTGAATTCCATAGTTGAGGTCCCTTCATTACCATTTCCTTAATTTAACGAAGGTAGGAGGTTCATAAACCGACCTAATCCTAAAACATGTCTCCTATCAAGGAATAAAAAAACCTGTACTTTGAGATATCTATTACTACCATTGATGAGATAGGTAGGCGTAAATGACCAATTTATGAACCTCCTACCTTAGAACCATGATTTCACTATTGAAATGAGTAGACATTCCTTTCCCTCCTTCCCACTAGCCTCAATGACACCTTAAGGTACCTTTTCATTTGCAATTCAAATTCTATTTCACTTTGAACCCAAATAATTCAGTATAATTTTAAAAATAATTAATAATAATAATAATAACCAATAAAAAAAGAAATAATTATCAATAAGTACATAATACCAATACCAATAAACTAATATTTATTACTTTGTACCATTATATTACTCTAAGCTAGCTTTCAACAAGATCCCGTCCCCCCAAAATACTGGTGGCTGGTGCAACTCAAACAATCTTCTGAATTAATAAGCTCCGTCCCAGCCTATTTAAGGCCAAGTCCTTTTTGTCTCCTGGTAGTTTGTTGGTTAGAGCAGTTGGTTAGTCCAAAACCACGGCATGGGCAGTTTCCCCAAATAAACATCAAGTTAAGAAAAAATCCAAAGCACTCGATTCACTTCTATTTTCACCAATTCACTCAAAACAAAGCTCCAGGACACACGATCTAACCTCACCCCCAAATTAGCCGCCCCTCCTATTTTGAAGAGCCACACTAATTAAGGACGACAGACGTCAGCAAAACCGTCAGCAACACCTCATCATTTCATCCATCCATCCATCCATTCCCCCTACCACCGGAGCCGTCAGCCCTTCAAGGGCTCCACCTCACATGCGTTCATCCACCCACCCGTCAGTCCATCCGTCCATCCGTTCGTCCGTTCGTCCGTCCGTCTCACGTGCATGACTCCGTCCCGATCTGGTAAATAACTGTTATTCCTCCCTCTCCCGGTAAGTAAGTAGCGGTCGCCCCCCTCAATGAGGGTGATTTGGTCAGTAACTAGAGTTTAACTGCAGTTAAGTTACGGTCCCCCAGTTCAGTTAAAGACGGTGACCCCAGTGGGACAGGGGCAGTGGGGGCAGTACGGTCTCTGGGGGCCCCCAGTTCAGTGGAATTGAATGAGCTTCAGTTCAGTTACGGTAGGAAACGACCGAAGTCGTAACTTCACTATTCGTTGATCCTGGCAATCTCACTGACTCTGTCTGCCCCCCCGGCCCGGCCAGATCTGTGTTTCTGCCTGCAGTCAATTCCGTCAGTTCCTGGCTGGCGGGCTGCAGGCTGGGTTTGGCCGGGTCGGGTTCTCCAGTTCGATCTCCAGTGATGTGCCCCTGCCTGCTGGTGGGCTCCCTGCCAAGATTCCGCCCTGCCTGTTCCCCAAGTTCGATTCTATTTACTCCCTGGGGACAGGAAGGACGGAACTGACTGCGAGGAAGTTACTCCAGCGGGTTGGCGGGGGGAGGGACGGTACAGTGGCAGGAGGGCAGTGGGGCGCAGACGTTACGTTGGGGGCCGGGCCTGGCGGGCCTCAGTAGGCACGGATGGATGAATGCATTTTATTCATTCGTCGTTCAGGAAGCTAGTAAGTGACTAGTGACTAGTGAGGGGAGGGAGATGCGTGCCTTGTTATTATTAGGGGTAGGGTATAAACTTGTGGAGGGGGCGGCGGATTTCAGTGAATCCTTGTTTCCCATGCAAGTGACTGAAAATAGGAAGAAATCTGAAGAAGCCCCGAATGAAATGAGACGGAGATATGGGGTGGGAAGCTGGAGTGGGAGTTTGGCATGGGTGACCTTTTCCTGCAGCCGAGGGGCACATGGGGTTAGGGGGGGACTAATTAGGGCTTGTGGTGCTGGGTCCATGTTGGGAGCAGGTCAGTACGTGTGCAGCAAGGGGTTTTAGTAGTTTTATTAAAAAAAAAAGTTTTTTAAACAAAGGAGACGAGATTTCATTGCCAATAAAATAAATTATAAGCATTGCCCAATAAATCAATTATAAGCATTGCCAATAAAATAAATTATAAGCATTGCCCAATAAATCAATTATAAGCCTGCCAACCACAAGGGCCTGGCAGGGGACCAGAACAAAAGACAGCTACCCCCGAGGTTTAGTATTTGGAAAGACGGGGTAAGGGGACAAGGCAGACTGGACTGCACTTAAAAAAATAGGCAAATTAGAGTACCCCTCACTAACTTCTCGACATTTGACACTATGTAAGCTTACATATTTATTGTTGCTGTGCAAGAATGCACTCCTTCTGAATCAGGTGTGGTAATTGGGATTCATTGTTGGTGTACAAATGTACAAATATTTGTTGACTTTGATGGCTTATAAAGTAACTCTTTTGGAATAAGGCAACCTAATTGTTAAGGCAACCTAATTACACTATTTTTTGTATAAGGTAGGAGGTCCACAATGCGACCTTTGACTAGCTAATTGATTTGTTTGCGATTTTGAAGAGTGAAAAAAATTTATAAAATTTTCTTGGAGATAAAATGGAATTGGTTCATCTATTTAATCCAAATCATTTCATGTTTGGGGGGACTTATGTGGATTTAGTTATAAATTTTGAAGTTTGAAATGTAAAAGTCTTAACTTCGTCATAACTTCAAATGCATTATGAAAGGATGTTTTGTATCCTTTGGAAGATTTGGAGGAGGCTTATTGGAAAGAAAAAAAGTTTTTCATTAATTTTAGGGGGTCCTTGAATGGTGAATGAAATTGGGTGTTCTGTCATTGTGGTATATTTTAGCTTTAATACATAAGAAGATGTTCTATCCATAAATAATCAAATAGTGTATTTTAGCAACTTCAAGCACCTTCCACTTAATAAAAAAATTGAACCATAAGAATGATATTTACTAAATTTAGGCCAACCTAATAAGATCTTAAACTTGAATATTTTATTGCAATTTGAATTTTATGATTATAACTACAAGTTGTTTGTTTTCTAATTATTAAAGACATGATAAATATTTTTACTTCATGATATTCTACACTATTATACTACTACAATCTTAGCAACCCTTTTGCACTCGGAGAAGGGACACATCAATATGGAATTTAGGATGGTTTATCGACTCATGCATTTACCAATTTCACCCTCCACAAACTTTGAAAAATCACAAAAAAATCATTTTTGTCAAAGTGTCTTAATTCTACTTTCAAATGATTTCTCTCTACTTCTCAATCATTGAAAAATATCTTAAGTTGACAAATAATAGCTTCTCCAAAGTACCTAAATAACAAATATGCTTGATAAGGTAGCATTTGGTCATTCTCTAGAAGTGCTCCTAGGTTGAGGCACTAGTTGTCAACCACTTCTAGTACCCAACATGTAGGGTGCACTATTTCCAACTGTAGGTTGAAACTTAAGCTTGGAATGTGTTTTTTTTGTCTTTTTCAAGGTTGGAACTAATATGGTTATAACACATGTCCCAAAGTAGTGAATAAGAAAGTAAGAAGTAGGATGCGGGAAAGTAGTTTTTGAATGATTAGAATTAGAAGACTCTAAACATTGGCTATTGGACAAGTACACTTTTTGGCTCCCAAAATTCACATTAGTTTCAATTTGAGGAATACAATTCTAAATTTTTTGCTATCCCCATATTTCCTATCTTCCCACATGGAAAAAGTGGAATTAGTGTGAAATTATGAGTGGTGGATCACTTTGTGCAATCATGAGCAATTACATGCACCATGTTGTTCAAGTTTAAAATTTGCATGCCTTCATTTTTAAAATCCGTTAGCACCAATCTTGGACAACTTTGTGACATTTAATGGTAGTACTTGTAGACTTATAGTTGGTTGTGGGAATGACTTAGACCAACTGAATTCACTTTGGCCATTCAACACCATTTGAGATGAATTGAAGCAAGATAGACCAGTCCATTACCGTTAGCTTACCAATTCTATTAGTAGACCAATCCAATTCTATCATCCCATTTGGGGCCCAATTCAATCCAAAAAACATCCAAATCCATTATTTTATGATAAAAGCAAAGCGTTTTATGACAACAAGAGGTGACATGTCTCTTCATTAATGGTGAATACTTAGAACTTGACTTGGATGGTTATGGATTGTTTATGAAACATTTACGACTCCATTCTAGAAATGATTTGTAATTTCGTGGCAAACCACTTCAAAAATTCACGTAAATCACAATTTTAATCGTAAAATTATAATTTCACATGGGTTAAATTTGTGGAACATGCGCACATCTGTGAAAAATACGTGCCCCTCTTGAAGTTGGCCCCAACATATTCAGATTGCAAATGAGGGTGGTAACAACAACAATTTTGATTTGAGCAATTTTTCGCTGTGAAAAGCGATGATTTTTTTAAATAAGGAATCTTGGATAAAACATTCTTGCTTTTTAGTGGATGAAACTGCGAATATCCCACCAAACCTAGGACACCGTCGTTCTATTCTAAACGAACGTCCATTGTTTCGTATGAAGAAATGGAATTTCATCCATAGATTGCCAGTTTCATCCCCTTGCATAATAGACTCACTGAGTCAATAGCTCCATCCATCCTTCCAGTCATTATCCCCTTTCTGCACTGCCTGAAATAAATGAAATAATTTAAAAAAAAACCCACTGGTTCACTTAATAGCCCTGTCTATACCTGAACACTGTCCCCACTGACCCCCCAAAGGAGGGAGTCCCCGTGTCGACGGCAGACGCGGAGAGTGTCGAAAACGAGGAACTGGAAACTTATTCTTAGTAGTTATTGTAGTATCAGTTCAGTTCCTACAATACTATCTCACTTGTACAATACTATCTCACTTGTAGAATTATTACAGTATTGTTGTTATTGTGGTGGTGGTGTTTCAGTGACTGGGTTTCGCTGCCAGTGCGTGAGCGTCCTTCCTTGTGTGGAAGTTGTTCTCCCTTTCAGCCCTTCGGTGGTTCAGTGCTTCAGTTGCCCTTCCGCCGTTGCACTGATCCGCTGCCAGTCCAGTGCCGCAGTGGCGCAGTGGCTGAGTGAGCGAGCGTGATCAGTGTGCGTGATCAGCCGCAGCGGTGCTGGGGCGGACAATCTCCAGCAAATCTGAATCCCAGAGAATCCGGGGGGGGGGGAGGGGGGGGACTGGACACCTATCATGTGGAAAGGGAAACCCCGGCGCAAGGGGAAGAAAAAACACACAACACACACTCTCAACTCAACTTCACTTTTTAAGAGCACCACCACCCGTCCTCCAAAACGGATAGCCTCTTAAGAGAGGCCTCCAAATCCGCCCCACCCGTCCTCCAAAACGGATGACCTCTTAAGAGGCGCCTCTTAGAAATGAACTTTGGCCTCCATATGAGGGTGGTTTTGAAGGCCTCAATTCGGCCTCTAAAACAAGAAAAGACAAGTCCCGCGTTGCTCTCCACGATTCTAGCAAGTGGTTCATGCCGAGTTGTCATACTCTAGTTGGAAGTCATACGGCCTCTTAAGAGGCCATGGGTGGGGCAAGCCTGGTAGTTGGCTGCCAAACCCGACCGAGCCCAAGGTCGAGGCCGCCTGCATTTTGCAGGACGGGTGGCCTTGCTCTAATAACAACAGCAAGTCAAGGCCTCAAGGGAAGGGAAGGAAACTTTTTGAGTTTTACCGGCTAATTTCCTTCAATTCTCATAGTGAACCGGTTTCTGAAGCATTGAGTCCGGTTATTTTCTCTATTTTTTACTCAAAATTGAAAATATATAGATTTTTGCACCGATTTTTTGTCAATGTTTTCAAATTGCAACTGGTTTTTTTCCCCAATTCCTCCAGCTGACTTTGAACTAGCCACCGTTTTTTCCTGAACACTAGCAGGGAAGGGCCCTCCCTCACAACTGAATGCGGCTAAGAGCATACCTACAGCAAAACGTTGAAGCAACATTGTAAACCAAATCAATGGAGGACATCCCTCATAATTAGAAGATCAATGGTGTAGAACCTTTATAGTGTTGCTTCAGCGTGTTGCTATGGGGATGCTCCAATAAGCTCAACTTGAGCTCATAACTAGAATGGAGGGGCAGTCCTTCCCTTCCCTTCCTTTCACATCGATGGAGTCTAGGCTCACGGGGAACGGAAGAGGCCATGGCCACAAGTTTAAATTAAATTAAATTAAATTAAAAGTTTTTTTTATAAAGTTTGAATTCCTAAAACTTTGAAAATCAATGACTTTCACATTGTGAGATTGGAACGCCACGAAACAAAGCCCAAGCCCATGCACCTCTCCTTGTTGAGAGCTTTCTGATGGTACCAAGAATGCAACAAAAGACTCACAGTCCAAGAGATCTCAATGTCACAAACAAAACAAAACAAACAACCTATCTTAATGGATGGAATGGTCAAATGGACATTGTGTAGCAACCTAATTCCTTAATTTTTCTGGTTTGGATGGAAAACAACAACTGAACACACTAGAATGAAACAAAGCCCAAGTCCATGCACCTATCCTCGCCGAGAACTTTCTGACGGTACCAAGAACACGACCGAAGATGCACGGTCCAAGAGATCTCAACACAAGAAATAAAACTAAACAAACAACCTATCTTAATGGATGGAATGGACGAATTAACATCATGTAGCAACCTAATTATATTGTTTTTTTGGTTTGGATAGAAAACAATACACAAATTAATAACTGAACACACTAGAATGAATGGATGAAAAATGCATGGAAGGAACTGAAAATTGGAAGGTGGATTAGGGGGCTCAATTGAAAATTGAATAGAATTGTCTACAAGGGTTTGTTCATCCCAAAAAAAATTGGACATGAATTAGAAATTGTTTCTATTTTGGCAATTATTGTGGCAACAATACAAGGCACGTCAGATCGATAGCAACCAAATTCTTTTGTTTTTTTTGGTTGGGAGGAAAACAACAACTAGGAACACTAAAATGAATGGATGAATAATGCATGGAAGGAACCAAAAATTGGAAGGAGATGGGACTCAGTCGAAAATTGGTTAGAATCATCCACAAAGGTTTGTTCATTAAAAAAAATTGTTTGTTAGATAGAAATAACTTTCATCTAGTATTTATTGGCAAATCTAGTGAAGGCATGGAAGAAAAATTGGAAGGGGGAAATTGGGTAAAATCATCCATTAGGATTCATTCAACCCCAAAAAATGCTTGTGAGTTAGAAGGGAAAAATTGGATAGAATCATCCACAAAGGGTTTGTTCATTTAGAAAAAATTGCTTGTTGGAAGTAACTTTTTTCCAATATTGGCAAATCTAGTGAAGGCATGGAAGGAAAATTGGAAGGGGAGAATTGGATAGAATCATCCATAAGGGTTCAAAGGCCAAAAAAAATTGTTTATTATTGAGAAGTAACTTCATTCAATATTAGCAAATTGAGCAAAGGCATGGAAGGAAAAGTGGAATGAAAAAATGGATAGAATCATCTACAAAGGGTTCATTCATTTAGAAAAATCACTTGTTGGAACTAACTTTTTTCCATATTGACAAATCTAGTGACGGAATGGAAGGAGAATTAGAAGGAAAAATTGGATAGAATCATCTACAAAAGGTTTGTTCATCCCCAAAATAATTCTTGTTGGAAGTAACTTTTGTCTAACATTGGCAGATAGAGTATTTTCTTGAGAAGAGCTCAACAAACATTTTCGTCCATATTTTGACCCACTTTTTTTAGTGGTAGAGTTGTCATTGTTGAGATGAGGTAAGAATCTAGCAAAATAAAAAGGATTTAGTACTTTGAAAGTCAATATAAGAAGGTTGGAAGAGGGATTTTATTTATTTTTAATTTCTAGAGGTAATTTAATTGGTGATCATGATGGGAATATTGAAAATGTTTACATCCAAAATTATATAGAATATAGATGAATTATCAATTATTCAATTTAGATTTATGCAAATTTATGTAGATGTAGTGATATCTTTTGACTTTGAAAACTCTTTGGTGATTTTTGGTAATTTTGACCATTCAAAATTGGATAATGCCTTTTTTAGA
Source organism: Climacium dendroides (assembly GCA_950106755.1). Lineage (NCBI taxonomy): Eukaryota > Viridiplantae > Streptophyta > Bryopsida > Hypnales > Climaciaceae > Climacium > Climacium dendroides. The sequence goes on along the minus strand of OX467092.1, from coordinate 20,957,320 downwards.
ATATTTTTGTTTTATTTATTTTTAAATTGTCATGATTAAAAATAGTAGGTTTGCATTGCCTATTGTCAAAATTTGGGTCACTTTTTTGAGATCTAATCATATAATCTTATTTATAACCTTCAATTATTACAAGTTTTGAATATACATTGAACAACTAGCTCAAGTGTGAAGTTCCTAATTGGACTTGTTTTTGGTGTTTTTCCTTGTTGTTTTGATGTCTTTTGGAATATAGTAAACAACATGTTTGTCGAAATTGGTGTTTAATTTTGTGAATTAACTTGTCTTTATCCGAAGTTGGAAATTTTTTGAGTGGTTGTTGCTATGCCAAGTAGGTTAGCTTGCTATTTGAGTTGGGATTCGAGTTGGTGAGTCAGCTGTGGTTTCTAATGGGCAATTAATTTTGTGTGTGTAGAAAGTTGAGTCGGGGTTGGTGGCAACCGTTTGTTTTAGATTCCTATTAGGTTGGTGAGGTTTCATTTTGTTGTCACCGAAGCTATGTATTTCATTTTGTTTGTGGAGTTTAGATGATGGAGATTGTAGAAAGAAAAGGATAATTTTGAGTGTTAATTGGGTGTGATGTTATAGAGTGACAAACTAGTTGTGGGGGAAAATTTGAAAACTAAAAACGTGGTGATTTCTTCACCAATCCAGATTAATATGATAAATTTCAGACCTAACTAGTTGCAATATGTGTGAGTGAATTCAAGTTGGAATATGTATGCTAGGAAAAATGCTTATTGAATGGTGAAATTTAGAATGGAAGTCCAAGTCTGGGTTTGAAGTGTCATTGTAGTAATGGTTGTCATTATTTTTCAAATCTATTATTTCTAATGGAATATTGTCTCTAATGTGGAATATTTGGAATGTCTTTGTTGAGTAAAGAAAATTGAGAAATTGTGATTGGTTTCATATGTAGCGCAACTAAGCTGGAGAATGGTTGTTTTAAGTTAGAAGTGAACTTTGAATGTTGATGGGTTTGCAAGTGTTTGATTGTATGTCATGTGAGTAATTGGAACAAATAGAATACGTTAATGATGTATAAGAAGTCTATTTGGAGTGTTGAGCAATTAAATTGGAAATAGATGCCTAATTGGAACTAGAAGTCAAAGATCATTTTTCTATTGATCCAAAATTCCCATTGACAAGCCTCCTTTGGTTGGAACTTATTATATCAAAGAATAATTTCCAAACTAACAATTATTCACTTCAACACCAAGGTTTTGTCTATTATAAATAGATAAATAGTTAGAATTCTCTTTGTAAAACTCGATTCCTCACACTGCTCTCAAAGACTAACTTTAGATAGAGATCTCTTACTCAATTACATTAATGCTGAAATATTGTATTACATTCTAATAATCATGTATCATGATTGAATGGACAAATTGTTTATTGGGTATATTTAAAGAATTTGATTGGAAGTCTTGAAATTGAAGTTAGGAATAATCATTGAGTTTCATTGGTTTTGATAAAAATTAAACACATCATTAACCACCCAACACTAAACCAAATCAATAACAAATGATGGCTAATCAAACCCATTATAATATTTACAAGTGCAAGCAAAGGAGTATTATAGTTATAGTATCACTACTTTGTCTCAAAATCTACATGAACAATTTAAAATCTCAAATCCCACTGTTGATAACACAATAAATAGTATTAACACCATAGTATTACAATACTTCATCTATATTTTATTACATAAAGAAATTTTGAAAACCAATGAACCACTACCACCTTCTTTAATGAAAACACACAGTAAACATTGAAAACTTCTACATGTTCTATTTAGGTGGAAATTTACAAAACTATCAAAATAAACAATTCATCATAGTTGGAGGTACATTTATCAAGAATTTTTTTTATAGTGTTAGTAATTGAAAATCATGAATTTTCAAAAATATTGGAGGGAGAGAAGACATGTAATTACTATAAATTTTCAAAGTAGAAATTCACAAGACAAAACATGTAATTACTATGAATTTTCAAAGTGTAAATTCACAAACCCATTGAAATTGTCATATAACCTAGTCACAAACCAAACCAAAATCTAGAGAATCAACAATAAACTAATTGTAATTAAATATAGGATTGATTTTGAATGTACTTTAGCAGACTCTTTTTATAGAAATTCACCTACCAAGAATGAATATAAGGACAATTTTTTGGTGTTTTCAATTCAAACAGTAATTTAATTTAACATCACAAGACAACTATGCTCATGATTTGCATTCAAATCTTTTTAGCAAGTCTCAAGGAAGATTGACCCATGTATTGCCCTATCAAAAGATAAATGTAAAAGTTGTCCCCTATTTTGTGTCGCTTAAATTTTGTATTTTTTCACATTTTCTAACTAATTCAAGGCCTATGATTGCAAATATGAATCCATAATTTTCAAAATTTTATCAAATGCAACAATTAAAAGATTCCAGTGTTCTTTGTAAAATACAGGACAATATGTGCGTCAATCCTCCCTCACCAACTTACAAGCTTTCTTAGAGCTGGTTTCCATTGGGGCCTGGACCCCTCCGGTTGCTTTCTATAGAGACCTGGACCTCCAGTCGGATCTCTAGGTTCCAATCCATGTTTGGGGGAAATACAGACTTAGAGGGGCTGGAGGGTGGGGCTGGATCCCCACTCCGATGTACAGTCCAAGCTGCTCTTCACAATCGTTCGTTTATTCACTTCTTACTGCGGCTATGGCTCTTTAAAGTTCTAGAGGTTCGGAGGGCAATGGAAAGCTACTAGGCATTCCGGATTGCATTATCCCCTTGCGGTCCCCTTCTAGCTCTTGGACGTCCAGCCCGGCAATGGAAACCGGTTCTTAGTTCAAGCAAGTGTTCACGATACATTTTTTTTTAGTTTTGCCATCTAGTTTTCCTTTTCAAATTCCCATATTGAACCCGTTTTTCAATTATTGACTTTTCTCTTCTACTTTTGTACTCCAAATAAAAGAAATTATAGATTTTCTTTTGTTGCTTTTTTTCACCAATGTTTTCAAATTGCCACCTATAATATTAAAATGAATAATAATAATAATAATAACAATAAATAATAAATTATAATAATAATACCCTAAACCCCCACCCCCTTCCTTTGGAAGTAAGTTAGCCGCCGCCTTATTTTTTTTCCCCTCAGCCCTGCCAGGCCCCTTCCAGCAGCCTTCCGAGTTGCCGACATTTTTTCATCCCATGATTAAGTTATCATCCCCCACATCTGCACCGAATCAAGGAAATGGCACAAAGATTTGCTCGGTAGGGGAGGACAGGCATACATACTGTACTGGAGAGAGAGGAGGAGGAGGAGGAGTAATAACAACAACAACAACAATTATTTTAAAGCCCAGGTACCCTCTGCAGCAGTATAAAACGCACCAGTGGACAGATTCCGTCCAACTGAACGAACAGAAGTCCACTCAGTGGGTAGGGGGGTACCGTCAGCCGCCGGGTGGATGAACTCGACCTGGATGAATGTTTGACTTGAATGAATGTGTTCATAGATCTATACAATACTCATCCGTCCATCCGTCGGTTTGGTGCGTAGGGTAGAGTAGAGTAGCCTGCGTGGAGGTGCAACTACCGCGGTACAGTAGTACATACTGGGGCAGGGTCAATGATGCCTAGCCTAGCGTAGTAGGAGTGGGCCTTGCCTAGTCTACTCCAGTGGGGCGCTGCAGATCTTTGCAGATTTTGTGGCGAGAGTGTAAAAGTTCTGTCTCATGTCAAAAAAAAGTGCGATCTGGCTGGCTTTTCAACAACTCACTCATGCTCCAAAAGTTTGAAATGGATTGGGTACCACTCGCTTTTTTATTCATTTGTAAAAATTTTCCATTTTCCCAACTTTTTTTACTTGTTGAAAAAAGTGCTAGGATGGCAATAATCTAGTGGAGAAATGTATCACTGCGGTCACCTGCTTTTTGGATACAAAAAAAAACAAAAAAACTTTTGGGTGTACTCATGTACTTTTTTCAACGAGATTTGGCAACTTTGTCTATATTGTAAATAGAAGAGTCTTGGTGGAAAAGAAAAGATTAGTTTGTTCGGTGAAAAGTAGAAATTTATTTCACAGGGAATTTGGGCTGGTTCACTAGGCAGTGAATTCATGGTGAATACTTTCCTAAAAAGAAAAGTCAAGGTCAACACTCTTATTTGGTGAATATTCATCCCAATTTCATCACAGTATTTGTACCATTCACTGTCCAGTGAATTGGCTCAAGTTCCCTGTGTTTAGAAATGGTGTAATTTGGCTTTATGGTGGTTTTTAAAAACTTGGGGTTGTTTATTAGGGAATGGAATTTGGATTTCATATTAGAAATTAAGAACTATGATTTAGTGAAGAGAGGTTTGGGAAATAAAAATTATAGGGGTTATGTTCTAACTTTGAGACCTGGTTCTCTCCAATCAATCCTATGTGAGGGTTAGTTTTGTAGGCAATTAACCCCCTAAAGGACCAAGTGCCCCTATGGGAGACAAAGGAAAGTTCAGATGGGTTCTTGGGATTTCAATTTTTGGGCATGGTTTTTTCAAAATTCCTTTTAAAAATAGGAAAATAAATTTGATGTATGGAAATATAGTATTCATTCCAATCGATGCATGGGGGTAAATGTTTAGTTGTGCTGAATTCAAAATGTTCAATGTAACAAAAAAAATTATAATCATTCAAAATAATTTTATTTCCAATAGAACATATATTTGTCTATATGGAAAGATTAAAATTGTTCTATTTGAATAAATGAAAAAAAAGTTATGAAGAGTCTTGTTTATTTTATTTAAAAGATAATTTATAGGATTTGTTTATAAACAAATCCTGTTGTAAGAAATTTTCAAAAACAAGTGTTTCATATGGGTTTCTTTGATTGTTAAAACAATCTCAATGTTGAGATTAATGTGATTCAATTCCATCTTACAACTATTTTTTTCCTTGTATATCTTATTTCTACTCCTAAGCAACAATCTCTTAAAGAATGAAAATCGAGTTATTTTTGCTTTGGATTCTTTTTCCAAACTTACAATTCAACTCTTCAATAGAAAGAACTTTTAAAATTCAAAGTCAACATTGCAAAAAATTGAAGTCAAGAAGATTCAAAGCCATATAATGATCTAATTAGGTTAGGTGTAAGAAAAGAAATATTTTTCACTTTAAATGTAATTTTCTTGCAATTTAAGGGATCAAGGTTTTAAAAAATTCTTCTATGTATTTTCGTATTGGTCTAATGAAAGATTTGATGATTAGATATCCAAAGAAAAAATATTCAAAATTTTTCATCTTTGCAATAGAAGTGAGAGTTTTCAACATTTATTGACAAAAAAAATTGTCCTATCCTCTAGGGGTGAAGCAAAATTTGAAGGAACCTTGAATTTTGATGCCGAAAAGAAAATCCATTCATACATTAAAGAAATTCACAAAATTTGAAGAACCTCTAGGATTCAAAAATCCATCAAACTCTCAAACACCTCTTTGTTCATTTTTTTTTCTTTAGGAAAATCCATTCATGTATTAAAGAATTTTGCAAAATTTAAAGAACATTTCATATTTGAAAATCTATGAAATCTCAACACCTCTTTGACCAATTTTTTTTTCCCAAGATGCTAAATTTATTTTTGCCAATCAATTCTTTATTTTTCCACCCCACCATTTTTTTTTCCGTTTGTTTGTTTTTTGGAAAACATAATTCCTTTAGAATTTCATCATTTAGTTTTAGAATTATTTTCCACCAACCCTGCCCTACTACGATTACAACATAGTATGACAAGAGGAAAAAAATTGGGGCTCCGGAACCTTTCCAGGATGATGACATTGAGTGTGTAGAAAGGCTACGACACTATACAAACAAAAAACTTGCCTTCAGTTGGACAACAACTGAATGAGTCCCCCAACGTGGAGCCATTCATGCAAACCCGAGAGGGGGTCCGTCCGTCCATCTGTCCGGGAAGGGGGGGATCCCGAGACGGCCCCCGGTGGGGGTCCCGGGAGGATCTGCATGGAGATCTTGGTGTGATCTGGTATGGGGGCCACATGGATCCCGGATTGTGGCATGACTTTGGTGCTGCCTGCCTCCTCCATGGAATAATAAAAACATAAATAACAACTTTAACTTTAAGTTACGAAATCCCCCGGGAATCCCATCAACCCCTTTTTAAAAATTCTTTAAAACTTTAAACTTTTTTAGAAACACCCCTTTGAATTTATTTATTTTCTCCAACACATCAACCATTTTTTTCTGGGCCCTTGCTCTTGCTTGATGACGGAGGGCACGCGTCGGAGGAAGTATGGGATGGTACAAACACGCCTTGCTCTAATGTTCCCCGGGGGAGAAATTGGACGAGAAATCTCTGACGGGGTTCATAACTCATTTCATGCAACCTTTTTTTCTTTTTCTTTTCTTACGACACTGCCATTGCAGGGGGGGACAACTACATGGACGCTTTATTGCCACTTCAATGAACGTTTTTTGTTTTTATTGTTTTTATTTTTTATTTTGAAACAAATGAAGTCAATGAACGTTTACAAAACGCAAAGAATTGCTCTGTCGGTCCTTTCCAAACAAAAAATAGAAGGACGAGGAGGAGGAAAAATATATTGTGGTACGAAATGGCAGGGATCAGTGGCAGGAATTATTAGTCGTTAATAAGTTAGTCAAAGTTGTGAAATAACCTGTGGAAATGACGTCATGGGGTCTGGATTATTAATTGTTTGAAAATAAGCCTTAAAATGTTTGTTTTTTTACATTTAAAAAAAAAAACTCGTAACTCCAGGTTTTAAAAAAAATAAAAATAAAAAAATTCTCAGTAAGAGATGGCAGGCAGGCAGTTTTTATTGTCCCTTGGAATTCCATTTCATTTGTTTCAATTATTTTTTAAGAAAACAAGGAAAAATAAATAAAAATAAAACTCTTAAGAGCTAGCCCAAGGGGGTGGATGTGATGTTTAAAGCACTTTGGGTGGGGGGCTTGTGTGACCTCAATTTTGGAAATGATTTTCTAAAACTTTTTTAAGAGAGGGAGACACATTAGCTTTGTGGAAGTATGATTTTTAAAAAAGAATTCATGATGTACTCAAAAGAAGAATTTATTGCATCTTAAACACCAATTGAAGCTTGTTGAATAGTGAAAGAAATTCCCTTCATGACTGAAAATGAAAATTTTAAAAAGTTTGTTTTCGAAAGATTGTATTTTTTTCCTTATTTAGAAATCTTTGATTCATTTCATTTGGTCTAGTGATGTGAAAGTGATGGAGCTTCTTGTTTTTCAAGCAATTGTAAGCATCTTTTTTGAGAAAAAAATATTGGATTCTGATACGACGCTGGTTTAAAATCCTATGCTTAGATATGCACATTTTTTTTCTCTCTTTGCAATAGAAATGACAATTTTGAGAGTTTTTTGTTGAAAAAATGGCCTTGGGACTTTAGAGTTTAAAGATTAAAAGTTTGTTTATTTAAGACTCCACATCAAAGCCACAAGGTAGAGGGAGAAAGTACACAAACTAAAAAAAATACATCCAAAACCAAGACTAAGAAATTGACAAAAAGTACATGTATTTTACATTCGAGGATATCAAACATACAACAATAATACTAGTTTTGGTTTTGGATGCATTGTTGGTTTGGGATATTCTTATCTTGCACTTCAACCTTGTAAAGGATGGAGGATATTTATAGTTTGACACATCCAAGTTGTCTCAAAAGCTATCTACACAACATGAAAAATTCTTAATAAATACAAAGAACTACATGCCACTTTTGTGTATTATTCTCCAAATATTCAAGTATTCACTTGATGAATTAAAAAAAAATTATGTTGAAGAATTGAGTTGGAAGTCTAGGATTTTTTTTCTTTCAAAAAACACATACTTGATTTTCATTCTTTAAAAAATTGTTTAGTAGAAGTAAAGTCCAATATTGAACAGAAAACTAAATTGTTAATAGCTCTAAGATGGAATTGAAACAAAACAATTCCATTGGTGAGATTGTTCTAGCAAGAAAACTTAACCCTATCAAACAATTTTTTGAGAAAGATTGTGAAAATTGCATTAAAAAATGAATCCTATAAGTTATTAATTCAGGAAGGTATTTAGATTGCCTAAAATTCAAATTGTCCATAACTTTCTCACCACTTGTCCAAATAGATTGAATCAAAGCTTCACATGTAAAAAAATGTATGATATTTTAGAAAAAAACCTTTTTCATTTCATTTTATTTTTATTTTTTTGTATTGCCCACTGACCCCATTTTTTGCTTATTGTACCATAACTTTTGCTCCTAAGCATCGATTGAAATGAAAATTATATTCTCACAAAGCTAATGTATTTTTCTAGCTTCACAAAAAAAATTTAGAAAATCACAATGAATATTGAGATTGTACAAGCCTACCCAAAGTTCCATTTTGTCCCCCTTAGAAACAATAAGACTTTAGGGTTTAAATGGTCATAGAGTGCATAATTTAGGGGTTAATAATTTTGATTTATAGACCTTCAATTACAACTTGAATATGTTGCATACTTAAGTTAAAAGTGTAGGAAAAAAAATTAAACTTGGTTTTCATCCTTCAAGGAATTACTAAGAACTAGTAGATACAAAATTATAGGAAAAATTAAATTGTTAATAGTTCTAAAATAGAATCGACTTGTTAATCCTAGTTGTAAGATTGATGTTGCAGAAGAATTATATCCTACAAATCTTCTTTGGAAAAAACATGTGAAAATTGAATTTAGAAACAAATCTCATAAGATATTTTTTTTATGAAGGTACCTAATTACTTGTAAAATAAGATTTTTTGTAATTTTAACATCATTGATTCAAAGGTTTATATGTAGATATAAATAAATTCTACAAAAATGAAATGAAATGTAATTGTTTTATTATTTTTATTTATTTTGACCTTTACATCAGTGAGCATTTTGTGCTCAAAACAGTATAACTTTTGCCTTCTAGCATCAATTGAGACTAGTACATATTCTTACAAAGATCCACACAAACTAGCTCATATATATTGTCTTTTTTGCATTACAAGATGGTTAAACTTTCATTTTAAATACTTGTAAGTTGTTTCAAATTTAAGCAAATAATTATCAACATCATCATTTTTTTGCATTCAAAGTCATTTTACAACATCAAGTTATTTTGGTGTGGACAAATATGTGGAATATAGCAAAGTCTTCGTCATAAAAAATGAATATATACACATTTATTTTGAAACACTTGGGATAGGTCAAAGTTTTAAACTAGACCTCCTACTATTCACATGATTGTCTGGCCATGTAGGACACGATCAAGACACTTTGTAGGTAAGAATCTTGTTGAACTTAGAAAAGATTTGTCCTTTAAACCCAATACCATTCCATTCACATGACCATAGCAATCAATCACTGGACTACCAAAGTATCCTTGGTGAGCATGGCATGCAACAAATACATTTGTTTTTTTGCCAAATGTTTGACCATCTTTGATTCCTAACAAGGTTCCTGATTTCATCTTCAAAGTATTTGGTTCATCATAACCAAAAATATATCCAAAGTCTTTTAATTGTTCCAGGGAGGGTGAACGTGAAAGAAAACTCTTAGGGCTTTCTTTTGCTTCCAAAATCGCCACATCCATATTGGAGTTTCGACGAACAACCTCCACATTTTCTTTCACCTCCACTTCATTATCAATTCTTGTAATCATGCACCTTTGCAAACCCTCAACTACATGAGCGCATGTGAAAATCAAAGGTTTGGAGGAAAAAAAGAAGCCTACACCTATAAATGAGCCATCCTCTCGTGAGATGGCAACAATGCTCTTCCTCACTTGATTGAAAAGTTTCTTTCGAGCTTCATCTCCATGCAACATCTTATCTTTAATTCGTAAGAGCCTGTGAGATAAAGATAGATAATGTACACTTAAATAGTTTTCCTCGTTATAAATTCCCAAACTAGAGTCACTTTTATATATATATTTTTTATTTCTATAAGACTATAACATCCCTAATTGGCTAACTATATTCAAGTTTATACACTTTTGCAACAAATATCCAAAAAACACATATAACATTTGAATTCTAAAGACTATTTATTTATGTCATATGTCATAAAAAAAGAAAAATATAAAAGTAGTAAGAAAAGAATATAAAATAATAATAGGAGTTTTCTAAAAGACTAAAAATAAACAAGTTGAATTAAAAAAACACTCAATAACACAACAAGATAAACAAAGTAAAAGGTTTTAACCCCTATAACCATGTAGTCAAACTTGAAATTTTTTCACTTTATATTCTCTATTTCTTTTGTTGTTTATGAATCGATTTTATTTTCAGAGATGTAATCATGTGTCTAAAATTTGTCATCAGATTTTTAAATTTTTTTGTGAAAATTTCAAATTACCATGAATTTTTGAAGAATTCATATCAAATACAAATTATGTTTAAATAATCTAAAAATTTCAAAACAATAGTGTAGAACATTGCAATATAAAGAAAATTTTCTCATTGCTCCATACTTAGAAACAAGGTTATAGATCCTTGACTTCAAATTTCACTAGAATGCTTTATTTTAAGTAATTTTTTTCAAAATTTCCAAAATTTCCAAAATTTCCAAAATTTCCAAGTGGGATAAAATTTCACTACATAAACTTCAGTTTGCTAATTTTAGTCAAAAGAAAAAGAATTTTTTTTTAATGTTAAAATCAAGTTTTAAGGAAAAAGCTCAAAGTATTGAAATACATTAGATATTGTACCATTTGTTTTTAATAAGCTACCCCATGTAAATTTAAAAAAACAAACTAAGATGTCTTGAATTTATTCAATGATATGGCTACAACTTCAACAAAGTTGCACACACAAAATTGGATGAAAATCATCCATTCTTCAATATTCACAAAGCTTGATTGACCATTCAAAGGTTCTAAAGCATTGTTGTTTTGGTGGGTCCTTTTAAGGTTAAATTTGAAACTAGTAACAACTATTCTTGGGCTCCTCTATGATTATCAATGCAAGTGATTTGACAAAAGTAAAAAATATAGCAATGATGAGAGCATGTGATGCAAAACAAAAATCATAAAACATATGAGCACCAAGACTTATAAATCTCTCACCGCCTTTTTTCTATTATCCAATTGAGATGAATATTTGCATATAGGAAGCTTGATGTTACTTTTGTTCTTCTATTAATCCTAAAAGGATGCCATTGATAGCAAGCATCCAAAGAAAGATATAGAATTTTTGTATGTAAGATAGAAATGTGGATGTTCATTTTTGAATTTTTGTGTGAAAAAAGGGAGGTCTTGCACAATAGTTTGACCTCCAATGAGTGCTTTAGGATTCAACAAATGATTCATATGGTACTAAAAATGATGATTTCTATGGTAATTAGTTTGTTCTATATGGGATTAAACCACCTCATGTGATGCAAATGGTAAAGAGTCTGTGTTTGAGCCTTCTAGAAGAAACAAGAAAAAGTCTTAGGGCATTCTCAAAAGTTAAATGTAATTCTCCACAAAATATAACTCTAAGTAAAATTTTCTCTACTTTGTAATTAAAACTTGAAATTTCTATCATTGGGAGTGCATTCAAAAGTACTTACACAATATAGTGAAATTAGGTTGCTCCATACTAATTTCTCAACATTTGACGCTATATGAGTATTTACTATTACTGTAAAAAAATGCACTATTTTTTGAATTAGGTGTTGTAATTGGGAGTCATGAACCTTCATGTGTACAAATGAAAATATTCGTAGAACTATTTGTTAACTTTGATGGCTTATAAACTGCATCAAAAGCACACTGAAAGACAAATTATAGAAGTATTGGCAAAGCACACTTATCAATGATTTTATACAAATAGGTTTATACTTACAAGCAAACAATGTTCATGGAGAGCTACTAGTTAGTTCATTATTAGCTGGTGAATTGGGGAAAAAAACCCTCCTAGTTGCAATTTGAAAACATCGGTAGGAAAGTAGTGAAAAAATCTATAAAATTTCCACTTAGAGTAAAAAATAGAGAGAAAAAATGAACTCAATACTTGAAAAACTAGTTCAATATGGGAATTAATGAAAAATCATTGTAAGGTAGGAGGTTCTAAAATGGCTCAAGCTCTAAAATGGCTCACCTCCTAACTTTCTTAAATGTACACTATATGTACATGTTGCTTTTTCGAAGCCTTCAACAATGTACAAACAGTGTACATTTTAAGAAGTGAACCATTTTAGAGCCCTATGCCATTTCAACTTCAAAATTTTACAGCTAATTCCAGAAAGCTCCAAAAAACATGAAATGACTTGGGTTCAATGTCAATTCCACTTGTCTTTCAGTAAAAATTTACTGAAAAATATTTCCAAGATGTTTCACCTCCCCAAATTTCAGTTCCAGCCCTCAGATGGTCCATTTTCTGGACCTCCTACAGTACTGTAATTGGTAAAACTCAAAAAATATCCAAAAACGCTGCAACCCAATGCTGGAGATGACTGATATTATTCATAGCATGGCAACTGATTTGATATTATTCTCAGAGACCAAAACAAATAAAATGATTTTATGTTGTATTGATGGGATATGATCAGATGCGATATGATTCTTACATTAGACCCTTCCAAAGGAAAAATTGGGCATATGGTTGTGTCTGGGAAAGCGTAAATTAATGCTTTTGCTGAAAATGAGTTGACAAATTTTTTTCCCCTTTTTTGATGCAAGTCAATCACAATTGAAACATATGCGCCACCTAGTTTTTAAAAAAAAATTTAAATGTGCCACCTAGTATAAATTTTTTTTTTAAAAATGTGCCACCTATAACGTAACATTGACTGATCCTGCATCCATGGAACTTGCTATAAGGTAGGTGGCTCTTAAACCGACCTGGTTCTAAAACCGATCTGGTACATTTTACTTCTGAAATGTACTAACTGCATACATTTCAAAAGGGGGTCGGTTTTAAAAACCACTGCATTTCAACTTCAAAAATTTGTAACTAATTCCACAAAGGTCCAAAAAATATGAAATGATTTGGATTAGATGCCTGTTCCTTTTTTCTTCCTACTGAAATTCACTGAAAATTGATTTGAGATGTTTAGCTGTCCCAAAAATGCAATCAGCTCTTAAAGGGTCGGTTTAAGAGCCACCTACCTTACATACAAATCATTGACTGGAATGAACAATGAATCTATTGCATCCATAAAAATCAAACTTGTTATGGTTTTTGTTTTGCAATGGAATTTTCATTTAAAAAAAAAAGAAACTGAACTTAGGCTTGTGTGCAATCACATGGACTATGTGAGCCTTTTGCAAATAAGAAGTAATTAGGTAGGAAGCTTATAAATTGCCCATCTTAAGGTAAATGGACCTCCTGTAGGAAAATTAGTCAAGTGTAACATTTTTAGACACTTTTGATAGAAAGAGAAAAGAGAAAAGAGAAATAGTGCAATGGCAATTTAAATCATAATTTTTTGACTTAGAATGAATTAACTATGAATTTTCAAAGTGGAAAGTGTATACGGAGCTAGTGATGCTTATAAGTGAGATTGGACTAGTCATCGATCGAGATCATCCTTTGATGAATAGGGCATGTGAAAAAAATGAAGAATAAAAAACTTAAGATGTTTGTGTAATTTTGGTTCTGAGAGAATGATGTACATCATGTTTTCATTTATTTTAGCCTTACATGAATGTATATTTTACTTAAAGGAAGTTAAGAATACAATTATAAGCGAAACGAACATTGAACAAATCTTGATCTAGTTTTGAAACTCTCTACACTGACAAGTTTGTAGGGGCAATTTTAATTGCTCCAACGGAATTTGAGCCTCTTATGATATTGGAAATTCAGAAGTAATGTTGGGAAGGTAATGAAAATCTGAAGTTTTATTTTGAAGTTTGTAATTCCACACTTTATTGGTGAATTGTAATGATAGTACCAACGAATGTAATTCTAGAAAATCAACTAAAAAATTTATAAACATTCATTTATAAACACCCAATTATATTTATTGTTGATGAGATATATGAAATGATAGGTGTTAAGAATTGAATTCATAAATAGTTTGTTAAAGAGAATTGGTATTTTGATTTTAGAAATTTTAGGGCTAGTAGGCCAATGGAGAATCAAACTTGTTATTGGTTTTGATTTACAAAGGATATTCTTTCTACTTTTGTACACTAGAAAACTTGAGATTGATTGGAAGAGAAATATAGCCAATTGTATGGATGGGATGAACTTCTTACCCAACATACAAATAAATAAGTGGACTACCTTTTTAGTCCCTTAAGTCCCATTGTTCCCTTGGGGGACAAAAATGGATTTTGGGCAAGCTCTTATAGCCTCAATATTTTTGGAGATTTCTTGAAACTTTTTGTGAAGATAGAAAATACATTAGTTTTTTGGAAGTAATTTTTAAATTTCAATCGGTGCTTGGGAGAAAAAGTTATGGCACAATAAGTCCAAATCTGAGTTTAGCGGGTAGAAAAAAACCCTACAAAAATTTAAAATTTAAAGTTAATTTTTTTCTCATATATTGTATTTTCATCTACATAGGAAGCTTTGATTCATTCCATTTGGATTTGTTTTGTGAAAGTTATGGCAATCTTGTTTTGGGGGCAATAAAAGCATCTTCTTGCAAAAATAACTTGTGGGATTTATTTTTGAACTCAATTTTCAAAATTTAGAAAAAAAAGGTTTAACAAGGTTAAGATCTTTTGCTAGAAAAATCTCAACATTGAGATTAATGTGTTTCAATTCTATCTTAGAGTAATTAACGACTTTGTTTTCCCTTCAATCTTGAGTCTACTTCTACTTAACAATTTGTTAATGAGTGAAAACTATGTTCTTTTTTTTTTTTTTTCAAACTTTGTTTTCCCAGACTATCAACTCAATTCTTTAACATAAAAACTATTAGAAGTTCAAAATTAGCGGTGCAAAAACTTCTAGTTAAAAAGATTTAAAGCCTAAAACTCCAGTTGAGTAAGGTACAAAATTTTTTATTTTCTTCACTTTAAAGACAAATATCTTGCAATCAACATGATTAAAGTTTCCAAAATTTCTTCTTCATATTCTTCCACTAAGGTAGACGCACCCATTCATGTCCCTTTAAGAACTCTTCCCTCATGTATTAGTGATGCAAATTTTCTTTCTAGAATGTACTCCATTGGTACATGATGACAAAATTGGGTGCAAGGATGGGAATGGGTGCATCTACTTTAGTTTAGTACAAAATCCTGTGGTCATATACGAAAAAAAATTATAATTTTTTTGCTTTTTGCAATAGAAATTGTAGTTTTGAGTGGCTTTTGATGGAAAAAGGGCTTGGGACTTTAGGGTTTAACCCAAAACAAAGTTTTGATTGCACTAGAAGAAAATAAAATGCTCGATCTCATACGTTCAGGCTACATATAGTTGTGGCATTGTTGATTTATTCCATGACTTTGCCTTGCTGAGGTTGAAGCACCAATTGTCAACCACGCCCAACACTCAACCTGCAAAGGCATATCATTCCCAACCAAGGCCAAAACAATTCTCCAACCCAAACTGGAATGCGTGTTTTTGGTCTTTTTACAAGGTGGGGACAAACGAGATCACGACACATGTCCCGAAATAGCGAGCAATAAAGTAGGAAGTAGTGAGTGGAAAAGTAATTCTCAAATGATCCGAATTGAAAGACTCTAAACATTGGCTACTAGTAAAGTGCACTTCTTGACTCCCAAAATCACAGTAATTTCAATTTCGAGAGTAAAATTCTGAAAATTTTGCTATCTGCATATTTCCTATCTTCCTACATGGGAAAAATTTCCCACCACCTCATCCTGCTCCAAAATTGCTTTTAAAAGATCAGCTACTGGTGCCTCAACCTTAAAAGGGTGTGTTTCATTGATCATTAAAACAGGCAGCTTGTTGAAGTACAAATTTTTTTGGAGGAAAAAGGGACTCGAAAACAAGGAGTTTCATCGGCATTATTTATTGTACAAACAAGTACCCTCCCTTTTTGGATCCGATAATATACGCGCCACGCAATGAGAGGCCCCCAGTGATGCGTGTCATGTACTTTAAAAGTGGCCCCCCTTCTGCAAAGAGGAGCAGTTCATCAGTCCAGGCTCCGCTCTGTGTCTCACTGTGTCTGTGAACTCAATGCTATCCTTATCCACATCCAACCCGGCTTGTTTCTTCAGCGGCCACACTAACTTAAAAAAACGTTTTTCAATTAAATTGTCCGATCCGATGCGCGGGAGTTTCGCGCGATCCCTGCTTGCCAACATGGGCCTTGTTTCCATTTGTCCTAAACTTACGATCGATCAACAGACAACATGCTTGTCCGTAGACCGTACTCCATAAAACCCAAACTTTGAGATTGGGCTTTAGTTCCTTCTTCGGGCCGTGTTCAAAATTTTTAAGAAAAAAAAAGCTCAATTTCAAAGGCTTGTAAGTCAAAAGCATGTGCTCTCAACTTTTGGAATTATGTTCACAAGCTTGTTGAAGTACAAAAGGGCTTTATCGGTTTATGTGTGTAAAACTCCTAAGTTATTGTTGGATATTATTAACTAAGTTGTTGTGTGGTGTCCCGTGTTGTGTTGGACCTTGTGAGCTTTTGAAGTGGAACTGGGTGAGTTTTTGCAAAGGTGTGGCCTTGCCTTTAAGCATTCCAGAAAATCTGGACTCTCTAGAAGGCCGCTAAGAACTGTTGGAAGGGACCAAGGATTGCATTTATTTTGCATGAGGCTGAATTTTCCCCCTATAGCTGTGGAATACAAGTGTCATCCTTGTAGTAGTGCAGCCATATGTTAGAGCTTTGGTATCTGTGCACTTGTGCTCAATTGGAGAAGAAAATTAAAAAATGAGATATACTTCCAATATTCATACAAGGTGGATCTTTTTTCCTGTAAGATATTTTGTCCTTTTGTTTTTTTCCTGTTAGATATTTTGTCCTTTTGCTAGCTCAGGAGGTTGGTTGCTCATTCCTTGGCAGCCTTCTGGAGAGTCTACATTTTCTCTAATGGTAAAACAATCCAATGGGGTAAGATGATCCCATAGTGAACACCTAAGGAATGACCTTGTTATTGGCCAAAATGCATGTTTTATGTGACGGTGTGATTAGTAACCTTATTAAGAACTTCCAACTTTTTAGTGTGGATTCATTGTAAGAATTGGCTTTTTAGGCCTTCCATGTTAGAAAATAATATGAATGCTTTAGGTGAACAAGATGAGCATCATGGATTCAGATTTTGTTAATTCGAGGATAGTCTATATATTCTTTTGGGCTATGATGCATCGAACACTTTAAAGTCCCAAAGGCATGATTTCAAGCCATTTTCTACCTTGGGACAAACCCTTCCTGGTGCAATATTTGTTGGATTTTTGTGAAATGTTTACTAAAGGTGTACTTCACTGCTAGTTTGATGTGTAGAGAATTTTACAATAATCAAAGGGGGAGTTTCAAGCAACCATGATAGATAGATTCAATTGATTTGAAATGTTTTATATATGTTCTCAACAGGATTTTTAATATAATTTCAAAAATTGAAACACATATGAACACATAATTTTGACATATAAGCCTAAAAAATTGGCCATTTTTAATATTTTGAACATTGCATGAAGAAGGAAAGCCTAACTTCAAAGCCTTGTAAGTTAAAATCACATCCTTGTAGGCCTTTCAACTTTTGGGATTATGTTCATAGTCTTGTTGAGAATATGTATAAAACATTTTAGACCAATTGGACCTATCTATCATGGCTAATAGAAATTGTCCTATTTTGAAAAAAAAATTCCTATGAGACATGACTTCTAAATTGTAACTTGGATTGTTGTAAGATTTTCTAAGCCTCAAACTAGTAGTGAAACAAACCTCTAATAAAAATTTCACAGGAATCTAACAAATAGAATATTAGAATGAGTTGTGCCCCAAAATAAAAAATGATTTGATGGAAATCATGCCTTGAAGCTTTAGGAATTAATATTAATATTGTTATTGAAGTAGTGGTCAAGTTTACAACAAGCTTTGCAACACAATCTTATCAATTGTTTTTGGTTTACTTTGACTACTATTTATAAAACAATCAATGAATTTTTAGCCCCTGAAAGGATAAAGTGAATTTTATTGAAGAGTGTTTTGGGATTGTTAGACAGCTCTTATAAGTCTTGTGGTAATAGAAGTGTGTAACATTTTAAGAGAGAAATAGACTTAGTTTTTTCTTTTAGAACTAGTAAACTTAAAGAGTTAATTACTTTGTTGCAATCTAATACATGAACCAATCAATTAAGAATTCTCTCTTCACTCTTGCTCTTCTAACAATGCAACTTGACTTTATTGTAAAACTTTGTTGACATACCTTGGCAATATTGCAATAATTTTGGCTTAAAACTTGAGCCTAAGGGATGCTTTACACCTTGAGATTAGGCCATTACCCTTGAGTTCAACTGCACAAATTTCAGTCTTTTGTCCAATCACAAGTAAGATTTCAGCTTTTTGTCCAATCACAAGGGAAGATTTTGAGCTTCTTACACAATAAATTGGCCTGACTTCTAGGTGTAAAGCATCCTTAGTTACTATTATCAAAAGGATAACCATTATGAAAAAAAGGTATAGCTCCTGTATTCCTTTATCCTCCCATAAAAATCACAATAGCTACTTGATAATCAGCACGTCAAAATAATATCTTTCATCACCAATAATTAGATAAGATATGAAGTTCGGTAATCAATACTCATATGGAAAAAGAGCTTTAAATCCCAGAAAATTGATGGAAATGGGATACGTTCTTCAGGGAGATCAAAATGATTGAAGAATATTTGAAAAATCTGAATTAAAAATCTGAATTTAACTCCTACCAACAAGATGATGATAATAATAATAATAAGAATTCAATCTTGTATCTCGCCACAGTTCAATCTTCAGTTGCTAAAAGTCACTACACTATCCAAATCCATTTATTCAAAACCGGTGTCATCAATTGTGCTGGTTGAATGTAAAGGTCGAGAGCTCACCAAACCGGCCTTAAAAAGCTTCAATCTTGTCTTTAGCAGACCATGAATCAAAGTGTTATTGATGATGTTCATAAGTGAACACTTTCGGCCCACTAAATTAAAGAGGCTACTTTCATAATGGGTCATGCTTAAAATTCTCCTGTTTCTCAACACCCGGTAGCTCCCACAACAAGTGCAAAATGATGATCCTTCAAAACAAGTATGTCTTCTTGCAATGCAATTCCGTTTCATTTGCTTCAAAAACAAAACAAAACAAAACAAAACAATATCTTTGTAATGACGCAGCAACTCAAAAAGCATCGCTCAGTTACCGACAATCTCGGTTTGAGATTCTTACGGAGAGGACACAACGGAAGCGCTAAGCTTAGACATCATTGACTTGGCTTGGCTTTGTTTTGATGAGGCGCAATCCCTCGATCTCTGTATCCTTGCAAACAGATTTTAACGTTCTTAAACCCCAATTAGAGTGATCGATATGATGCACAACTGGGCTCCGTTAGAAACTTCCCCAAAAAAAAGATGGAATTTGTTAAGCGAAAAACCAGCCAACTGAAGCAGTGTGCGTCTCTTAATTAGAATTTAGACTAGATCCAACATTTTTCTAATTCTGAAAGATTGGAAAGATTCAGTTTTGCGAGGATGACGCGACAAGTAGTTGCAGTTACACCACGAGAGTTTTTTTTTTTTTTGTCTTCTGTGTAGCATTGAATTGGCTCGCTTCTCGAGTAATTAATTGGGTCCGACTCGATCAAACTTCCTCGATCACGTACACGGGTAAACTGTATCTTTTGTGCACGGAAAGGCTTCTTCCTCCTTTTCGATCCATCCGCGCTACCAACTTCATTTTGACTTTCGACTCTTGACCTCCAATTGTTTGATTAACTGCTGACTCATTGGATTCGGTTGATTTCCACTTTCAGTGCATGCCTTTCAGCAAAAGCAAACCCTGCTTTGTCGATGCGTATAATACTAGTGGTCCCTAGGAGCTAGTAACAGGAAGAATCAAGCGCCTCATCATCAGATTCTGTGTTGTGAGGAGGATCACGTCTTTTCGATCGACAAGCTGGCCCTGTAAATTAATGAGGCCTTTGGGAATTATTCCTTCACCTGTCACGTGAAACTGCAGGGAAGAAAAAAAGTTTATCAATAATCAATTTAGATATGATTGTCGTGTGATTACAAATGAGGGATTCTTTCTGTCTCCATAACTGTTCAAAGCTGGCTTCCGTAAAGAAGAGGAAACCAAAGACTGTGATGTTGATCCTAGCTAGGACCATAAATTGTGAATGAAAGCTAAAGTTCTACCAACTAAGTTATGTCACATGGACGCAGCTGGTGGTTGGCAACTCATTGTTGGTGATCCCCAATCCGTTTAAACACGGGAAGTTAGAGCAAGTCTTTGCTATTCGTAACTATTGTAGCGCTACGCACACAGTGGTGGTGCTCTGAATTGTGCCAATGTAACCCAAACTGCCGTTTATTTAAAGTCCGTCATTGTGACTAGCATCCTACTTTCTTCTGGGAAGAGTTTATCCGGGGCCTTTAATTTAGACTTGAAAAATAACTTGAAAAATCTCTGAAGCAGGCTTTCACGAGTTTCGTTAATGGTCTGGCAGTTTTATCAACAAAACCGCAATTCATGCAGTGAAAATAAGCTTTATTGATGGCCACTGAAATGAATGTTGATTGGGTTAGCTCGGCGGAATTACACGACTTTCGCACTTCTCATGGGCACGCAGCCGAAAACATAAATTAATACTAGTTTTAATTTTTAGAGCTTTATGAAGATGAATGTATCAAGTTCTGGCTCCCAGAATCACGCCAATTTCACCAAATTAGCGGAACTAATAATATGTGAAATGAATTCTGCTGCCTCCTTGATACACTCAACTGCAGAAATCTCTAAAACTAGGACTGATGTAGAATAAGGTTTCAAGACGCCCACCTTTAAAAAAAATGGCAGAGTCGTGAAAATGCACCAATTAATATAACGAAGTCGACGTTAATACATTTGAGCAAGTTTTCATGTTATGAACCAATAAATTGGATGGGGGGATATGGGTTGCAACATAAGATCATGGAAGAATACACTGAAGCCACAACATTGCCTTCAGTGTTTCGTTTCCCATGAAGCTCACACTACACAAGTTTCAAGAAGGTAACCAATTGCTCCAAGAATCGCTGTCACAAGATTCAGAATTTATGAGACTTCGAGAGCTCTGGCCCTCAAGCACTTGAAGAAATTCCAAGACTCTTGCATTCACTACTGAACAGTTCTTGCTGCAGCATTTCGGTTTTGCATAATCAGAGAAGTACTGCAAAGCATTAGATACCTCACTGCTAATGCAGATTTTGAATCTTGGTTCAAGTGTATTTCTTTGGGATACATGGATGGGAATTAACTGGAACTCCGGGACCAAAATCTACAAAGTTTTCTTAATGTCTTCTTTTTTCTATTGGTGGATATACGATCTTGATGCATTTTCAAGGCAAGGTCTCGAAAACCTACATCCATACCTTAGTTTATGGGCTTCGTGCAGTTGAGTGTCAAAATTTTGGCGATCTGAATTGAGCCAATATAACAAACTTGACATGATTTCTTCAAATGAATTTCAACTGATACTATTCATGAGCCACATGAGATTCAGATTTCTTTTACATTTCGATTTCAAATCTGAATCTCATGTGGCGATTCGAAATCTTGAAAATCTAGGGTCTTCAATCGGTTGAATAAAATGTGCAAAGTAAGAGACAATGATTTGGTGAAAATGCATTGCTCGCATCTCAAAAGACGGATGCAATGACAGATAAGTTCGCAGCAGGGATACAGACCCTCAAAACTTTGGCATTAATTAATGATGCAAAATTGGCCAATTGCAATTCTCATTAATTTGTGCCTGAGCCAAAGTTTTAAGATTCAAAATTACTCCGTAACGATGAATTGTTATGAGTCTGGCCATAAGCCTCTCTCTCAAATTTTGGGGTGCAATATTTGGACATGTAGGAGTAAGTCATGAATTTTTAAAGTATTGTTTGTAGGTGTATCATAACGCAACATACAACATTCTCTCATAGCCTATTGTGTTTTGACTATGTCAACTTGTGCGATCAATGATGTCTAGGAAAAAGTGACGCTTCTTAGTCAAATTGTAGATGTCGCATTTTGGGCAATGTTGATTATAGATGTTAACATATCTTAGTAGCCAGGTTTGCGATTACATGTGAACTTTATTAACTCTAGACCAAAGGGGAGGAGGCTTTGACAAAAGCTGTATGGAAGGAAATTTGAGTAGGACCTTACTCAAGAAGCAAGCCAATGCTAAAGGGACAGAACTTCTTTTGATAGAATAATTGCATGAGTTGTTTCTATGAACCAATAACAAACTGGTTTGATACTAACTATTCAATTGATAGTAAATCTAGTTTCTTGCATTGTCACATTTCATTGAGTTTGAAATGATTGTCCACAATTTGTTGAGATTTTTTAATGCCAATTTCATTGATCATACTGTGAAAAACATAATTAAGAAAGGGTTCCAAATTTTATATCAGTAGAATCAATGAAGAACATTGCATGTGTCCATTGTAACTTAAATAAAATTAGCCAGAAGGAAGTCTCAAAACTTGAGGTTCACTTCTCCTTTGAACTATATCACCGTACGTAGATGCTCCGTATTTATCAATAAAACGTTGAACCCATACAATCTGTCCACATCGTGCTTGAAAACCGCGTAGTTTGAATTTCACGTTTCTGATCTCGTTAGAAAATTAAGAAAAATCTTTTAGTTCGTCGGTATAATCATATGCTCGACACCTTTTCCTCGCACTGTTTTTTTTCTTTCTTTTTTTAATCCAAAGAATGCTCCATTCATCCAAAATAATATTGAAGATGTTTACCATATTCAATTCAAGCATTTGGGCAATGAATGATTGAAGTGCTGCAACTAGAAGTGGTTGCAAAACATATGATTCAACACGAATAAACAATTCATCATAGTTGATGGATAAACAATGAACATATGATTCAACAGAAATGACGAAGAGAGACATAAACCATCATGCACAACCATTACTAACTCATTTCTACTGCAAAGATTGTCAACAGCCACTCCACAAATACAATAGAAAAGCCATGTACATATGATTTAACACGTATTACAGAGCCTACAAACCATACATCATGTACAGCCATGTCGTGATCTCTGCGCCCACATTATTCATCTATACTAGCTGCAAATCAAAGCGTGATCAGCAGATACAAACTAATTAACCAAAGCTCAGTAAACGGAGACTTAGGCACACGTTGCACCTCACGGTTACAGAACCCGGGCGTCGACATGGTTTTGCTTCCAAAGTTATGCACAAAACCTGTGTCAGTGAGATTTCTCTAGAGTCCGAAGTGGTGGTGATGCTTCTTCTCGCCTCCATCAAGCTGTTGCTCGCCTTCCTTTTTCTCATGGTGGTGGTAGCCAGCGTAGCCTAAAATGCCTCCGCCCACAACCCCTGCAGCCACTTCCTCTTCGAGCTTGTGGCGCCTCTTCTCCTTCTCTTCGTCGGAGATGTCAGTTCGGCTGGCCAAATTCTCAACCTGCAGTTGCAGCAGTCACCGGAAGTCAATATACAGCTTTCACACATACAAACAATTGGCAAAACTTTGAAGAAACTGGTCTGCAATTCCATTAAGGTACTTCTAAGTCAATATTCAAAAACATCCATACGTTAACCCAAATGGCAAAATTCCTCAATTTCTCTATCGTAGATCTATGTCAGTACTATTTTTTCCGAGCTCCATTCACGTTTCAAACAAAGCCATTATAACGATTATCGCACTTGCATGAGGAGTTGCTCGATCGAAGATCGCGCAAACTAGTGAGAACAAGGAGATACAAGTTACAATGACAATATTCAATTTGGCTAACCAAGTAGAAATTTGTACCATGAATGAGTACAATCCAATCAAAAAATCATCACCTACATTTCAAACTTGATCAGGAGCTTCAGAGGCTCCTCAGAATATAAGGAAACAAGAAAAACATTCTGAAATTCTCAGAACCATAACATCGCAGACACAAACACGATTGTCAGTAAGTACCTGGTCCTTCCTGAGGGAGCTTTTGTGATATCCGTGGCCGATGTCGCCGCCATACCCGTTGTTATCTCCGTATTCCGCCATGGCTGGATCGGTCTCTGAATGTGAAAACTCACTAAGAAATGCAAATGCAAGTCAATGCAGTCCAAGATTGCAACAAGCTGGGTGAATCAAAGAGCTGGATGTGATGCACATTACAGTGGAAGCCGGGGGTTTATATGGACTGAGAGGAAGCTGATCTGTCTCCCCGAGGAACTGCCACGTTTTCAGTAGTATGTAAGTACCGAAAATGGGAGCTTGTGAGGAACTTCTCAATTGATTTTTCATACTCGATTTGTCAATGAAATTGGCTCAAAGGTCGGTGTGCATGGCAAAAAGTTGAATTGGCAAGCAGGCACAGGTCTTTCTTACTAGAGTTGCCACGGGACCCACGGTTTAGATAGACACAGATGAGTCCCGTCTCGAATGTGCTTTTGGTTCTGCTGGACGATGCGCCTCGGGAGCTTGTTGCAACGTACTGCATCGGACAGGCCCTTTCAGTTCTCAGGGAAAAAAGCTTGAAATCCAAACTGTCCATCTCATCTCACTATGGAAGAGTTTTGAAGAGTTTCCTTGTCGATGTACAGTACAGTAAGAATCAGATGCACTGAACTTGGACACAAAAGTTGGACATTCGCCTAATTTCCATTCTGGAATTCTCCGTCCTGTGATTACCACTCAGTTTAAAACCCAGTTGTAATACATGGTTTGCAAAAGTAACAGCTACGGGAAGTTCGTGCCACTAATTTCATATTAATTCTTTCCCTAAACTGATGCTGATGACAGCTTCAGTTTCTCTGATTCTTTCCTTTCCTAGTGCGAGTAATCGTATGAGAAACTTCTGATATTCTCGTGAGGGAAACAATGAAATTTAGTATACAGATTTTCATACTCTAGCTACTGTAGTGAGAGTAGATCAAATAGAAGGGAAGGGAAGGTAAAAGGGAAGGGAAGTGTAAGTTAAGGAAACCAAAAGGAAAAGGAAAGGAAAGTTCAGAATCTGATATTTTCGAATGGGAAACAACGATATTTAGGACTTCGTATCTGCCTGCTATTGGACTTACTGATAGATCTCTCTTAAACCGCTACTCGTAGCTCAATATTTTCTTATTCTAATTCCAGCTAGAGTTTAAAGGTAAAGGTATGTTGGCACTTGGTATCAAAGGTGATGCTTAGAATGTGAATCTGGTCCAGAAGTAGGTCTAAATTCGTTTCTAAGACTCTTAATAAAAACACTCTCCAACACCAAGTGTGAACATACCTTAATAGTATGTATACCCCAAACCCAAACCAATCAGTATGTACTAGTGTTGTACATTTGACATTCCTACATCTATGATTCACATACATAAACTCAGTGCATGAGAGTTTTGCTACCATGGCATGCTTTTATTGGTTAAGGAGAGGCACATTAAGACTCATAATGCACACTACTTGCCTTGTGTGTAAATTTTCAACAGAGTAGGTATGAAGTAGAAATTTCATTGGTATGGCAATGAGAGAAATCTGAGAGAAATCTCTAATACTACTACCAACCTGGTATTAACTTCAGTGACTTGGCAGATCTACCTAACACAATCTAATTGCAAGAGACTTTCACTGTTGTGACATGTTTTGATTGGTTAAGCAATCAAAGAAGTTGAATGGCTTAACTTCCTTACATTGACATTATGTTCAATAATTGCAAAGTAAGCCAAGTCATAAAAAATAAGTTTAGGTCTGTACCCACCTCAATAGTTGCTGCCCATGGCTCGGTAGGTGCTAACTGGGTGATTATTTTTTGATAACTTGTCCTGCTTTTGCAATTACTGGCGATTATTTTTCGATTTATTCTTTATTTGGTTGGTTTATACTGAAACGTAGATGATGAATCGAAGGTGGAAGTGAAGGTGATCCACTCACTGTTCGTCAGCTAACTTAAACTGAAGTTGGATCACAGCTTTGTAGCTGCTTTGAAATTGGTCTTGTGGAATGGCCAGCACTTGGATTGCCACTCCGTTCCTATTCGTTTAAGTTGAGATACTCCCGTCCTGCACGACTCTCCAACTATTGCATGCATAAGTTTCGGCGCCATTTATGGTTTGAGAAACAAGCGTCTGTCCAGCTTTAGCCACCGACATCAATGCTTATCGGTACAGCAGAGATCTTCCTGGTCTACACTGCAACAAATGTTTCAATAGTTCAAGTTCTACTAGTGTACCTGTGCCGTTGCCATAGACAAAAGAAAAGTGAAAGCAATTTTCTCATTTTCTCACTCACAAAACGCCAGGAAACAAAACAAAGCCCGTGCACCCCTCCTCAGCAATGATCCCAAAACTAGTTTATGGAATTTAGTGCAAAATTCTACTTTCAAGACAAACAGGCATCAACTTTGGCTACCTTGAGAGTGAGTAGTATTGAAAAAACACAAAAAAGAAAGGATTTTGCAAGTTGTAAAGGGTTATTGGGAGTATTATAATACAAAACTGACTAAATAGATGCTAATTCCAATGGGGAGGAGGTTGCAAATTGGCTATCAAATTCTATTGTTTGTTGCACTCTTGACTAAAATCTAATTTTTTCAAGGATTTTCTCCAATGTACATTTAGCTACTGAAAATTTTAAGTAGCAATGGAGCGAATTTTAACCAATTCTATATACGTTGCTCCTTGCAAAGAGCTTTTTGATAGTATCAAAATCATGACTGGGAGATGCATGGTCCAAAAGATCTCACCATAACAAACAAAACAGACAGCCTCCCCTTAAGGTATGGATTCTTCTCTTGCTGTTCATCTGTGCTCAAAAAATGAGAAGGAATTCTATTTTTCTGGCCATCCGAATCACCGTTAGTTCCTTATTAAACACGGGAAAAAATGATTTCCATCTAAACATGAGAGCCTCGGACCAGTTTTATGTAGATCTATTCCCAGCACTTTGAAAGTTGTGCAACAGTCACAATTTTGATGAATATAGTGTTTAAAATGGCCTCATATTCAACTGCTTGAGCCTCTGAAGTGAAATTTATAATGTTTTCATTTCGAGCATCTTACAAGTAGTTCCCTAAGGACATCCCTAAAGATGCACGTGGGTTCGAAAGAGATACGAAGGGTGGATACTAGAGTATATCCGTTCAACAAGCCACGAGGCAAAGGGTCCCCAACACTGAAGTCCAAGGATGTTAACATTACGTAACTCCACACAATAATCCATAGAGTTAACTTTGCACAAAATGGTGCGACTTCCCCTTCCTTGAACCATTTATTAAAGAGCATTCTGGTACACAAATGAATGTTTATAGCTGTGGAAATGTTTTGAAAAGAAAATTCTAAAAACAACAAACTGGAACACTTTAACAAACCATTTTTTATTTCCTGCCATTCCGTATTTGTATCCACAGGGATTTGGTAGTTCGAGAACGGCAGAATAGGCTTCCCATCCCACAACATGCAGGATTATACTGTACACTATTACTAACCCTAAAACTTCTTAGCACTTGTCCAAGCGGCAAAGAGCAAGCCAGTAGCTGCCAACACTGAGGACTACGACAACAACAACAACAATTTGACAACACAGATTTGTAGCCTTCACAATCATGAATAGCTATCCAGCATGACATACACAAACCCATGATTGCTGTCGTAATGTCGTCTGCACATTAAAACAGCCAAACAGCTATTAGCATCTGGTTTTCAAATTCAGCTAATGGCACGTGATATACTTCAGATATCAGATACACAAAACACAAAAGATGCAGTAGATGCAGATATTGCCATGAACTTTCAAGCCCCCCAAACACCTGGAGTGCCAGCTTTGAAGAGAAAACTCCCGAATTCATACCTGTAGAATATGAAACCTACGAAAGCGAGACCTCCAACAGCAACAAGAGACGTCAAGATGATCAATACTGTAGCCCAAACTGGCAACCCTTGACGCTTATGATGATTGGCACCCACGCAGCTTGGAGGCGTGCACTTTTCTCGACTTGAAGGCTGCGAGCAACACATAGTATTAACATCGAATTCGCTAAAATGGCGAAATTTCAAGAGGTTAGAACTTTCCAGGCGCCCGTCTGGAATTCGAAATCTATACCGGTCCGGGTTTTAGCGCTTGAATGTCACAATTCTGGCACTCCAAAGGGCGCCAATTTTGAAAATTTGACACTCATTAATACACTCACAATAACGAGCCTTAGCATCTACATTCATGAGGCCATACAAGCACGCGTGTTTGCAAACATGTGTAATGGGAGAAGTACCTTGGTAGAAGCCAAGCACTTGTCGTCCGTCATAACAGCAGTCAAGTGGGGAGCATTCTCCATATACCGAAGACACTTGACCTCTCTAGTTCGGGAAGCTTTCTTGCAGTGACCACGGCAACTCGTCCAGTCTCGAGTATTCCATTTAAACAACTCTGTTGCACAACGAAGTTTGACAATCACATTTAACCGATTTTGATTTTTCAGGACAGAGAAACAGGAGTTACA
Organism: Climacium dendroides; assembly: GCA_950106755.1. Taxonomy (NCBI): domain Eukaryota; kingdom Viridiplantae; phylum Streptophyta; class Bryopsida; order Hypnales; family Climaciaceae; genus Climacium; species Climacium dendroides. The sequence goes on along the minus strand of OX467092.1, from coordinate 20,928,790 downwards.
ATTCAGATATCCAAAGTATTTAATATTGAACTCATGTTAGTTTTTGAACTTTTTAAAACACATGAAACTCTAATGAACTAAGAATTCAAAAGCAATAATGCTTTCAGTGGAATAGAAGTAGATTCTCACCCCGGGGTTTTGGCTGGACGCTTAGATAAGCATCCGTCTGGCAGTAGCCGGTCTTGCTCTTCTCATCAGTAATAAAAGGATCGGAGCAGTCACTACAGCAAAACCATTCGTTTCCTATTTCCTTTTTAATTGGACACCGACTGCACCTGGTACTCTCTCTTGCTTTATCTGGTCCAAAATCATAGCTGCCAGTGTTAAGAAAATAGTAATAACAAATAGAAACCACAGGAAAGGTCCTTGAGTCTCTTACATGATCTGTAACCAAAAGAGGGACAGGAGTAGAGGATCCGCCTTCCATACCCTATAGAGGATCCAAGCGTATAAATTGAAAGGTCGATGAGATCAACCTCTAGGGGATCCCTTTTTGTGAAATAATTGATTAGACCCCAAGCAGGATGGCATGCCCAGCCTAATAACCATTTTGACCTTATCATAAACCCTACTTGTAAACAGAGCTTCTGATCTATGAGAGTCTTCAAAGAGCACCCTAAAGCCAAGATTGGGGGTCTTCAGCTGCAACGGGGTCTTCAAAGCATCGACCTGGATGAAGAAACCCTACAGAATGATGGATTTTCCTCTTCCGGGTCCTCTAGAATACAAACAAGCCTCCAAATTTTACCAAAGCATGAAGAAGAGCTTCCATTGCCACCTGAAGAAGACTCTTATGAAAGGAGGTTCTAAACCTACTAACAGTCTACTGAAAGCATGCTCTAGTAAAATCCAACATATGGGCTGATATGAATGCTTCAAAGCACAGATGTTGTACCGTTTAGAGCACTATCAGAGCAGATTTTGAAAATTCATAACTACTTCTACAAGAATCAAAAAAACTTGAAACAACTTGAATTAGATGTGCATTCACTTGTCTTCCAAGGAAAGTCGGCTGAAAATTCTTTCAAGGGTCCAGCGCCCCCTCAAATTGGGATCAGCTGACAAACGATCACTTCTATTCTATACTCAAGCTGGAGCATCATTGACTTGAATGAAGACTGCAATTCTAGGGTATCAACAACAGGGGCACGGAACTCAGACCTTCTCTGCAGCACTGGAATCTGGTGAAGAAGGGGGGACACGTGCCATACTGGGGTGTGGGACAGAGGCCTTGGCAGTCGTTAGACGTTTCCACTGGCGCATAGCCATTGCCACAACCACCCAGCCAAAGGTTTTGGCATCTGCTGCTCCAGAAGCAATCTGAAAAACCACAACCCCTTCTAATTAGTTCAGGTAGCAACACGCAACAGCAACTCCTACTAAACCTTAAAACACAATTTACATATTGATCAAGAGGATGTAAACCAAGACTCAAGGTCACTTTTTAGTACACCTAAAGGTCAAACTTGAAAATTCATAATTTACTACTGTACAGGGGAGTCCAAGTAGGGTGGAAAACAAATTCAAGGACTTGTTGAAATCCCCAAAACTTACTGCAAAATTTTGCAACCTAATTCTCCATCTCTTGCACCAAGAAAATATCGATGAGGTTTGAAATTCAACAAGTTAGCTGCAATTTCAGCACCTCTAGCTCTCTGCTGTGCCTCCCCAACTGTATCCATCGTAAACCCTAAAACGCATTGAAATTTCCATTCAATTGCTAAGAATCCCATTAAAACTCAAAAGCTTTGTTCCTATAGAAACTATACGAAGGTGTAGTTACCTTATACAACTTCACCTTATCCTTCAACAGCTTTTTCTTAAACCTAAAGTCCGATAGATCTTCACACAATACACCAAGACTGAGCGATTTCGGAGCTTACCTTCAGCGGACGCTTGCTGCCACAAAGCTGCAAACCCTAGAATGGTTATAAGGGCTCCCACGCGTCGCCCCTCCATCGCTCCCGTGCTTCCCAATCACTGGATCTGTAGAATTCGACAAGCCGCCTGAACTTCACAACAGTCCACTCGCAAAACTTTGTTGCAGAGACTGAAATTCTGTCCTCAAACCCTCTTGAAACTCTACCTGATTCCTCGAAAATAGAGAACCCAAGTTCAACCCTAAGCCTTGGTTTGAGACAAAGACTGATGATTGGGGTTTGAATGCAGAAGTGACGAACTGTGCAACGTCAACGTTTCTTCCGGAGAAAAGGGAACAACAGAACAGTTTGGGTGCGCGTGCGTGAAACAGGCGAGGTACGTTCCCAGGTTGCTGGGAACGTTCCAGTAAAGGCACGTTCCCATTTGCTCTTAGTGTCCGTTCCCACATGGCGATATTACAGAGGTATTTCGCGGGCCTACATGGTAACCCATGTGGCGGGTCTTCACAGGCCTGTTCCCCTTCCTGTTCCCCTGTCTGGGAACGCGTCAGAATATTTAAATTATTAAAAAATTATTAAAAAAGCTAAAATTAAAAAAATAAGAAGTTAAAATTTTATTTTCAAAAAATATAAATAAATAAATAATATTATCTGACATGGCATGGTTGTGGCTACATCATAATTATTGTTGATTTGGCAGAGTTTCCAAAGTTTTCTATAGTATGGGAACTCATAGGAACTTGTAATCTTCTTTTGCCCTCAAACCTCTTCTAATGAAGGTATTAGCAAACTATTGCTAAACAACCCGGCTAGTAATTTCAAAATGTTGAATCAATCAAAAATGAAAATTTCACTTCTTTGATAGCAGTGTTTCATATTGTTGTAGTTTGAGGCTAATTATATAGTATTAGTTTTAAAGTCCTTTCTTTAAGAAGCATCTGGTTTCTCTTTGTATTAGGCAATTGCTTTTGAAAATTGGTAATGCAAGATCTAATAGATGAGAGCAACAATTGGTATACAATGTGCAAGAATTTGTGAGCCATGCCTTCCAATCCTATTGACATTGAAAATCTCATCAACCCTAATATGAAATTCCCTTCAACCAAGGGAATACCACTTGGGGTCAAAATCCATTGCATTTTGTTGACAATCAATGACAATTTGTCATTGACAACCATGCTTGCAAACTAATTTTGATCTTGGTATACTAACAATTGAGTGTCACAAGTTTTGTGAATTCTCTGTGTCGTTCTTTGTAAATTTTCAAGTTTTCCTAGATTTTAGAAGGATTAAATGCCAAATTTCTCATTGTTTTAAATGTCGAAATTTTATATTGAACGTTGCAAGGCTTGTGCTAGTTTCCAATTCAATTGACTATTAAAACTTTTTTAGTAGAATCTAATTTTGCCAACAATTGCTGGGTCTATTGAAAAATGGAAGGTTTGAATTGGATCCAATTCAATTGAACATCAAAAGTTTCAAAGTAAGGTCTAAAACCCATAAGATCACAGCTTGTCAATAGATCTCTTGTGGGTCATTTTCTTAGTCTTTAGGGCCCATGTTTTTATTAGTAATTTGTAGCATGTAAAAAAAAGTATGATGATATATAGATGCAAAGCTTGTTGAAGAAAATGTATAAATGAATTATTTACTACACATAATAAAATTTAGAAAATTTGACTTCTTATTTGGAATTAAAGACTTCAAATTAGCTATGAGGGTCATAAAATACAAAATTAACCACTTTAACCCCTAAAGTTCCTTGACTATGTTTTCACTAAAAACACTCTAAAACTGCCATTTCTACTGCAAGTACCAAGTTTTAGACAAAAATCAATTTTGGACACATGTAATCGTAAGATCTTGTAATAAACTAGTTGGAAAAAATTTCAGAAGATTCCACCAAGTGGATTGCAAGAAATAAGTGTTTAAACTTGCATAATTCATTTCTTTGACCTTGGTGAAAACTAAGCAGCTGCAGTTCAGAGGATCAAATTTGTATGAAAAAATGGCCAAAATGGTCAAGCAACTTTGGATTCTTTATCAAAGACAAGTTGGCTACATGCTTGAAAATTTTCAAATCATTTGGAATTGTACAATATATAGAAAAAAATAGTAACTAGAAAGAAGTACACTAAAATTGGTAAATAGTGTTGGCTACACTAATTGTCAACAGTAACACTAATTGTGATTTGCAAGGTTAGTGTTAGAATATTATTTACTCATTCTAACACTATTTTAGCTCTATAGTAAAATTTGGTCAATTCAACATTTCTACAAGAGTGCATTTAGTGTTAGATGGGAACAAAATATAGAAGTTGGAATGGTAATTTAATAAGTTAAGGCTATGATCCAATTCACTACAACACTAATTATCACCCAACACTATTTACCAATTTTAATGTAGTGAATTATGTAAAATACTAAATTGTTAAGAATTTAATTATGGAATTGGAAAATGCAAATCCCAACAGTTGCAATGTTCTAATAAACAATCTACATCCTATGATTTTAATTTTTTTCAAAAATATTGAAAATAGAGTAAAATAACAGATTTCAAAGGTTATTTTAGAATAGAGAATCCATAAGTGCCCACAAACTAAAAATCCTCATATCTTTTGACTCGTTGATTGAAATGGAATGATTCAAAGCTTTTCTTGTATATATGAATCTTAAGAAACATTTTCAAATTTAAATTTTTGAAAAAAATGATTTTTTCTGAGCTGCCCAAACTACCCAAGTTGAGATTGGAACAACATTTTGCATCATATCTTTTCACTACTTTATCCAAATGCAAAAAAATTTAGTGCACATGGAAGATATTCCTTGTCCACACCTTGTCAAAAAATTTCAGCCCAAATCATGTATATGTCCAAAATTATTACTATACATAATTTTATTCATTGCAACAAAAAATTCTCCTTAATTAGAAAAATTATATTTACCTTTGTCAAAAGTTGGATTTTCATTTATTAGTAATAGATGTACAATAAACAAGTCTTAAAGCCTTGAAGATATTTGCACCTAAAAATGCCAATTATTGCAATTCAACAAAAACTAGAATTTGAAGGAAGGCTGAATTTTATACTTTAAGACAATTAGGAGAAAAAGTGGCTTGAAGTGAAAGTAGAGGAAGTTTAGTAAAAAATAATGGGCTATAGAATGTTATAATAATTTAATTGAAAATGGACCAGGTATGGTGCCCAAAGTTGTGCATCTATTGTGAATCTAAAAGTATTTGGTAATAAAATGTTGTAGACTCCACTATTCCCCATACATGCAGGATGTTACACTTTTCAAATAGGTAGGCCTACAAATTGGTAAGACATAAAGTCTTTATCGATTTAGTGTCAAAAACAGCGCAAGTGGGGGTTCAGACGTTCAGATTCAAACCTTGTTCTTCAGAGTTTTGAGTTCGGCAATACTGATGAAAGAATATGGTTCTCATCCATCTCCCCTGCCAATCATGGAACACTCAGGCTAAACAAGAGAGCTGAAATACCAGTGCTCATTAAGAGTCTGTCCGTTCAAGGTTACACATCGACCAAAACAAAATAAACACCCAAGTTTGAAGTTTCATGTAATTTCATCTGGAGAGTCTTGAATTTTCGGAGTTTCAGTCCGAGTGCTGCAACCAATTCATTCACAAAAAAATCAACTTCGTTGCCAACTCCTAAGATTGTCAAGAAAAAAAGTAGCAACTCCAAGTTTGAAAAAATCCTTGAAAATATGTGTGTTGAGAATCATTGATTTTGCTTGGTGTACCGACGCACTTGTCGAGGCCACACCTCACCATACACATCTGGCTGTGTGTATTGCCTGTCCCATGACCAAGGTTTGTCTGCACCATCATAACATAGGCACAAATTAAGTCATTTCCGAGGCTCTTGCCTGATACATCGAATTATTTAAATGAATATACTGATACCCGGGATCTCAATCTGGAACTCAAAAAGTGAAATCGAACGAAAAAGGCAATACAAAAATTGCAGTTCGCTAGAGAAGCATATTTTTACGTAGACGAAAGTCATAAACAATCAGAGCCATCTGCAAAAAAAATTCTCAAAGAACTTCAAGCCAAGATTAATAAAGTGGCGTACGAACAAAGATGCCAGTGCAGGCTCACCATTGGGACCGTACTTTACTGGTGGTAAAGCATATGGCAGCGGCAGGCGAACGACAATCTCACTGCCTTGTTTTCCATCATTGCTGTTTTTCCAGCTGAGTGTGACAAGCTTTGGGTGGCCTACTCGTTCATTACTTTCATCATCCGCCCTATATTGTAATCCCCTAGGCTGCACCATAGCAGAGACGTTGCGTCATACTTAAAATTAACAAGATGTTTAACAATTCTCTTCAGCACTAATTAAATCCGGCCTACGAGCACCAGGAGATTGGACTACTAATCAGAGAGATGGCCAAGATAGCCCAGCCTAAGTTTTTACCAGGTCGAAAGAAGACTAGAATAGACCCAAAACTCATCCACAGCATCGTCATAGCAAATCAACATGTAAGGAAAACATACGTACTACGAAAAGATGTGAACGTTTTGTATCATAAGCTACAAGAATGTAGCTTGACATTTCCAGTTTGAAAATTACATACCAGAACAGAGGAACTATACGTGCACGAGAAGGGAGTGGCACTTGAGTTGATCCCAATAAGGGAAGGCAAGAATAGGACACCTAGCTGCAAGCCTCCATAGATCAATAATCGCAGTGTTGAAAAAAAGCTCAAAATTTGAAGGTCCCTTGGCTAGCCATGATTCAAGTTTCCTCTAGTGTTCTGTCATAATAAGATTCACAAATGTACATGTATTCATTGCAGCAATAAAACAGATATGCCAGAAGTGGAGACCTCGTAGGATCTGATCATGAGCTGTGATTCGTTTTTCTGAAAAGCTCCCCATGCAGCCTTGCTCAGATTCGACGACGTCAACAAGAACCATCTGCAAAGAGATGTCCAAGACTCAAGAATTTTCCTACTAGCAAAATTGAAGTAACTTAACCACTTATCATATACAAAAGGCTAGAGTTACAGGTTGTCATTTTGAGAACCCAAAAATTGCTTGCAGTCAAGAGGGTCATCGATCTGTGAATATTAGCTGCTCATGATGCCTAAAGAGTAATACTATAGAATTGCATAATACAAAGTCATCTGTAATGATGAAGGAAAATTCAAGATCAAATGAAATCTAGGTGTAACTATTAGGCGCCAATCTGCAGATATTTAACCAATAATCTTAATCCCTCAAAACATAGCTGGAGAAAGTTCAGAGCAAGAGAGCAATGAATCTTACGCAAGGCTTTGGTCATTGTAACGCACAAATGTTTTAATGTGGGGAATAGCACGGCTGTATCATTGCCAAAAAATCGCACTTAGTGTCAGGTGATGACAACTCAATGCTTTACATAGGCATGCATATTCTATTAATTGAAAACGAACAAGATGTGTTAAAAAGGGTTTGGAAAGAACTTCAAGCCTAGGTAAACAAAGATGCTTCTGGAAATCTAGGGAAGACAAGAGTTAAAAGAACCAACAGAGAAAAGCTCAAATACGAGTGAGGTAGGTACAGCATACCTTCTACCTGTATGATCAGCTTGCCACCGAGACCAGTACTTCGACAAAAAAGGTCGTTCAACATTTTTCAGTGGACTTGGAACAGCACCGCCTGCAGCATAGCCCTGTAAATAATGGATCAAGCAATCCTTCTTAGTTGTTAAAAGAACACTAAAAGAGTACGACATCAAGGATGCTAGAAAAGTAACCACTAGATTCTGAATAATTAGAACCTGGACTTGCATGTAACTGCAGTAACTTTGAGGACATTGCACATTCATAAGTACCTCAATAGAGCAACGAATGTCCTCCACAGTGGGCCAAACGATCTGAACCCGACCAGGACCAAGTCTTTCTTTTCCAAATGTAGATCCCGCTTGTATCGAAGACGCAAATTCACCCAGCCACTTCTCGTCCAAAGAGCCTAAAGATGAAAACTGAACACAGTGGGCACATTATAGTCTACATTCTAGATTTGATCCATCAATTCGGATTGAATACACGCACGGGGCATTAGCTTTACAAAATTGTTTTTCGGTCTCTTACTTATCCTGAAGCAATTACAGCAAACGTGTATTTGACCTTGGGTTTCCCACAGATGACGAGCAAACCTATCATATCAGCAACCAAACTCTCGGCGGATACATCACCCACGCTCACCTGATAAACACAGGGAGACCCTTTGAACTGGTCTTCAAAACACTGCTCCTGCAAGATAGTTCGAAGCTTCAAGTGACCCCACTTGGTCAGGTTTCGCCCTTGATGATACCCGGGAACTGAGGCAACCAGCCGGACCTGGAAAGAGTCAACGGCAAAACAAAAAAAATTCGAAGGTTAGAAATCAACTACATTTGAAGATATAGGAGCCAAGAAAAAATGAGGAACTTGCACATCTTCTATATTTATCTCACAAGAGGGAGTTCTCGCTGGAGTTGAGGAAAATCCTACAAACTAGAGGCAGGAATTGTACCAGGGCACTGCTGTAGTCGAACCTACGAAAGAAAGCAGCATTGACACGGACTTCACCAACTCCAGAAACAACTGCCATGCACCCTCCCCACTGCCATCACATCGAATGGCATCTTAATCCAAATTAGAGGAAGAGGATCTCCAGATGAGGTAAAGAATTCAAAAAGACAACATTTTTCCCGAACTTACGCACACATAAACGTAGCTGCCAATTGAGCAGACCAAACGAAGCACCAACACAAGCGAAGTGAATGAGCATCCAACCTCAAGAGCTTGTAAATACTCCACCAAATCATTCTCAAATGGAGATGGTTTGGATTCCTGTGCAGCTCCGCTTTTGTATGGAAAGTCTTGCATCCAAAGACCTTGAGATTTATTATTCCAGTCAACATAGATCAGATTTGCAGTGTGCACAACAATACGTACACCAGTTGGGTAAATCAGGAACATGGCTTTTGAGTGGTGCGTGCCATAGCTCAACCTTAGTGGAGGCTTGTGAAGTACCCAGGAGTTAGGTTTGCTGGCCTGTGCATTCAGAAACCCGAACAATCTTGGTACTCAGAAGGATGACTCTAAGCTCTTGTCAATGTCAAGTTCAAAAGTCCATAATTTGTCCAATGCACATACTCACATCAAGGGCCTCACTGTCTGAGAAGATTTAATCCCAAACTTACTTCAAAGTGGATTAAAAAATAAACAACAAAGTGACAACCAAACTAACAGGGCATACCTGCAGGTGCTCAAGCGAACCTCCACCTTCTCCATGAAAGACAACCACTGAAGGAACAGTTTTCAGGCGTGGGCAAGCTGTACAAGGTTTCTCGTACAAAAGTCATCGGATCAGATTCTTGTGCACAAATTTGGGAGAGTGTATAGCACAACAGATTGCATACTTGCAGCAGTGGCTACTAAATTTCTCAATTGAACGACACTGAGAAGAAATACATCTCCTTCGGATCATTAGCCAAGAGACCAGGCAATAACACGTAGAGCCTTAATGTGATCACAAAAACTATCAATCAAGAAGTTAATAGATCAGAAAAAATGATAGCAAGTTCTTAAATAATATAGCCGGACAACAGGTTTACTGATCACAGAACAACAGCTCACACAGCTGAAGTAAGACCTTCAGAAAACAGACTCTGTCAAGGTTAGGCGGAAGCACCCGTGGGGACCTCACCTTCAAGTAACCAGTCGATATCGACCATGTAGTTGGATAATAAGGCTACCTGGATATCGCCCTGAATGATATAAAAAACACACGCCTGAGAAGAAACTAGACGTGGGTAGAGACTCAAGTAAGCTGACGCCCCAACACACGAATAGATAAAAGTAAGCACAGCACAAGATCACAATGTGAAAATTGTGGTCCTCCATCAAAGTTTCTATATGAAGAAGTTTCTTACCTGAATAACACCTCTAATGTTCACACACCCTGTGTTTGCCCACTGTGGCAAGCCTTTGACCTGCATCAAACGAAAAGTAGAGCTTGATCTGCAACCTGCTTCGTACTCTACTCCAAACGAAGATTCGTCATTGGTAACAACCCGTGGGCTCCTAGATGAGGAGGATGTGCCTACATGTTGTCCACTCGTTGATGATACATGTTCGCCCATTGATTCTCTAGCAGCCCTGTCTTCCTCATCCTGATAATTTCCCAGAGTTTAGACTGCTAATTACTGGAGAATATCCAGACTTCAGCATAGGAAAAAACGATTCGGTAGTTTTCTTCACCATAAGATCAGTGCATAGATTTTATTCAGAGGCCGCCGATTATATCTCAACCTCACTGTTCCATCTCGTGTATATATGACTAGAATGTTAAACAAAATCAAATGCCAAGCAGATTTTATTTTATTTTTAATAATTATTATTTATTTATTACAGATATTCAGAGGTTAATGTAGAAAAACAGAATCAGGCTTTTCGTTCTCCCCTTGTACATATTGCAAAAACTTACTGCAATTAGTTACCTGTAAAGCTCGAGCAAGAGCCTCATCATCAAGCAACTGTTGTTTTTGTTTCTTTGTAACTTGCTCATCCTCAAGAAGTACGCCTTCCCACTCTCGTTTCTGCGTAGTTACTGAGATTTCATGCTCTTCCAGGAGAAATTCCGATGACCTTGAGTCTGATAGCTGGCAAATATCAATTTGCGTGGTCCTCACATTCTGCACATCAAGGCTTGAAAGGAGTACCCTCTCATTTTGAGTGGGTTCAAAAACGAGCTTGTAAGGCAACTTGCCCGGTAGGAATTCAATAATATCTCCACTAGCTACGGAAGCCCTTGTGTTTGGAAGAAGCTTTCTCTTCACTGAACCAGTTTGGATCACCACAGGATTTTGCCCATCCTACAAAACCATCGCCAAAAAACCAGAGACAGCATACCTCGTCAAATGCCAGAATTTGTCTATAAAACATCAGCTTGACTTTGAATTCAGACTTCAGTCTCTTCAGAAGAATGAAAAGATACCCAAGACAGAAAGAATATATCTTCACATATGCGAGAAGGACCAAAACCGATAACGACGGCATTCTTTCATTGAAACGAGAAATAAAATTTTTTGGATTCGTGAAGAAAGATCACAACAAGACGTACTACTGAGAGTTCAAAGATTCCATCCGGGGAAGCATTCAGGACCACGTGCTTCCGGCTCACTTGCTTGCTTGCAGACACTAAATCGTCTCGACCAATGGAGTTCTGACCCTTGAAGAGAGGAATTGGCAACACCTTACTCTTCAAGGTGCTGCCATCGTCTTCCAGTGCTTGTAAAAATCCCAGCTGATGCTGCACAGAACAATATTCACAATCTCCTTTGAGAACAGTATTCAACAATCTCAGACCTAATGAAAATATGCAAGCATAAAGCGATCGAGAAAAATATCAAATAGATGTGACAGATCGTGTAATAATGTAGGATGCCACCACAATGGAATGCATTTCTACTTCACCTAAATCTTGCCTCCTTCTACAGACCTCGAAACTAAGGCATCATACACCATGACCAAAATGCTAAACCTGGGATACATTTCTACTCTATCAGGACCTTGTGTCGTTCCATAGACCTACGAACTAACTAAGGCATCATACAGCGTCTGTGAAAACAGAATCTTCAGTTGTATCCCATTTTTTAATTGCCTTACTGTGCGTTATTCTCGATGTTACTCTCAAAGACTCTGATTTTAAGGTGCAAGCACATGAAAAATTGAAAAAGATTTTGAAACTTTCAAACTGTTATTGATCAAGACACCGGGGAACAGAATCGGAAAACATTTTATTCAGTTTTCCGGAAACCCTGGCTATCTACTCCATGGCTGAAATGCGAAATCTGTTAGCAGGTAAAAGTTTGTACCTGAGAGTTGGACATCGCAGTGGAGACTCATTCGCTTGAACAGCAAAGTATCCGAACTTTAAATTAGATCGAACACAATCCTTGCATTGCTGTGAGTACTGATTCTGCTAATCAACGGTCCGGCTTCCCCCTTCCACTGAAAAATTCAGAATTTAAAAAAATCACTGCATAATCACGTGTTTCCTTTAATTTGATCTGCAGCCATTCTTACAAATCACGAAAAGAAAAGAAGAGAATCGATTTCGCGCCGGCGGTTCTGCGCCCTTGTCCACCAATTGTCCCTGTCGCACCTCACGAAGTTTGGTCCATTCTCTTCCCCAGAACCCTAAAACCTCTCGACGAAAATGTAACGAAACGACGATGTGCATTGAAATGCAGAGAACATGCAGCTGAAGACCTCCGGAAGTCCGGATCATCACGGACACCGATTCTTTCGCAAATGTGATGATCGAAACGGAGATTAAGCTTATCGCGACTGATTCGCGACGAGGACGACGGGGTGAGAATGAGTTAGCAGAGTCCACCTCGTCACATTCATCAGCAAATTAGTCCAGTTGGACTTGCTGATGTGGACTCACTTCTTGAATATCAACTTCTCAAATATCTGCTTCTCTAATATCACACCCTAGGGCTCTCACCAGATATCTTTATATTATGCTTTCTAATATCACACGCTCGGTTCGATTATCAAATGTTAGGGAACTTATAAATGTAACATATCCCATTAAAAACTCTTGCCACTCTTAACACCACAATTTATAACGTTACAAGAGGATGTTTATGAATGGTATCCAATTTCAATGTTACAAAATTTCATATAACCATATGCATTTTGCATATTTAGGCTATGACATTAGAAAGATTTGGATGTATATTCTTTAATTAAGCCTATGCCTCACTCCACATCTCAATCCAAGTGAATTTTTGAACATTTTGAGGCCATTGTTAGTATTGAATGGCTACTTGAATGCATTGACATTTAATATCATCCTCTATGTTATAACAATTGCATTTTAATACTCTATTTCCTTCTACTTTATATTTTTATAATCAACAATTCACTCTTTTGATTGTAGAAAAATCTTTTTTGACATTTAAAAAATATACTAATGATTTTGGTGCTTTAATTCTTTGCATAAAAATACATGAAAAATGTAGTTTTGAAGTCTTTCACCAATAGAATCCAAGTTTTGCATTAGATGAAATTTGAGGTTTCTAAAAGATTGCGAGTTCCCGGGCTCTAAAAATTGTCTCAATTGCATGGGAACGCTACTAGTTGCACAGTCCGATGTGGTTAAGACCATGCCATGTCATTTTTTTTAAAAAAACATTTTAATTTTCAACTTTTTTAATATTAATTTTAATTTTAATTTTTTTTTTAAATTTAACAACCAGCCGCATTCTTTTTCTGCTGCAAGAACAGAATTGAGAACGAGCCTAAAACACTCTTCTAAGGGCCTCAAATGTCTTCTAATGATTTTGGTGTGCCATTTTTCAACCCAATTACCTAAGCATGCATATCACACTAAAATGTGCAAACCAAATTCTATGTCCTCTAATCTTCATTGAATTTTGAAGTTGAGATACATCTATAGGCATTCAATGAAAAAAATTATATTTGATCAAATAGATCTTGCAAATGGTAAAGAATTTGAGTCCAAATTTTTTGCACTTTATTTAACACGAAGGTTGGATTAACCCCTAAAAGCCCAATAACTTTTTGACAATGGAGTTTTTTAATGAATTGTCCCACTTTGATATATTTTTGCATATAGATGTACTTGAAATTTTTTAATTTTAACTATGAAAAAAGTAGAGATTACTTTGTCTAGTATGCATAGAATTAATTGAAGGGTTGCTATTATGTGAGCTTAGGATCATGAGACCATGAGCCTAAAAGACTATACACATATGTTATAAATATCTATAGTATAAAAACTTTCCATGGATATAGTGTAATTATGTTATAGATACACATATTATAGGTGTTTGTATTATAAATGCCTTCAATGGTTGTAAGATATCTATTTATACATATGTTCAAGGTTCATATGCTTGCATTTCCATACTCTTACACTAGCATTGTTGGAATTATTTGTGGAAAATTTTGATAAATGGATTTTTAGATTATAACAATTTTGAGTGATCAACTTTATAGGCAAAAAAACACAGCTTTTGGGGAAAAAAATTTATAAGAAGATGAATAATGCTTTTTTACCCTTCAAAAAAATTGTATAGATATCTAAGGTAAATGTTGTATTTTTTAATTTAAAAATTTGGAAACTAATAAACCTCTCAAATTTGTATACATTTTCAAGTAGAAAGAGTAGATAGCCAAAATTGACCAAATTGGATTCTACAAAATTAAAAAATGCATCAATTTTTGAAATTTTATAATTGATATTATTAGTATATTTTTTTGGAAAATCTTCAAAAGATTTGGAATCATTCTAATTATTTTATATTCTTTATCACACTAGATTGTGCCTTTTATTTTTAAATTGTTAAAATACAATTAAAAAATTCTCTAGACTCAATTTGCTTGTATTGAGTAAAGACTAGAAATGTCAATAAAAACGTTTTTTCCATCTCTACTATTCCTTTCATTGGAAAAACATCATATTTGCTCCCTTTTTCTAATAGACTACATTTTTAAAATTTAAATTTAAATACTTCTCACATTCAAGTTTTGAAAATCAGAAAATGCAACAAGTATATAAACTTGTTACTCTATATAAAATCCTACTTTACAAAATATTCACCCTAGTATCAAGAATTTGCCATTAAAAATTTGGTGAAGACACATTGTGCATACTTGGTCTTTGAGAAGTTAATATAAAGGTTGCAAAATTTATTTTAAACATTTTTTCCATCCAAAAATCTTGGCTTAAAATTGACCATTTTTTATTTGGGGGAGACTTAAAATTTAAAGGATTTTTAGTGGTTAACCCCTTAGCTTTTTGAGGTCCAAATCTTAAATGATAAATAAAGAGGTTATAAGGAGAGTATGGAATTGTGACTATAAAATTTTCATTCATCCAAATCAAAACTTGACTTTAAAAACACTTTCTGTATGATGAATTTGATGAAATTGAGGTAAATAATATGTACATTTATAAAGATATAAGTAAAAATTTGCAAAAAATCAAGGCTCTAACTAAGGTGTTAAACAAGATAGAAGTGTTTTTTCTATCCTACACCAATATATTGTACATTTCTTAGGCTTGTAACCCTTAAATCATAGATCCAACCTAAGGGGCTAGATTTTTTGAGAATCTTTAAGAAAAATCTTTCAATATTCAACCAAATGTGAACTTCCTTGGTATCATTTTTTTAGTCTTCAAAAGATACATCTATCAACTTTAAGTCTTGGATTTCAAATTACAATTTAACATTATAGTTTTTGCATTGGAAAATGTGACAAAATTTTGAATAGTGACTTTTAGGTTGCCCATGACCTTGAGGAGGGCAGAAGCTCATCATTGATTGGTCATTTGAATAATTTATATAATGCTTATTTAAGAAAGATTTTGAAATCCAAGTTTGGACAAACCTCCCAAGACTTCAATGTCCTTTAAAGGTTAAGTGTTAGTGAATATGTGGATTGAGAAGATGCTCTACATATATGAACATTTAACTAGTTGTTTCCCTCGTCAAATTGAAAAAATCACCTTTTAATACTTGATCCACTATTCATGAAGTTTTCTGAATTGCTTCAATAATTTGCCTCCTCTTTGTAGGAGGCACAATTTTTTTCCTAAAGAAATCAATTCCATCTTTTCCTTATTAAAATCTTCTAATTCATTCCTTTGCTATTAAATTTCACTTGCCATTTCCCTTTAAATTCAAATTTGAAAATTAAAGGCTACAATCCTCTTCTTTCAAAGACATGTCCTAAACTCAAGATATCATTATATTTTTGGCAAGATTTGAACCTGGACTTGGTGAGGGAAATAATAAGAAATTTATATGTATTAGATTCACTAGTCTCAACCAATGAGGTTGTCCACCGATATCAGTAAAACTTCAACTCCTCCTTTCCTACTTGTCCACCTTGGCAAGACAATCGGTAGAGTTGCTTTTGTCTTCTTGCTTGAATTAGTTGTAAATTTACCCACGGGCTGAGCATGTAAGGATCTAATACGTGTGAATTTCTTATTGTTTCCCTCCCAACCTATCGGGTTCATATGAAAGTGCAATGACTATTTTTCCCTGTAGCACTTGTTGTGCAATTTCCCTGATGACCGATACATGTAAGGGCCTCCTTCACCAATAAGGTTGTTCACTGGTATCGGGAAAGCGTCAACTCCTCCATTCCCGCTTGCGCACCCCGACAAGACAATTGGTGAAACTGCTTTTGTCTTCTTGCTTGAATTAGTTGTAGACTTGCCCACCGGGCAAGCATGTAAAGAGGTTCTTAGTCCAAAGAAGCAAACCACCATAGCAACCATAGCCTAGCCATAGACTTAACTGTGCAAGTGCTGACCACCTAAATTCACTGCACGATTGAATCCCATTGGGAAAGGAAGTTACACACGAGGTGAAACCGTCAGAAAAATAACAAGGTCGAACTGAAGTTACACAGCAGTCAAAGTGTAACTTGTACAGTTTCTTGTGCCACCAAATGCCACAAGAAAACTCCAGAAAACACTCATAAAGTAAGAGAAAATAACATTTTACAAAGGCAGACCCACATCAAAGCCCACAGTGGACATGAGCTCGAAGCTGTCAGTACCCACGACGGGAGAGGTCGAACTTCATCATTCACAAGAAACGGTATCAATGAATGAGCTCAACCTGAAGTCGGTGTGCAGGTGATATTTAATCAGTCGGTACATCGTGTGAATGCATTTGCCATTCATAGTAAAGCAAATCGTGGCGTGAAACATGGGTTTTCGTGTTTCTTTTCTAGTCAATTCACCGTATTTTGTCATTGAACTTCCTTACGGGCTGGATGCATTTGGAGAAGAAGAAGCGGCTACAGAGCCTAGGAGCAGCTACAGGAGATGCAGTATTTTATTTCGTTACCGTAACTAATTCTGTTGTGATTTGCTATAGTTTTGATCGAGTAAATGCGACAATCGTGGTACCTACGTCATAGCTGCTTCGCTGATATTTCGGTCCACTTGTAGATCATGCATTCACTTTATAGAACATGCTATACGAAGTGCACGTTCATTGTTTCAGTCACCAACTCGGAGTAACCACCTGGTAGTGAAAAGATGGAGGAACCATGGTAACTTCAGTCAGTTATTGGCATGTTAAATCACACTCGCAGCAAGCTCTTCCGTCGTCTGCATCTGTGACCAATAGGGTACCGAGTCATACCTTCCCCGAGAAGCAAATTTTCTTGAACTATGTTGCATCATGTTGCAGGGGTTGGGTATTCCAGAGTTGCGTGTATGTTCAAGACTACGTTGTGTCTGTTGATCAATGTCGGACGAGGTTAGGCTGAGGCTGAGGTTGAGGTGTTCACATGTTCTGGGACTTCTCGCTCACCATCTTGCTATCGCTTTCTTACATTGAAGATCGAATTTTTCGACGTCTCAGTGTAATCTTCATCTCTTACTCTCTGTAGCAAGCAGCAGCTCCTGTGGGTATGCAAGCAAAACCGCTGTTGGATACGAAATGGGGCCGTAAAGTCGAGTCAATCTGAGCTTGAAAGAAACAGAGTAAGGGAATCAGAGTATTAGGTGTTGAACAAAAGAGGGGATACTTGGATCGGATTTGGGTACCTGATGTCAATGGCGTTCTTCAGGTGAAAGCAGAATTGCGAGGTGCAATCGCAGTGGGAAGGAAGAACAATATCGAGGGAACGATATTTTATTTTTCTGGTTACTGAAGATGAATGTTCCTCGACTCCGAACTCGCTTGACGTAACGGCAAGAAAAGCTCCTAATTGGCTACAGCATTGTATTAGGACATTGCGCGGGGACTGTGTTGCGATAGTCACAATGAGCTTCGAAGCCAACCAGAAGGCGGAGGACGACGGCAAGAGGCGCTACTCTCGTAAAAACATCATCGCCGTGACAGCGTATGTTCTCCTTTGCGGGCTCGCAATCTACGGCTTCCAAAACTGTTCCCCACTGCAGCAGTGCCAGAAAACAGTGCTCGATGAAACCTTCCCGAACGACAGCTCAAACCAGTGCAACAAAACCTTCCGAGAGATTAGTGAGCTCCGTGAGGAGCTTCGGAAAGCTGAAGACCAGCTCATTCATGTACAAGAGAAGCATCTGAAGCTCCTATCCGACATTCAAGCCAACACGAAAGCAATCGCCGCGGCGCGAACCAATGGAGATCGAGACACCGCGGTCGAGGCAATGACGGAAGCAATTGAAAGCGATCCTTACCATCGCTGGATGCTTGACCGGCGTGCCAGTCTACCTCAAGAATTGCGGGAGTATGTGGCGCCGAAGAAGCTCCAATTCGGTTGGAACCCCGCCCTCAAGTCAGACTCATTGACAGCCAGTGTAGGCCAAGCTTGCATCGTCAACATGGAAGATATCACGAAATTCATGTCCTACGAGATCGGCAAGGTTTGCCCCGACGACGATGACCTCGCGCAGAAGCTCTTGTTGCAAGGTTGCGAGCCTCTTCCCCGTCGGCGGTAAGTTCAAATTTCAAATTTCTCTTCATCTTGTTGCAGAGATTATTAACCATGGCACGACGAGTATGCTTTCCTCGCAGCCTTATCTCTTGCGTTCAGAGCCAGCTCCTTCGTCCATCTCGCACCGAATTGATGTATGCCGCTATGTTTTTGCAGATGCTTGGCGAGAGGACCGCAAAATGCAACCGAGCCTTTGCCATTTCCGAAGTCTCTCTGGACACAGCCCACAGACGGCAACATCCGCTGGACCTCCTACGACTGCAAGAGCTTCGACTGTCTCAACACTCGCGCCCAACGAAAAGTCTTCGCCGATTGTCTCGACTGCTTCGACCTCAATACACGGGAGCGTCATCGCTGGGTAGGCCGGCCGTCTTCCCCCGGCTCTGTGGATTTCACCGTTGCGCAAGTCGTCGCCCTAAAGAAAGGCGGTCTCCGCATCGGTCTCGACATCGGAGGCGGCACTGGCTCCTTCGCCGTTCGCATGCGCGAACACAACGTGACCATCATCACCTCCACCTTGAATTTGAACGGGCCTTTTAACAACTTCATAGCGCAGCGCGGGGTGATCCCCTTCTTCATGTCCATCGGCGTCCGCTTCCCCTTCTGGGACAACACATTGGACATCGTTCACTCAATGCACGTTCTGTCGAACTGGATCCCACTCGACACCCTCGAGTTCATCTTCTATGACATCGACCGCGTCTTGCGACCTGGTGGCCTCTTGTGGCTAGATCATTTCTTTTGCATTCAATCGGAACTGGATTCCCTCTACGCTCCGTTAATCCGAAGGTTTGGATACAAGGAGTTGCGGTGGGATATCGGTTTAAAGCTTGATCGAGGAGCTGATAAGCATGAAGTGTACCTCTCTGCTCTCCTAGAGAAACCTTTAGCTGCCAGAAACGAGCTCGCCTCCCATTAATTTACTTCGTTGCAGCTACTGTAATTCCCCCTCTATCACCTTTGCATGTTCTTCACTTATTAGACGCCAGAATAGATAGAGTAGGAGTCTTGACAGAATTCAATTAGCATAATTCAAATGGCGAATACAGTTGTAGGAACTCATGTAGGAAGTTATGGAATTTCCTCGACACTACAATATTTCAGAATCAATCTCTTGTAGAAATTACACTTCTCGTTCGCGCTGTGTTTCAGACTAAAGTGTAGATGCAATGAGCTCAATCCTCTCTGTTGTGGTTCGGACAGTGGTATTGTCCCTTCAATGCTGACTGAATCCGAAGACTGAAGAAGAACTCCAATCTCTTTTCGGCCGGGCCTGCTTGAATCAAGAGTCCGTTTGTTCAAGGCTAGACCCCGCACCAAAGTCCATGTATCACTACCCTTGAACCAGGACCTGGAAATACAATGAACCAGGGAACTGCTACTCAAGTTTGAAATTCGAGAATGCATGTATAAGCTTCTTCATGGATACGTATGAAGAGCTGAACTTCGGAAACAGAAGTAGACAGGAATTATCTTATCTATTGCCAGAAAAATGAGAAAGACAGAATTCAAGATGTGATTTGTTACCGCATGTGACACGGGAAGCTGTGATGAGAGGTCCTCTGGAACACTATCTAGCAGTAATGCTCGACGCTGGAGAGTTGTGCAATTATTTTCAGTTCCAGTCACAGCAATCAAAAGACTCCACGCTGCTACTTTTCTAATGATCAATTTGGAACAGGTATCTTACAGAGAAGATGCCAACAATGGCACAATCTGCAATTTAGACTAGTCATTTTTTCGATCACAATTCAAGCGACAAGATGAAGATCACAGCCGCATCAAACAGACAAATCTTCCAGATGGAGAATAGATTTACATTAGTTGCAGTCTCCAAATGTGTAAGGGGCGCATAAACTAGCAACTCCGTCCCACTAAACCCAGAAGATTAATCCACATCAGCTATATTATTCTCGACATTATTATTAAGTGAGCGTTCACAAATTGATGAACAAGGTTCGAATCCTGTTACCCTTGGAATCAACGAGAAGACCATCGATGGAGTCACTAACATTATCGACCAACGCGAGAATCTGGCCATCGTCAAGCAAGAAAGTCACCACATTTTCGTCCTTGTAGTTCGCCACCGTGAACATGCCATTCCTACCATTGCCGGTACACGTATACTGCATCCACTCACTAGGTTCAAGCTCATCCGTGGATCCGTCCGGATTCGGCGTGACCATAATCGTCGTGTAGGCTGTCCAGTTGCGGATCGTCACAGCACAACCGGCGCGGCTCAGCAACGATACCACAAGAGCAAGCTGCAACATGAAGCCAAAACGAGCTCCTGGCACAAGCGGTGTATGCTTTCGCTTCATTCTGACCCTTATTAACCAGTCTCTGAGGTGATTCTACTAATGGATTCGCACAAATATCACACATAAAGATATACAACTGCAACACAGGGGATTTTTAAATGTTTCAAGAAACACGAAAGCTAACAAGATATAGCCAACTTGAAATCATATACATTGTAAGGGCCTTCTAAAGAATTAGAACATTAAAGGTGTGTTGCAAGGATCACCTCTGTACAAAAGAGTGACCAGAATTTCGGCTGCTTTCAAGAATTAGGGTTTGGAATTGTCCTTGGAACACAAAACCTGTAAAAGTGGCCATGACCTCAAAAAACTCCAGTTACAGCAAACGATTTAAAATATTCAGCTCCGGGTTGAGTACGCCCTACTGAAAAGCCATCAGTAGTCATCACCTACATCGCATCAAACATCCGAGAGATTCAAGTTGCCAATAAAATCGACATCTGGACAGGATGACACTCCAAGAAACAAACAAGTTCAGACTGAAAATCATGGCAATGTGTACCTGCAGCAATGTCTCACTAACAATTAATGCCATTGCCATAGCTACTCCGGTGATGGACATCGTACTTCCTGTGCTTTACCGCTTTCCGTGATGTGAAGGTGGAATTGAATTCGGGACCTAACACAGAATGTGGTACCGTAAAATTAATTAGGTGATGTGTAGGTTGTGATCGTGACGGGAATTTGCGCGCAGGACGTACTGACTGCACTCTTTCGAGCACAACAAGAAGAGCAGGCGATTCTCAGGAAGCTCGTATGATAGCTCTCTGGTGTCTGCAGCTGCAAAGCCCGGTGGTATGAGCTGATGAGTATGGATGGAAGTAATGTCGATGATTTTGTTTGAGTAGATTTGGATGGATGTGTGCAGTGCTGCAGACGCAAAAATAGTGTCACCTGAGTGCAAAATTAGTGTTACTTCCATTATAGAACTACTTTTACACAAGTTTATCTATTGTAGAACTCATGGATTTGGTATCCATTCTGTATTATTTTTTCTTTCCTAATTTTTTCTAATGTTACCATTAAGGTGACATATGACTAATTTTTAAATTAGTCATATGTTTTCTATAAGTTATAGAATATATTTCCAATAGTTTTTGACTTTAAATGTTCTTAATCTCAACTAAGAAAATGTAGCTTCAACAATCTACTTTTTACATCATTTTAATTTTTTTCAAAATCGATAAAATTGTAGTTTTTGTGACACTTATCTTGAAATTTCAAAATGTAGCACTTTTGAATTTTATCTATTGAGTTTCTCTTAGTGTATGTGAACTCAAGGTGAGTACATCAATTACACCATGATGTTTGTCATTATCATTTCCATTTTTCTTAAAAAAATTTATACTATTTCAAGCATTTTTGTGCTGATTTTTTACAAAGAAATTTCTTTAAGAAAATCATAAGAAATTAAATTTATTGTTTTCAATTATGAAAAAATTTAATTAAATTTGGGACATATATTAATTACTACATGTGAAAAATATCAAAATTTTGAAACATGTGTTTTAATGTTGAAATCTAATGAAGTGAATACCTTTGGCTGGTTAACATAAAGCATATATGGAGAATTTCGTTAAAAAGGGTGGTATTCCATGTGCCATTATCATGAAAGTGCCATCTAAGATTGGTATAGATTTTACAAATCTTGGACTCATATAGATTTCAGACCGCCCAGTCTAATAGCCTCCATGCCTTGCAGTATATGCCACTCTTGCACCTCAAGCAGACTCGATCACAAAATCGTCTCGTGGGTTGATGTCCAATAGTGGAAACAACAATGTGAGGCGGTGGGTAATGTTGAAACGTAACTGAAGCGATCAAGTACTCTTCTGGATCTTCAGATTCAGGATCCACTTTCGACTGGATACGCCTTCCTGATCTGCCATCTCCGACACCACTATCAAATCTGGACGGAGAAATAAGCTAGAAATAAAAGAAACTGACTACAGTATGCAATTGAAAAATAAGGGGCATGCCATTTTGGCGAGGTCCATAACAATCTGCATGAAAGTCGAAGTGGATCCTGAGTTCGCTGTGGTAAGCTTCAATCTGCAATGTTTCGCTCAAGTTTGGTCTGTTTGACACTACTCGCTCAGGTTCTACAAGAGTGGTCACTTCCCGCTTCGCATGCGGTTCCCCGGCTAGCTCTGTTTCTACTGCCCTAATTCTCCTGCGTCTGCCTCTCCCATGCGTCGTCAACTGTAGCTTCCAGATACTTATCCCAACCCTCTCTTCCCTCTGGTTTCGTGCCCCCGTCTTCTAATTGCGTTCGTGTGGTATTCGAGATTGAGGTAGAGCGACGGTGGGTTTTTGATCTCGATTGATTGCCCTGTTCGTGCAGTGCAGTTCGTTGTCGTGAGCACTCTGACGATGTGACCTGGATGATGCCTTGTCCTAATCTTCCTCATCGAGGCTGGCCACCAACGGCGATCGTAGTGTGAGTAGTTGCACAAGAACCGCAAAACCATTGGCACCTCGATGTTGATGTAATTGGCAACAGACTGAGTTCTATGGCTCCTGACGTCGAGCAAGCTGATGAGGCTAGGTTTCTTCAGCTATGGATTCCCATGGTGACGCTAGTGATGGACTCCAACCACTCCTGGAGAATTCCCGAGAGCAGGGATCATTGATGGAGGGCCTCCGTCTGCCACCAAAGCCACCGATTCGCAAGCTGTTTAGCAGGTGAGTGGAGTACACATCTGCGGTTGCCGCCCCTTGCCTTGCATCCCGCTACCCATGATATACTAATGCTCATTCTCTTGGCATGCTTAGATTGCATTGGATTATGATAGGCTGGTGCGAACCCTGAGCATAATTATACTTTGGAACTGTGGGCGGTGTTACTTTCGTCGTTTCACATGGTTTTGCCCTAGCTCGATCTTGCAAATTAAGTTCTCCCTTGTTGTTTTCAAGATTGTGTAAAGTCCGAAGCGCGCCCCCTCTGGATCTCCTCAAACTCAGTAGCCCTCTCCAGGCACGAACGAAGCACCTGGCTCGAGCAGCACAGGCCTTTCCCCCGCCATCTCCGTTTCAGCACGATGGCGATGGCCTGTCCACCATCTTCAAAACTATTATTGTTCTGGGAGTTCACCTGCTCTTGGGTCTCTTTTGCTTTTTCCCTGCTTGAGATTGAACTGGATGGGTCTGCGACGTCATCCTCTGTTGATGCTTTATATTTCGCTATTGTGAGGTCCCATGACGACCGTTGGGTATGGGGACTTGATCCCCAAAACCATTGGTGCGAAGCTCTTTACATGTGCCTTTGTTTTCACGGGATTCGGGCTGTGCTTGTGAGCGGAACCGCCAACTACCTCGTTGAGAAGCAAGAGAAGCTCTTGGTCCAAAAGGTCTATCTCAAGTGTAAGAGAAAGGAGCACAAGGTGCTGACTTTGGACGACGAAGAGAAGGAGCACGAGAAGGAGTGGTGGTTGCTCATTGGAAGATGCTTGTTTCTGACTGTGCGGTTGTCGTCTACTTCATCGCAGGAATCTTTGCGTTGATGTTCTGGTCCCGAGGAAATGAATTTCATTGAACGCTTTTTATGTTGTTTGCGTCGCCGTGACCACTCTTGGCTATGGTGATCGGAGTTTGCGTTCTCAAGCTGGTCGCATCTTTGCCATTTTCTAGATCTTGTCGAGTACGGTGTGCGTTTGCATAGTTCTTTTCGTATTCAGCTGAAAGTCGTACTGAAGAACGGCAGCATGATATTGCGTGCTGGGCTCTGCGCGCGTCGGCCAACTACACCATCTGATTTAGAAGCTGCTGACCATGGATGCCCTGGTTAACATTCTGGAGGGAATGATTTTTCTGAAGTTACATGCAGCAACATATATATTTTTCAAGACACTGGAATACTGGATGCGGCAACAAGTAGATCGACCTCTCAAAAGAGCAAGCTACACTTGCCCTGCAATCTGACAGATTGTGCCTTACAATTCGACCTGGGGACTCGCTCATTTTGACGGACTTGTTTTCGATCAAGAGGGCGTGGGTACAAACTGTGCCTACGATTCTTGTACAATCCACGCTAGTTTTCTGGTTGCTCCATGCCACCTAAGCTAAAGGAACCGCAATCCGACGAATCAGAACTATTTCACGTTTCCAGAAGACTACCAAAACATTCACAGATCCTGCAGTAATGAATTACTCCATATAATGCTCGATCGAGAAAGCTTCAGTGCCTGAGAGCTGACGGAACCTTGGCGTATGGCTGATTACACGTAAATAAATCCATTTACAATATGCCTGCAGGGAGATCAAAGGAAACTTCTGCCTGCAGTCCCTTTGGACGTAATGTACGTACTGTGCATGCGGCCTGGCCTGTGGACCCCAAAATGAGAAATCCAATGGGAAACACCAACAACAAGGATACGGTACGACAGTGGCTCAACAGTAATTGAAAACGGTGACGCCTGATCGAACTGATGCAACCAAATTGGTTTCATGGAAAGAAATTGAGCCATTCACAAAGCATTCAACGAAGAGATGAAGAGATAGACAGACGTAGGCTAGACTCACCAGCTAGGGCCTGGTCACCGTATGAACTAACAAAAGGTAGTTTCCAAAATCTATTTTTCATTCCATCTTTAACCCCTAATGGACCAAGTTAGGCCTTATTTCTGTCAAAAAACACACACTCAAAACTGCCATTTCTGTAGCAAAGAGTAAGAAAATTTGAAAATTATTTTTTCTGCACATCCAACCGTAGGATCTTATACCTTACTAGTGTGAAAGTGTGTGAAAAAAATTTCAGAAATTTTGACCACATAGGTTAAAAGATATCTGCGTTTGAAGTGGAAAAAACAATTTTTTCAACACCTTGCGGAACTGGATTTTTGACTTTGAACTTTTTTAACTGAAATTTTTTGCACTACAGAGTTTTGAGCTTTAAATCTTTATTGTGTGAAATTGAGTTGAGAATTTAGGGGGAAAAAATTTCAAAAAAAAACTTACTTTTCATGCTTAAAAAAATTGTTAAGTAGAAGTAGGTATGAGAAAGAAGGAAATTCTAAATTATTAATATCTTTAAGATGGAATTAAAATGCACTAATTCCAATGGTGAGATTGTTCTAGCAAGCAAAAAAAATCATGTAATATTTTTTCTTTAGAAAAATTATAAAAATTGCATTTAGAAATGAATTCTATAAGTTATTTTTTCAGGAAGATACTCTAACTACCCAAAAAACAAGATTGTCCATAACTTTCTGATAATAAGTCCAAATGGAATGAATCAAAGCTTTCTATGTAGACAAAAATATAATCTACAAAAGAAAAAAATTCAAAAAAAAAATTCAAAATTTTGCAAATTTTTTTTTGCTGCCCGGACTGCCCCCCGTCCCTTGTTTTGAGCTTATTTGGTCATAACTTTTGTTTTCGGGCACTGAATGTGAAAAAAATTATATTCCCACAAAGATCATCAGTTTTTCTATTTTCGAAAAAAGTTTCAAAAAACCATGACAAAATTTCAACCCGTAGGTACCCGAAATCCAATTTGTCCCCCGAAGGGACAATGGTCCTTTGGGGGTTAAGGTTTTTTTTTGTTAATTTATTGCAAATTAAGTGACCTTTCGTAGGTAACATCCTGAAATATTAAAAAAAAAACTAATTTTGAACTTTTTCTTTTAAGGATTCCCTGATTTGAGATCAAGTGAAATATACCTAAACCATTATTTTTATTATTGTTTTTTCCATTTTTGCCTAAAGATTGATACCAATTTAAATATTTTTACAAACTCTATGATTCATTAAAAAAAAACTTGTTAATTTGATAGGTACAATTTCATATATATATACCCCATAGATTACATGCTTTGTAATTAAAATTGGAAAACACCTCTATGCTTGACAATCCTTTGTAATTAAAATTGGGAAACACCTCTATGTCACTTTAAACTCATGCAAGAGTCTTTTGTTTCATGGTGTTTGGACTTATAGTGTGAAATCTAAGGATTTTTGAATTATTTTGTTTTTAAAATTTTGAATTAAATTTATCTTCTATTTTGGAAAAAACCATAACTTTCATATCACATGTCCAAATGCCATGAAACAAAGCCCTTGCACTCCTTCATGCATAAATTAAAATACATGAAAGCAACGGCTAATCCTTTTTTATTTTTATTTTGGTTATGGCAACAACACAAGGTACACTAGTTGTAATTAAGACTAGTGTGCCCTATATTGTTGTCAAAGTCAAGAGCAAGAAAATAATAATTTTCTGAAATTCAATAACTTGCCCACCATAGGTCCAAATGTCACGAAACAAAGTTGTGCACTCCTCCTTACCAAAGGCTTTACAATGGTATGAAGCAAACAATCAAGACGTATGGTCTAGGAGATCTCACTGTAACAAACAAAACAAATAGCCTAATTTAATGGATGGATAGAAACATATTGTAGTCAAATCTTCATGGAATTTTTTTTCCTTTTTCCCAAATTTAAAAGTTTCAATTGCAAGAGTGAAACTGAGAAGCATTACACTCCCCCAAGGAGGACCACCAGCCAAACACGAAACCCTAAATTCTAAAACCCAATACCCGTGTCCTAGAGTAGTGTGCCACGAAATCCTCTGCCCCTCTGACTCTCTGACAGTTCCGGAGCGCTGCTGCATCGCCTCCACCGTCTGCTTGCCCTCGCTCATCATCCCCTTCTCTCTGCTGGGCGTGCCTCGCCTCGTACGTCCGCCCTGCCATCGATCTATCCAATACGTCTTCATATCCTCCTTCAATTCGATCGGTATCAATAACCTGCCTGGCAGCAGCCAGCAGCTAGCGGGCAAACACTGAAACTCCGCGCTGGGTAGTGGGCTCGGGGTCTTTCATTGAAATTCTGCAAGTCAATGTTTCATCTTAGTTTGTTGAGTTCTTGTAAGAGGTTGTAAGTTATGCCTATTCAGCCTCCCTGTTGTTGTTGAACTTTTAAGTTCGGGACAATTTTCTTCACTTCGTCAACCTAAGGACTTCCTGCTCTGGTTAAAGTTTTTGTTATTTTTCATGACAGTTTTCGTGAGATTATAAGTTATGCTCAAATTGGATTACATGTTGGGTCTGGCCTCTCCAGGCTCCCACTTGGTGTCTCGCGTCGCCCCCTTGGGTTTGGCCTCTCCAGGCTCCCGCTTGGTGTCCTGCTCTGCCATCATGCCGCAAGTGCAGCCGCCTGCCGAGGCTTCCGTGGCCTTAGTAATGGCCACTGGCGCCTCTACCCACGGTCCATCCTCGACTGACATTTACGCAGGCATTTCGACCATCCCTATCAGTGCCTCGTTAATTGGCTCCGGCGTTGATGCCAACGAGCTTAATGGGGACGTTTGCAGTCTCACTGATCGACCCAGCAAGAAGAAGGTACTGCTGGAGCCTCTCTGGAATATATGTGCATAGTTTAGGTCATGTTGAAACTGTCGGACCACATGGCGTTGCCTCAATGGTAGACCACTTGGCTGATTGTCTCTCTCTGCCAATACTATGTGTTACTTGAGATGCTTTTGGGAATCATGGATGGGTTTGGGAGAGCCTGGAGTCTTTGAGATGAATATCACAATTCTCTTCAAATTCCTTTACCCAGTTGTGAAGAGCTTAGGTCAGAATGTGTTGGAAATTCCAGGTCTACCTATTTTATTGTGATGAGACGGAAGAACTCGCCCAACGGATTGCTGCGGAGACCGACTCTGTTGAGCTCAAGTCTATCAATTGGGGGTATGTTTCCATGTTGTGTGCGCCACTTCATCCTACATTGATATTCTGGTTCCTTTTGAAGTTTCCTCATTTTTTCACCTTTCGTGAGCTGGAGGGAGGCACTGTTTGGTTATATTATTGCCTTCACACTCTGGTAGTGTGAACATGTGCACACGGGGATGGGGATTACTATAGTTAACTCGACTTTTTAAATAAAGCTCGACACCTATTGATCTCGTCACTCGGAGGATATGTATTCTAATACCTAGTGTGATGTAACAGGACGTTCGCTGATGGTTTTCCGAACCTTTTTGTGCCAAATGCTCATGGAATTCGTGGTCAACACGTGGCCTTTCTAGCATCATTTAGTTCACCGACAGTCATTTTTGAGCAGCTCTCAATTATCTATGCCTTGCCACGCATGTTCGTTGCGTCATTCACTCTGGTACTGCCATTTTTCCCCACTGGAACGTTGGAGCGCATGGAAGACGAGGGGGACATTGCAACTGCATTCACCCTAGCAAGAATTATTTCCAACATCCCAATTTCAAGGGGTGGGCCAACCAGCCTTGTTATTTTTGACATCCATGCGCTTCAAGTGAGTACACTGCTAATATCGCATCAATTGTCATGAAATAGCATAGTCCTTTCAAAGCACGCGGTTCCTTCGTATCCTCAAAGGACATATTGTCGTTCTTGATGTTCAATTTGAGAAGTAATGCTTTTCAGGAAAGATTTTACTTCGGTGACAATGTCTTGCCATGCTTTGAAAGTGGTATCCCATTACTTAAGCATCGTCTCCACCAGCTTCCAGACTCTAACAATGTAAGCGTTTTCCCTCTCTTGGCAATGTTAAGTGCTTTAATTGCGTTTGTTTTTGTTTTTGTGGAGGTTCATATTCCAAGGTTTTCTTTGTTTGAGTTCGCTCTTTAAGTCTAAATTTGACATCCCGATGAGGTACAACTCTGACAGGCTTCATTGTTGTGAATGAAAGGTAACCATTGCATTTCCTGACGAGGGTGCTTGGAAACGATTCTACAAGCAACTGCAGCACTTTCCCATGGTATCTCTACTTTTGGATGGAATTTTGGTTCTTGATCTGCAAAATTTCATGTGCTGGTCGTTAATTTAGGCTTGAGCTTCTGACAAATGCCTAGATTAGTTTCAGGATATATTTGATTAGAAGATCTTGGGTTATGTGTAGGTCATATGTACGAAGGTCAGGGATGGTAACAACCGCATCGTTAAGCTGAAGGAAGGCGACCCAACTGGGCGTCATGTTGTAATCGTGGACGACTTGGTGCAGTCTGGAGGCACTTTGATTGAGTGTCAGGTCGGTCTTCAAACCACATTCCGATCTCCTGTCCCCGTCATAGCATATAGCTAATGATTTCGGGGGCACTAGAGTAATCTTCAGTACTGAGGCCATTTTTCAGTGGCATTCTTTTAGACTTGTCACTATCTCGCAATATTTGGTGCAAACGCTTTATTTGCTATTGATTCGTACAATCTTCTTCCTCTGGTATTGGATGTAATTTTCCCAGTTCTTAAGGGATTGATTCCAGGGAGCGCTCTGTATCTGACGACGTCACATTTTGTGAAATTATTATGTTTACACTAAGCTCTCTTGGCTGATCTCTTGGAGACCCTGCGTGTATAACGAGGTTGCAACATTAAATTCTGAACTCTGATTCTGAATATCCTTTTTGGCTTGGGTGCGTCGTGCAGAAGCTTTTAGCGACCATGGGGGCAAGCAAAGTGAGTGCTTACGTGACTCACGGAGTATTTCCTAAGAGATCATGGGAGCGGTTTTTACACGATAATGGAGGCACGTATTCTACTCTAGCATTGACATCCTTTTAAATGACTGCCACAGGTTCACGATGTTAGACCTCACAGAAGATATCGTTTGTGGAGCTGAGCGTGTAGAGCATTTTGTGTGAACTGGGTGGTAAGCTTCTGTATGGCGATTTTCTGGTTGATTAATTTGGTTTTGGGTTGCGATGCAGAGGGCGCGGCTCATGGGTTTGCTCACTTTTGGCTGACCGACTCATGTGCAAGAACAGTTAAAGATGTGAGAGGGGTACAACCTTTTGAGGTTCTGAGTCTGGCGGGTTCAATAGCTGTTGCGTTGCACATCTAAGAGTTTCCCCAAGAAAGTACTTGGCGTTCCGACCACACACTGGTGGTTTCATTAATTTTCAACTGGCAAGTTTCTCAACTTCCGAGTTCTTGATATCGTGTAATATGCATCAATGATAAACCCCAGCTGTTACCTTCCATCAGAAACTTTCATCAGTCTTCTGGAGGACAGCCTTAGTTAGCTATCGGAGAAATGCGGTGGCGCTTCTTACAGCGGAGTCAAAAAGATTCAGTTGAAGCTACTTGTGACTCTGAAGCCCGAATATTCAAATCAACTGAAGGCATACAACTGCTGAAATTTCAATTTCAATTTCTGTCCATGTACTATCTTGTACTCCGGTTTGAATTACACGACACCATTCTGTTAAGTCCTGAAATATGAAGCGACCTAACTGTGGTTGGTGCCTGTTTTGGCCAGGCTCTAGTTTCATCATATAGGAATTTTAAATTGTATTGAATCCCGTGATTCTAACTTGTAAGTCAAAAGTTATAAGCCAATTTTTCCTGGAAGATAAGAATGGGGCAGTAGTTTTAATTGAAAGAAATGCAACCACAATGCATTCAACCCTCGTGTCGTGTGTATGATACAGATGTTTGTTATCATTGCTAACTGCTCTGTGTCTTACTCCCTCCGTCATATTATACTTGTCTGCAGTGAAGTTGAAGACTTTTGACCAATTGCATTAACCCCTAATTAAATGCCAAAAGCATCATATTTTTGGTGTGGACTAAACTTTGAAGTGAAATATGATCTTTGAAGTGCTACTTTTGGTAGTTTTTTTTCAATGAATATCCTTTCAAGTCTTTTTATAAGCATAAAAAAAATATGATTATGAAAAAAGTTGTTTGTTCATGATTTTTCAACAAAAGATTTTGTGCTAGGGTGATCATTGCAAATCTTAGATTTCTAGTGTAAAGAGGCTCTTGGCCCAAATACATTGAAAATTTAGTTAAAATATTATAGAGTAGATTTTGAGAATTTGTAATTTGATTGTGGGATTATTTGTGTTATGTCCTTTAACCACATACTTTTTTCATGACCTCAATTTTAGATTTCACATGTAAAAAAAGTATTGAAAGAGTTCAAATAACTCACTTAGTTACCCTCTTTTCAAGCATTGTAATCTTTCAATCCATATTTGATTTTTTATGTTTTCTTTTTCTTTGTAATCCATAGCATGTCTTGTTTGAATTTGTATAGTACAATTCTTCAAAGGTTTATCAAATTGATCAAAATTTGAACATTTTGTTTAGTTTTCAGTAAATTCTAAGAAGTTCGAAAACAACCTTGGGCATTTAGAGGTTAATTCTAAAGTTCATTGGTAGTTAGAAGTTCATTGGTAGTTAGAAGTTCAATGGCTTCAAAATGACCTAGTGATGAATAAACCAAAATCAACTATGGTGGGTTACATGTATATAAAATATGTATATATCTAAATCCAAACGTATTTGGGAGGGGGATATTATCTTGGTTTCCCCCTATTTTTTGCACTATTTAAGTAGAAAATTATCTACTAGTTTTTTTTGGTGGTTTACTAGTACTTACATTATTTTAATATATTGAATTCATAATATCCTCCATTACTTACGAACGCCTAAATTGCAAAGCAAATTACATCAAAATGGGTCCATTTACAATCAAGGTCACTAAAAGGAACGACTCACTACAAAATGGCTAAAGGTTCCAACTTTAAGGATGTGATGTGTTTAGGATTTAGTAGTTTTGGATCATTTGAGATGTTCATTACTTGATACATTCACTTATAATCTTATTAAAACTTAGTTTCATTCACTACGATAAGTAAAAGCATTCCTATCTAGTTCTAGAAAACATTCAAGACCTATGACTCAATATTCAAATTCATATAAAAGGACCCATTATAAGGAATAGCTTCAAATATTAACAAAATTGAACTCTCTTGGACGTTAGATAGACCTAAAGTTTAGTTTTGTTGGTTGTTATGGCTATATAGAAAGGAAGGTACTTTTCAATAATTTGCATCATGATTGATTTTCAACTAAGTAAAACAAGGCAATGAAATGACTCCTTTGTAGAAACAATATTATTTCATAAATTTTGCATAACTTTTGTCATCTAATCCAATGTGGTGTCCAATTGTATTCCTAAAACCATTCCTTTCTTTATTCCTTGCTATGCACATTGATTGTAAATGGATCCAAATATATTTTGGTAAAATCTTCAAAGGTGTTATATATTTAGACCATTTTGTTATGTGCAATTTCACAATGTGCGCAATTTTACTTTAGAATATCACAACATGTTCAAACATAGTGTATCCATAGGTCTTGCATAAACAAGAAATTTTTTTGTTGGAAATTTTGGATGAGCACTTTGTTAGCATCAAAATCTAGTAGTAGCTTCCTCGATATGTAAAAAATACCCACTTAGAAAGCAATCCAATGCGAGCTTGCACAAATTTGCAAATAAAAGTAATAATTGTGTGTCAACTCACATGAAGAGTATTAACTTGTAAAGTAATTATACAAGGGGCAAGCACTATTTGGATTACATGCCCACTTAGGAAGATACTACTTATTTGGTCTTTTTTGAAATCATGTGTGCATAAATCCCTATAGGACCACTATCTCCTTAAAGGACAAAATGGATTTTGGCTAGGCTCTTGTAGTTTCAATTTTTGTCGTTATTTTTTTAAACATTTTTGTAAGATAGGAACATACAATAGCTTTCTAAGAATATAATTTTTTTATTTCAATCAATGTCTAAGAGAAAAAATTATGCCATCTTACACTATCTATATAATATGCTATTTAGTTGTCCATAAATATGATAATTAAGTCAAATATTATAGTAACTATCTATGTGTCACCTTGAAATTTCAAACTTCCAACCATTAGTAGAAATGAGATCTTTTGGCTCAAAGCTAGTGACAAAGGAGCTTGGTTTTATAAGTTAAAATAGGCACCAAGTTGGTGCCCATTTTGTCAGCCTCTCCAACTATATCCAGATGCAAAAAGATTTCTACTAGTGAGCCCTAGACATGCTACAATAGTATATTGTTGGTACTAGTTTCAAATTCCCTCCAAGAAAGGAAAAGAATAAAATTTGTTACGTTCAAGTAGGTTTTGTGGCTTGTCTCTTCATTGCATTGAATCAAATTTTGATTCTCACTTGAGAGTCATATTAGAATTAAAAACATTACAATATCAATATACAAAAGTCAAATTTCTACAAATTAAATTTTTTAAATAAATTTTTTTTTTTGTTAATTATGGTGAGATCTCCAGAACTATACATCCTTAGGCAATAGTGCTAGTATGTGTACATAAAAATGCAAGCATATGAGCTTTGAGCATATATAAAAGTAGATATACCATAGTCATTGAAAGTGCTTACAATGTAAACATTTAGAATATAGGTCCCTATATCATGATTATACTATAATCATTGATGGTTTATATAATATAGACACCTATAACATAGATATATAATTTTCCAGACTCATGTATTTATGTTCCTAAACTCCCACAATGACAACCTTCCATCCCTAGGGTAATGTTCTTGGTACAATTAGAAAAACCTTTGAGAGGAAGGGTATACAGACTTTGTTTCATGGCATTCTGATTCACGACAATAAAGATATTAAATTTCAAAATCTTATATTTAACTAATTCTGGACTTTTTTACAAATTATGGACAATTAAGGTATTGGCTGGCAACCGATACATTTGTACATTTTGAATTCAAAATGTACCCCATGTATACATTTTCATCATGTTTTGGCACATGCATATGTTATTTATGGACTTGCCAAAGTCCATAATTAGTTAAATTTAAGTTCAAAGTTTTTATAAACTATGAATTAAAAGTTTAGAAAATTACTTTCTTTATTTTGTTTTTAATTTGGTCAACATGGAGCACACTAGTCTATACCTTAAATGAAGTTGTTTGTTTTGTTTGTTTGTTATAGTAAAATCTACAATTTTGTATGTCTCCTTGGTCACATTCTTGGTACCACTAGAAGGCTTTGTGTTAGGAGTGCATATAGGCTTTGTTTCATGGCATTTGGACCTGTAGTGTGAAAGTTATTGAATTTATAAAGTTTTTACAAATTAAAAAATTAGTTAAATAATTACAAAATCATAGTAAAAGTTTAATATCTCACCTAATCAAATTAGAATTAAAAATATAACAGTATCAAAATACAAAACACGAAAATCCATACCTTAAATTTAGTTGTTTGTTTTGTTTTGTTTGTTTGTCACGTTGAGATCTCCTAGACCATGCGTCCCCTACTCGTATTCTTGGTACCATTAGAAAGCCCTCAGTGAAGAGGGGTGCAAGGGCTTTGTTTCATGGTGTTTGAACCTACAGTGAGAACGTTATTGAATTTTGAAGTTTTTATGAACTAAAAAATTAAAAAATTACTTTTACTTTTGTTTTGATTGTGGCAACAACACAAGGCACACTAGTCTATACCTTAAATCAGATTGTTTGTTTTGTTTGTTTGTTTGTCACATTGAGATTTCCCGGACCGTGTGTCCCACGGGCGCGTGCTTGGTACCATCGGAAAGCCCTCGGCGAGGAGAGGTGCACTGGCTTGATTTCATGACATTCCAACTCATTGTGAGAAAATTATGCATTTTTGAGTTGTTTTTGGTTCTAAAAAATTAGAAAATTAGTTTAACTTTTGTTTTGACTGTGGCAACAGCACAGGATACACTAAGGTAAACCAGCCTATGACAGTCCAAATGCCAACCAACCCATCACAGGCAAAAAATTTCTAGTGATACACATTTCAAAAACTGAAATGTACACTATTAGTACAATTTTGCCTATGATGAGATAGTACAAGCGAAAGCACATGGCCAGAAAGGCTCCTTTGAGCCCTTTCCAGAGTTCAGCGAACTGAAAGGAAGGCCGGAATCCGCGCCTCAACAGCGAAGACCGCGAAGCCGTGACGAACATGACTGGCACACGACGAACGAACGAGAAACTCAACCCCTATCCCACCTTATCCTCCTCGCGACCGTCCATTGGATTGGCCTTGCGGGCGGGCAGCTCCCCCCCTGGCAGGTCTGGCGTTGGGCGCTTCACCATTCCTGAGCCCACGTTCCAAGTTCGCGACTTCACGAATTCGGAAGCTCGTCGCAGGGCGAATTCAAGCTCCTTCGAGGGATCCTCTGACAGAATTCCAAGACATGGAGGCATTGCAGCACTCGCTGGCCAGCGCCAGGGCCACTGGGACGCCCGCAACGGCGTCCAGCCATGGCGGGGCTCATCAATTCGCGGGGTCGCGCGTGGCGCAGGTGCGGATGGGGTTCGTTTCCGGAAGTGGGTCGTCGTTCACAGGCAATGCGGCGCTCGTCGCCAAGGTGGCCAAGGCCGTGTCGGTCCCTTCGTCCTCGGGCGCCAGCAGCCGGGGTGTGGTAGTGATGAAGTCCGAGACCGCGGCGGGCGGCTACGCAGCGGCGCTGGCGGAGGTTTCGCAGTCCAACGACGACTTGGAGAAGATCAACAAGGACGTGGAGGGGTTGGGCGATTTGCTCAAGAACAACGAGCTGTATGAGTTTCTGGTGTCGCCGGTGATCGACGGCGACAAGAAGAAGAGTATTCTCAAGACGCTGGCGGAGGACGCCAAGTTCAGCGACGTGACGCTGAACTTCGTGAACCTGCTGGTGGACAAGAAGCGCATTGAGTTGATCAAGGACGTGATCAAGGAGTTCGAGTCCATTTACAACGAGCTGACGGATACGCAGGTGGCGAACGTGATTTCGGCGGTGAAGATCGAGAAGCCGCAGCTGGCGCTGATTGCGAAGAAGATCCAGAGCTTGTGCGGCGCCAAGAATGTGCGCATCAAGAACGTGGTGGACCCGTCGTTGATCGCGGGCTTCATCGTGCAGTACGGGAAGGACGGGTCGCGCTACATCGATATGAGCGTCAAAGGGCAGCTGGATCGCTTGGCATCGCAGTTCGCGGCCGCGGAGCAAGCCGCGGGGGCGTTCTAGAGCCTTCCGAGTCCTGATGAATTCGTTTTGTAGTGTTGCGATTTTTCTTTTTTTTGCTGCAATTCGCGAGGAAGGAGGAAATTAGGGCTTGTAATCTGTTGACACTTCTGCATCAAGGCTGAGGAACATGACGACTCTGTTTTCGTTTCTCTGGTTGTTGAGCGAGTGGGGTAGGAGGTCCCGGAGGAGCTTTGCGATTGTGTCTTCCGATGGGGATTGTAGACTATGTACATCATCATCATTTATGAGCATTGGAATCCATGAGCCGGTCTCCAAGTCTATGCCGCACCATTCTTTTCAACCTATTCCCATTGCACAGTCTCGATCCTCCTGTGGCTTCAATAATGTACTGTACTGTACTGTACTGCACATAGTGTGGTTGCTTGTACCTGAAATTGGTCGTGGTGATTCCGATAAATCACTGTGATGAAATTCATACTGAATTTCTTATTGGAAGTGGCGAATTGGACAGTATGAATGCCCGTGATGTCATTGCGGTGGTGAGGACTGAGTAGCGGATTTGAGAAGTCTGATTCGAAACCAATTCAATGGAAGCTTCTTCTGGGAAATGGTTTTAGTTTTCCTTGGGATTGAATGTGCGTCAAGTTTCAGAGCCTGATATTTTGAAACGGCTTTTAGTTCCGATTTCCTTAATCAATCTCTTGGGAGTTCATTACTTGCACCGGTAGCCTTTTTTTCTGGTTGAGGAGTAACCCATTTTGTTGCTGACCTGATTTGGTGCTTCACTGGATACATGATGCAAATTTGGGTTCAGATAGTGTGGCTGTAGGCGGTGAAAACATTGATGTAATATTAGGTTTGATAAGTGAAGCTCCGACTGTCCTAAGATTTTCAGTTGCTCAGCCAGGGAAGCACATTTGCTTGTATCAGAACCTTCTTCCCTGAAATGCATCTGGTAGTTTTGGTGTCACTCATGCTTTCTCATTTTGGACTACATGTGGGATCCAAGATGAACAAATTTATTGTTTACTGCAATCCAAATTAAAAAAAATGTTTTACAAGTGCAGAGTTTTTCCCTCTACACTTGTCAAACTTTTAGTTTAACCCTTAAAACATTGAGGATGATAGAGAATCTCTCCATGTAGGATAGAAGTGCAACTATTCATCCTTGGATTTTGTGTGGAAGGAGGAGATCTACAATACTTTGACTTCCAATGATCATGTTTGCAATTTTTTAAGCCAATGATTCACACAGTCATGAAACTAGTGATTTTCAAGGTCACCCCATCGTCCTTTAAGGGTTAAGCTTGTCTTCAAAGATATTTTCTCCCTAGTACTTCGATGAAAAGTTTGGCTAAGCTCACCTTCAAGGATATTGTCCCAAGAGTATTTTGATGAAAAGTTCAATTTTTAAATAGGTTGGAATGCTTATTGGAGTGTGATAAAGAAGGCTTCCAAAAAATTACCATTTAACAAAGGTTCTTTTGTAAAACTATGTGAGAACAAACCTTAATTAAGATTACAAATAGTCATTGTTGTCATTTGCTTTATCATTCTTATGGTATTGAAATGGTTAACTCCTTAGGGACCATACATTCAAATTTGCACCATTGATAAATGTAGTTGGTTGTCACTTCTACATCAACACATTGTAAATATTGTTCTTTCTTTTCCAATCTCAAATCCATATGATCTCTACAAGACTCGAAATGACAAAAGAAAGCTATTAATGATCTCATGTCTGAACTAAGGTGTATACATCCATAATCAACACGATCCAAAATATGACAAAAAAACATTTGGAACAAAAAGCATCACAAAAACTAGATGAGATGATTACTCAAGATGTACAAAATCAAAACATGAGTAGAAACAATACTTTTGGATACATCTAGAATCAATACTTTTGAAATTTATAACTTAACCCAAATAATGCATGCTAAAGTGCATTGGAATCCTCTTCCAATAGCCAAATAAAAGCCAATAATAATAGTAAGTATGATCAGTTGTAATTAGGGATTACAGGTGCACATACCGTACAACATCTCGAACATGAAAAGTGCCAAACCTCACGAGTCCCAAATTTCACCGAATCAGGGACAACATGATAAATATTCTTCGTTCTTCAAATAATTTTGGAACGCGATACTGAATATGCCTTGTTCTGAGGACCAGCTCTGGTATACCCAATCAGTTAGTGAAATGAAGCACATAACTTGCAAAATCAACAAACAACCAAGGTAGATGGCCAACCGTGACAGCTGAAGTTCGGAAAGACCAGTTGCATGGACACAGAATTCTTTAGCAATGGGCAATTACTGTGAAAATGAAATCCCAACATGTACAACAAGCTCCTTCAACCACCAAGGGTTGTAAGAGCAATCTGAGAGTCAATTTTGAAATCGATAGCACGCAACTTAGATATCCAACTTTGGTGACATCTAAAGGTGCAAAAACTGAATTAGAAGAGAGGCCATTGGCAACTGCCAACCTCTCCGAAAGAATACCATCAAATTATTACTACAAGCCTATGTTGTTACT
Organism: Climacium dendroides; assembly: GCA_950106755.1. Taxonomy (NCBI): domain Eukaryota; kingdom Viridiplantae; phylum Streptophyta; class Bryopsida; order Hypnales; family Climaciaceae; genus Climacium; species Climacium dendroides. The sequence continues at coordinate 20,889,802 of OX467092.1, read as the reverse complement.
ACAACCACTATACCACAAAGTAACTTTCGCTATTACTGCACCTATGCTATTGGAAAAGTAATGGATATGGAGTGCTACACAATCCCTGTTTAGAACAATAGTAGCTTACGGTACAAGTTGTTGAGGTGCTACTGTCGGAATTTGAATTCAAGATAAATGGCCAACGAATATGGTCACTCATGATGTTCAGACATGACCTCTTCCTCCACACTGGAGACACATGTGGTTTCCAACCCCGCCGCATCCTGCACAATGTCCTCTCTTCAGTCACAAACCAAATCCGCAAACAATTCCATATGTGTACAATAATAAACTCAGTGTCCGCCTCAGTACCCCCAAGTGTATATCTTTCTAGCTTTCAAAAACCCTGGCACCACAGCATAGAGAAGCCATTCACTGCATACTTGCCTTCTTCTCGCACTAACCGCATACCAACAGTGCAAGATGATTGCAATAAATTTCCATTCACATTGTGAGAAAGTGGAGAACTCTTTTCATGGAAAGTGAGAACAGCTAAATGTGGTGAAGGGAAAGCACTTGATTTTCCATGAAAATATGAACGCTCATCACTACATGCATTATACATGATTCTCAAAAAAATTCTCTCGAGGAAGTTTTAAGACTCAATCACCCCAAGTTGAAAACCATTTCACACAATCATGAGTTTGCTACGCCATTGGAAACATCGGGAATACAGTCAATGACATGTCTACAATCCAAATACAGGAAAGACTTACAGATCATACACAGACCAGACTTCTTCAAGAGAATAAACAAACGCAGAAAAGCTCGATGGTTGTACCTAAACAACGCACTTTGACGATGATCCCCTGACTCTCGAGGACCGAATCCACATACAGTCCGGATCCCGCACACGTCGCGCACTCCACAACCCCTTTCGCTTTACATTCTGGACACCTAGGGTTATTCCCTATTGCACGCAACCCCTTGGGCAACCCCGTCGGCCGCTCAATCTTCTCCTGCGGAACGCCTAAATATCACAAACCATCACAATTAAACAAAACCGATGCAGAATTTGTGAATCCCACCAACACTCAATAAATTAGGGTTAGGGGTTGGGGTTCCACGCACCTGAATCCGTGTAGAACAGAGACTCCAATTTGCCGATAGCTTTCTCACTTCCGCAACCAGGGAAGTTGCCGCTGGACTGCGTGATCAACAGAAGAAAGCCATGAGAAGAGTTACAACAGGAAGGGGGGTAGGGTTGGGAAACCGTGATGGAAAGAGGACAGAGAGTGGTGAGTGCACCTGGGTGCAAGAAATGACGCTGGTGGTGGAATTGCTGCGAGAGAGAGGACGGCGTGAGAGTAATGAGAGAGGAAGAGGAGAGGAGCAGAGGAAGCACGCCATGGTGGCCATGGCGTGATGATTTGCACACCAACGCAAGAATTCAATGCGCCTGGCGATGGCGGAGTGTCGCTCCTGATTGCTGCAATTCCGAAGGCAATGTGCTTGGAAGCAGAATGCCGCCACAAACACTTTGGAAATCACGAAGATGCAGAGAGCTTTGGAAATCACGACGTCGGGTATTATTTATTATAAAGGGCTGGGCTTAATTTAACTTTAACTACTAATTAAATAAGGTTAAATTAGCTTATGAAAGTTCCTTATATTGGTAAATATTATTTGGATTTGGACATTTGAACAAAGAGCCCATTTGAACAAAGAATTCCAATAACCGGTGGTGTCGCGCGCTAACACACAATCCTCAATGGCAAATCTGTCTTTGGGGTTGGCTACTCCTTTGAACTTCCCCCTCACGAAATCTCCTTTCCGGTTGGCATGCGCCGTACAGCCTTCTTCGAATTCATACACTCCTCTCCAAATCTCCCGTGTCTACATGGGCGGAACAAGTCAGAGGGAGTTGTCAAATTGGTTAGGGGCTCCGTCTATGAGCTCCCTAACTATGGCTTCATTCCGGAAGCCCTAGGGTTTCCCAAAGAAACCCTCACACCCCATGGCGGAGAGAAGATAAAAGACCCAAAAAAATATGTAAAGGACCACCTCAAAGTACGGCCCGTTATGGTCTTAAGAGCATCATTAGACCTCAATCTAGGTTTTTATATTTGTCTTTTAAAGTACAAGTTCATCCCATGTTCAAATTTAAGGGATCAACCACACTCTCTCTATAAGGGAGGCAACCCATTTCTAACCACTGAGGTAGATACATGTATTTGCAATGCAAGTTTCAATAGTGGGGAAATCTTCCCATGAGTAGAAATAGAATTCATAACATTTTTATAATTTTTTAGATTTTTATTTCTCAAAACATAATGACTGAATTTTTTAGTTGAAGATTTTATTCCACCCATACTTGTTATATAGACCTTCCTATTTTTTGACCAAGGGCTGGTTGCAAAATCCACCAAGGGTTGGTTGCAATATTGAGAGTCTTGTAGCCAATTATAGTATACCACAATTGTGCTAGGAACTCTGCCATAATTAATCATTGCTAATCACCTCTTGCATTGAATTACACCGCCTTAAGTACAATAATCCACCTAAATCTACCATTAGAGAGTGATTTGAGGAGCTCTACATACTCTCCAAGTGTGATGTGTAAACTTGGAGCTCAATCTAAATGAGGCATTTTCAAAAATTGTTCTTATCTATTTTGTTAGACTATTTATTCTCCTAGATTGAAGATATTCTAAAAATCCTAGCAAAATTTTGAAGAATTGTTGTCTTAATATAGTTTTTACAATATTCATTATCAATGCAATGGTTGAGATCTTTTGGGTTAGGATAAAGCTTATGACCATACAGACAAACTTCAAATTCCTTTGCACTTCCTTTGCACTGTATACTTCCATTTACCTTTGTATGTGAATGATTTTTATATTTTTATATTTTTCAACTTAGATAAAATCACAATCATGTCTTCTATATGTCACAAAATTTTCAGATTTTCTTTTCACTCTTTCAATATTATTGTAAATTTTGGAAGAGAAAACAAAGAAAATTGATTTTATGTCAATTACATAATGTGCTCCAAAAATTTGAAAATTTTACCATAGATAAAATATTATAGGAAAAATATCATATTGTAAAAAAATTTGTAGATTGTAAAAACAAGACCAAAGTTGAAATTGCAATTAAATTTTCACATTGTAGTAAAAACTATAATTCATTAACCCCTAAATGCCCAATGGCAATCATTTTATGATTTTGTCCAATTTTAGATGCTTTTTGGGATTTAGCTCCATTTAAAAAATAATAATATTATTCTTATGTAATTCATCAAGTTATCTTTCTATAGCCTATTTTTAAAAAAATTGGACAAACATTCTACCTTGGGTGGCTTTTAAAGTCAAATATTCCAAGAAATGTTCATTGTGGATTGTCTTGGAAAAGAACCCTAGCCAATGGAAAAACATCCCAAGATTAAATTTCCATGGGTATGTAAGTAGGCAAGGGATTATATAGTGAACATACATATTCAAGTGAAAATTTGTTTTTCCAATATACTTCACTTGACTGCAAGACTCTGAAAATAGTCTTCAATTATTCCAATTCTTTGTAAAATTGGTATGCATGTTTTTAACTATTCCAAATTGTACTTGGTTTAAAATGACAAACTCTTCTTTAGTGAAAATTTCAGATATGGGCCTCCAAAACCATTTTGCCCTTGCCAAAAAGTTTTTTCTTTTTTTTTCAAATTCTGAAATTTGATTGAAGATATCTCATAGTCTATATGGTCACAAATGGAGGGTAGACTAATTTTATAGTGATGCACAAGATCTTGTAGTTAGAATTTTCAAATAAATGGTTTGAAAAAAATTATACTAAGGATCATTTTAAAAATGACAATTGGGAGGGATTTTTGAGAAAGGACCTATCTTGGGCATTTAGGGGTTAAATTCATTTCATTAGTTAGACTCAAAATTTTTTTAAATCATTTTCAATGGTAAATTTGAATTTAGAATGAAGAACTAGAAGTTGTCAAATACTATAGAAAAACATTTTTTGTATTATGTTAAACCTTGAGTGAATAAGCTCTTAACCCTTGAAACCCACCATTTTTTACTTTCTTAATGCAATGTTTGTTGAATTCTAATGAAATTTTTACCAAAGGTGTATAGGCCTTTCCTAGTGCAATGTTTATTAAATTCTTATAAAGTTTTTACTAGAGGTGTTTGCCTAAAAAATTTTACAACAATCCAAACTATGGCTAAAATGTTATGCCTCTAAAGGACATTCTTTGGAATTCAAGGCAATTCAGGCAACAATGATACATAGATCCAACTGATCTGGAATTTTTCTGGAATTTTTTGCATAACCCCCAAAGTTGGAAATCATACAAGTACATTATTTGGAGTTACAAGCCTTTGAAATTGGGTTATTAATTTTTGGACATTGCCACAGGGAGTTTTTCATGTTGTAAGAAGGAATGTTTAGATTTCTCTCTTTCTTTACATATGCCACTTTCACCTAATTGCAAATAATTCTACAAAACAGCCCTTAAGGATTCTTACCTTACACCTATGGCCTCTACTCAAGAAAGCTCACAATCAATTTGGAGTACATCTATTTCCTTGGTACTTTGAAAGTCATAATTTGTTCCTATGGTGTCCAAAAAATGCATGCTACTAAAGCAAGGAATCCTCTTTTGACTCAAAAAACCCAAAAAATGACAAAAACAGAGATAATTTAATAATAGGAATCATGCTCAAATGCTTAATAAAAAAATTCACATATTCGATCACAGTGGGAATGAGCTCCCTGATTCACTATTCCAACAATGTTTCACGAAACTAAGCCACCAGAATGTCTTTTCTACCAGTAGACAATTATCATCTTACATGAAAGAAACCTCACCAGAATCCAAAGAGCCTCGATCCCACAATACGTCGTGCTTGTGCAAACGATTGTGAGCTTTCACAGTATCTACTTGAAATATTGTTTGACCACCACTATACACTGTCTTTGAGAATGTCAAGCTTGTTTCTTATGCCTTTCCGATAATGTCCGAAAGTGTGAAGTCATGAAATGGAGGACCTGCAAAAGAAGCAACTATCAAATATATTATAAAAGCGAGGTCTTCCAGGTATCAAAGTGACCACAGTGCCTTCAAGAATGCCAATAATGCCAGGCCTGAGTTCAAGGCAAAACCGTGTCTGTCTCATTTCAAGGTTATAACTCATACCCTTTGCCCTTTGATTAAAAAAACAGGACAGATCTGAATATTCAAGATACACAGAAATGAATTGACATTGTGAACTAAATAACTGAGTTCTGGGAGGCCCGAACAATAATCGGACATAACCCTCTTTTCTAAACTAAACAGGACCATCAATCTTGGAGATCTACGGTTCTCAGGGAGTGCAGGGAAAGATTAGAGTTAGTCCAATAAACTACTCCGGCCTCCCAATTATCAAAGTATATCTAATCCATGGCAAGCATAATGGTAGATGAAAGCAACCATTACCTTCTTTATCCCCAAGAATGTAGAAGGGTATTGAAGCGACCGCCTTGGTGCCACCCTCACTCCATTGCACACTGCCAGGGCGATTTGGGTAACCAGCCGGTGGCCCCAGTATAGAGGAGCACATTGCTGGCTCGTGCATCAGCCCTAAAAAGTCATGAGCACGTCTCCATACAGATCTATCCAACACTTGCTGAGACCGTGCAACCTATGAAAAACAAATTCATCAGAAAGTCAAGGGATATTAGATGGGTATTACTATAAAGCTATCTCCAGCACAACAAGCGAATAAGATGGAATTGAAAATGATATAAAATACATATGAACCTCACACCATACCTTAGAAAGGCAAACACGAGCTCTGGGAGAAAGCTCTCTATGACATGTTGCCAGTTTAGCAATGGCTGTAACGACGGAACACAGCAAGCGGGATTGGGAAAGAGCTGCTCCCATGTAATCTTCGTCCTTTCGTTTGGAGTTCCCCTTCATGCGACTGTGGAAACCAGGCCATCACGATATCTCATGAATCCAATACCGACATCTCATGCATAACCAGCAAAACCTCATATTTGTTAAAATCACATATTTCACTGTAATTGGAAGAGTTTCTAAACGAAGCCTCATATTGACACCAGTCCTGGTGTTCAGAGATATGAGCACTTTGAGCGTCACAATTTTTGAGGTTACTAACTTAATATGACCATGAGATGGATCATTATTGTACATGCACCAAGATGCCTACCTAAGCAACATCAACGAATTGTATATATACAGCTGGTACCAGATATTGAAAGGGGCACCGAGTCAGAATGAAAAGAGAAATTTTGAAGGGATAAACTCTTTGTGTACCTTGAAGCGAGATTCTCGTAAAGGAGTAGCTCAAGGGTCTCAAAAAGCTCTCGAGCAGCATCTTTGTAAGAAAGGCCGCCTCCTCCATGTTCACCTACTGCCCAACATAGTTGGAGTGCAAGCTCCGTCTGCAAGAATAAACAGTTTCACAATTACTCAAACTTGTTTTCCTGTCTTTAGGAATTCAATCTCGTGATCATAAGCGCATTGCAAGATATATTCATTTTCTTTCTAAAACCGAAGGTCTTGGAGGGACATCTGGGACGCTGCAAAATATAAGCATTCACGACGCATTGCTCGAGGAGCAGCTAAGAATTCTCAACACCATGGAGATCGTATTTTATGGCTACAAGTTACACGTACCTTTGCTGTGGTATTATGCGGTTGCCCAATTCTGTCCATTATCGGTTTCTGCAACACGCAAGTTAAACTGGTTAGATACAGCCCTCTCTGCGGAAGACAAACCTCTTCTCCAAAAAAAAAGCGCAGGTGTTGGTAAAGATTACCTTTAGTACAGCAACTAAGTGAGGTGATTTTTGAAACGCTGTCAACACAAACTCCAACAACAATTTTTGTGCCTGGAGAAGGACAAGGTTAAAAGAAACAGTTGGCATGGCACAGTATACAAAACGTTCCCTTGCACTTAAATAGAAGAAAAAAATAACAACACAGTTTGCACAAATTATTAAAGATCAAGTTAGAAACTATTCCATAAGAAAACAGTAACTTAGGAATTTACAGAAGGAACTGACCTGTAAGGTAAATTTTGGATCTGGTAGCATGGCGTCAACTCTTAGAAACACAATTGGCAGCAGTGCAGCTAACAGTGCTGTAACGCCCAGGTTTCAAACAGAAATATGTTCATTAGCAGTAACATACGTGCAGCGAATCTGGCTGAGATGGTAACGATCAATCCATTCTTAAAAGTTTTTTCGTTTTTCATACATCACTACCAACAAGTACTACCACTTCCGAAACAAAGTATACATTTACCGTCTACTTCTAAACTACTAGCGTACCAAACAGAACCGTGGGTGAAAAGGATACTTACAGTCATTCACATCTCGTATTGCTATGGAGAAATACACGCGAAGTAAAGACGGGGCTAATGACAAAGCATGTTGCAGGCGAGGGGAAGGACTCGACCCCATTAGAGCTTGCAGTGCAGCTGACATCCCTGGAAAGGACCAATGACGTTCCTGCGGTCATTTCGAAACGTAAGATCAACACATGAGAGACGACGACCTTGTGACGAAAAAATCACATTAAATTACCCGAGTGTTGCTCATGAACCCAGAAAGCAATATCACGCAAAACAAACTCTCGAAAGGGTAGTTACGCGCCTATTCAAACTCAACTTGCGTCAGCCGTTGTCAGTCAGCACATATGAAAACAAACGTGAAAATTGCGCAAAAAGATTAACTTTACCGCTAGGCCTTCGTTCTCGTCCTTAAGTAGATCGGCAAATAATGCTTCAGTTTCATCCCTCGAACTTCCACGACCACCATTCGCAGCGTCACCTTGACTGTCCGCTATTATAGAACCCGTATATGCCTCGTCCATCAATGCCAGCAAAGCCTGAAAACAAGAAAAAAGAGGAACAAAGAAGAAGAGAGTTAGTGCGCCGCCACAGATAAATACAGCCCTAAGAGGAACACCCACAGCTCTAGAAACCAACCAACATTTCATCTGATTCATCAATACACAACTGAGGAGTCCATGCAGACAATAAGCACTCCAAAGGGAAGGGGGCCAAGTCACATGCCTCAGGCGCGGGACTCTTCTTACTACCACTAGTAGTCCCTGGAGCAGCTCCAGAACTGGTCTGCAAATTCTCCAGTGCTAACACCAAGGCTGCATATTCCAAGCAACAAAAAGTTACTAGGACATTCGAAATCTGAAAATAGACAGTTGGCAGACATAACAGTGAATGCACGAGTCTAGAAAAAAGGGATATCACTAAAGATGCAAAAGCAATTCCTGAGGATGTCGAGGATAAACAAGTAGCCACTTACTCGGTAGGTCAAGCAGGGCAGGAAACAAAGGGAGGAAAGAAGAGACTCCCATTAGAGCTGGCAAGAGATCTGTAAACGCTTTATCCAGTCTGCAATCAATTCCATTTGCAAATATCATGAAGCAGTCTACACAGGCTCTCATCGAATGAATTTCAGTTATAACGTCGAACTCAGGGTTACAGAAGCACTCAGTAATGTCTGCTCGAAAACTTGCATTTAAATGTGTAAATAGCAAGGACGTAAGCTTACGTGCTGCTTCCCCAAGCCACCAGTTTCAAGAGGAGAGGGAAGTACTGCAAACACAGAAAACACCAAAGGTCATTCCTTCCGCAGTTAAACTACAATATATCAAGGAAAAACATCGGTCTTGTGAGTATAGTTCCAGTTAGCAACCTGGTATACAAGCATGTATAAATATCACGTGAATGAATGTACATAGGTCTTGGTGTAAAATACCTGTGGAAGTAAAGCAGGGTGTGCAACCATCAACTTCGTCTTGTTTTGAGTCAGAAACTCTAAGGTGGCAGAAGCTACAGTAGCGTCAGCATATTGGCTGAAACATCCCAAGTGCCAAAAACAAGCACACAAGATACACTATCAAATGATTCGCTCTAGGATTCAGATTGTAACAAGGAACAATTTAGAGATTTTCGAACTACCTGGTAGTTATATAACAGAAGACAGAAAATACAAAAGTTTTTGGATCGACTTGTGGGTAATGTGAATTCCTAAAAAGAAACTTGTTTACCAAACTTTTACAAACACCTGGTGGTAGTCCTGACGTTCAGCGAAGAAACCTCCTTATATACACTGATAGCAAATCTTATTAACTCCTAGAAATAAGGAACCCCAACCTCAGTTCATGGTTTATAGAAGTTTTGAGAACTTCCTAATCCATAATCTATTTAATATTTGACCAAAACATAATATTCTTCACTAACTGCGGTAATCCAAATGTTGTACCCGTCTGAATTATATTTTACACAAACCCTGGAATCTCGGTTAACATATCAATCCGCACACAGCAACTGCTGGGACTCATAGAAATTTGAAGGACGCAGGGAGTGAGATTACCGACTCAAACAAGAGCGAAAGAAAGTATGTAAACTTGGGTCAGAATCGTGTAACATAGGTTCGCCGAAGTCAAGAAAAAACTGCAAAATTGCCTGATCCAAACAGAAAGAGTAACGCTTTAGAAAACAGTAGCACTAGACCAAACCTGTAGGTTCTCAGTAAGAACGTACTGTTCAAAGCCAACTCAAACACAAAGATACCGCTGGAAATTATTCAACAGCAAAATATCCTTCCAAGGCAGATTGCCTGCATTATGGTCAAATTAAAGATCCTTCAACAACCATCCCGTTATAACATTCTAGAGCAGCACACAACTTGCACAACTTCCAGTAAAGCACAAAAACAATCTGCAGTGCAATAATTGCGAAGAGCTAGCCCACCTTCAAGGCAATTCCTCCATTGACAGGCATGCAATGAACCCCGACATTAACATCAGGAATAGGAATCAAATGAGTCTTCTAATGCGAGACACAAGAGCTCAATATCTTGCACAGAAAGAGAACCTAGATTTCTGCTGTTGGCTCAATGCTGATTGATTCCAAGGATGTTCAGGCAGTTCCTCAAAATGTTATCGCACTTCACAGAGAATGGGGTTCGGAAGAGCCCTACCAGGAGAAGTAATCCGGTGCTTGTTTTCTGAGTGGACGAGGACCCCGAGCACCGGCTGAAGATCTTCGTCAAATGCGGGTAAACCCTCGCCACCAAATCACCATTCTGCTCTCCCTTGGAACACAGTTGGTGTAGATTTTTCACCTGGTCCGCGAATCACCAATAAAAGATTACGACTGGAACGAAGCTTCAAATCCAACAATGTGCAGCAGAATGTTGTCCAAATCCTAATTTCTAGAACACAAACGCAGTCATTTCTCAAACACAGAAGTCGAAACATCGCAGATTCCCGATCCTCAAAACTTGGCAACGAAAACCATACGTCTTCACAAAGCACAACATACACTATTCGGAAACGTACGAAAACTAGGTCATCGATTTGCCTATTCCCAGAAATTCTTGGACGTGTAATTTCACAATAGGTAGAAATGCGAGACATACAGCTTGCAGCACGGTGGAGTCGTCGGCAGTGGTCGATCCGGCCGTATCGCGCACTGAATGCGACAGCAAGCGCAACCACATGGACCAGTTGCGATCATCGCCATTACCACCCTCCGCCATAGCTTCTCCTACTCTTTCTCTGAGTCACTTCTCACCCCCAATCCTTACAATCTCTAGTCCATACCCTCCACCACCTCCGACGTTCATCAGATCGAAACCCCAAATCTTGAGAGCTCCCTCCAGGGCCACCGTGCAAGTAGCACTACTTTGAATGCGATCACCTCAATATTAGCAGGAATATGAAGATTACGAAGGGATTGGGAATCGAACCCCTAAGCCGAGTGCTGACTTCGAAGCCAGAGCGCAAGTCGCAAGACTCATGATGCTATCACTTCCACATTTGCCGGTATTTGATGTTTACGAAGTGATTGGGAATCGAAACCGTAAAACCCCGACTGCACACCCCAGTGCCACAGTGCAAGTAGCAATAATCACTGCGCTATCACCGCTATTTTGCATGAAAGATTATGTAAGGACTGGAAATCAAAACCCTATACCCCGACTGCTCATTTCAGGGCAACAGTGATAGTCGCGATTCTCACAATGCGATTACCTCAAAACTTGCAAGTCTATCACGACTATGCACTGGTTAAAAATCAGAACCCCAACTGATTCAGACAGAGTCACAGACAAAAAACAATACTCAGAATGTGATAACTTCACTGGATGCGTATATGAAGATTGCGAAACGGTTGATTTCAAGCTGAGATAGGGTTTCCAAGTTTAGGTTTCATCTGGTTGGGCCCCGTGAGGGGCAATCCAAAAAAAGGGGTATGCCGGTGAGTGTACCCAGCGCACGGTATTCTTTAGTAAAAGGCGAAAGAATAGTTCGCTCTGTGCTGAGCACCCGGCTGCGCGAACTTGACATGGAGACACGAGGGCTTTATAGCAGGAGTTTGTGGAAGGGCTACCAAACGAGGTGGGGTAATTGCGAATAAACAGTCTTTGGAGGTTGAAGTTTGAGATTTGAATTCAATGACATATTGTCTGGGGAGATGCGTAGAAAACTGGACTCGGGATTCAAGGATTGGACACCTAAAATAAGCCCTAAACTAAAGCACATGTGGACTCAGTAGTGACAGGTGAGTATCCAGGAATGTGTCATAGTGATGGAGCCAAGTTTTGTATTGATCAACAAAACATTTATGATTTAGAGTATGTTGCTTTTGGGTGTTTCCATGTCCACTTTCATGGTAGTCTATTGTCTGCGGTAGGTACATGCACCAAACGAAAAGTAAATTTCGTATTTTACTTTGACAGCGCGCATTGAAAAGACGTCATAAAGTGCAAGGATTGCATTCAGCGATGAGTGGTCTTCAAAGAAGTTGATTAACTTACTTCACTATAGAACACAAATACCGGTACTATTTCAAACAAACAATGCCATTCCAGAAGACAAAGCATTTGTGCTCATTGACTAGTAAGGGATCATTGACAATGCTGACCTCGCAGGCTCTTCATTTCGTAAGGATCTCTTTATTTGAATTCTTGTCAAAATATTGAAGATAACATCGTTCTCATCTTTCGTACAATGGTGGGATCAAGCTCAGTAGACATCTTGTCCGGAGCAGAACCTATACATGAGCTTAAATTTACTTGCAAGTCGATCTCCGCACAACAGAGAGAAAACGCAAGCGGAACCCGAATCAACAATGGCCAGTAAACCAGAAACTATCTCAGCCACTAGCGGTAAAAATAGAATACTAAGGCCACAAATGGAAGGCCCAAAGAAAAAGCATGTCTCAGAAACAATCATAACCTAATTACAGGAGTAATCTGACTCACCGAAATCAATCCTGCCGAGAAGGACTTCCTCGTTCAGAAGCCCCACGCGTTCGCTGGGGACCCTGTCCTGCCCTCCGAATCTCTGCTGCGACCACCGAGTCACCGGCAAGAGAATGAAATACAACGCCAAGCACAGAAATGGACCGACAAAGAGCCACCCTAACATCGCGTGACCAATGGCAAACACCAAGTCACCAGAAGCTTTGCCTGTGATGGCTTGCCGCAGGGCATCTTTCGTCAACGGAAACGGTCTGGTACCAACTAGGGATTCTCCAACTCTCAGAAACGGTATCATCAAGCCTAATTCGAACGGCGTGGCGAGCAGGTTGGCGAGAATTAGAGTTGGACCGTTGCACCTGCTGCCAAGGAAGGTCATTACTACTCCGCAAAGAATAGTTGTGATGCCGTAAATCGGGAAGACGCCAACAGTAAATCCTAGCGCTGCTGAAAACGCCAGTTGCTTCGGCTCAGTCCCTCTGCTCATCAAGAAACACGAAAAATAAATCTGAAGGAGCACACAATTCATCCTCTGAAAAGCAACTTGCAAAGGAAAAATGCTATGAAGCGACACGTTAGAGACGCACCTGCGTAGAATTACGACAGCAGGATTGACGATCTTCGTTCTGGTCCATTGCACGATCCACAAACTCCGCCACCCCGCCGTCTTGATCTCTGAAGTGCCGTAAGGGTGCTCATCTCTTTTCATCGCGTAAAGCTGGATGCTCGTACGTAAACAACGCACTTTGATGCTGATCCCCTGACTCTCCTGGACCAAATCCACATACAGTCCGGATCCCGCGCACATCGCGCACTTCACAAACCCTTTCGCTTGACATTCTGGTCGAAACCAAGCGTTATTCCTTATTGCACGCAACCCCGTCTTCTTCTGCAAAATGCCTAATTATCACAAACCATCACAATTAAACAAAACCGATGCAGAATTTGTGAATTCCACCAACTCGCAATGATTAAGGGATACGGTTTGGGATCCACACACCTGAGTCAGTGTAGAACAGAGACCCCAATTTGCCGATAGCTTTCTCACTTCCGCAACCAGGGAAGTTGCCGCTGGCCTGCGTGATCAACAGAAGAAAGCCATGAGAAGAGTTATAACAGGAAGAGCAGGGTTGGGAAACCGTGATCGAAGGACAGTGAGTGAGTGCACCTGGGCGCAAAAGATGGAGTTGGTGGTGGAATTGCTGCGGGTAAGAGGACGGCGTGAGACCAATGAGAGAGGAAGAGGAAGGGGGAAGAGGAAGCACGCCATGGTGGCCATGGCGTGATGATTTGCATATTAACTCAAGAATTCAAGGCGCCTGGCTATGTGGGAATGTCGGATCCGATTGCTGAAATTCTGAAGAATGTGATTGGAAGCAGAATGCCTCCAAGAACAACGTGGAAATCATGAGAATGCAGAGAGATTCGGAAATCACATTCGTGGGTTTTGAATGGGGCTTAACCCTGTACGGATGGGCTGGTCACCTTTTCCGTACAGTGCATTATCTACAAATAAAATAAAAAAACGACGTCCTTTCACACAATTCCGAGGATTCTCTATCATCCGTTGCACCACTCTGAACAAAAACATCCCTACAAGATTAACTTCTCATCAAGGCATAATTGATGAAAACTAAAAAATGTTTTATTAAAAAAATAGCACAACATGTGTTAAAGCCTCATCAATGCAACCTAAAAAACAACTCAAAAAATGACTCACTCTATATATTATTTTCTTTTTATTAGTGTAAAAGTAGAACTTAAGATTACAATGTTTGGAAGCACATCAAAATTTACTTGAAATTGAAGAATATTAGTTGAATTTGGACATTATATTACCAACAAAGAGCCAATTCTAAGCATGACAAAAAACAAAAAAATACACTAAGTGCTACAGCAAAGTTTGGCCTTAAGAGCTCCTTCAAACCTCAATCTAGGCCTCTACATTTGCCCTTCAAAGTACAAGTTCATTCCATGTTCAAACTTAAGGGATCAAACACACTCTCTATATGTACTTGGTATAAAGCTAGAATATACCAACATGAACAAATCAAGAATTATCTTATTTAGAATGTAAGACAAGATTTCATCACAAGTTGCAATCAAGAACAAGAATCTAACTAAACTTAGTCTTAGAGGGTGATTTCAAGGGCCTCTCCAAATGTAATATGAGAACTTGAAGCTCACTCTAAAAAAAGACTTAAATAGTCTAACAATTGACTAAAAGGCTTAAATAATCTAACAATTGGCAAAGTGGAACATTCTAAGCATGATAATTCATGTCAACATAATGTGACCCTAAAATCTGAAAACTTCACTACAAGTGAATATCATAGGAAAAGAAATTAAAATGCCCAATTTTTCCCTGCCATTTTATAAATAGAAAATTTTCAAACCATGACAACAAGACCAATGTTCAAATTGTAGTAAAATATCAATTTTAACATTGAAGTAAGAACTAGACTTGATTAATCCCTAAGTACCCAATTGACCACTTTATGGCTGCTACATTCAAGGGCTTTCCAAATCTCCCCAAAATTCTTTTCTAGAAGTTCCATATTTTTATCATCTAGTTCATCAAGTTATCTTACCATAGCCAAATTTTTTCTTTGAATTGGACAAAAACTCTACCTAAAGTGGTTTTTCAAAGTAAAAATATCCAATAAATGCTCATTGCAGATTGTCTTGAGAGAGAAAATCCGCCAATCAAATATGAAACCAAGAAAAAAATTCCATGGGTGTGCAAGTAGGCAAGGGGCTAATTGCTTGGAGCATATAGTGAACACGCTTGATCAAGTGAAATTTTTGTTTTCGAATGTACCTAACTCAACTGCAACCCTCTAAAAACAATCTTCCATTACTCCAATGCTTTTCACAAATGGGATGCATGTTCTCAACTACTCCAAATTGCATTCCGTAAAAAAGTGACAAACTCTTCTGCGGTGATAACTTGTGACATGGGTCCTCAAAATCATTCAGCAAGGGTGGAAAGGATACTTACAGTCATCAACATCTCGTACTGCTATGGAGAAATGCACCCGAAGTAACGACGGGGCTAATGGTAAAGCATGTTGCAGGCGAGGGGAAGGACTCGAACCCATTAGAGCTTGCAGTGCAGCTGACATCCCTGGAAAGGACCGATGACGTTCCTGCGGGAATTTCGAAACGAAAGATCAACACCTCAGAGACGACGTCCTTGTGAGTAAAAATCCACCATTCGCAGCGTCACCTTGACTGTCCGCTATTATAGAACCCGTATATGCCTCGTCCATCAATGCCAGCAAAGCCTGAAAACAAGAAAAAAGAGGAACAAAGAAGAAAGAGAGTTAATGCGACGCTACAGATAAATACAGCCCTAAGAGGAACACCCACAGCTCTAGAAACCAACCAATATTCATCTGATTCATCAATACACAACCGAGGAGTCCATGCAGACAATAATCACTCCAGAGGGAAGGGGGCCAAGTCACATGCCTCAGGCGCGGGACTCTTCTTACTGCCACTAGTAGTTCCTGGAGCAGCTCCAGAACTCGTCTGCAAATTCTCCAGTGCTAACACCAAGGCTGCATATTCCAAGCAACAAAAAGTTACTAGGACATTCGAAATCTGAAAATAGACAGTTGGCAGACATAACAGTGAATGCACGAGTCTAGAAAAAAGGGATATGACTCAAGAAAGATACAAAAGCAAATCCTGAGGATGTCGAGGATAAACAAGTAGCCACTTACTCGGTAGGTCAAGCAGGGCAGGAAATAAAGGGAGGAAAGAAGAGACTCCCATTAGAGCTGGCAAGAAATCTGTAAACGCTTTATCCAGTCTGCAATCAATTCCATTTGCAAATATCATGAAGCAGTCTACACAGGCTCTCATCGAATGAATTTCAGTTATAACGTCGAACCCAGGGTCACAGAAGCATCCAGTAATGTCTGCTCGAAACTTGCATTTAAATGTGTAAATAGCAAGGAAGTAAGCTTTCGTGCTGCTTCCCCAAGCCACCAGTTTCAAGAGGCGAGAGAAGTAGATTCGCCGAAGTCAAGGAAAAACTGCAAAATTGCCTGTTACAAATAGAGAGGGTAACGCTTATACAAAATAATAGCAGTAGACCAAACCCGTAGATTCTCAGTAAGAACGTACTGTTAAACGCCAAATCGAACACAAAGAAATTGCTGAAAAATATTCAACAGCAAAAAATGGACGAAGCTTCAAATCCAACATAAAGACACCTATCTCAACGAATCCAACAGACTCGAGGCTCCAGCAACACACTTGGACCAATTTGCAGCAGAAGGTTGTTCAAAACCTAATTTCTAGAAAAAAAACGCGGTCATTTCTCAAACACAGAAGTCGAAACATCGCAGATTCCCGATCCTCAAAACTCGGCAACGAAAACAATACGCCATCTCAAAGCACAACATACACAATTCGGAAATGGACGAAAACGAGGTCAGTGATCAGGCTCTCCCCAGAAATTCTTGGACGCGGAAGTCCACAATAAGCTTACATAGAGATGCGGCATCTATGGAAATGAACTAAGGACAGATGGACCAATTTGCAGGACAATGTTGCCCAAACCCTAATTTCTAAAAAAACGCGATAATTTCTCAAACACGGAACTTGAAACTTTGCAGATCCCCAGAACACCAAGAAACAATACGTCCAAAAAAACCACAGCACACTCAATTCGGATTTTTTTCTGAAAACTTGGTGAACGATCTGACTCTTCCCAGAAATTCTTGGACGTACATGGACCAGTTGCGATCATCGCCATTACCACCTTCCGCCATTGCTTCTGCTGCTCCTTCTCTGCGTCACTTCTCACCCCCAGTCCTTACAATCTGCAGTCCATGCCCTTCACCACTCCGACGGTCGTCAGATCGAAACCCTAATTCTTGAGTGCTCGCTTCAGAACCTGTGAGTGTTTTCAACCATGATAGCAAGAAACTTTAGAAAAGGTCTGTAGAAAATATGATCCGACTTAATCCTCCGTGTAATGGAATCCTTTTAAGTCCATAGATTACTACTTTAGACGTACTATGCAAACAACATCATAAACTATCAAATCTCACAACAAGTGCATTAATCAAGTGAACTTACAAACATATATCACATGATTCAAAAATTCAATTCACAATAGTGTTTTTAAAGTGCCTTTTAATCAACAAAAAATTTAGCAACAAAAAATGTTTTTTTGTAGTCCAACAACACATTCAACTAAGAACCAAGAGGGCAATTAACCCCTTTTAGTAAATTGATTGCCTCATCTTCATTCTTACTTATTTTGTAGTGCACTTAGGCTTTTTAGAAAGCTAACTTGCAAATCTATCATCTCCCAAAAATTCAGCTCCATTATCTACATAAATCTTCAAATACTTTTTTTTGAAATTGGTAATCTTTGTCATATTTGGTAACCAAAATCCTTGTAACATAAACATAAATTATAGCTTCATACTTGTTTCAATTGAATTGAGTCATAGCATTTTGGAAAGCTTACGACCCAATCTACAACTCTGCTAGTTTCCTATATTTAACTATCTTTTTACTAAAATTTATGTGGAAGATAATTCAGTCTACAATTATGAGGTTGGAGATTAAATAGAACAACTCCAAATAATACAAGCATTAGAAACATAATGAATCCTCAAAGAGGCCACTTCATCTCTTGACAAGCTTCTTAAGAGGTAACTTGAGAAATTCACTAATAGCAATGATAAATTGATGACCCATGCCAATGTGTCATTTTTTGGATCAGATGATGGATAATGATTATCTTAGTGCCCTACTTGCTTACTTGGCTTGTCTCATTTCCTATTTGATATGTATTGTAATTTAGTTTCATACCTAAATTTTGGATATGGATAATGTATAGTTTTTTAATTTCATATTCATTTCAATACTTCAATGTTTTTTGGTGTATGACACTCTTTTTGAGTTGTTTTTTAGTATGAAACTTCTTAAATGATATGTATAGGTACATAGGTTTCAATATCAATTTGCATAAATGCTAACATGAATCACTTTAGATTTTGAATTATATCATATTTTTCCTAGTCGGCTTAATGAAGTAAAACTCAAGTGGAGAATGAAGTAAAAGATGGAAGATAATTCAGATATATTTTTTTGTTTGAAATAGACTTGAAATCTTACTAAAGTCGAATTCAATCATTTTAATGTTTGAATTTTTTAATTTGTAGATCCTAATATTTCTATTAAAATTTAAGTAAAAGCTACATGGGATCTACACATTATTCATCTATAGAGGTATACATCTTGTAAGCCATCCTAAAAGCAATGGTAGAAGAAAATTTAACATAGATACACAAATGGGATCATATTGACTTTGTTGAAACTTATGTGTTGCATTGTCTTTCTTATATTCTTCATTGTACATCAATTTTAATACAATTTGATGATTGTACTTTTCAACTTAATTACCCTATCAATTAGAATATAATACCTTGAAATTTGTTGAATTATATGTTGAAAATTATGAAAAATGAAGTTTAAATTTAGACTTGTGAGATTAGGTGGGTTAACCACCAAGTATCGAACTTTTCATTATTCCATATGTAATAGATCTTAAATTTTCTTGCTTGTAGAGAGTTTTGGGTATCAAAGTTAAGATCATTCTTGACTGAATCCCAAAAGCAAGCTAGGACTAATGACCCCACTTTTGAATGCGGTAACCTTCTACATACCTAAAAAAGAAAAAGAATTTACTCACAAGCTTCTTATAGGAAAGAAAGCCAAGATGTAGATAAGGCATTGAGTCAATTCTTAACTCCCAATTTGGATTCCAATTCTTGTATGTAACATCTAAAATATTTATCTATTGTAAAAACAAGCTAGAATGCTAGATTCTATGAGTAATTGTATGAGAGGACAATATGACATTGTTTTTTTCACATTGAGACCTTTTGAATAGTGGCTTGTAGGCAATAAAAGGCTTTGAAGTTGTTTGAGTTGACAAATTTCATTGCATATGGATGTTTTTTCTACCATTGTCCATGTTACTATGACCTCATAATTATAGTTATTGCATTTCAAATTGCTATCAAGATTTATTGCATGGTGGTTTGATTGAAAATTAAATCAAGTAGATTAAATCCATGTTGAGTTAGATTTGTTATATTAGTAAGGCATTAAAAGATAAGATAGATAGACATATGACACCACATAAGGCTCAAGCTTCAATTGATCTAAAGTATGCACTGTGATCCAATAAAGAAAGTTTTTGCATGAATATCCTTCTAACTCTTCTTTTTTTGTAAAAAGAAGAGTTGGAGATATAGATATAAATCTCTAACTTGATGGATCTAAATACTTTTGGAATCCTCACATAGGAAAATGCCTAAGATTTAGCTTTCTAAAAGGATTACTCAAACTTGTAAGAAATAGTGAAAATGGTTGTTTGGATACGTCGCTTAACTAACAGTCATTTAGAAAGCATACTAACAAATTGCAATGCTGAGAGAAGTGTGGCAATTACTTAATTATACAATAAGACATAGAATTCCAACAAAGAATCTTAGATGATATTCCCACATTCCAAACATAGACAAAAATTTTATAAGACAAAAGTAGTTCATTAATTAATTAGAGGAATGTTTGGAAGCCATTCATTTAGAACTGCATGTAGGTTATATAGAGAATTTGGATTGAGAACTACAGGTTGATCTTGTTATATAATCTCACAAACTTGAGAAAGAAAGATTGATAAGCATTTAGAAAGAACAAATGTAGGCAAAGAAATTAGAGCTCTCAAAAAACAAATTTGTAGACCAATCATCTTCTTATGAAATGTCAAAAAATTAAAAAATACCAATTGAGACTTCTGAACTCATCTAAGGCACAAAAGTGATTGGCATGTTAGTTGCTAACAGTAAACAACTACTAGGAGATTTTAGCAAAGAAATGTTGTGGAAGGTTGTTTTGCTTGAATACTAGAAAGCCTTAATTCAGAGGTTGAAAGTAGGTGAATTTTTGTAAACAATCTATTTAGAGCTCAAATAGGCTTTATTAAGGTTTTTAACGATGATGGCCGAAGAAATTCTAAAAAAATCCACTAAGGAGTGTAACCTAGGCCTTCCAAATAGTGGACTTTCTACCTAGACCACAATTTAGTTACTAAATTTAAACAATGTCCTAACAACACAAATTAATTATGCATTGATATTACATGCTTGCACATTATGAAAAACCTATAGTTCCATTCATAATTCATTTGACAAGTTTCTTCAAGCCATTGAAATTGGATCACAAGTACCAAAACTTGAAAGACATATATAATTTAGCTCCAAGTATGACTTCCATTTATTTTGCCTCATTCCACAAATACACTTCTTCCTTCACATACATTGATTCCTAAATGATTCCTAAATAATTGTGAAAACAAGTCTGTTTATGGAATATGTATAGTAATTAATTTAGTTACACATGGTTCCATGAGCATACAAGAGTCAAAGTAATACAATTTTGTCCTTATTAGATGTATTTATTGCTAAATGAGACCCCTATGCCATAATTTAGTTTTTGAATAATTTGTTTGAGATTACCTATCTAATACATTGTTATCCCAATTCCCTATTATTGCTAACCACTACAAAGAAAGCAATAGATCAAGCCTAACAAAACACAAAATAATTCTTCTACGTATTTTTGAGAATCTCAAGGTGAAAATACCATATGATTGATCACTTGCCTTTAGTCGTTTACCTTGGAAGTTGTATACAATTTAGCTGTAACCTTTAGCCATGTCAATTGCACCCCTTGTTGTTCTTATTGTTTATGGCATTACTTAATTGCCTTTCCATCTTCTCTAGCATCCCACTAGTTGCTGCAAATAACAATTTCTTAGCCAAAACTTGACAAACTAGTCCACTTCTCCTCCACCATTGATAGTGTAAACCGACCCTTCCATTCTGAGGTACATGAAGATTACGAAATGACTGGCAGTCGAAACCCTAAAGCCCGAGTACCAAAAGTGCACGTCGCAATTCTCACAACGCGATCACCTCAATATTTGCAAATACATTAAGATCACGAAATGACTGAAAATCGAAACCCTAATCCCCGAGTGCAGGCAAGATAACCCAGTGCAACAGAACGATCACATCACACGTTCCACTTATGACTATTGCGAAACAGTTGATATGGCTGAGAGTAGGGTTCCAAGCTTAGGCTTCAATTGCTTGGGCCCCGTGAGGGGCAATCCAAAAAATAGGGTATGCCAGTGAGTGTACCCAGCGCACGGTATTCTTTAGTAAAAGGCGAAAGAATAGTTCGCTCTGTGCTGAGCACCCGGCTGCGTGAATTCAACTTCTAGCCACGAGGATTTTATAGCAGGAGTTTGTGGAAGGGCTACCAAACGAGGTGGGGCAATTGCGAATAAACAGGATCCCCGTCTCTGGAGGTTGAAGTTTGAGATTTGAATTCAATGGCGCTTCGTCTGGCGAGATGCGTGGAAGACTGGACTCGGGGTTAAGGATTAGAGTCCTGAAAGTTTCCTAGTCAGTGTTGCTTTGATTTATCACAGGTCAGTTCATAGATTGAAATGTTCTTGACAGTGAACACAGACTGATTGAAATGGTATAGTTGGGGCGTTGCTTGACGATGACGTTTTTCGCTTTCCAAGGCCCTGCACCGTAGTTTGCTGAAAACACAGGCCAAGTGTCTTTATTTCGTAGATAGATATGATAGTCTTTGAATTGGTAGAACTGCAGGCGCATTTTGCGTAAAACAAACCTTGAAGAAGCAGGCCTGACTGGTTTTGAAGAGGGCAGGTGAAAGTCAATCATGGGTGCAAGCACTAGAAGGCAATCTTACAAAGCCTAAATCCGAAGCTTACTTAGGGGAAAGCATTGTGCCCAATTTGCTGATAAACCTGCAAATTGGAGAGCAGGTGTGGTGAAGTCGGATACATCCAATACAAGCAGACATACATGCAACAAACGAAAAGTATTTTGACAGTGCGCATTGAAAAGACGTCAAAAAGTGCAAGAACTGCATTCAGCGATGAGTAGTCTTCAAAGAAGTTGATTAACTTACTTCTCTATAGAACACAAATACCGGTACTATTTCAAACGGACAATGCCATTGCAATTTGTGCTCATTGGGTAGTAAAGGATCCTTGACAATGCTGACCTCGCAGGCTTTTCATTTCGCAAAAATCTCTTTATTTGAATTCTTGTAGATATTGAAAAAAATATCGTTCTCATCTTTCGTACAATAAAGGGGTCAAGCTCAGCAAACATCTTGTCCGAGGAAGAACCTAAGTTGTACATGACCTTAAATTTACTTGGAAGAAGATCTCCACACAATAGAGAGAAAACGCAGGGGGAACCCGAATCAACAATGGCCAGTATACCAGAAACTATCTCAGCCTCTAGCTGTAATAATATCTCAGCCACTAGCCACCGAGATATTTCTTGCCAGAGACTTCCTCGTTTAGAAGCACCACGCGTTCGCTGGGCACCCTGTCCTGCCCTCCGAATCTCTGCTGCGACCACCGAGTCACCGGCAAGAGAATGAAATACAACGCCAAGCACAGAAACGGACCAACAAAGAGCCACCCCAACATCGCGTGGCCAATGGCAAACAACAAGTCACCAGAAGTTTTGCCTGTGATGGCTTGCCGCAGGGCATCTCTCGTCACCAGAAACGGACTGGCACCAACTAGGGATTCACCAACTCTCAGAAGGGGTATCATCAAGCCTAATTGGAACGGCGTGGCAAGCAGGTTGGAGAGAATTAGAGTCGGACCATTGCACCTACTGCCGAGAATGGTCATTACTACTACGAAAAGAATACTTGCGATGCCGTAAATTGGGAAAACGCCAACACTAAATCCTACCGCTGCCGAAAACGCCAGCTGCTTCGGCTCAGTCCCTCTGCTCACCAGCAAACTCGAAAATTAAATCTCAAAGCAGCACGCAATTCGTCCTCTGGAAAGCAACCTGCGAAGGAAAAATGCTATGAAGCGACACGTTAGAGATGCACCTGCGTAGAATTGCGACAACAGGACTGACGATCTTCGTTCTGGCCCATTGCACGATCCACAAACTTCTCCACCCCGTCGTCTCGATCTCTGAAGTGCCGTAAGGCATGCCATCTCTTTCCATCGAGTAAAGCTTGATGCTCGTTTCTAAACAACGCACTTCGACGCTGATCCCCTGATTGTCCTGGACCGAATCCACATACAGTCCGGATCCCGCGCACGGCGCCCACTCCACAAACCCTTTCGCTTGACATTCTGAACCCCTAGGCTTATTCCCTATTGCACGCATCCCCTTCGACAACCCCGTCGGCCACTCAATCTTCCCCTGCGGAATGCCTACATACCACAAACCATCACAATTAAACAAAACCGATGCAGAATTTGTGAATTCCACCAACTCGCAATGATTAAGGGATACGGTTTGGGATCCACACACCTGAGTCCGTGTAGAACAAAGACCCCAATTGGCCGATAGCTTTCTCACTTCCGCAACCAGGGAAGCTGCAGCTGGCCTGCGTGATCAACAGAAGAAAGCCATGAGAAGAGTTACAACAAGAAGAGCAGGATTGGGAAACCGTGATCGAAGAAGAACAGTAAGTGAGTGCACCTGGGCGCAAAAGTTGGAATTGGTGGTGGAATTGCTGCGGGTAAGAGGACGGCGTGAGACTAATGAGAGAGGAAGAGGAGTGGAGCAGAGGAAGCACGCCATGGTGGCGATGGCGCGATGATTTGCACATAAACGCAAGAATTCAATGCGCCTGGCTATGGCGGAATGTCGGGTCCAATTGCTGCAATTCTGAAGAATGGGCTTGGAAGCAGAATGCCTCCCAAATCCATCTGGAAAACGCGGGGATGCAGAGAGATTCGGATCTCACATTCGTGGGTTTTGAATGGGGCTTAGCCCTATACGGAAGGACTGGTCACCTTTTCGGTACAGTGTGAATTATCTACAAATAAAAAAACCAATAGACTCAGTAAAGGTCAAACTGCTTTGCAAACTGCTTTCACACAAAATTTCAAGGACGAACATATGCACTCTATCTCACATCAGAAGAATTTTCTATCATTTGTTAGACCACTTTAGTGTGCAACATCCTTACAAAGTTAACTTCTTATCAAGGCATAACTGAATTGAACTTATGAAAGTTAACCCTTTAAGGTACACACATGCAACTCTGATCAAAATAATGATTTTTAGAATTTGATATAAATTAAGAAAATGAAGCTTAACAAGTTTTGTTTCTATTCCATTTGAAAAATTTGAAAAATATCAAAAATTGAAAGAGTTATTGAAGTTGAAAGCTCCATGTGTTTGAATCCAAATAATAAATTATGGCATGTTTTTCATTTTTTTATATATTTTTAAATGTCTTTTAAATTTAAATTGTACAATTATGTTTTTCATTCTATCCTTCATTTGTGGTAAGAAGTACAGATTATTTTAATGTATTTTCTAATTGATATAATTTTATTTCCTCTTTTAGCTTGAAAAAGCACAATAATTTGATTTTTACATCAAAATTATTGAAAAAACAACATAAACAAGAAATGTAGTTTTCAACTAGTAAAAAATATTAGAATCTTACACATCAACTAAATAAAAGAATAAATTTGGTTCAATAGTTGAATTTGACTTTGAAGACATTGTTATGGTTGTTTTGGATGTAAAAAATAAAACAACCAATTGAAATTTTTTCACTAATGTCCATTGCTATTATTACCTCTTGAAAAAATTTCAAATAATTTGGATTTTTTTTGCTTTTTTTACTTATTTATGTTCAATTTTTGCAACAAAAATGATAACAAGTATAATTTTGCATGAAACAAATTGAGATTTCTCATAGTGATATACAATTTGTAGTTTCAAGTAATAGAAATACAAAATTGTTGTTTGAACACAATTTAGAAGTTTAAATTTAGCTTAGATATGATGTTTGACTATTTCACAATGGATTGAATCCTTTAGGGGGTAACTTAACTTTGAAGGGTTTGTTACATTACATTAATAGAATAGCACAATATGTAACCTAAACCTAAACCTAGTAAATAACTCAAAGTTGAGTTATTGAATATATACTTATTTTTTATTGGTATAAAAGTAGAACTTAAGATTACAATCTTAGGAAGAACATGAAAATTCACTTGCAATTAAAAGAATATTATTTGGATTTGGACATTAAACTAACAAAGAGCCCATTTGAAGCATGACAAAAGACAAAAGACAAAAAATACTCAAAGAACCACCAGAAAATATGGCCTTAAGAGCACCCTCAAACCTCAACCTAGGTCTCTATGTTTGCTTTTCAAAGTACAAGCTCATCCCATGCTCAAATTCAAAGAATTGGCCACTTTCTATATGAACCTAGTATAAAGCTAAAATATCCTCAAAACTAGAATATTCACAATGCATAACTCAATCATGAATTATCTTATTTCAAATATAAGACAAGATTCTATCACAAATACTTCAAACAATTATTATTTCATTTCCATGATTTCTCTTTCTTAGGCATGTCTTGTCATAAAACATCATATATTTTGTCTTCTAGACTACTATTAATGGGCTCTATTTTGATCGTCCACATTTGTATTTTCATGTGTATATCACATAGGAATTTTCATTGTACTTCCAATAATAGAAATCTCATATTTCAATTTAATACCCATCAATAGATAGAAATATATTTGTTGCATGGTTTTATACCCTAAGAAGACTTCTAATTCTTGAAATTCATAAAAGCTAGTAGGAAACCATATATATGATAATATATTTGACTCCTAGAAAACAAATTATATACTAAAATATGATAAGACATACAACATTGGAATGATACTTCAACATTTAGCAACTTTCATTTTGGATGTCATTTCAACATCTAACCTTATAATGCTCAAATCCAACACAAAACATGTAGAATATGTGATCATTTATTATAACATCCAACTCGACATATAGACATGCAAATAGAATTTCATTACTAGTGTATACTTCAATTCATGCACCTTCAATGTCAAACTCCCAAAAAACACCATGGTACACCTAAAACTGAACTTCTAACAACCTTTTAGGTTTCACCTATAAATGCTCAACTTAAATATACCAAAATTACTAAAACTTTATAATAAGTAATTGAAGTTGCTTCAAATATATTCATATCCATGATTCATGTGTAGCAATCTTTTTTCTTTCTTCTTGTTGAT
Organism: Climacium dendroides; assembly: GCA_950106755.1. Lineage (NCBI taxonomy): Eukaryota > Viridiplantae > Streptophyta > Bryopsida > Hypnales > Climaciaceae > Climacium > Climacium dendroides. The sequence continues at coordinate 20,863,332 of OX467092.1, read as the reverse complement.
ACAATACATGATTTTACTTGAAACTTCTTCAATGAGTATAAATTAAATGAAATACAATTTTCACAACAATCATCATCAACTTGGTAGAGGGTTGCAAACTTTGGAAGGTTAAGGACAAAGCCTATGACCATGCAAACAAATTTCAAATTCCTTTGCTCTACATACTTCATTATACCTCTATATATGAAAAGATTTTTATTCATTTTTATTCTTCATCTTAGATGTAATCACAAAGATGTCTTGTATATGTTACAATATTTTCACATTTTCTTGCAATAAAGATAATTCATGTCAAGTATATAATATGCCCTTAAAATCTGAAAATTTCATAAAATTTCACTACATGTGAATATCATAGGAAAGAATATTTTGACGTGCAATTTTCTAGTACCATTTCATAAATAGAAAATTTTGTAGGACATGATACAAAGACCAAAGTTCAATTTCCAATAAAATATCAATTCTCATATACAAGTAAAAACTAGAATTGATTAACCCCTAAATGCCCAATCAAACACTTTATTGTTGCTGTGCACCTAATCAAGCTTTCCACATCCCCTAAAAATCTCTATTCAAAAGTTTTGTATATTTCTTATGTACTTCATCGAGTTATCATTCTATGGACAAAAACTCTCCCTTAAGTGGTTATTCAAAGTTCAAACCCAAGAAATGTTTATTGAGGTTTGTCTTAGAAGAGAAACCAACCCAATCAAATACCAACCCAAGAAAAAATTTCCCTGGGTGTGCAAGTAGGCACGCTGCTAACTGCTTGGAGCATATACTGAACAGACTTGGTCAAGTGAAATTTTTGTTTTCCGAATGTACCTAACTTGCCAGCCACACTCAAAAACAATCTTCCATTACTCCAATGCTTTTCAAAAATGGTACGCATGTCCTCAACTACTCCAAATTGCATTCCGTAGAAAATGACAAACTCTTCTGCGGTGATAACTTGAGATATGGGTCCCCAAAAGCAATCAGCAAGGGCGGAAAGGAAAACTTACAGCCTTCAACATCTCGTACTGCTATAGAGAAATGCACCCGAAGTAAAGACGTAAAGCATGTTGCAGGCGAGGAGAAGGACTCGAACCCATTAGAGCTTGCAGTGCAGCTGACATCCCTGGAAAGGACCAATGACGTTCCTGCGGGAATTTCGAAACGAAAGATCAACACCTCAGAGACGACGTCCTTGTGAGTAAAAATCCACCATTCGCAGCGTCACCTTGACTGTCCGCTATTATAGAACCCGTATATGCCTCGTCCATCAATGCCAGCAAAGCCTGAAAACAAGAAAAAACAGTATAAAAGAAGAAGAGAGTTAGTGCGCCGCCACAGATAAATACAGCCCTAAGAGGAACACCCAGACCTCTAGAAACCAACCAATATTCATCTGATTCATCAATACACAACTGAGGAGTCCATGCAGACAATAATCACTCCAGAGGGAAGGGGGCCAAGTCACATGCCTCAGGCGCGGGACTCTTCTTACTGCCACTAGTAGTTCCTGGAGCAGCTCCAGAACTCGTCTGCAAATTCTCCAGTGCTAACACCAAGGCTGCATATTCCAAGCAACAAAAAGTTACTAGAATACTCGAATTCCGAAAATAGACAGTTGGCACACATAACAGTGAATGCACGAGTCTAGAAAAAAGGGATATCACTAAAGATGCAAAAGCAATTCCTGAGGATGTCGAGGATAAACAAGTAGCCACTTACTCGGTAGGTCAAGCAGGGCAGGAAATAAAGGGAGGAAAGAAGAGACTCCCATTAGAGCTGGCAAGAAATCTGTAAACGCTTTATCCAGTCTGCAATCAATTCCATTTGCAAATATCATGAAGCAGTCTACACAGGCTCTCATCGAATGAATTTCAGTTATAACGTCGAACTCAGGGTCACAGAAGCATCCAGTAATGTCTGCTCGAAAACTTGCATTTAAATGTGTAAATAGTAAGCTTTCGTGCTGCTTCCCCAAGCCACCAGTTTCAAGAGGCGAGAGAAGTAGATTCGTCGAAGTCAAGGAAAAACTGCAAAATTGCCTGATCCAAACAGAAAGGGTCACGCTTTTACAAAACAGTAGCACTAGACCAAACCCGTAGGTTCTCAGTAAGAACGTACTGTTCAAAGCCAACTCAAACACAAAGATACCGCTGGAAATTATTCAACAGCAAAATATCCTTCCAAGGCAGATTGCCTGCATTATGGTCAAATTAAAGATCCTTCAACAACCATCCCGTTATAACATTCTAGAGCAGCACACAACTTGCACAACTTCCAGTAAAGCACAAAAACAATCTGCAGTGCAATAATTGCGAAGAGCTAGCCCACCTTCAAGGCAATTCCTCCATTGACAGGCATGCAATGAACCCCGACATTAACATCAGGAATAGGAATCAAATGAGTCTTCTAATGCGAGACACAAGAGCTCAATATCTTGCACAGAAAGAGAACCTAGATTTCTGCTGTTGGCTCAATGCTGATTGATTCCAAGGATGTTCAGGCAGTTCCTCAAAATGTTATCGCACTTCACAGAGAATGGGGTTCGGAAGAGCCCTACCAGGAGAAGTAATCCGGTGCTTGTTTTCTGAGTGGACGAGGACCCCGAGCACCGGCTGAAGATCTTTGTCAAATGCGGGTAAACCCTCGCCAACAAATCACCATTCTGCTCTCCCTTGGAACACAGTTGTTGTAGATTTTTCACCTGGTTCGCGAATCACCGACAAAAGATTACGACTGGAACGAAGCTCCAAATCGAACCTAATGACACCTATCTCAATGAATCCAACAGACTCGAGGCTCCAGCAACACAGTTGACCAATTTGTAGCAGAAGGTTGTTCAAAACCTAATTTCTAGAAAGAAAACGCGGTCATTTCTCAAACACAGAAGTCGAAACATCGCAGATTCCCGATCCTCAAAACTCGGCAATGAAAACAATACGCCATCTCAAAGCACAACATACACAATTCGGAAATGGACAAAAACGAGGTCAGCGATCAGGCTCCCCCCGGAAATTCTTGGACGCGGAAGTCCACAATACGTAGAGATTCGGCGTCTATCGAAACGAATCCAACCAAATTAAGGACAGATGGACCAATTTGCAGGACAATGTTAACAAACCTAACCCTAATTTCTAGAAAAAACGCGATAATTTCTGAAACACAGAAGTCGAAACATCGCAGATTCCCAGACTGCTGAGAAACAATACGTCCACAAAAATCACAGCACACACAATTCGGATTTTTTCTGAAAACTAGGTCAACGATCTGACTCTTCCCAGGAATTCTTCCCAGAAATTCTTGGACGTATAATTTCACAATAGGTAGAGATGCGACGCATACAGCTTGCAGCACGGTGGAGTCGTCGGCAGCGGCCGATCCGGCCGTATCGCGCACCGAATGCGACAGCAAGCGCAACCACATGGACCAGTTGCGATCATCGCCATTACGACCTTCCGCCATTGCTTCTGCTACTCCTTCTCTGCGTCACTTCTCACCCCCAATCCTTACAATCTCCCGTCTTTACCCTTCACCACTACGACGATCATGAGATCGAAACCCTAATTCTTGAGTGCTCACTTCAGTGCTTTCAACCATGATAGCAAGAAAACTTTAGAAAAAGTTTGTAACCTCTCAAGGGCTTGATCCATTGTGAAATGGTCAAACTTTTTGTCTTACTTAAATTTGACCTTTTAAATTGTATTCCAACAACAATCTTGTATTTTAATTTTTTGAAACTCTAAATTCTATGTTACTTTGAGAAATTTCAATTTGTTTCATAGAAATTGTAATTGTTATCATTTTTGTTGCAAAAATTGAACATAAATGAGTAAGCTTTTTTTTTTAAATTCAAATTATTTGAAATTTTTTCAAGAGGTACAAATAGCATTGGAGACTAGTGTAAAAAATTTCCAACTAAATATTTTATTTTTTAAAACCAAAACCACCACAACAAAATCAATTTGACCATCAAACCAAATTTATTCATTTATTTAATTGATATATTAAAATTTTAAAATTTTTGCTATTGAAAAAAATGCATTTTCTATTTATATTGTATTTTTCAATAATTTTGATGAAAAATTCAAATTATTGTGATTTTTTTAAAGCTAGAAGTGAAAATAAAATTATATCAATTAGAATATATATTAGAATAATTTTTAATTTTTGCATATTAGAAAAATATAATTTTGTAATTTAAATAAAATATATTTTTTTAAAAATATATATGTATGAAAATACACCATATTGTGTTATTTGAATTCTAATACACAAAGTTTTCAATTGCAATAACTCTTTTAATTTTTGACATTTCTCAAAATTTTAAAATGGAGTAGAAATCAAATTTATCAAGCTTTATTTTCTTAGATGAAATCAAATTCCAAAAATAGTTATTTTGAAAGTTGCAATCAAGGTTGACTAAGGCACATTCACTTCTTGGATACTTGGACCTTAAAGGATTAAACTCACAAGTAATTGATTCCTTAAAGTCTGTATATTTCTATTTTCAGACATTGACTTGTAGACTACACAAACATCATACACTACCAAATCTTACAACCAATGCATCAATCAAATGCTCTTACAAACATACAAATATATTGCATAATCCAAAAAATCAATTCATGACAAAGTCTACAAATACTTATAAACCATAAGTCACTTTGCCTTGAGGCTTCAGTTTATTTATTACAAAAATTATTTTTTCCTTAGTCATGTACATTCAACTCACAACCAAGAAGGCAACTAAACCCTTGTAGTAAAATGATCGACTCAACTTCATTCTTGCTTGACTTCTAGTGCATGTGGGCTATTTGGAAAGCTAATTTCAAAGTTCTACCATCTCTCAAAAAAATTCTACTTCATTTTCTTTACAAATCTTTAGATATCATCCTTCAAAGTTGGTGGTTCATTTAGTCACATTTAGCAGCCCAAAACCTTGTAGTAAAACATGTGCCATGGCTTCTACTTACTTCAAATGAAGCAAGTTTTAGCTTTTTGGAAGCTTATGACTCAATCTAAAATTCCTCTAATTTTCTAAACCTAACTATCTCTCTACTAGACTTAATTCTCTAAAGGTGCTCCAAAGAAAAATTTAAATTTCATAATAGGTTGTACTTTATGGATTTCTAATGGTACATGTGAAACACTATTACAATGCACTTTACTGAAAAAGAGACTCATTTTTTGTAATGAAATTCTTTGTATACACAAAATGATTTGTTCACTTCAAAGTGCATATAAATAATTAAATGTTTGGCTATATGTAATACCATAATATATTCATGTTTTAAAAGGATGGACTTCAATGCGACCAAATATTGTTACAATTTTATTTTTCAATTTTGATCATTTGAAAATGTTTTTGTTATAATAAGATGGTCTTCAATATAAATTTAGAAGATTGTTTTTTCTACCCTAGACTAGTCTTGGGTTTTAGATTGTTGATTATTTTTTATAGTTGTAGTGACAACTATTGTTTGAAGGAGTATGACAATCCATCTTTGTCATGACATACAATAGACACATGTACAGTTTTGATAGGAAATTCAAGGATTAGGATTTAGTAACTCCTTTCTCCCACCTAGATGTGGCCCTTGAGTTTGTAACTAGCTTTTTGATTTTGCAATTACCTTTTTGTATTTATAGGCAAGTATTTTGTTTTTGTAGTGGCTTCTTTTGAAATTTTTTGAAGCATTGTAACTAATGTTTGGGGTTCAAGCTTGACCTAAGCTTCCATGCATATATTAGTTTGAAGTGGTTGAAGTTTACATGAGTTTGGAAGTAAATGGAAGTACAAGGATTATTGAGGGTGCCTATATTGAGGGAAATTTGAAGTAGGTGAGGGTTTAGAAGAACTTTTACTAGGGTAAGAAAGGAAGGAAGCACAAATCTAGCTAGTAGTAGAAACAACAATTAATGGGTAAGTATGGAGTTATATTCAATGTTTGTTGATTACATGGTGAACTTCCTTTTCCATCAACTTTATATAGGGTCACTGTGTTCATAGCATTGAGGGTTTATGTATTAAATAACTGATGAGCCATGCTAGCAGGGAATAGGTTATCGTACATAACCAGTTGTACATTTTTCAATCATAATTTTTGATCTTCATGGTCCAAAGGTGTAGGAAACAAGTTGAAAGGAAAGAAGGTTATGAGCTCCAACTTGTAATGACAATGGTGATGGCTTGCCAATAGGATGGTGTCACATTAGTGTTGAAAAGTCAAAATCTGGTTATGTAATTTGAGACTTTGCAAGTTTAGGGGTGGTGGTGGAGGTGTACTATGAAGTCAACTGCATTGCCAGAGAAGAAGGCTCAGAAAAGACGCCTTGGACCAAAAGAGAAGATTTTCCACGAAGTTGTAAAAAACATAAGCATTGATATAGATTTACAGAAAGTAATGGACTAATTCATTTAGCATCTCAGAATACTCAACAAAAATTGTATCAAAGCAGAAAACTGGAAGCAAATACCTTTGGCAAGCTAGGTTTGATATCAAGCATTTCTCACCTTTCCCGCTACTTTCTTTCACATTCCAAGACTCTCCTCTTAGTGAAATTGTCAAAAGACCGTCTTGAAGTTGAGAGCAGGGTTCCAAGTTTAGGTTTCAATTGATTGGGCCCCGTGAGGGGCAATCCAAAAAATAGGGTATGCCGGTGAGTGTACCCAGCGCACGGTATTCTTTAGTAAAAGGCGAAAGAATAGTTCGCTCTGTGCTGAGCACCCGACTGCGTGAACTTGCAATGGAGACACGAGGTCTTTATAGCAGGAGTTTGTGGAAGGACCACCAAACGAGGTGGGGTAATTGCTAATAAACACGATCCCGTCTTCGGAGGTGGAAGTTTAAGATTTGAATTCAATGACAGTTCGTCTGGCGAGATGCGTGGAAGACTGGACTTGGAGCTTAAGGATTAAAGTCGTGAAAAGTTTCCTAGTGAGTGCTACTTTGATGTTATCACAGGTCAATTTATAGATTGACATGTTGTTAACATTGAACACAGACTGATTGAAATGGTGGTTTGAGCATAGTTGGGGCATTGCTTGACAACGAAGTGTATCGCTTTCCAAGGACCTGAACCTCAGTCTGCTGAAAACACAGGGCAAGTGTCTTCATTTCGTAGATAGATATGACAGTCTTTAAATTGGTAGAACTGCAGGCGCATTTTGCGTAAAATAAACCTTGAAGAAGCAGGTCTGACTGGTTTTGAAGAGGGCAGGTGAAAGTCAATTACGGGTGCAAGCACTAGAAGGCAATTACAAAACCTTAATCCAAAGCTTACTTTGGGAAAAGCATTTTGTCCAATTTGGTAAGAAGCCTGCAAATTGGAGAGCAGGTATTGTGAAGTCGGATACATCCAATACAAGCAGACATACATGCAGCAAACGAAAAGTAGTATTTCGACAGTGCGCATTGAAAAGACGTCAAAAAGTGCAAGGACTGCATTCGGCGATGAGTAGTCTCTTCAATGAAGTTGAATCAATTACGTCTCTACAGAACACGAATACCGGTAGAATCTCAAACGAACAATGCCATTGCAGGAGGCGGAGCATTTGTGCTCATCGACTAGTAAGGGATCATTGACAATTCTAACCTCGCATGCTGTACATTTCATGAAGATCTCTTTATTTGAATGCTTGCCAAATATTGAAGATAATATCGTTCTCATCTTTCGTACAATGAAGGGATCAAGCTCAGCAGACATCTTGTCCGGAGCAGAACCTATACATGAGCTTAAATTTATTTGAAAGACGATCTCCGCACAACAGAGAGAAAACGCAGGGCGAACCCGAATCAACAATGGCCAGTAAATCAGAAACTATCTCAGCCACTAGCTTTAATAATATAATACAAAGGCCACAAATGGAAGGCCCAAAGAAAGAGCATGTATAATAAAGCGATCAGTCTTTCTACGCCAAACCCTATTTCCGAGACTAATCTGACTCACCGAGATCTTTCTTGCCGAGAAGGACTTCCTCGTTCAGAAGCACCACGCGTTCGCTGGGGACCCTGCCCTGCCCTCCGAATCTCTGCTGCGACCACCGAATGACCGGCAAGAGAATAAAATACAACGCCAAGCACAGAAACGGACCGACAAAGAGCCACCCTAATATCGCGTGGCCAATGGCGAGCAACAAGTCACCAGAAGCTTTGCCTGTGATGGCTTGCCACAGGGCATCTTTCGTCAACGGAAACGGACTGGAACCAACTAGGGTTTCTCCAACTCTCAGAAACGGTATCATCAAGCCTAATTCGAACGGCGTGGCGAGCAGGTTGGTGATAATTAGCGTCGGACCATTGCACCTGCTGCCAAGAATGGCCATTGCTACTCCGCAAAGAAGAGCCGTGATGCCGTAAATTGGGAAAACGCCGAGAGTAAACCCTAGCGCTGCCGAAAACGCCAGCTGCTTCGGCTCAGTCCCTCTGCTCATCAACAAACTCGAAAATTAAATCTAAAGTAGCACACACTTCATCCTCTGAAAAGCAACCTGCGAAGGAAAAATGCTATTAAGCGACACGTTAGAGACGCACCTCCGTAGAATTACGACAATAGGATTGACAATCTTCGTTCTGGTCCATTGCACGATCCACAAACTCCGCCACCCCGTCGTCTCGATCTCTGAAGTGCCGTAAGGCTCCTCCTCTCTTTCCATCGCGTAAATGTTAGGCATGACGGTTCAACTTCAAGCCTTGTTTCAGTCCATGCTCAGCTGATTTCCTCCCACTCAAGATGTATTGACCTCAGAATCCTAAGATCCTGCCTCCACTAGACTTTACCTGAAATCAAAATCGGAGCTCAACCATAAAAACACCTATCTGAAAGCTTTCTGGACTTGGAAGAGGAGGAAACACCCTATGTTGAACCATTCTGAACGAAGTCGGTATCAGAAGCAACGGGAATGCGTGACGAAGACGAATTCAGGACGGAATTACCGGGAAATGTGCAAACGAGCTTGAGGACGGTTCCTTCTCTTACCTAGGGTCGTTCCCTTGTTCCCTTGTTCCCTGAGATTTATTCACTTGAGTTGTTCCCTAAGATTGTTCCCTTGTGTTGTTCCCTTGTGTTGTTCCCTATGATTGTTCCCTTGTGTTGTTCCCTTGTGTTGTTCCCTATGATTGTTCCCTTGTGTTATTCCCTATGATTGTTCCCTTGTGTTGTTCCCTATCATTGTTCCCTTGTGTTGTTCCCTAAGATTGTTCCCTTGTGTTGTTTCTTGAGATTGTTCCTTCAATTGTCTACTTGGAGTGTTTTGTAGCGGCCTTTTTTTTTGGCACCATGGGGCTAGATTGCACCATTTTAAAATAAATTTTGACTTTTTGTCAGAAAAAAGGAATCTTTTTCTTCCAAAAAATTTCCTTTTCTATTAAAAATGTGAATGAAATTGTCAAATTTGATTGAAAAAAAAGTATTTTTTGGTTCAAAATATGAATATATATAGAAATAAAATGCTTGACCAAATTTTAAGTGATCGCCATCTTGGCACTTTTTCAAAAAGTAAAACAAAAAAAGGCTGTTCCATAGAGATTGTTTCCTAATGGGTGTTTTACACTATGTCCCAAGTCTTAAGTCAAGTCTTAAGTCTCACTAAATTCTCAAAATTGAATTCATAAAGAATTCACAATGTAGCAAAGGAATTATTTGTTATTTGTGGAGAGGAAAAGGATAGAAGTCAAACAATGTGGGTTTGGACCTAAGATTTGGTCATAAGAGGCTTCACACTATAGCTGGACAAAGGCTCCAATTTCTATCATTTATTGCCTATTAAGAGCCCATTTCTTTGAACTCTCACCAAAAGTTTTGCCACTCACTCCCACAACCTCTTAATTTGGATGGCCATAGTATGAAGTAGCCCGCAAGTTCTAAGTCCTACATCACTCCAAAACATCTACCCCATCACTCCAAAACAGCTACATGGTTTTGTAACCAAACATTGATTTCTAGCTTCATTGTCCATCACTTTGATGGCTACCATTTGCAACTAGATATGAATGAAAATTGGAGGAAACTTGAAATTATTGTGAGTTTCTTAAGAAAAAATTGAAGAAAATTTATACGGCAAAAATAGAATATACTCAAAAAAATATGAAATTTTCACCATAGATGTATATTGTAGTGCATGACATCATTATATAAACCAAAGTTATCGTGTCATTCTAAAATTAAAAGATCAACAAACCATAGTTATAGATTCAAAGTTCATATTGCTAAATTTTCAATTGGAGTAGAACCTACACTTGATAAGTTTCATTCCATGATCTTGAACTCAAACACAAAAACTATCATTTTTATGGCTAAAATTTAAACTAAGAGTAATTAGCAAGAAATGACTAAAATAAACTATAGGGATGATTTGTGGATCAAGCATCTTCTTCTTTGGAGAAGTTAGTAACCTCATAACGTAGGACCATTCACTAAAAATGTACTCAAGCAATTTTCCAAAAAATTGTTGGATGGAAAAATGATTCTTTTCATCCTACATTCTTAGGTGAAGTCATCCATTAGACAATTACCTATAGTGTCCATGGAGACTTTATAGGATTAGTTCCAAAAGGACATGGCTCCCATAACCAAGATAGTCACTAAAATACTCTACTTATTAGCCCAATAAGTGCATTCATCTTTGTTTCTACAATTAACAATGAAGTCATTCATCGGACATGACCAAACAACATGATCTTCCCAAGCCCAAGTTGCTATTCAACAAGAGGCTATGTTAAGCTCACATTTGTCAATGTGAAGTCTCCTTTCCTTTAGTCCAAAGCCAATAAATCCACATTTAAGTAAAAAGATGTGGTTCCACTTCTATTTATTAACCTCTTATTTCCTATTTTCTTTCAAAAGACAAAATGAATTTTGGGCAAATTCCTATGTTTGTTGGGATTTTCTAAATTTATTTTATAAATATAGAAAATACATTAGCTTTTGGAAGTATAATGTTTATTTTGATCAATGCCTAAGAACAAAAGTTATAGCACAATAAGCCTAAATTTTAGTTTAACAAATTAAAAAAAGATTAAAATTTAGAAACTTAAACTTAAAAAATTATTATTATTTATTTAATTTATAGTATTTTCATTTACACAAGAAGTTTTAATTCATTCAATTTGGATTTGTTATCTGAAAATCATGGACAATCTTGTTTGGGGGCAATCATAGCATCTTCTTGAAAATTAACTTGTGGATTCATTTTTGAACTCAATTTTTTTTTAAATTAAAAAGAAAATTCACAAGGTTAAGATCTCTTATTCGAACAATTTTTATGTTGAAGAATTGACATGAAAGTTTTGTCAAGTTGAATTAGAAATTCAATATCATTTGTGCAAAAACATTTAAATTAAGAAGATTCAAAGCCCCATGACTCTAATCGAGCAAGGCACAAAAAAACTTATTTTCTTCACTTTAGGTGAAAATATCTTACAATGTACACAATTAAAGTTTTTGAAATTTTTTCTATTGACAAATTTTTACACTAGTTTAGTACAAGTTTCTACAATTAGATACAAGAAAAACAAATTAAATTTGTTTTTTGCTCTTTCCAATAGAAATGGCATTTTTGAGTAGCTATTGATGAAAAAATGACCTTAGGGTTTTAGGGGTTAAAAAACCTCCATTGCTTTTGTAGCTCAAAAGAAAAGCAACAGTATGGAGTGGGCTCAGAAGGCACTATTTGTCACCATTACATTCAGATGCATGGAAGCAGGTCGCTCCATGGACTTGATCAATTCAAATCACCGCCCACATCAGGCGGGTGAAATGAAGCAATTATATTCGTTGTTCATACATGTCCACTAAACCGTATGGTTCTTCAATTGGAAAACCCTAATTTGCTGGACCATTTACCCCGTCTTCTGGCTTCGAGACAAATTCAGCTTCACAAAGTTTGACAAATTAGTACTGGTATTCATGTTGCTATTCATCGCCGAATGCAGTCCTTGCAGTTTTTGACGTCTTTTCAATGCGCACTGTCGAAATACTACTTTTCGTTTGCTGCATGTATGTCTGCTTGTATTGGATGTATCCGACTTCACAATACCTGCTCTCCAATTTGCAGGTTTATCACCAGATTGGGCACAATGCTTTCCCCAAAGTAAGCTTTGGATTAAGGTTTTGTGATTGCCTTCTAGTATTGCACCCAGAATTGACTTTCACCTGCCCACTTCAAAACCAGTCAGGCCTACTTCTTCACGAGGTTTATCTGCAGGGCTACCAATTCAAAGACTTATCATATCTATCTACGAAATGAAGACATTTGCCCTGTGTTTTCAGCAGACTACGGTGCAGGGCCTTGGAAAGCGAAAATTGTCGTTATCAAGCAATGCCCCAATTGCGCTAAAAAACCCATTTCAATCCGGGTTCAATGTTAACAGCATGTCAATCTAGAAACTGACCTGTGATAAAATCAAAGTAGCACCCACTAGGAACTTTCATGACTCTAATCCTTAAGCCCCAAGTCCAGTCTTCCATGCATCTCGCCAGATGAACTGTCATTGAATTTAAATCTCAAACTTCCACCTCCCAAGGCGGGAATTCAGTTTATGAGCAATTACCCCACCTCGTTTGGTAGCCCATCCACAAACTCCTGCTATAAACTCCTCGTGGCTGACACCAAGAGCCATGCAGCCGGGTGCTCAGCACAGAGCGAACTATTCTTTCGCCTTTTACTAAAGAATACCGTGCGCTGGGTACACTCACCGGCATACCCCATTTTTTGGATTGCCCCTCATGGGGCCCAACAAACTGAACCCTAAACTTGGAACATTTCGTAATCATCATGCATGCAAACGTCGCATTGTGAAGTAATATGTAGTGCTTATTGCACTGTTGCAAACTGTCTGCACTCAGGAATTAGGTTACTGATTTCTAATTAATTCTTAATCTTCATATGCCTGCAAATGATGAGGTGATCGCGAAGTGAGAATTTCGACTTGCACTGTGACTTTGAGCGTGCAATCGGGGGTTAGGGTTTCGATTTCCACTCACTTCGTAATCGTCACGTACCTGCGATTGTAGAAGTTTCTTAAGGGCCGCTTTACACTATGCTGGAGAATTGTACTTGGTCGGTCAACAAGTTTTGAACAAGATATGGATATTTGAGGCAACCAGTGGGATGCTGGAAAAGATGAAAAGATAGTAAAACAATGTCATAAGAAGTTTTGAACAATTGTAGTGTAAGCAATATATAAAAAAGTCCACCAGATAACTTTAGAAGGCTTCACTCTAAACAATTCTCTGAGCCGTTTGCAATTGAGAGTGCTTCACTATTTCCATTGAAACGGAAAAATCCTCTCAAATTCCCAATGCCAATCACGCAATGACACAGGAATGAAGATGATCGCTCAATACTAGAAGGACCCGGCTCCCATGACCAAGTTAGTCACCAAATCAATCACCCGATCCAATCTTAGTTTTTATAGTTAACAGTGAAGTCATCCAAATGTGCTTCATCTGATCATATAATTGATGCTCTTACAAGGACAACTACTAGTAAGACAACTTCATTTGTTGTCTTTTCATTGTGGCATATCTTGAACCATGTGATTGAGGGTTTCCTTTATATCATATAGCATGAGCCAACTCTTCACCTCTTCTTTGTTCACATTGCAAAACTCTCCTCTTGATGTTGTCTGGTGGACTTCAAAGTCGGAGCTTTTTGACCTTTTCGATTTACATTTTGTTAGTCGAGTTTTGTTGAGGTAGTAAACGGCTCAGAAGATTTCTAAAATCATGCGACTGGAGGGTTGCCAGTTCTAAATTTGATTTTATGTTTTCTACCAATCCTTTTCTTTGGTGTGGTGATTGTTATTGTTGTGGTAGCTATGCTGTATGAGAGATTTTCACCAACAGATTTGTTGGCAGGCTGAATTGAAACGTGAGTTTTCTGACGAGCTGCGAAGTATATTGGATGGAGCCACTAGAACAGGAACTAGAACCAAATGACGTGGTCCTTCAGAACCCAGCTCACATTGGTTAATGCAAAGCCTCCTCCCCTTCACTCCAGAGCCAGCGAATCCACACTTAACTGCAAAGACCTCGTTCTACTTCCATTTATTACTTTCCATTGCTTTTGTAGTTATATGAAAAAGAGCAAAAACAGGATGGAGTGGGTTCAGAAGGCACAATTTATCCCCAGAGATGCGTAGGAACACATGTGTGCTGAAGTAGGTTTTTTTGTACGGGGGCTTTCTGCTTCGGAATATTGTTTACGTTACGTTTTGGGGTTATGTAACACCAAAACCAACATTGTCTGTCTGGAATGCTTGTTTGAGGAAACTGGGAAAAGGAAAGTGGTTAGGAACTACAGAAATGGTCAAGAGCCAGGAGGCCCGATAGGATTATTGGACATAACCAGTTGGCATTCCTATGATTTCACAACATTGAGAGGATCTCGTTTCACAGGAGGCTTTACAACGAGTACTCTGATTTAGCTTGTTAGTGCGTGCAACTGAACACTAGTTCAGAAAACCAACCAGCACGACTTTAAATTACTACTGTATTTCCTCTAAAGAAACAAATTCTATTCCAGTGCGAGTAATTTCGCAGGCGACACGAATTCTTCACCCTCCCCAATAGGATCAGATCAGTGTAGCTAGGTCAGGCCATGTACCCCTTTGCTTAAGAATCCACAGCGTGTTTCCTTATTATCAATAATTAGTAGAGTCTTGCTGTCCTCTTTAATAAGTACTGTTGTTGTTGTGTTTCTTCTTCCTGGGCGTGTCTTGATCCTCGAGTGAGCAATTGTGCTCCATCAGTTTGTTGTCAGGTAGTCTACCACCCGGTCTCACCAGTTTGTTGCCCAACGAAGTTATCCGACCCCATGATGCTGTGCTGTACTTCGTTGACCCTAGTACTTCTTGAAGGATGGCCTCATTTGGTTGTCGGCAGTGCTCTACGGTTTGTATAGGGTTCAAGTTTCACGTTTTTTAGGGTTTGGATTTCTAGCAAGGGTCCATCTCAATTCAGGTTTGACAGCAGAACCATATGTTTTGTCTGAATGCCATGAACTGGCTATATGTTACCCTCGGGAGGGGCTGCAGTCGTGAGCAAGGATATGACTTGGGCACGACGGAGATGCGACCTGCAGCTCACTCTTCTGTTTCTTCGGATGAGATACTGTGCCTCATGAGCTCACACCCAAACATCTTTTGCTTTGCATCAAAGTTAATTAGAAAAGAACCCCTAGTTTGAAACAAGGTATTCATCCGTGCCCATTCATTCATGTATGGAACCCATCGCTATGCTACACATTCATCATTAGAATTTCATAAGAATTTTTATGTATTAGATAGAACGCAAAGCAAGAATTTCAATAAATCTCCAGATAAAAATTACGAAAATCTTCAGATAAAAATTACGAAAATCTTCAGATAAAAATTACGAAAATCTTCAGATAAAAATTACGAAAATCTTCAGATAAAAATTACGAAAATCTTCATATAAGTTTTTGCATATACTAAAATAAACAATAAAAATTTAATGAATGATGAATGAAATGCATGCAATGATGAATACGGTAAAAGATACACATACATTAGAATGCATCGGAAATTTGACTCAATTGTTACAAACAATGGCAAAAATTGTTCAAATAGAAGAATTTAAAGGAAAAACTTGAAAATCTCAAAAGCTTCATGAACAATTTAATTGTTGTGAAATCCAAAATCGGTTCAATCTAATAAAATTTTCAAATCATTTGGTAATAGCAATAGAAAATTGAAATTAGAAGCTCAAAGCTCACAAAAGTACAAAATCATAGAAATGCAAAAGAAGTATAAAGCCAAAAAAAGCAATGGAATTGCTACCTTTATAATATCGCCATATTGATCCTCTTTAATATCACTTCAATTGCAATGACTATATTATCTCTATAATATCACCCTTTGTAAAAAGTGATATTACAAAGGTGATTGTGAACTAGTACTCTATTTTAGTAACATCACATTGTGTAAAAATATGATTTCTATGTATGCATGATTGGAAATATTTTAATAAAATAATTATTTAAAGACTTATCAAAATCATTATCATGCATTCTATTCAAATATATCAAATTTTTACTAATATGTGATACAATGAATGCATAACATAGCAAACACAAGCTCTTAGTATTAATGTAGCATTTGTGATATTACAAAGGGACTTATGATTTTAGTAGTATGATAGTCTCTCTTGTAGAAAGGAATGCAATCACTTTCAACAAACTTCATAATTCTAATTTGAGAGTTATTTAATTTCATGCAAGTATAAGTCGAGGTCGTTGAAGGCGTTTGAACCTTAAATTTTTTTCATATTAGCAATATCAAAACATAAAATAGGTGAATCTTACATCTTATATCTTAAGGTGAATCTTACATCTTATATCTTAAGGTGAATCTTACATCTTATATCTTAAGGTAAATCTTACATCTTATATCTTAAGGTGAATCTTACATCTTATATCTTAAGTGAATCTTCAATGTAGTCATATAATTTAGGAGTTAAGGAATGGCAATGAGGGTGTCTTTAGGATGAATTATTGTCTAAAAAAAGATGGAAGAATCATAATAACATCTATAGTAAAACTAATTTGATAAGGTAAATCTCACTTAGTGCAAAAGCCCTTTTGAAATTCAAGTAAGAATTTTGGTAGGAAAGGGGACTTAATTAACACTTTGAAAATAATGAAATAAGTCTAAATCAACAAATGTACATAAAGAACTAAAAAAAGACTACAATATCATTTTTGTAAATAAAATTAATTTTAAAGTATGTGAAATGAGGGATTAGAAGTTAAAATACAAGACTAAACTCCTTGAAGCACCCAAACTAGGGTTTAATGGGGTTGTATTTCTTTTGTATTATTCCTTCTTTTGACACCTCTCACACCTTGTTTCAAACTAGGCTTACTTATAAAATTAATTAAAACTCATAAATGATGATGTGGCCATTTTCTAGTCTTTGAATGACAAAGAATTTTTTTGTGTAGGACAAAAGTGCAATTATTTATCTTCAAAATTTTGCATGAAAAGATGAGACCTTATACAATAGTTTAACTTTGAATGCATGCTTTAGGATTTTTTAATAAGGTACCCAAACAAATGATTTCCACAATGATTGGCTCATTGTTCAAGAGTTCATGTCTCTAGTCAAATACTAAGTTAAACCTGAAATACACGATGTAGTGTGAAAAGCGTGGTGTAGTGTGCAATGACTGACAATGACTGGAAAACGCGTGTAGTGGGCAATGTGGGCAAGCTGAAAAAACTTCAAGAAAACCCCCAACTTCACTTGTTGAGAAGTGAAAGGTAAAGTGTAAAAAAGTGTGGTGTAGCATGCAAAGCAAAAGACGTTTGGGTGTGAGCTCATGAGGCACAGTATCTCATCCGAAGAAACAAAAGAGTGAGCTGCAGGTCGCATCTCCGTCGTGCCCAAGTCATATCCTTGCTCGACTGTAGCCCTCCCGAGGGTAACATATAGCCAGTTCATGTCATTCAGACAAAACATATGGTTCTGCTGTCAAACCCGAATGGAGATGGACCCTTGCTCGTAAACAATACTCCGAAGCAGCAAACCCCCGTACAAAAAAACCTACTTCAGCACACATGTGTTCCTACGCATCTCTGGGGATAAATTGTGCCTTCTGAGCCCACTCCATCCTGTTTTTGCTCTTTTCTATATAGCTAAAAAAACAATGGAAAATAATAAATGGAAGTGGAACGAGGTCTTTGCAGTTAAGTGTGGATTCGCTGGCTCTTGAAAAGTAGCAACAGTGCAAATAGCATTAAATATAACTTACAATGCGATGTTTCCCATATACGAAGATTACAAAACGGCTGATTTAAATTCGACAGTTGGGTTCCAAGTTTAGGTTTCAATTGGTTGGGCCCCGTTAGGGGCAATCCAAAAAATGGGGTATGCCGGTGAGTGTACCCAGCGCACGGTAATCTTTAGTAAAAGGCGAAAGAATAGTTCGCTCTGTGCTGAGCACACGGCTGCGTGAACGTCCAATCGAGACACGAGAGTTTTATAGCAGGCGTTTGTGGATGGGCTCACCAAACGAGGTGGGGTAATTTCCAATAAACAGGATCGTCTTCGGAGGTGGAAGTTTGAGATTTGAATTCAGTGACGGTTCATCTGGGAAGACTGGACATGGAAATTCATGTAAGTTTCCTAGTGAGTGTTACTTCGATTTATCACAGGTCAGTTTATAGATTGAGATGTTGTTAAAATTGCACCCGGATTGAAATGGTGGTTTGAGCGTAGTTGGGGCATTGCTTGACAACGATGGTTTTCGCTTTCCAAGGCCCTGCACCGTAGTCTGCTGAAAACACTGGGCAGGTGTCTTTATTTCGTAGATAGATATGTAAGTCTTTGAATTGGTAGCCCTGCAGGCATTTTGCGTAGATAAACCTTGTGAAGAAGCAGGCCTGACTGGTTTTGAAGTGGGCACGTGAAAGTCAATCATGGATGGAAGCACTAAAGGCAATCACAAAACCTTAATCCAAAGCTTACTTTGGGGAAAGCATTGTGCCCAATCTGGTCATAAACCTGCAAATTGAAGAGCAGGTATTGTAAAGTCGGATACATCCAACACAAGCAGACATACATGCAACAAACGAAAAGTATTTCGACAGTGCGCATTGAAAAGACGTCAAAAAGTGCAAGGACTGCATTCGGCGATGAGTAGTCTCTTCAAAGAATTTGATTTACTTACTTCTCTACAGAACATGAATACCGGTACTACTTTGTCAAACTTTGTGAAGCTGAATTTGTCTTGAAGCCAGAAGACGGAGTAAATGCTCCAGCAATTTTGTTTGTTTTTGTGGATGAACCATACGGTTTAGCGAATATGTTTGAACTACGAATATAATGGTCTTGTTTCCTCCATCAATCATCGGCAGTGATTTGATTTGGGCACGTCCACGGAGCGACCTGCTTCCAATGCACCTGAATGCAATGGTTCCAATAGTGCCTTCTGAGCCCACTCCATACTAAGGCAATGGAAATTGAGAGCGCTTCAGTAGTTCCACTGAAAAAGAACAAGATCCTCTCAACTCACAATGCCGATCGCGCAATGACACAGGCATGAACGTGATCGCATTTCCCTGAAAGATCGAAGTCCCCCATGACCAAGGTAGTCGGGACAATCGGGGCATGCAGTAGCTGCAACAGTGGTACAAGCTGTTGGCTACATGTATCGCGTTAATGTTCGTTTGGTGCTAAATCTTCGTGACTGGGAGTCCCATTGAAGCAATAGCTTTTGTTCTCAACATTGTGGTGCTAAGGAAGGATGTGGCAAGCACATGTCATAGACCTCTTATTATTTCCTTGGATGAGAAAAAGGAAGATGACTTTACAGTACAACTCAGGTTGAAAAGCCTTCACACGCACATTCCATTTCCATCAGTGATGAGACAATGGTGGAGTTTAGTACTACAAGACTACCAGTGATCGGAACTAATGTTTTATTTGAGGGTGGGTTGATGCTTTTCATCATAAGTCCCTAGCCATACCTATGATTATTGTTTTCGTGTGTTTTCCCTTCTTCTTATCTCTACCTGCAAAGTATCATGATGGAGCTCGACTTCGAGACAGTAAATTTGCCGTTGTTATGACATGTTTGTATCAGTTCCAGTATGACATGCTATAGGTTATATTTTTGCCCTAACAGTGACTGTAAGGTATTGACCAGTGCTCGGAAGGATTCAATATCCAATCTTCAATGGACTCATCTAACCAAAAAAAAAAGAGCTAGCAACAGAATATGTCACTCTACAAACCAGAAACAAACCAATGAATGCAAGTAGTGGACTCATTCAAGAGATTGCTGAGGTAAGCAGGAATCAAAAGCCGAGTTCAAATGAACGAATTCTGGAACTGGATTCGAAATCCATTGCTGAGAAAACTCTAATTTTAAGCGACTCTCAGAAGAAGCTTCCAATTCATCGGCTGTGTTACAGACGCCTACAAATTGGACCAAATCATATCCCTGTTCCGCACCATTGCAACGACATCACTGACATTTACAAACAAGAGATCAAAGCTACGCTATCAACTAGAAAATCAACCTCAAATTCACTACCCATCTCAACATATGGTATGACTCGAACTCAAATTTGCAAAGATAGATAGATAGAGAATAATGTTCAATTTGTAGTGCACTGAGGTAGCATACCCTTCTGCAACATTGCTGCTTTGTAGGTAGCTAAAATAGTGGTATTCAAAACCAACCCAATGATCCACTTCCAATAAATTCTATTGTGAAGTCAACACTAATTCCAAAAGGAACTAATGGGAGATGAAGAGTTTTTTGAGGCAACCAATGAGAGTTGAAGCATTTCAAATTATTTTCATGGATGTATGATTAAAGTAGTCTACTGTCAATAGTAACTATATCTATAACCTACACTTAAAAAATTTGTAGTTTATTCCTAAGGTCTCTAAACATTCTCAAACCAATTGCTTAAGTTTCCCTTCCACTTTGGTTTGCTAACATCTTGGTGAATAGCATCATACAAAAGGAACAAAATACTTGTGTCTAGAAAGGTTCTCCACCAACCATGCTTTTGGTCAATATGTGTCTTGCACTCCATCCCTAGCCAACCAAGTCTTCTAATTAATATGCTTTTTTAGACCTATCAAACTCTAGGCCGCGAATCAAGACTATTTCAACATCCACTTGTTCTTAGGGCTCATGGAATGTGTACATAGCATCACACAACTACAAAATAGAATGGTAATTAGAGGCTCTGTCGAGCTCACATTTGTGAATGCAAAGTCTTGTTTCCTTCACCCCAAAGCCAATAAATCCACCCTTAACCCCTAAATGCCCAAGGCACCAAATTTTGATGTTGACCAAATTTTGAAGTTAATTAAAACCTAACCAAGTTGCTATTTTTAGTAGTTTATATTTTTGAGTAATTCTTTTTGAAGTCTACTTCACTAGAAGAAAAAAGGGAGTTCTGCGACTACGCTACGCAACTGGTTTTTCAGTTGCATCGGACATTTGCGACTGGATTGCAACTAGTGATAATTTGGAATTTTATAGTCGCAGTGGACATTCTAGAATCTAGGAAACGTTTGTAGCAATACACCTTGTCTGTGACTCATTTGCAACTTGTTTGCAACTTGTAAATTTGTAGATTATTAAAACATTAGTCTTGATGATTTGTAGATTTCAAAATTTCAAATCTACCTTTTTCTAGATTTTAGGATTTCAAATCCACCTTTTTGTAGATTTTAGGATTTCAAATCCACCTTTTTGTAGATTTTAGGATTTTAAATCTACTTTTTTTTCTAGATTTCTAAATTTCAGATCTACTTTTCTCAAGATTTTAGAATTTCAAATCTACCTTTTTCTAGATTTCAGAACTTTTGAACTACCTTCTTCCTAGATTTCAAAAATTCAAAAATTGGTATTTAATAGATTTCATTAGTTTAGGAAACTTTAAAATTTTATAGATTTTAAATTTCTTAATTTTCAGTTTTTAAAAAATTTCTATTGGTTGTAGAATTTTGTATTCTATAGAATTCTAAATATTGTAGAAATCTACAAACTGTAGAAATCTTAGAATTCTACCAACACAATTCATTGCATAAGACAACAATAGCTTACAAGTCTTATATGTCCAACTTTAAGGTACTCTTGACAATAGATATGGGACAACTGAGATACTAAAAAATGATTAAGAAGCAACTAAGATATTGAAAAACAACTAAGAAACAACTAATGTATGACTTAACAATGACTAGGAAGCAACTAAGACAACTAATGTATGACTTAAAAGTGACTAGGAAACAACTAAGACAACTAATGTATGACTTAAAAGTGACTAGGAAACAACTAAGACAACTAATGCATGACTTAAAAGTGACTAGGAAACAACTAGTTTTACTACTACAAAACTCAATTTTTGATTGATTTCAGCAGATAAGTGAAACAAATCTATACAATCAAATCAACAAAATAGCTAAATTTTCTAAGAGTGTAAAATGACTAAAAACCAAATGGCCAATTTCATTAAAATGGAGACATTCCATTATTTGGCACTTTTAACAGTTTAGACTGTGCAATCTGAAATCTATATCTATCCTAGATTTCTAAAATCTATAAAAGTCCTAGATATCTAAAATCTAGATTTTTACTAATTTTTTAAAATCCCGCAGTCTAAAATCTATATCAATCCTAGATTTTTGAAATCTATAAATGTTCTAGATGTACATAATCTATATTAGTCTTAGATGTCATTTTGCAATTGAAACCCCGCAGTTTGAAAAATTGCACAGAGAAATATAGAATGCTACCATTTTAATGAAATTTGCCATACAACTAAAGTACAACTAGAAAGCAACTAGGAAACGACTAGAAAATGACTAAGAAATAACTTTGGTCATTTTATAGTTGCAATTTTTCTCTAGTTGTTTCCTAGTCATTTTTACAACTATAGATTGATTGCTTTGCAACAAAAACAATAATATAAAACAATTAAATTAAATTTGGTGCAAATAGAGAGGATTTCAGTCGCAAGATAGTTGTATAGGACACTAGTCGCAAAACGGCCGGTTGTGGCGGACACGTTTTTCTTCTAGTGCTTTTAGCATCAAAAACTTTGATTTTGAAAATGATTGATTATGATTTCTCTATTCAAGATTTTGTGCAAGGGAGGCCATTGCAATCTTGACTTTCCATAGAGTGCTGAGGGCTCTTGGAAATGATCCTCAAATATACTAGATTTTGGAGAAAAAATCACATTAAAAATTCATTTAAAAAAATTGTAGAATAGATTTTGAGGAGCCATAAATTGATTAGGGTTAAGCATGGTAGTCCCTTTATCCTCATATTTTTTGGGTGACCAACTTTTTAGATTTGACATGTGAAAAGAGAATTGAAAGACTTCAAATCACTTTCGTAGTTTTCACACCCTCATGATCAAACATTATAATCTTTCAATCCATAAATGGTATTGTTATGTTTTTTTTTCCTATGTGATCTCTAATATGTCTAGTTTGAATTTGTACAATTACAATAAAAAAAACAAATTGATCAAAAATTATAATTTTTCAATCCATAAGTGATATTATTATCTTTTTTTTTCCTATGTGATCTCTAATATGTCTAGTTTGAATTTGTACAATTGCAATTTTTTTTTAAATTGATACAACTTATCAAAATGTTGGCTTTTTGCTCAATTTAGAGCAAATTTGCAATTTTCTTGAAACTGATACAACTTATCGAAATGTTGGCTTTTTGTTCAATTTAGAGCAAATTCGTAGAAGCTCAAAAGAAAGGCCTTCGGCATTTAGGGTTTAACTGGAAACCACGTTCCACAGTATACAATATTTCCTTATTATCAACTAGCGTTTGGTGCTTGCTATGCTATACATTCACCATTAGAATTTCATTAGAATTTTTATGTATTAGATAGAATGCAGAGCAAGAATTTCAATAAATCTTATGATAAAAATGACTAAACAATAGAAATATAATAAATGATGAATGAAATACATGCAATGATGAATATAGTAAAAGATACATATACATTAAAATGCACTAAAAATTTGACTCAAATGTTACAAACAATGGCAATTCAAATAGAAGAATTTAAAGGAAAAACTTGTAAATCTCAAAAGCTTCGTGAACAATTTAATTGTTGAGAAATCCAAAATTGGGTCAATCTAATAAATTTCTCAAATCATTTAGTAGTAGCAATTGAAAATTGAAATCAGAAGCTCAAAGCTTACAAAAGCACAAAATCATAGAAATGCAAAAGAAGTATAAAGCCAAGAAAAGCAATGGAATTGCTACATTTATAATATTACCATATTGATCTTCTTTAATATCACCTCAATTGCAATGACTATATTATTTCTATAATATCACCCTTTGTAAAAAGTGATATTACAAAGGTGATTGTGAACTGCTACTCTATTTTAGTAATATCACATTGTGTGAAAATATGATTTTTATGTATGCATGATTGGAAATATTTTTATAAAATAATTAAAATAATTATTTTAAAAACTTATGGAAATTATTATCATGCGTTCTATTCAAAATATATCAAAACCCTAAACCCTAAAACCCTAAACCCTGAATATATTAAATTTTTACTAATATGTGATACAATGAATGCATAGCATAGCAAGCACAAGCTCCTAGTATTAATGGTAGCATTTGTGATATTACAAAGGGACTTATGATCAATAATAGTTAGTGTCTTACTGTAGTCTAGTCTCATTGTCCTCTTTCCTTGGGTGACGTTGTTGTGTTTCTTCTTCCTGGGCGTCTCGATGCTCCTCTTGTCGAGCGATTGTGCTTCATCTGCTTGTTATCAAGTAGACTACCCACTCGGGTTCCCAAGTTTGTTGCCCAACAATAGTTATCTGAAACCCAAACAAGTCACTCGGGAAGGAAGCGTAGCATCTCATGGTGCTGTACTTCGTTGACCAATCTAATTCTGGATGGATCGCCTCATTTGGTTCTCCGTTGAGTTCTACGGTTTACGGGTCACGTTTCAAGTGTCAAGTTTAGGGTTTGGGGTTCAAGCAAGAGTTCAAGGGCTCAAGGCTTAGGGTTAGGGTTTGATATCAGAGGATTAAAAAGCTAGAAAATCTCAACAGATGAACCATATGGTTTGACGGAATGACCTCAACTACCTATATGTTTCCCTTGGAGAGTGTGGAAGTTGTGAGCAAGGATATGACTTGGTCACGATCGAGTTGCGACCTGCAGCTCACTCTTCTGTCGCACCGGATGAGATACTGTGCCTCATGAGCTCACGCAAACTGTTTTTCTTTCACTTTTTCTGCAAGTTATGTTGGAGTCTGTTTGCAATTGCACACAGGACTTTGCGTTTAGGGAGTCATGTCGGAGTCTTTGATGAGCCTTTGGTGAGTCTCTGGGAAGGCAGATGATTGATATGATATCTGAAGTCGTGCATCTTAAGAGCATAAGAGGCAGTGATGAAAGCTGCATTGGAATAGGGACCGACGATCTTCCAACAAAACCAACATCAGCCTCTGCATGGTGGTATTCTTTTGCAAAGTTGTTGGTTACTACTTTTTGTTCATTCATGATACACAAATATGTTCAATGACACAAATAGGTTAGCTATGTGTGTCTGGAGTGAAGGAAGAAGTTGAAATCAACACATTTTTGTTGCTTCGAGTAGCTTGTAGTTGTCATCTATCACTGCCGTTGCAATGCACTTACCTATAATAAGTGAATGTTTGTTTTCTAACAAAGTTTTGGATGGTAGGGTGACTGAATTGTTAAATTGATTTAGCCAGATTTCAAACTTTCACCATCACGATGTCGGAACCTACTGACCTGATGCATACAGAGAGTACAAGGAACGACGACTCTTCTAAGAGAGGGTAGGTCCGGCTCGCATTCGCTCCTCTCCTTCACTCCACATTTCCGTGGAAATCATTAGATGAGATTCAGCTTTTTTAGAGGGTTGCAAGTTCCTCTATGTTCTTAGACTATGGGAACGTAAGGGAACTCAGCCACAATAGCAATATGACGTGGTAAAATGATTGTCACATTAGATAATAATATTAAAAAATTGAATTTTTAAAAAATTAATTAATTTTTTTAAATATACAACTTTAAAATTATTTTTAAAAATTTGGCTAGTAGTGGCTAGTTCTAGAACAAGGAGTAGGCCTCAAATGGCCCTCTAGTGTAGCTAAAACAATAAGTGTAGATTATTTATTACAACCTTACACAACCATTGGGATTGGCATTTTTCAATTCCATAAATGAATTGTTAACAATTTAGTATTTTGAATCATTCTCTACTTCTTTCTATTTACTATTTCTTCCTATTTACTATTTCTTCCTATTTACTATTTCTTCCTATTTACTATTTCTTCCTATTTACTATTTCTTCCTATTTACTATTTCTTCCTATTTACTATTTCTTCCTATTTACTATTTCTTCCTATTTACTATTTCTTCCTATTTACTATTTCTTCCTATTTACTATTTCTTCCTATTTACTATTTCTTCCTATTTCTTCCTATATATTATACAATTCCAAATGATTTGAAATTTTCCGTTGCAAGCGTGTAGCCAACTTGCCTTGAAGAATGAATCCAAAGAATTACAACCATTTGGGACATTTTTTCATAATGATTTGACCTTCTGAAGTGCAACTGCCTGGTTTGGGGAGGACCTAAAAAAGGATTTTTTCCACTTCAAATGGTAATATCTTGCAATTTACATAGTAGAAATTTCTGAAATTTTTCCCACATCTTCTCAAACCAAAATACTATAAGATCCTATGGTTAGATGTGTCCAAAAATGTTTTTTTCTTTTAAAATTTGGTACTTGTACTAGAAATGACAGTTTAGGGTTCACTGGATGACATAGGGTCCACTTCCATTTATTAATTTGCATTGCTTTCTTTTTTTTATAGCTATAGAGAAAAGACCTTAAAAAAACTTATGGAGTGGGCTCAGAAGACACGATTTTATCACCAGCATGGTCAGATTAACAGGAAGCAGGTCGCTCCTTAGACGTGCCCTAATCAAATCACGGCCCACGAGAGGTACATGAAAGAAGGCCACTATATTCGTAGCTCAAGCATGTCCGCTAAACCGTATGGTTCTTCTACTGAAAAACCCTAATTTGCTGGAGCATTCTGTACACCGTCTTTGTGCTTCAGCTGGAGGCCAATTCAGCTTGACGTTGTTTTTCACCTCTTCCTTGCTGCATTCTTATTGCGGTCATAACTTGTAGTTCTGGTTTGGATTTCAAAACCGTAGTAATAGTAACATAGGTGTGCTCAAGTAGGGTCTTTTTAGGGTTTTCTGCTTCAAAGTATTGTTTATGTTTATGTTTTTAAGTTATGTGACACCAAAACATTGTCTGTCTGGAATGCTTGTTTGAAGGGGTAATGAACTACAGAAAGAGCGAGGAGGCTCAGATCTCATTTCACAGGAGGCTTCACAACGAGTAAGCTTATCTGCTCTGATTTATCTTGTTAGTGCGTGCGCCACTAATTTGCAAAACCAACACTGCTTTAAATTACTGTATTTCCCCCAGAATAAAATAATAGCACAATGCGAATAACTTCTGCCACACCGGATGAGATACTGTGCCTTATGAGCTCACACTGAAATTTTAATTTTTTTTCACTTCTCCTACAAAGTGATGTTGGAGTCTTTTCTTTCAATTTCTTTTTGAGTTTGCCCTCTGGCCCATGCTTCTTTAGGGTTTACGGAGTTTGGACCTTATCAACGGAGTTGATTTAAACTTGTTTTTTTGTTTTGGACATGTTGATTCTAGCCCCTTTCACTACTATAATGTCAACTGAATGAGACTATTAAATATTGGTAGTAATTAATGGTCAAGGATAAATAACATTTAATATCATCATTAATGTAGTGGTGACTAGATGAACCTTCTCTAGTTGTCCAATAGATGAAACCACCTCCATTGATCAATGGGATATTGTAGTTGTTAGCAATACCTTCACTAAGAAAGTTCTAAAAGATCTAACTTTATCATCTATTCCGTCCGTCTGTCCTATAATAATAATAATAATCCTTTTTTGTAGCAATGCAAGTATGAAGTATTTGACAATGATTTTTTAAATAATGCATGTCACGATCAAATGATTCTTTAGGGATGTTCAATGTGTTCTCTGAAGTGCAAAACAAGTGGATGTGGCATTTAATTGCAATTAAGAAAAAATCAAAAGTAGAAAGTTGCAATGAATACAATGAAGTGGCACATATAAGCAAGGATAGGCTTCATAGAGAAGGAAGACTTGTTGTTCAACTACCTTGTCCTCTTTGAGTGTTTAAATCTTGTACAGTCAGGTCTAGCTCAATTACGAATTCTTGCATTCACAGTGAAAAAAAAGTTCACTGCTGCCCACTTTGACGCCCTCCCGAGGGCTGAAAAATTAATATTTTTCCACGGAATTTTATTTACAAGATCCTCTTTATGCTAATAACATATGTGCCAAATTTCAAGTCCAATAAATTTATACAAAAAAAGATATTTAAACATGTACCAACATGTGTTGTTCAAAAAAAAACTTCACTAATACCAACTTTGACACCCTCCCAAAAATTGAAAAACAAAGTTTTGGTCTTGAAATTTTTGGTCTTGAAATTTTTGGTGTAAGATAAACTTAGTGAAACTAACTAATGTGCAAAATTTCAAGTTCAAAAAAATTTCCCACAAAGAGTAGTTCAACTTCTACCAACATGTGTAGTTATGAATTTTTTTTCCATAACAACACATGCTGGTAGATTTTGAATATATCTTTTTTTAAGTATATTGTTTTCGTGTGTTTTCCCTTCTTCTTATCTCCACCTGCAAAGTATCATGATGGAGCTCAACTTCGAGACAGTAAATTTGCCGTTGTTATGACATATTTGTATCAGTTCCAGTATTACATGCTATAGGAATCAAAAGCCGAGTTCAAATGAACGAATTCTGGAACTCAAATTTGCAAAGATAGATAGATAGAGAATAATGTTCAACTTGTAGTGAGGTAGGCATAACGTTTTGCAACATTGTTGCTTTGTATCACTACAAGAAATCCTGTCCGAATTGATAAAAATCAGCCCCTCCTAATTGACAGAAAATTGATAGATTTTTGTTAATTTGGACAATTTTCTGTCACTTCGGACAGTTTTTTGTCCTAATCTACAGAAACTTGTCAAATTCTTGTAGATTAGGAGGGGATGATTTCTGTCAATTAGGACGACTTTCTCTTGTAGTAGTAGGTAGCTAAAATAGTGGTATTCAAAACCAACCCAATGATCCACTTCCAATAAATTCTATTCTAAGTCAATCCTAATTCCAAAAAGAACTAATGGGAGATGAAGAGTTTTTTGAGGCAACCAATGAGAGTTGAAGCATTTCAAATTATTTTCATGGATGTATGATTACGGTAGTCTAATGTCAATAGTAGCTATACCTATGACCTCCACTTAAAAAAATTGTAGTTCATTCCTAAGGTCTCTAAACATTCCGTCAAACCAATTGTTTAAGTTTCACTTCCACTTTGGTTTGCTAACATCTTGGTGAGCAGCATCATACAAAAGGGACAAAATTCTTATATATGGAAAGTTTCTCCACCAACCATGTCTTTGACCAATACGTGTCTTACATTCCATCCCTATCCAACCAAGTCTTCTAATTAATATGCTTCTTTAGACCTATCAAACTCTAAGCCATGAATTAAGACTATTTCAACATGCACTTGTTCTTGGGACCCATAGAATGTGTAGATAGCATCACACAACTACAAAATAGAATGGTAATTAGAACTTGAAAATCAACTAGCTGCTTTTCACATGCATTCTTTAATGAGTTTATAAATTGCCCAATATACAACACATTACAAAATTAAAAAAATATGTACTACTAAAAAAATAAAGTGCAATGGCTTAAAGTTACTATTCTACAAGAGGCTTTGTCAGGCTCACATTTGTGAATGCAAAGTCTCCTTTTATTAGAGAAAATCTGGACTCTCTGGAAGCTGCTAAGAACTACCAAAAGGGACCCAAAATTGCATTTATTTTGCATTAGGCAAAAAAATTCTCCTATAGTTGTGGAATGCAAGTGCCATCTGTGTAGTAGTGTGTCATGACCCTTGTGACCCTTCAAACCTTGGATGAATGAATGCATTGATAGATAAACGAATGTATGATTGTGTCATGACCTTTACGTCATGACCTTTGATGGATGAATGCATTTATGAATCATGGACTAATTCATGATGAAATGTGCATTAGTGGATAAACAGGGATTGCTCGGAGATAGAGATCTCCAGAGGGTGGATTTATGCAATGGAGTTAGACAACTCCACTTGGATGACTAATGTACTGGAGTTAAACAACTCCCAGACAAGAAGAAGCATGTGGAACTTGGAGTTAGATAACTCCAAGTAGAAGATAAAGATTAGGACAAGATATGATTAGAAAAGGATAACTAGGACTTTTACTTTAATGGCTAATTTTAGATAGAAACAAGGTTAGAAAGCCAAAAGTAGGAAAAAGAAGTCCTAGTCTATATTAAGGACTTATAGTCTTATTTGATAGTATATAAGGTGGAGCTTGGGGGTGAGGAGATCATCTTTGATAGATTGATCTCTCTCTATGGTCGGGTGGTTTGAGCCCCTTATGATAACATGTATGTTTATGAGTATATCTTGTGTTCTTTATTTGAGTCTATTGTTAGAGGTCCGTAACAAGTGCAGCCATATATCAGAGCTTTGGTATCCGCACACTTGTGTTCAATTAGAGAAGAAAATTAAAAAGTGGATATACTCCCAATATTTACATAAGATGAATCTTTTTTCCTATCAAATATTCCGTCCTTTTGCTTTTTTCCTATCAAATATTCCATCCTTTGGCTAGGTCACTAGGGCTTCAATAATAGACTAGTTGTCACACCCTAGCGGCCTTCTAGAGAGTCCAGATTTTCTCTAATGCCTTCATCCCAAAGCCACTAAACCACCCTTAACCCCTAAATGCCCAAGGCACCAAATTTTGATGTTGACCAAATTTTAAAGTTAATTAAAATCTAACCAAGTTGCTATTTTTAGATTCTCATATTTTTGGGTGACCAACTTTTTAGATTTGACATGTGAAAAGAGGATTGAAAGACTTCAAATCAATTTTGTAGTTTTCACACCCTCATGATCAAACATTATAAGTAATATTGTTATCTTTTCTTTTCCTGTGTGGTCTCTAATATGTCTAGTTTGAATTTGTATGGTTACAATTTAAAAAAAAAACTGATACAACTTATCAAAATGTTGGTTTTCTGTTCAATTTAGAGCAAATTTGTAGAAGCTCACAAGGAAGGCCTTCGGCATTTAGGGGTTAACTGGAAAGACATGGTTCCACTTTCCACAGTATACAGTCTTTCCTTATTATCAATAATAGTTAGTGTCTTGCTGTAGTCTCATTGTCCTCTTTCCTTGGCTTAAGTTGGTGCGTTTCTTCTTCCTGGGCGTCTCGTCGAGCGATTGTGCTTCATCTGCTTGTTATCAGGTAGAACCCACTCGGGTTCCCAAGTTTGTTGACCAACAATAGTTATCTGAAACCCAAACAGTCACTCGAGAAGGAAGCGTAGCATCTCAAGATGCTGTACTTCGTTGACCAATCTAATTCTGGATGGATCGCCTCATTTGGTTCTCCGTTGAGTTCTACGGTTTACGGTTCACGTTTCAAGTTTAGGGTTTGGGGTTCAAGCAAGAGTTCAAGGGCTCTAGGGTTAGGGTTTGATATCAGAGGATTAAACAGAAAATCTCAACAGATGAACCATATGGTTTGACGGAATGACCTCAACTACCTATATGTTTCCCTTGGACAGTTTGGGGGATGTGAGCAAGGATATGACTTGGTCACGATCGAGTTGCGACCTGCAGCTCACTCTTCTGTTGCATCGGATGAGATACTGTGCCTCATGAGCTCACACAGACTGTTTTTCTTTCACTTTTTCTACAAGTGATGTTGGAGTCTTTTCTTTGAGCTTTTTTTTGAGTTTGCGCATATTGCACACAGGACCTTGAGTCTTTGGTGAGCCTTTGGTGAGCCTTTGGTGAGCCTTTGGTGAGCCTTTGGTGAGCCTTTGGTGAGCCTTTGGTGAGCCTTTGGTGAGCCTTTGGTGAGCCTTTGGTGAGCCTTTGGTGAGCCTTTGGTGAGCCTTTGGTGAGCCTTTGGTGAGCCTTTGGTGAGCCTTTGGTGAGCCTTTGGTGAGCCTTTGGTGAGCCTTTGGTGAGCCTTTGGTGAGCCTTTGGTGAGCCTTTGGTGAGCCTTTGGTGAGCCTTTGGTGAGCCTTTGGTGAGCCTTTGGTGAGCCTTTGGTGAGCCTTTGGTGAGCCTTTGGTGAGCCTTTGGTGAGCCTTTGGTGAGCCTTTGGTGAGCCTTTGGTGAGCCTTTGGTGAGCCTTTGGTGAGCCTTTGGTGAGCCTTTGGTGAGCCTTTGGTGAGCCTTTGGTGAGCCTTTGGTGAGCCTTTGGTGAGCCTTTGGTGAGCCTTTGGTGAGCCTTTGGTGAGCCTTTGGTGAGCCTTTGGTGAGCCTTTGGTGAGCCTTTGGTGAGCCTTTGGTGAGCCTTTGGTGAGCCTTTGGTGAGCCTTTGGTGAGCCTTTGGTGAGCCTTTGGTGAGCCTTTGGTGAGCCTCTGGGAAGGCAGATGATTGATATGAGGATATCTGAAGTCGTGCATCTTAAGAGTATAAGAGGTAGTGATGAAAGCTGCATTGGAATAGGGACCGACGATCTTCCAAGAAAACCAAGAAAACCCAGAAAACCCTCAGCCTCTGTATGGTGGTATTCTTTTGCAAAGTTGTTGGTTACTTCTTTTTTTCATTCGTGATACACAAATATGTTCAATGACACAAATATGTTAGCTATGTGTGTCTGGAGTGAAGGAAGAAGTTGTAATCAACACATTTTTGTTGCTTCGAGTAGCTTGTAGTTGTCATCTGTCACTGCCGTTGCAATGCACTCACCTATAATAAGTGAAATTCATTTTTTTTAAATTCATTTTTTAAATATTATTATCTAATTTGACAATCATTTTACCACGTCATATCGTTATTATGGCTGAGTTCCCTTACGTTCCCATAGTCTAAGAACATAGAGGAACTCGTAACCCTCTAGTGTAGCTAAAACAATAAGTGTAGATTATTTATTACAACCTTACAACCATTGGGATTGGCATTTTTCAATTCCATAAATGAATTGTTGACAATTTAATATTTAGAATCATTCTCTACTTCTTTCTACTTACTATTTCTTCCTATATATTGTATAATTCCAAATGACTTGAAAATTTTGAAGCATGTAGCCAACTTGCCTTGAAGAATAAATCCAAAGAATTACAACCATTTTGGACATTTTTTCATAATGATTTGACCTTGTGAAGTGCAATTGCCTCATTTTCCATAGGGCCCCCCAAAGGATTCTTGTCACTTCAAACGGCAATATCTTGCAATCTACATTGTGGAAATTTCTAAAAATTTTCCCACATCTTCTCAAACCAAAGTACTATAAGATCCTACAATTAGATGTGTCCAAATTTATTTAATTTGGTACTTGTAGTAGAAATGGCAGTTTTGGAGCGTTTTTGGTGAAAAACATAACAAAAAAACTCCAGGGTTCACAGGAAAAACATAGGTTCCACTTCCATTTATTAATTTGCATTGCTTTTTTTTTTTATAGCTATAGAGAAAAGACCTAAAAAAAACTTATGGAGTGGGGTCAGAAGACACGATTTTATCACCAGCATGGTCAGATAAACAGGAAGCAGGTCGCTCCTTAGACGTGCCCTAATCAAATCACGGCCCACGAGAAGTACATGAAAGAAGGCCACTATATTCGTAGCTCAAGCATGTCCGCTAAACCGTATGGTTCTTCTACTGGAAAACCCTAATTTGCAGGAGCATTTACTGTACACCGTCTTTGGGCTTCAATCAGTCGGAGGCCGATTCGATTAGCTTGACATTGTTTTTCACCTCTTCCTTGCTGCATTCTTATTGCGGTCATAACTTGTAGTTCTGGTTTGGATTTCAAAACCGTAGTAATAATATCATAGGTGTGTTCAAGTAGGTCTTTTTAGGGTTTTCTGCTTCGGAGTATTGTTTATGTTTACGTTTTTGAGTTATGTGACACCAAAACAAACATTGTCTGTCTGGAATGCTTGTTTGAAGGGGTAATGAACTACAGAAAGAGCGAGGAGGCTCAGATCTCATTTCACAGGAGGCTTCACAACGAGTAAGCTTATCTGCTCTGATTTATCTTGTTAGTGCGTGCGCCACTAATTTGCAAAACCAACACTGCTTTAAATTACTGTATTTCCCCCAGAATAAAGTAATAGCACAATGCGAATAACTTCACAGGCGACACGAATTCTTCACTCTCAACAATGCGGTAAGGGTTCTGTGACAGAAGAACCATATGGTCTGCCTGAATGACATGAACTGGCTATATGTTGCCCTTGGAACAGGAGGGAGTCGTGAGCAAGGATATGACTTGGGCACGACCGAGATGCGACCTGCAGCTCACTCTTCTGGCACACCGGATGAGACACTGTGCCTCATGAGCTCACAATGAAATTTTAATTTTTTTTCACTTCTCCAACAAAGTGATGTTGGAGTCTTTTCTTTCAATTTCTTTTTGAGTTTGCCCTCTGGCCCATGCTTCTTTAGGGTTTAGGGAGTCAAGTCTCTATAATATCTCTAGTGAAAGAAGGAGTTTCACTTACTATTTGTGTTGCTTCGAATAGCTTCAATTTGGACCTTATCAACGGAGTTGATTTGAACTTGTTTTTTTGTTTTGGACATGTTGATTCTAGCCCCTTTCACTACTATAATGTCAACTGAATGAGACTATTAAATATTGGTAGTAATTAATGGTCAAGGATAAATAACATTTAATTTCATCATTAATGTAGTGGTGACTAGATGAACCTTCTCCAGTTGTCCAATAGATGAAACCACCTCCATTGATCAATGGGATATTGTAGTTGTTAGCAATACCTTCACTAAGAAAGTTCTAAAAGATCTAACTTTATCATCTATTCCGTCCGTCTGTCCTATAATAATAATAATCCTTTTTTGTAGCAATGCAAGTATGAAGTATTTGACAATGATTTTTTAAATAATGCATGTTACGATCAATTGATTCTTTAGGAATGTTCAATATGTTCTCTAAAGTGCAAAACAAGTGGATGTGGCATTTAATTGCAATTAAGAAAAAATCAAAAGTAGAAAGTTGCAATGAATACATTGAAGTCATAAAGTAAAAAACTTATCTTCTTATCAAAATGAACAAAAGCATGATAAAATAGAAAGATGAAAACTTGGTCAAATGTACACACTTCAAATCGAAAAACTTCAGCATCACGAGAAAGTTACTGCTACTCGTATATAAGTAGTGCAAAGTCATATAGCTCAAGTTCATTGATAATAGCTTCATAGCCTAAATTGCAACAATTGACATTCTTCATTTGGGTGCTGCAAATTTTAAGCTATGAGGCACCAATAGTCAATCATTTAAGCAATATTGGAGCAAATTGTGTGCAATATGAGGTGGTGGAAATTTTTCCTATATAGGAAGATAGGAAATATTGAGGATAGGAAATATTGAGGATAGGAAATATTGAGGATAGGAAATATTGAGGATAGCAAAATTTTCAAAGTTTCATTTCCAAAATTGAAATTATTGTGAATTTTGGGAACCAAAAAGCGTACTTCACCAGTGGCCAACATTTAAAGTCTTCCAATTCCAATCATTCAAGGACTACTTTCCCACACACTACTTCCTAGTTTCTTGCTCACTACTTTGAGACATGCATCATAATCTTATTAATCCCAACCTTGTAAAAGACCCCCAAAACAAATTCCACTTTGAGACATGCGTCATAATCTTATTAATCCCAACCTTGTAAAAGACCCCCAAAACAAATTCCAAGTTTCAATTGGTTGTTTGCTCCAACCTTGCTTGGAAATACTACATTGCTACCGGTTGGGCATGATTAACAATTGGTACCTCAACCTTACAATGTACACATTCTCATAAAGTGCACACAATTACGGAAAATGTTTGTAGATTAGATTCAGCAAAATTCCGAAAACAACAATTATAATCACCCATAGCGCTTCAAATAACATTTTCATTTTTATATTGAAAGACTCGATAGGTTAAGACAATGAGAACAGCTTCATAATCTGCAGCATCCATTGGCATATTAACTGGATCCAATAGTAAGCATTTTCTAGTTTGAGTCGAGAATCCTTGCTTTGCTTTTGCTTTAGGTTTTAGGTTTAGGTTTGAAGGAAGAGAGAGAATCAGTTTAGTGCCCTCCTTCCATGCCAAATATTCTGCAAATATTCAATAGAAATTCTTATAATTATTGGTACAACCTTATTGCGGACTGCAAAACTTCTGTCATCTCCAAGAATTTTGTGAACCAGAAATTATAAGAAAATACTGCGAGAGTTGGTGCTAGACTGAGATTGAACCATTATGTATTAGATAACCAATGAGCCACGTTAGCGGCAAATAGGTTATCGTATATAACCAGTTGTATATTTTTCAATCACAACCTTTGATTTTCATGATCCAAAGGTGTAGGAAGCAAGTTGAAAGGAAAAAAGTTTATAAGTTGCATCTTGTAATGGCAATGGTGACGGGTTGCCAATGAGATGGTGCCACGTTAGTGTTGAAAAGTCAACAACCGGTTATGTTGTAGGAAGAAATACATTACTTTTAGCAAACTTTGTAGTTTCAATTGTAGAATTATTCTAGTTTCATATGGGTACAAGTAAAATTTATACACTAACATCCATGGCAAAACTAACTTGATGCAAAAAAACATTTCAAATTCATGGCAAAGTTTGGGTAGTAAAAGGGGACTTGAATGAACATGTCCAAAACAACAAAACATATTTAAATCAACTCAACTATTTTGAAAATGTCTAAATCAAACTATTTGAAGCAACAAAAATGTACTGATTTCAACCCTATTTTCTACTAATGAGTGAAACTCTTGCTTTCACTACAAGTTCTTATCTAACATGTTCCATCACTATAGATACTTGAATACCATGGAAAGTGTCCCAATAGTTACCAACAACTTAGCCAAAAAAAACCACCAAAAAGAGGCTGAAGGTTTTTTAGGTTTTATTGGAAGTTTGTTGGTCCCTATTCCTAAGAAAATTTTGTCATTGCCTCTTCTTATAGTTGGTTTCCATCTCAATTTCCATAGGGGATTAAAGTTGGAGGCCCATCTAGGTTGTCCACAAGCAACGAGGAGAAGAAAATCTAAAACCTAGGTGGTGGATACAATTTTGAAAGCAAGCTCCAATTTGGGGGCCAAAACGTACAAAGATTGCTTTTGACTTTTGCAGAACTAAAGGTTTGAAGGTTTAGGCCTAGATCCCTCTAGCCCCCCAATGACAACTAGCTCCTAAGATATATGACTCCAAATATCCTCATATTAATCATCTCCCTTTTGTTAAGACTCTACTTTGACTTCGTAAACCCTAAACGATCTCTTTTTTGCAAAGACTCCACTTTGACTCTCTAAACCCTAAACCATCTCCCTTCTACAAAAACTCCACTTTAACTCCCTAAACCCTAAATCATCTCCTTTTTACAAAGATTCCAATTTGACTTCATAAACCCTAAAGATGCAAGGTTGTGTGTGTAGTATGAGCAAACTCAAAACAAAGAGGTAAAAGAATATTACAATATCATTCTTTGTAGAGGTCTACCTTCAAATGCTAACCCTAAGGAAGCATGGTTTAGTGGACAACATGGGCAAACTAAGAAAAATTTAAATCAAGATTCCAACATTATTTGTTAGAAAAGTGAAAGAGATAGAAGTTTGGGGGTGAGCTCATGAAGTACAATATCTCATCCAAGGTGAGAAAAGAGTGGGTTGTAGGTTGCATCTTGATCATGCCCAATTTATATCTTTGCTTACAACTCTCACCTCTTCCAAGGGTAATGTATAGATAGTTGATGTAATTCCGGCAAACCATATGGTTCTGCTGTCAAAATTTTCTAACCTATCTAGTCCTTTGATATCTAACCCAAATTGAACTGTTGCTTGAACCCCAAACCCTAAACTTGAAACTTGAACCCTAAATCGTAAAGGCACCATCTAGATGACTTGAAGGATTGTCTCATTCAATTTGATTAATATTGTACTATGCTTCCTTCCCGGGTGCCTATTTGCACTAAAGAGAATACATTGAACATCCACTATAGAATCATTTGATTGTAACGTGCATTATTTAAAAAATTGTTGTCAAATACTTCATACTTGCATTACTACAAAAAATGAGTATTATAGGACATATGGAGTACATGATATAGAGTGTTTTGCATCTTTAGAGCTTTTTTAGTGAAGGTATTGCTTACAACTACAATATCCCATTGATAAATGGAGCTCTGATTGAACTTGTGCCATTGTTCAAGAAATCAATAAAAATATTTGGTTTCATCTGTTGGACAATTAGAGAAGGTTCATCTAGTCACCACTACATTAATGATGAAATTGAATGTTATTTATCCTTGACTATTAATTACTACCAATATTTAATAGTCTCATTTAGTTGACATTATAGTAGTGAAAGAGGCTAGAATCAATATGTCCAAAACAAAAAAAAACAAGCCTAAATCAACTCTATTGATAAGGTCCAAATTGAAGCTATTCGAAGCAACACAAATAGTAGGTGAAACTCCCTAAACCCTAAAGAAGCATGGGCCAGAGGGCAAACTCAAAAAGAAACTGAAAGAAAAGACTCCAACATCACTTTGTTGGAGAAGTGAAAAAAATTAAAATTTCATTGTGAGCTCATGAGGCACAGTGTCTCATCCGGTGTGCCAGAAGAGTGAGCTGCAGGTCGCATCTCGGTCGTGCCCAAGTCATATCCTTGCTCACGACTCCCTCCTGTTCCAAGGGTAACATATAGCCAGTTCATGTCATTCAGGCAGACCATATGGTTCTTCTGTCACAGAACCCTTACCGCATTGTTGAGAGTGAAGAATTCGTGTCGCCTGTGAAGTTATTCGCATTGTGCTATTATTTTATTCTGAGGGAAATACAGTAATTTAAAGCAGTGTTGGTTTTGCAAATTAGTGGCGCACGCACTAACAAGATAAATCAGAGCAGATAAGCTTACTCGTTGTGAAGCCTCCTGTGAAATGAGATCTGAGCCTCCTCGCTCTTTCTGTAGTTCATTACCCCTTCAAACAAGCATTCCAGACAGACAATGTTTGTTTTGGTGTCACATAACTCAAAAATGTAAACATAAACAATACTTCGAAGCAGAAAACCCTAAAAAGACCCTATTTGAACACACCTATGTTATTATTACTACGGTTTTGAAATCCAAACCAGAACTACAAGTTATGACCGCAATAAGAATGCAGCAAGGAAGAGGTGAAAAACAATGTCAAGCTGATCGAATTGGCCTCCGACTGAAGCCCAAAGACGGTGTACAGTAAATGCTCCAGCAAATTACGATTTCAAGCCCTAGGAATACAGCCACGAACCGTCCCTACATGCCAAAATTGCAGCAGAATTCGCCCATGGAACAGTGCGACACAACGGCAGATTGGGCCAAATCTCCAAGTAAACATTACAAAGCCCAAAGTGCAAAACAATCTTGAAAAAGGAAAACAGAAAAATTACTTTGTATAGCATTTCCTCTTAAAACTTGAAATAAGGAAACAGAAACGAAGTTCCTAGGAAGATGCTTCATACAAAAAAATTTGACCTTACTGTGTGGTCAATGAAAACCGTTAGCACACTGTCCATTGAAACAGCACAATGCGGCAAGCTCAAGAAAATGCCAACTGAGCTCTCCAGTCCCCTTGAGAAGCCCAAGAAAAGCACGCAAACTCAAGAAACAGACCCTAGTAGTAACCACGGTCTGCGTCTCCTTTTACAGATACTGAACACATCCCATTGCTGATTCTTGAACCAAAAAGGTCTGCTATCTTAAACTCTTCTCTAAAAACCACATGGATGAGGTGTTCATCTTCAAAATAATTGGGCATATACTTCTGTGTGAAGTTCAGGACGACATAATCCACCATACTTCCATTCCGTAAGAGCTCTCGATATAGACCACCTTCCTTGAATCTATTTATGTGGGCCTTCAATCTGTTCCCGTCTCTTGAAATTTCAAAGCCCCAAAGGTATGGCGTCAAATAGTAATCAAGAAACCCTCCAGCTCCGTAATTTCCCAACATCTGGTGACAGCCATGAATCCACGGGCAAGACTGTTAAAGCAGCCCTATAAAACTCAGCCTACTTATCTATTAGCCATGGATATGGATCACATGGGGGTCCTAATGTGCTTGGAAATGTTTGTCAATTTCATCTTACCTCCGAATCCCATTCCAAAGAATATGCTTGGAGAACTAGGGTTTTCCAGGGAAGAACCATACGGTTTAGCAACATGTGTGAGCTACGAATATAATGGCCTCCTTTCCTCCGCCTCTCATGGGCAGTGATTTGATTAGGGCACGTTGAAGGAGCGACCTGCTTCCTGATT
This sequence comes from Climacium dendroides, assembly GCA_950106755.1. Lineage (NCBI taxonomy): Eukaryota > Viridiplantae > Streptophyta > Bryopsida > Hypnales > Climaciaceae > Climacium > Climacium dendroides. Next base: position 20,823,309 of record OX467092.1, on the reverse strand, counting down.
ATCTGACTATGCTGGTGATAAAATCGTGTCTTCTGAGCCCACTCCATAAGTTTTTTTAGGTTTTAGGTCTTTTCTCTGTAGCTATAAAAAAGCAATGCAAATTATTAAATGGAAGTGGAACCTATGTCTTTCTAGTGAACCCTGAAGTTTTTTTTTAGAATCAAAACATTTTTGGACACATCTAACCATGGGATCTTATAGTACTTTGGTTTGAGAAGATGTGGGAAAAATTTCAGAAATTGTTGCCATGTAGATTGCAAGATATTACCGTTTGAGAATCCTTTTGGAGGCCCTATGGAAAACCAGGCAACTGCACTTCACAAGGTCAAATCATTATGAAAAAATGTCCAAAATGATTGTAATTCTTTAGATTTATTCTTCAAGGCAAGTTGTTTACATGCTTGAAAATTTTCAAATCATTTGGAATTATACAATATATAGAAAGAAATAGTAAGTAGAAAGAAGTAGAGAATGATTCTAAATATTAAATCGTTAACAATTCATTTATGGAATTGAAAAATGACAATCCCAATGGTTGTAAGGTTGTAATAAATAATCTATACCTATTGTTTTTATTTTTTTCCATAAATATTGGAAATTGAGTAAAACAAAGGATTTCAAAGTTTATTGTAGAGTAGAGATTTTATAACTAGCTACAAACTACCCACAGTTAACTAATTTCCTTATAACTTTCATCTCATTAATCAAAATGGAATGATTCAAAACTTTCTATGTATAAATAAATTTAGAAAACCAAGTTCAAATTTATTTATTTTTTTAAATGATTTTTAAAGAAGTTTTTTTTGCTACCTAGGCTCTCCACTAAGCAATGAAAATCACATATTATACCATGAGTTTTTAACTGTGTAGCCAACCATGACTTTGACCATTGTATCTTGTACAGTTTAGCCATTGTATCTTGTACTCTATATCTATTAGGTCAAATGGTTCTAACATCGCAATAGTGAAAGATAAATGTGGCTCAATCAATTTAACCCCTTAGCACTTTGATGTCCCAATTTTAGACAATGAATAGAGAGGTTCCAAGATCTTTTTTGACCACATAGCTTCTCATTCATCTAAACTAATGCTTGGCTTTTAAAAAGCTACACTTTCTGTATGATGAAGTTGATGAAATTGAAGTAAATAATATATATTTTATGAAGAAATATGCAAAAATTCAAGAAAGGATTAAAGTGCTAAGGTGTTAGCATTTTTGTCACCCTACCATCCAAAAACCTTATTAAAAAAACAAGCATTCACTTATTATAGGTGAGTTCATTGCAATGGCAATGATAGATGACAATTACAAATTTGGATTCTAAAAAATCATGTCATTTGGTTCTAGAGGCACCATTCAATATAATTTGCAATTCAAAAACTCATGTTCTAATTCATCCTACCTACAAATCTCTTGGTAAGAAGTGTTTCATAAGGTAGAAGGTTCTAAAAGTGCACAAGTTCTAAAACCACCCACCTCCTCAAATGTACCAACTATTTGTACATGTTTTTTTTTTTTGTAGCCTTCAACAATATACAAATAGTGTACATTTTAGGGGGTGGGTGATTTTAAAGCTCTATGCAATTTAAACTTCAAAATTTCATAACTAATCCTACAAAGCTCTAAAAAAATATAACAACTTGGATTAAATGCCAATTCCACTTGTCATTCAAGGAAAATTTATTGTAAGTTATTTCAAGAAGCTTCACCAGCCTCCCTATAGTTTAGTTTTAGCCTTTAGGTGGGTGATTAATGGATCTCCTACCTTACAACATAGCTACCACAACAATAATGATTACAGTACTAGAGAAAATGATTGACAAAAAGCATAAAATAAAATTCAAACTAATGACACATTATTCTAAAAATCCTCTAAGTCATTACTACTATGAACCTTGTTGCTTTTCATTTCTAAAATAGCAACAAAATGTGGAGTGAGTAAAAAAAGTCAGTTAAGGACAAAACGTAGGGCCAATTTGGCTACTAACATTAGATCATTTTCAGCCTTTAATGAGTGATCTCTAGAATGAAAAATGATGGGGTTTGTTGAAGTGCATATGCTACCTCAACAAACTCCACACTAAGAAAATAATTAACAAAATTAAAATATATAATTAAAAAGATAAAAAAGCTCCAGTTGCATCATTCTAGACAATTTTCCAAGTCATTTGCAATTGAATGCACTTCACTAATTCCATTGAAACAGAAAAATCCTCTCAATTGCAAATGACTTGGAAAATTGCATTGCGAATTGATCAATATGCAAATTGCCATTTCTATTCCAAACTGTAAATTTCTTTTAGAAATTGTTTGTTTTGCATATATAACCTTATGATCTTGCACTAGAATGAAACAATATAATACCAATGGTGAGATTATTGTGGCAAGCAAACTTCACCTTGTCAAACAAATTCTTTTGAAAAATTGTAAATAAAAAATGAATCCTATAAGTTGTTATTTCAAGAAGATGCTTAGATTGCCTAAAAACAAGATTGTCCATATAACTTTCCCACCACTAAGTTCAAATAAAATGAATTGAATTTTTCCATATAGACAAAAATACTTGTATGAGAAATAAAATTTTATTTTTAAGTGCAATTTATCATCCTGCAAATTATGAGGGAAAAGGGAATGTCTTCTACATTCAATAGCTTGTCTTCCAATGAGTGTTTTCTCATTTTTTTAAGCCAACAATTCACATGGTACTCATACAAATGATTTCCACAGTGCTTGGCTGTCGTTTAAGGGTTAACAATGAAGTCATCCAAATGTCATCCAAAAAGTTGAGCCAATTATATTTGATGCCATTTTGACAACAAAGGCCATTTTATGACAGCAACATTGATAGAGATTAGCACCAAATTATCTTTGATAGCATTTCAATGTACCAGCTTCACATGCCCTGAAGCTCTTGATGCGTGCTTCCTCCAGGCAAACAATTGAAGATCTTGCAAAGGACAATCGGGACTTGCAGTAGCTGCTACCGTGGTAGTGGTGCTAAATCTTCGTGGGAGTCCCATTGAAGCATTAGCTTGTGTTCTCAACATTGTGGTGCTAAGGAAGGATGTGGCAAGCACATGTCATAGACCTCTTATTATTTTCTTGGATGGGAAAATGGAAGATGACTTTGCAACTCAGGTTTAAATGCCTTCACATGCACATTCCATTTCCATCAGTGATGAGACAATGGTGGAGTTTAGTACTATTAAGACTACCAGTGATCGGAACTGTTGTATCATAGGGACTCTCACTCATATCAAGGGAATCCAGAGATGGAGTGTTTGTGAGACAGAGTGAGTGCTTCGAATCCTACTGTGTTTGTGTTCGAAGCTCAGCCGCCCCCAACAACTCGATAAAGCCACACTTTCGCACTTCCTGAACTCCATATCCAGAGCATCGCGTATTCAGAGCTGCACCCAAATCAAGTTAGCAATCGAGTATGTTACTCTACAAATTAAACCAGAAACAAACCAATCAATGCAAGTAGTGGACTCTCAGGAGATTGCTGAGGTAAGCCGGAATCAAAAGCCGAGTTCAAATGATCGAATTCTGAAACTGGACGCAAATTCCATTGCTGAGAAAACTTTAAAAGCGACTCTCAGAAGAAGCTTCCATTTAATTGACTGAGTAACAGACACCCACAAATTGGACCAGATAAAATCCTTTCTTCTCACCAACGCAATGACATCACCGACATTCATATCGTTAAATTCGCCAATTCCAATTCCGAATCCTGCAATAAGTCCTCACAGAGATTCATCGGAATAAACAAGAACAATTTCAGGTACAAGCAACCACAGGTACACTCAAGGGCCGAGACTCTGCAAACGGGAGTAGGCTGAAAATAATGGGTGCGGCATAGACTTGGAGACCGGCTCATGGATTCCAATGCTCATAAATGATGATGTACATAGTCTACAATCCCCGTCGGATGACACAATTGCAAAGCTCCTCCGGGACCTCCTACCCCACTCGCTCAACAACCAGAGAAACGAAAACAGAGTCGTCATGTTCCTCAGCCTTGATGCAGAAGTGTCAACAGATTACAAGCCCTAATTTCCTCCTTCCTCGCGAATTGCAGCAAAAAAAAGAAAAATCGCAACACTGCAAAACGAATTCATCAGGACTCGGAAGGCTCTAGAACGCCCCCGCGGCTTGCTCCGCGGCCGCGAACTGCGATGCCAAGCGATCCAGCTGCCCCTTGACGCTCATATCGATGTAGCGCGACCCGTCCTTCCCGTACTGCACGATGAAGCCCGCGATCAACGACGGGTCCACCACGTTCTTGATGCGCACATTCTTGGCGCCGCACAAGCTCTGGATCTTCTTCGCAATCAGCGCCAGCTGCGGCTTCTCGATCTTCACCGCCGAAATCACGTTCGCCACTTGCGTGTCCGTCAGCTCGTTGTAAATGGACTCGAACTCCTTGATCACGTCCTTGATCAATTCAATGCGCTTCTTGTCCACCAGCAGGTTCACGAAGTTCAGCGTCACGTCGCTGAACGTGGCGTCCTCCGCCAGCGTCTTGAGAATGCTCTTCTTCTTGTCGCCGTCGATCACCGGCGACACCAGAAATTCGTACAGTTCGTTGTTCTTGAGCAAATCGCCCAACCCCTCCACGTCCTTGTTGATCTTCTCCAAGTCGTCGTTGGACTGCGAAACCTCCGCCAGCGCCGCTGCGTAGCCGCCCGCCGCGGTCTCGGACTTCATCACTACCACACCCCGGCTGCTGGCGCCCGAGGACGAAGGGGCCGACATGGCCTTGGCCACCTTGGCGACGAGCGCCGCATTGCCTTTGAACGACGACCCACTTCCGGAAACGAACCCCATCCGCACCTGCGCCACGCGCGACCCGGCGAATTGATGAGTTCCGCCATAGCTGGGCGCCGTTGCGGGCGTCCCAGTCGCCCTGGCGCTAGCCAACGAGTGCTGCAATGCCTCCATGTCTTGGAATTCTGTCAGAGGATCCCTCGAAGGAGCTTGAATTCGCCCTGCAACGAGCTTCCGAATCGTGAAGCCGCGAACTTGGAACGTGGGCTCAGGAATGGTGAAGCGCCCAACGCCAGACCTGCCAGGGGGGGACCTGCCTGCCCGCAAGGCCAATCCAATGGACGGTCGCGAGGAAGATAAGGTGGGATGGGGACCTTTCACTTTCGTTCCACTGGGCCCGTGGCTTTGTGGTCTTCGTTCTCGCGGCTTTGTTTACTGGCCCTTCTCGTTTCACGTTTCCTTTTGCCTTTTTTCCGTTGTCTCCTTTGTGGTGATGTAGTGGATAGTGTTGTGAGATTTAAAATGTATCATGGTTTGATCGTTAAGATTACATCTCGAAACAGACCTTTGATCTGTCCTGCGATTGAGGGCGTAGTATTTCAACATTGGAACTTGGTATGTGAACAATATTTCATGCATTATTATCGGCTGTGAGGCTGCTGGCTACCTTTCTGGATTAGAACTGCTGCTTTTTTGCGACTCCGAGATTGTCGCAGATTCTCTGTTTTTTTGAACACGTCACATTCTAGTTTGAAGGATGGGGACGCCAAACTGGATGAAAGAGTGCGTTTTGAAGAGCAGGGTATTCTCTTTACATTTAAAGCCTTTTCCGTTTTGAGCGTTGAAGAGCATGAAGGATTCAACTGTAGGTTTTCATCCTAGAGTAACACAAATGTAAACCATACGATCCCCTAAAATGACTAAACAAAATTCTTATCTTGACACCCCCTAATATGAAACAAGTTTGGAAAAACATCTGTTAGAAAGAGTTGCTTTGCCAACCAAATTTGATAACATATTTTAGGATTGACAAGCATTTGTAATTTGCGACAGGATCATGAAATCCTGTGAGTATGCAAATGTAGTTATTGCAAATCAATGTGCAACTGCAAAGAAATCGTTGGGTAGTCAAACTACTCTAGAAATTTGAGCACAACGTACACTTTTTAAAATCTCGTCACAAAGAGAGAAATAAATTTAACCTCATTTAAGGTCAATGTAACTTAGAGCCTGTTCATTCCTTCAGAGCCCAGAGAATATGAGTGACACCCTCGGACATAGCCTTTATCCTGAGTTAATGATATAATCTACAATCTCATTACAGCTACATTGTCAATGCTTCTCCAGAGTCACTGATCACATTATATTAATATTACCTTCTGGATCTGGTATACCAACAGATTTCGATCGTAAGTTTCAATGAAAATTACAGGCATATCACCAAACCTGCGGCATGCTGAAGCTAGAATCTAACCGCGCCGGTTCCACGAACACTGAAGAGTGCACGAATTTCTACAATTCAAAGCTAGAAACAGCTCTTAAAATGAAAAACCACCCAGTTCTAACATGCAACGCCAACGACTGAAAAGAATCTCGTAGTATAATATTTGCGTGCCTCTTTGACCGCTATGCCCCCAGTTTGGAAATCAGCGCCAAGTAAAACCACATAACATTGAGATGTTAACCCCTTGGGTCATCTAGGAAGCATTGGGATATCCCAAAACCCTGATCCTCTCAAATCTTCACTCCTTGTCACAGATTCTCACATCTTGAGTTCAAGAATGTAAGTGTTGGTAGTCAGCCAACTATAAAAGACAAGTACAGTTCCTGACTACCATAGTGCAGTTCCTGACTACCATAGTGCAGCTAGAGTGCAAGGTTAGGTAGGCCACAGTTCTCAAAAATGTTATGCATGCGTGCATCAGAGCAAGCGAATCAACTTGACAATGCACTACATTCTGCATAACTCTGAATGCTGAAATTCGGATGCATGATCATGCACTTCCGGAAACTGCTTGCTTTGCAAACGGCGGTGTCGGTGAATCCAGTCTTGGAATCTTCGTCACATATGATCTTGTACGATGGAGCTTAAACGGCGATGGTCTGTAGCAGGCAAGTGCAGTTACTGCCAACGAGTTTTTAGGTACAGTGAAATGGGCAACACTGCTCTAGAATAAACTTACGCACCATCGTACCGGAGCCAGCGAATGAAACACAACAATACCACTACGCCTCTTGATGCTGAAATTCACATCCATGGTCCGTCAGAGCCTAAATCTGCTTCGCAACAACTGTGTCGGAGAATTAAGTCTTGGAGTCCCCGTAGCCGATGGTCAACACCGCTCCAGAATGTTATGCATGACCGCACCAGAGCAAGCAAAAACACCACTAGTATTCGGCATAACTCTTATCCTTCAGAAGTTAACTTCAAATGCAAGATCGTGCATCACTGCCAGTGAGAGCCTCCGTGTGCTCTGCAACAACTGTGTCGGTAAATAAATCCGTCGTGGGGTCCCGTCACAGATGCGAACTTCCAACTTCAAGATGGAGCTTTAAACGGAGAGGGTCGTCAGCAACTAACTGGACTTTCAAACCACTAGAATGCTGCATACCTCTTTTCCTCTAGAAGTTCAAATTCATAAGCGTGATCGTGCATCACTGCCAGTGAGAGCTTCATCAGTCTGCTATGTCGGTGAATGAACCCGTCGTGGATCCTTTCAAAGATGGAAATTTGCAACTGCGAGATGGAGCTTCAAACGGGAGGGCTCTTCGACAATGTAACTAACTGGACTTTGAAAACGAGATCGTCTTGAGTCCTTGCTCAATGGACTGCTTGACAGAACACAACAGCACTTGCGATGGAGCTTCAAACGGAGAGGGTCGTCAACAACTAACTGGATTTTCAAACCACTAGAATTCTGCACGGCTCATTTCCTCCAGAAGTTCCAATTCACATGCAAGATCGTACATTACTGCCAGTGAGAGCCTCAGCTCTGCAACAACTCTGTCGGTGAAGAACCTGTCATGGAATCCCGTCACAGATGAAACCTTGCAACTTCAAGATGGAGCTGCAAACGGAGAGCGTTCTTTCACAATCAACAACAAGACATTTCAAACCGAGATCGTCTTGAGTCCTTGCTCAATGGACATCTTGACAGCATCCATCACCACTTGCGTCTTCCTCGAAACCTCCGCCCACCGCGGCTCCACTTCCCCCTTCCCCACCAGCCTTGCAAACTCCCTCACCATGTAAGCTTCCTGCGGCATCTCCAATCTCACCTCGTGAACCTCCTCCCGGCGGTGCCACCCAGCAAGAACCTCCTTGAAGGAAGTTTTCGACACCACTTTAAAAGAACATCGCTCGGCTTCCGCGGGGAGCGTGAAGTCGTCGACCTCCAAGCTTCCCTCCATACCCACCACGAGAAGCTTCATCACGTGGCCCGTCTTGAACGAGGTCGTGAACGTGGCGGTGCGGCCGTCGGGCCAGAGGAGAGTCGCCCCGCAGCTCAAAAGCACGCCTTCGGGTGTGTAGGAAGCGCCCGGGTGAGCGGTGATTGAGGAAGGCATCTCGTAGTCGAAAGACCAGAGGATGCCGCGAACGCAGTACCAGCCGATGTCGCCCAATGCGCCCAGACCGTCCAGGTCGGGATGGCCGCGCACGTCGGAGGACAAACCGCCTTTGGGGCGGTATGCGAGTTCGGCGTCGTAGTTGAAGATCGAATGTACCTGCACACGGGGAGAAAAGAGTAGGGGTCAGAGGAGCCAATTCCATTGTTGCAGATTCTCATTGTTGGTACGTGGATCACTCGCATTCTTCAACAACACTTTCGACATTTAGAGGCGGCAGTTCAACTTTGAAAACTCATCTGCACGTTTCTTGTTAGTGGGAGACTCATCTGTATGCTTTGTAATGAGCGAGGTTTAAAACTTTGAAGACTCATCTGCATGTTTTGTGAATAGTGGGATTAAGAATAGCAACTAGCCACGTGCCTCAGTGGAAATTCTCATCCTCGAACATGACTACCGGATTGTTCGCTGGCATAATTGAAGTACTCTTTCAGTATTAGAAGATGACACCCATCTCAACGAAGAGGTGGTACTGGCCTCATGCTTTATGATCAGAGACTTATTTTCGTGCACCTATCGATGGAGACTCATTTGCCTTTAATTTAAGGATTGAGAGAAGATGGGGTGTCAAAATACCATTGGTCCCTTCACTTCGTACTCCCACTCCAACGTTCAACATTTAATCTCATGGGGAATTTCATTAAAATGGCGATTATTCTGTAAAAATGGCACAAAGGGGGACTGCAAAATGGAAGAAATTCATAGAAAGATGGGAGGGATGAAGAAACATGGGAGTTGCATTGCAATTTGGACTTGTTGGGGACAGAATTGGCACATCTATGAGGCTAACATGACGAGAAGCACTATCCAAAATTTTCCTACTCACATAAATGGCATGCGGAATGTTGCCATTTTAATGAAATTCCCCATTCTCTCAGAATACTTTGAAACCTACTATGGGACACTGCTTCCGACACTGCAGACTCGTCTTAAAGGTCCCAACAGTGGATGTGTACTCGTCTTCTTCTATTAGAAAATTGAGATAACCCACTTCCTGAACGTTCTGCCTAGTAAACTACTCATAACGCACGAATTCATTGACTCTAGACCGAAGGGGAGGAGGTTTGAGTAGCTACCCTGAGGAAGTTTGAACCTTACTAGAAAAGCTAGCCAATGCTACAAGGGCAGAGCCTCTCGTAGTGTAGCTGCATGTTTCAAATGGAGGATTATAATTAGGGTTTGCGGATAAGGGATCAGGGTTTGGCCATACCTCGCAGATTGTTCCGATTAGCGACGGGTCGTGGAGGACGGCGTGCATCTCTCTCGTGCGCGGGTGGTGCATCCACATGGTGCCGTCCATGTACTGGAGACCATTCTTGTCCAGCGCTTCCAGCATGACGTCCAGCTCCTGCACGGTGTGCGCGGGAGGCTTCTCCAACAGCACATGCTTCTTCTTCCCCGCCGCTTTGAGGACCCATTCCACGTGAAGGCCCGTGGGAAGCGGGATGTACACCGCGTCCACTTCCGCGTCGTCCAGGAGCTCCTCGTAACTCCCGTAGCGCTTCGTCTCCGCCGCGGAGAGGTCGTTCGCCGCCGCGAACCTCTCCGCCTTGGCGAAGGTCCGGCTCGCGACGGCGTGAATCTTCACCTCGGGCAAGAGCTTCATCGCTTTCACGAGAGTGCGCGCTATGTTTGCGCAGCCTAGAATCCCAAATCTGACCTCTCGCACCATCACGAGTGGGAATTGATTGATTGATTGATCGAATAAAGCCCTACACAAATTGTGGAGAAATCTAATTATCCCAATACGCATATTGTTCAAGGGCACTGAATTCGTAAGTGAAATTTTCACGACACAAGATTCATACTATGATTTTCACCCCCAAAAAACCCCTAATTGCACCCGATTCTGAATCAGATCAAATCGATAACCCTGACTTGCACAAGAAACTCCACGGAGCAGTACGAATCCTGCCAACGAGCTCACAACCTCAAACTAATCACACATGTTTCAGTTGAGGGGGAAGCAAACGACCTTTCACCAAAAAGAAACCGCAAATTGCACCCAACTCTGAATCAAATCAAAATCCATAATTCTGAATTGCACAAGAAACTCCACGGAGAGTGCTAATCCTGCCAGTCAGCTCACAATCTCAAACTAATCATACATGTTTCAGTAGGAGGGGAAGCAAAATACCTGTAAAAATTAGATCCAAAATTCCAGCAGCAACACTCTCCGTCAAAACGACGCCAGATTTCAAGCCCTGCTTCAGAGAAAATTGACGCAATGCAAACGCAATTGAATCTCCACCACTCAAGCAAGACGGTCGTGAACCTTAGTTACGCCAGCTGAGCCACAAGACGAGCAGAAGAATGGAGTAAGATCCGCAACGGCGAACTCCTTCAAAATCATGCATCAATTGCACCAAGAGACGAAATCAGTAGCGACAAGGCGCTAACTGGCTACTGAGGAATGCAGCATACAGCAGGGAGAGAATGCCTGTGAGGTATGAGGACAGTGGTGAAACGGACAGGAGTGGAATTATTATGCAACTGAGACCTGCAAATTGGAAGTGCCTGAGGTGGGCATAATATGAATTGAATTGACAGACTGAAGATGGAGACGAAGGAGCAGCAGATCGAGCTGTTGGGTGATTGAGGTGAAGCCACCTCCACAGGCGAGGCAGCGCCACATAGTGGTCCGGTACAACCTTCCACACCACAGCCGCTAGCCAGGTTCCCTGCTGGCCGGGTTTCTTCGACACATATGTGCGCATCACTTGGATTCTTGCGAGATCTTCGATTCCTGCAGCCTCGTGGCGGACTGTTTTTGGTTGAACGAAGTCGGCATCCGGAAGAATTTTGCCGCTCAGAATTCGCCCTGGCCAGCAATAGTGATACGGTTAATCAGGTGGGAATGTTTGGACCAGATTGAAGGCGGATCTTGAAAGATAGTGTCACTTCAATCTTTCGTTTTCAGCATCCGCACTCGAATTCTTTACATCTTTCGGATTTGTTGGCCAGCATTGCAGGAAGCACACGCGCGGTAGTTTTTTTTATGTCCAATTTTGCGACTGCTCTTCAAGAAAATTCTATGCATTTGAACCCAATTCACAACAAGTGCACATCAGTGATCCAAGAAATAGTTTATGGAATTTAGTGCAATATGCTACATTCAAGACAAACAAGCATCAACTTTGGCTCTCTTTGACTCCCTCAGAGTGAGTAGTATAAAATAAAATAGAAAAGAAAGGATTTTGCAAGTTGTGAAGGATTATTGGGAGTACTACAACACAAAACCGACTAAATAGATGCAATGTAGAGGAAGTTGCAAAGTGGCTATCAAATTCTATTGTTTGTTGCAGTCTTAGCTAAAATCTCATTTTTTCAAGGATTTTCTTTAATGTATTTTTAGCTGTTGAAAATTTTAAGTTACAATAAAGTGAATTTTAGCCAATTCTATGAATGTTGGTGCACATTGAATCTAATGCACGCCTCCTTATACAATTCATTTTGCAACAAATGCATAGAGAGAATTAACTCCAATCCATTTTAAAGATGGCATATTGTAAGAGCATGTTCATATTGGATCCTACTCCTAGTTACAAGTAACAAGAAGAGTGACAACAATATTATATACTCCAAGAGGGAGGTCTTTTGTCATTTGGAGTCCTAAAGGGGAAGCAGGTTTGTTTTTATACTAAGTGTATAACGGAAGAGATGTGAAGGGGGACATTGTGTGATGTACTGACGTAGTATTTGAATGAGGTTGATATCTATCTAGAATCAAGGCTTTTTTGGCATTATAGTGCCTTTTTCCATGGAAAAAACAATTTGGCTAAAAAATGGCAACAAATCATGAAGTTTTTCAGTAGAAAACTTCAAATTTAAAAAAAAAATTTAGATGAAATCACCAGATTGTCAATGAAAAGATAATTATGGATATGTGATATGTGCTAATGTGATACTTTCTATCCTATATGTGGATGAATGTTGAAATTTGAATCACCACTATAACATTTTATATTGTCATTTTGGCACTTTGTAATGAATGAAAAGAAAAGCCCTCGATTGCAATGTGCTAGGTAGTCTTTTATTTATTTTTTGGTTGACCATTGTAATCTTCTACTTGAGTCTTTTTCAATTTAATCTTTCTTGATATTGTGGTTCTTTACAAAGAAAAGGATTTCAATTGACTTTTTCTGGCAATAAATAAAAACGTGATTCCCCTCAACTTTGCAAAGATTGTTAACATTCCTAGTAACCTTTAGCCAATTAAGGTAAGACCATATAATCTCACCTTGTAGTTAATTGCACTTTTTCCACATTGCCATTGCCCTTTGAAGCTTGGACATTGCACATGAGATGAAGTCACTCCAACCAACGTAAATCACTGTTGGAAAATTTCTAGTTCATTTTCAAGGTAGCTTATTTGTCAGAATATGGGGCGTAATGCCTAATTATGCAATTTTGCCTGTATAATTAGGCATTATGCATTTTTCATCCATTTTTTTCTATTCATCTTGGATTGATTTTTTTGTTAGTTTTATGTCTTTATCATCTCTTTAACGACGCCAATTCTTTCTCATCCTAAGTGGTAGACCAGTTGTTCTACAGGCAGCCACATGGGGATGATGTGGCACGGTCACTCTTGACTAGATGATTATGGCTACCGTGACATTGATATCCAAGGGGGACGTGCTATCTATGCATGGTTCTCATAAAGATATCTTTCCAATGAGAATTTCCCTCCATGACTTACGCCAGACATTCTACGTAAAAAAAAGGGCCTCCTTATCCGGCTTTGCCCTCCTTGTCTGCTCATTTTTACACAAAATGCCCTCCTCCTTGGGCATTGCCCTACACAAGAATAATTGAAGAAATTTACTATTGTCTATGTGTGATCAATTTAATGGAAGGCCAACTTTCTTTCATGTCTTAAATGAACTAGGCACTCAACACCATATAGGCCACATTCAACAATTGCATCTCTCACGAGTTTGTGAGATGCAGCAGAGCTTACAATCTGTGTATGAGGTTGTAAGCTCAGATTCCTCAATGCCACGGATTTCTTAGAAAGCCACGGATCCACACTCAAAGTTCTGTAAACCAAGGATGCCATGGACATCTCTCCACCATGTACAACCCATGACCGTCAGCTCTTTCAGCTTGGTAAGCTCTCGCAAATTCGGCGATGCCTCCAACTTGTCACAATCCCTAAGCTTCAACGTCTACAAACTGGTCAAGCGGCTTAACCCTTCCACGCTCCGATTTCCATATTCTGGACGATGAACAGAGGGCTTGCAGGCACTGTTTAGTCCAACCAACTTCTTGTTCATCCAATGTAATACTTGAATGTTGAAAAGACAACCTTCCTTAATGACCAGTTTCATGAAATTGCAGTAGATGATATTTCTATACAGAGATATAAGCAAAAATGTTTCGAGATTTGAAAAAGGATTGAGGCGTTTAAGGGTTAAACCGGACATAGCCTCGAACTCGCAACTCCGGAGATCCAACTCTCACTTAGCTCTGATAATCGAATTCGCAACTCCGGAGATCCAACTCACTTAGCTCTGATAACCTCTGAAGATCGCACTACACGCGGGCAATACGCGCACGCCCTTTCAATTGCGGACAATAGCGGATTCAAACAGCACTAACTCAACTACACTTGACAAACCTTGGCCTTGCCACCCAACAATGTGGAGTCTGTTCAACATTGTAAGCTTGCGTAAATTAGGCCGATCATGCACTTCATCAATTCCAACGTGCAGACTCTGAAGAGAAAATCAAGTCGCTCAGCCCCACGAAAGATTGTAAAGGCCAATTTGGATTTGACTGCAAATTTTGCAGATTTGTGAGCTTATGCATTTTCTGGCAGTTTGGTGAGTTTCTTGCAACCTGACAAATATGGAGGGATCGTAAACAGACCAACTCATTTAAACCTGGCAATGATTTCATGAGCCTGCACAGCGCAATCGAAGGTCCAATATCCTCAAGTTTCTGAGGTTGCATACATCCGGCAATTCGTCAAGATTCCAACGCTCGTGAAGAAGCGTGCAATTAATTCCAGCAAACTGACCAAATTGCCAAACCCAGCAAGCCTCGCAGCAACGAGCTAGCACAAGCCCACATCCAACTTCCGCAGCTGTTTGCGCTTCTGTAAGTTGGGCACCTCTCTTTCAGTTGGGAGCAATAGCGGAGACAAAGTTCCTGCAGCGCAACCAACTCACCCACACCCGGGGAGCTCTGCAACGCCTTGAATTGCAAATTTGTATGATTCGCGCCAGCGATGGTTACTACAGAGCCATTGTGACGAAAACAAGCCACTCGTAGTAAATTGAGGCCACTCAGATCTGGTGCCCGAACACATTGGTACAAATCCAACGCTTGTAGGTTTGTCAAATGCTTGATCTCATCAAAACAGGGTGAGTATTCTGATGGAATGCTCCACCATCGTAGAAAGACCAACAAGGAACCTAGTCCGACGACTGATCGAGATCAAAGTCTTGGGTCTCATTCCCCGATCCAAGATAAATTCCAATTCCAAGTTCTTGAGGTGTTTCAATTAAGCCTCTCAAATCAAGTCCGTGCAGTAAGACTTGTAAACTTTGGACTAAGCTTCACAACCGTCGCATTTGGGGAACAACAGAAACTCACATCCTGCAGCTTCAGAAATCCCCTATCCAAGAAAAACAATGTGCTTCATATTTTACAAATGCCCTTCATTTGTCACACTAGCTTCTTCAAGCGCATTGTACTTGTCCAATTCAAACATCCATCATCTTTTCTCAAACTCGCCTATTTTTTTGTCTCCAATCTTGCAAACTCACACCATAAGTTGTGCATACCAATTTTATTGAACCCATTGCTAAGATTCTTTGGTAGTGATTTTGTTTTCAAGTTTTCCAACTACAAGAAAATGAAAAGAAATAGAACTTGTCAAAAGTGGTTCATTGCGTAGGGTTTTCATCCTGCTCTAAAAAACTAAAATAATCATAATCGTTACATTGGTGAAATTTCATAAAATTGGCGTATGGCATGTCAACTAGGAACAAAATGGGGTTTTAGACACTTCCCTGAGGGAATTTCAATGGTATGTAAAATCTCTCAAATTAAAATCAATCCTAGATATTATAACTCCAAGGTTGAATCTTAAAGTATCAACATTTCAACCATGAACTAAAACCTTTGATAATGCCTTTCAATTCAATATGTACAACAACTTGAGAAAACAAAGATTTCAATGTACTTTCATCTTACATCTTAGGCCCTTGAAGATCATTCGAACAACTAGTAATTCATCTCACTACACTAAAATTGGTAAATAGTATTGGCAACACTAATTGTCAACACTAACACTAATTGTGATTTGCAAAGTTAGTGTTAGATGAAAATTACCCCATTCTAACACTATTTTAGCTCTATAGTAAATTACAGTTTTCTAGGAAAAGGACAGATTTTCATGGCGGAAGGCAAAAATTACAATTTTGCAAAGAAAGGACAAATTTTCATGACGGGAGGCTAAAATTACAGTTTTGCAGGGAAGGGACAGATTTTTATGACAACAATTAAGTACCCCAACACTATTTACACATAAGTTGAAAAATAGTGTTGGGGGTAAAAAACAGGGAACAACACTAATTATCACCCAACACTATTTACCAATTTTAGTGTACTTGAAAATTCTAACCACCATTTGCCCTTGAATGTCCAAAAGCATTGAAAGTGGACAAAGTGACAAGTCGACACACATTCAAGCTATAAGACTGTCAAAAGTCACGATTTTTTAGGCCAAAGAAATAAATTGTTCCACTATACTTCTCATCAAGGATACAAAGATTGACAATTATGAATTCAAAAGAATAATCACCCATCTTAGATATCACAATTTTCACAAGTATTGTGTATACCATACCAAGCCATTCAAAAATGCTCCACTTTGGATGATGAATTTGATGTCATGTCTTAATACACTACAACAAAAGCAGTGTTTTATGACTACAAAATATGACTGCAATGAATCATAAAATTAAAAAATATGACTTACGCAAAAATTATTGTAGATGATTTGAAATATGATTGATTTGAGTAGTTTAGAAGCAGTCGCTTCAGATATCAGTCATATTGGCAGTCATATGGATTGAAAGGTATAAATATCCATATTTAGCTATAGTATGTCAATTTATCATAGGGGGTCTTGACTTTTTTTTGAGTTGCCTGGACAAACAAAAAAATCCTACGTGGAATATGACTGTAGTGAGTCATATTTTTTGATGTTATGGAATATGATTGTAGTGAGTCATATTTTGCAATGATGTAGAATATGACTGTGATGAGTCATATTTTACAATGATGTGAAATATGACTCTTTTAAGTCATATTTTGTAGTGATATAGAATATAACTGCGATAGTCATATTTATTTATGACACGGAATATGACTATGGTGAGTCATATTTTTTGTTCATGTAGAATGTGACTACGGTGAGTTATATTTTTGAATGATATGAAATATAATTACGATAAGTCATATGTTTGATTGATGAGGAATATGACTATGGTGAGTCATATTTTTTGTTCATGTAGAATGTGACTACGGTGAGTTATATTTTTGAATGATATGAAATATAATTACGATAAGTCATATGTTTGATTGATGAGGAATATGACTATGGTGAGTCATATTTTTTAGTAACGTGAAATATGACTTTTTTCAATCATATTTTTGAATGATGTGTAAAAAAATTCTTTTCAGTCATATTTTTTGATGATTTGTAAAACGACTTTGTGTAGTCATACATTAACATAATTTAGTAGTTAAGTAAGGGAATCCATTTAATTAAAAATGAATACATATGATTTCTTAAATGGACAAAAATTAATCACATTAGAAAGTCAAAGACAAGAAAAAATGTGATTTTTTTCAATAACATTTATTAGTTACTAACACAAAATATATCACAATTGGTCTTTATATATGTATATTTTCACATACTTGTAGAACCTATATTTCAACAAAAAAGTAAAGATGTTACCTCTTTTATATTGTAAGTAGCCTTCAATAATTTAATTTCAACCTCCAATGCCTACATGTATAAACAAGAAGGTTAGTTTTCAATAAATGAACAATATAATTCAAAAATTATAAATAATCAAAAAAATAACAATGATGATAGAGGGACTAAGAAGCAAAAAGTAGCAAAAAAGAAGAAGCAAAAACTAAGTGACATTATGATTGCAAAATATGACTGCAAAATATGACTAGGATGCAAGAAGAAGAAAAACCTAAGATGAAAAACAAAACAAAAGTTAAAAGGCAAGAAGAAATGAAATTTAAGATAGAAAAAGAAGCAAAAGTTAAGAGTCAAGAAGAAAGAAAATCTAAGAAGGAAGAAGGAACAAAACTTAAGAAGGAAGAAGGAGCAAAACTTAAGAAGGAAGAAGAAGCAAAATCTAAGAAGGAAGAAAGAGCAAAACTTAAGAAGGAAGAAGAAGTGAAATCTAAGAAAGAAGAAGAAGCAAAACTTAAGAAGCAAGAAGAAGCAAAACTTAAGAAGGAAAAAGAAATAAAAGTTCAAAGGCAAAAAGAAATAAAACTTAAAAAAAAAAAAAAAAAAAAGCTAAATAGGAAGAAAAAGCAAAACTTAAGAAGCAAGAAAAAGAAAAACTTAAGAAGGAAAAAGAAATAAAAGTTCAAAGGCAAAAAGAAATAAAACTTAAAAAAGAAGAAGAAGCAAAAGCTAAATAGGAAGAAAAAGCAAAACTTAAGAAGCAAGAAAAAGCAAAACTTAAGAAGGAAAAAGAAATAAAAGTTCAAAGGCAAAAAGAAATAAAACTTAAAAAAAAAAAAAAAAAAAAAGCTAAATAGGAAGAAAAAGCAAAACTTAAGAAGCAAGAAAAAGAAAAACTTAAGAAGGAAAAAGAAATAAAAGTTCAAAGGCAAAAAGAAATAAAATTTAAAAAAAAAAAAAAAAAAAATTAAATAGGAAGAAGAAGCAAAACTTAAGAAGTAAGAAGTAAGAAAGATCAAAAAGAGGTAAGAAGAAGCAAGAAAAAGAAAAACTTAAGAAGTAACAAGAAACAAAACTTAAGATGCAACAAAAACAAAGAAGAAGGAACAAAAAATAAAGAAGAAGAAGCAAAACCTAAGAAGGAAGAAGAAGGAAGAAGAAGCAAGAAGAAAAATCTAAGAAGCAACAAGAAACAAAACTTAAGAAGAAATAAAAACAAAGAAGAAGGAGCAAAAAAAGAAAGAAGAAAGGACAATTAGGGGAGGCTACAAAAAGTGGTAGCTAAGGTTTTAAAACCTTAATTTAGTGGCAATTACAAAAAAGTGACTTTCAAAAAATATGACTACAAAAAAATCCTACGTGGGAAAATATGACTAGGTACTTTCTAAACATATTCCCTACTCAAATTGTTTTTGGACTGCCCAAAAAAAATCTTACTATCATGGAGATGCGATTGCAAAATATGATTAAAGAAAAAATATGATTAAAAAATATGACTGGACATTTCCTAAATGTGTTCCCTACCGTTCTCTATGGAGTATTTTGGTGTTCCCAATGGCCATATACTATACGGCCATGATGTATAAGGCTAAAATATGACTCGTAGTCATATTTGCAATCATATTTTTTTACCTTCAAAAATATGACTACAAGTAGTCGCCAATTATCCTCAATCATAATTATGTAGTCATAAAACATTGCCATTGTTGTAGTGATAGCACCACATTCACAAATAGAAGCTAATCTTGAGAATGAAGGGCATCAAAGTTTCTTCTCAAAATGGAGAAGATGGAATGTTGTGGTTCTCCAAAAGGATTAAAAAGTCAATTTCATGCAATGACAACCACCATTGTTCCAGAACATATCCGACATAGTCCAATTGATCATCCAAGGTGTGCAACGCCAATGGCTAGTAACGATAACTAATGCCAATCACCTTTCTTGAAATAACATCATTGAACACACAATGAAGCCAACTCGTGCACATCCTTATTGCTCAAGTATATAGAAGGGATACATGCAACACGATAGTTGATGCATTTCGTCTATGGAGTCGATTGTTTTGCCTTACTTGTTGTATTGTTGTCCACAACCAATGATCCCAAGAACTAATTTATGGAATTTAGTGCAATATGCTACCTTCAAGACAAACATGCATCAACTTTGTCTACCTTGAGAGTGAGTAATATTAAAAAGAAATAGAATGGAAAGGATTTTGCAAGTTGTAAACAATTATTGGCAGTACTATAACACAAAATTGACTAAATAGATGCTCATTCCAATGTGCAGGAAGTTGCAAGTTGGCTATCAAATTCTATTGCTTGTTGCAGTCTTGGCTACAATATAAATTTTTCAAGGATTTTCTGCAATGTACATTTAGCTATTGAGAATTTTTAAGTAGCAGTGGAGTGAATTTTAGCCAGTTCTGTGAATGCTGTTCACAGCGCTTCTTGCACATGGTGCACATCTCGACGTTGTATTTTCGCATGGATGATGATGCAAAATCGATTCTAGCTGCAAATCACGGAATGATCCGCAATAGTCTCGGGACACGTCTAGGGTTTACTCAAATGTCTGCTTCCAATTCCGCCCTCAGGAAATGTCCAAGGGTTTACATACTCAACTTGATGAATTGACCCAACCCCAATTGTCCTCGATCGAAACTTTCACGCCTGAGTACTGAGCTGTGACCCTATAAGTGCAGTCTTTAAGAATTTTCGAGCTCGAGTCGTCGTTTCTGCTTGGCATCGATTTCGCGTTGGCTATGGCAACATCATCAACCACCCTTTGCATTCCATTTTTGAGCTACATGCATCATATCTTTCCGCGGCCATCACAGTGGAGCAAATTTCTTTCCCGACTACTGTGCTGTACTGTAGTGAATTTCTCTGGAGAGTCTCTTCCATTAATTTACAAGTCCATTTACAAGACGAATGTCCATTTGCTTCTTGCGCAGGCACTAAGTAATGTTTACCTACAACTGTCGTCAATCACCTAATTATTCCTATTGTACGTATCTTCAGAGATCTGCGACATTATTTAATTGTGGGTCATCTTTCGACGTCTTGTTCATTGTCCCCAGTGTCGCTATTGTTGATGCTGCATGTCGACTGCTCCGGGATTTCCAGGCTTTCTTTCTTGCTCTCTTTTTAAGGTATTGAGGGCTTCTCTCTCACTCTGGTGTTTCGAAGCCTTCTTTAAGAGCTTCTGAATTTGCTTGCTCACCAGCTGTGCGCACTAGCGATCGGGGGCAAGCTCGTGGTCTGATACCAGTAACTATCTTTTGTTAAGATCAAATTTGTATCACAACGGATGATTTCCTCACGCAATTTCAATTGTGGAAGGTTCACTTGCAGATCTTCACTTCGTATACCTTTAGCAATCTTCTTTGTTTCAACCAGCAACGGACATGTATCTACATCTGAAAATTGACGAGAAAATTGACAAGAAATCAGAAAGGAGATTTTGGATCTATTCAATTGGGGGTAGTCACACCTCCAACCCTGAAATTTCTATAGAGAAAAGAGGAGCCAATTAGGAGCTAGAAATCATGAAGGTGTGACACCAGCCTTTTCTTGGTGTCTGGAGAACAAGAGTGGAGAATTAGAAAATGCCTCAGGACACGAAATGTAGGATGAAGACACATAACATGGCTGCAGTGTGGAACGCAAGAAGAAGGTGTAGAATTAAGGTATTGGTACTAAACAACACTCGAAAAGCAGCAAGTAGGATTAGGAGAGAATATATTTAACCTTGAACATTCTTGTTTGACTACTAATATAATCTTTTGAGTAGTACAGTCAAAAGACATGTCCTTTTCTCCACACCTCCAAGTCTCTCTTGATTACCAATTGGTACGGTTAGATTATGTGGATCTCTTCTTAAGAGAAAGCTTGAGTGGATTGAAGTCAAAAAGGTTTGGATTTCATTGAATTTGCTCTAGGCGCTCAGGGGTTAAATGACGAAATCTTCTTCACATCCATCATTCACCTTTGGAGAAGATGTGACTAAAGAAGAATATTTTGCCAATAGGAAGCCAATTAGGAGCTACATCGTCCCCATTCTTTGAAGAATACACTTACAATGAAGGAGTGACTATCTCTAATGAACCTTAAAGAATCAAATCATTGAAAATCTTGCCGAGTGGATTTGGGGTGTAGAGTCTTGCTAGATATTTGTTGGTGAAGTTGGACAATGCATTTGCACAAATTCGATCCAAATGCTTCAAAAATGTCCATGCAATCCTTGATGAAAGGAAAATGAGCCATTATACAAATGATAAACAAACTATAGTAGAACTATGAGATTCAAAATATTCATTTTAGGCATCTCCAATCAACATTAGACTTTCATGTTAAGAAGGGATAAAATTTGAGGACAAGATATTTGTAGGGATTCACTTGGTTTTGCAATAAGACTAGTAACATTATAGGCTATCTTGTAGGAGCTACTTCCTAGAGGGATAAATTATGTAGTCTTATTGTCACTTCTTCTACCAATTTGAAGGATAAATTTTTTTTAGTAGATGTTCTAAAAATAGTTTCTTCAACTTATATACATATTGATTTTGAAAATGTACACAACATGATGACAATGGTTTTAAACAAGGTTTGTAAGAAAAAAACAAAAAATGGAACACTTGTCTTCTCCTTGAATTCATATCTATCCTTTCCAAGGTGGATCTAGCTTCTTTTGAAGTAGGCAAGAATCACATTTGTTGGCTAACTTTTTAGTCCATGTCCAAATCACCACACACACCTCCAAATGAGCTGTAAACTACACTATGCCATTCAACTTTGAAGAATTTTGCAAGGCAGAGTTTAAATCAAAATTTGATGAAACTACCACCATTGGATTCATACTATAGTCTATTTTTTAAAAATAATTTTTATTTTAAAAAATGCTTACATTAGGAAAAATTTCAGGCCTGAAAACATTGTTAATTTCTGATTTTTTGACACCTTGGTGGTGCAAATACAGAATATTTATTAAAAAAAACATTTATTTATTAAAAAAATATTTTTAAAAGATCAATCTGACATAGCTCTGACGTACACTAATAGTGTCACATGAAATTCAAAAAATAAAAATTATATATATAATATTATTATTATTTTATTTTGTCCCATAATTGTACTGACGGGTGTAGACCTTAGCCTCTTTGAGGCTTGAATTTTGGCTAATGAAATTTTAAAACGGAAAGCTCAAAAAATGGGAAAGAGTGTTATTACCGAAAGCCTAAGGAATGAATTCAGACCTAACATCTAGACCAGATTCTCCAGCAAGGAAGATGATGATTCTCTCATTATTGAAGAATCATTCAGGGTGGCCCAGTACACTAATGATGATAAATAGTGTTACCTACACTAATTTATTTTAAAAAGCCATAAGTTTTTACTCTTGATGAATATTTTTACCAACTATGCATGTAGAGTTTTCCAACTTAGAATGACACTAGGATTTATGATTTTCGTAAAAATATTTATGAAGAGTAAAAACTTATAGCATTTCTAAAATAGTTAGTATGGGTAACACTATTTATCATCATTAGTACTGTGTCTACGTGTTACACTGCCCCACTGCCCCATCTTGCAATATTGAGATAGGAACTACTTTTGTACTTTTTAAATTTTTATTTATTCAACTGATCAAACAAATGACCACTCATGCTTGAAAAAAACATGTCTCATTTTTCAATATTTCTCAATTGCGATAATGGTCCCAATTTCAGAGTAATAAATGAACAGCACTCCAAAAGAAGGGTGACTGACGTGGCATCTAGGGGAGATTCTAAGGGAAAGCTAACCAGGCGGGATATGTGTAGGTTTCTGTTCCATTCAGACAAGTGTGGTCTGAGCTCATACGCGTCAACATTTGGACTAAAGGCTCCGATGTCATCACGTGGGTAGATTTGGTCACTCCCAAATTCTTCATATTCTGGAAGGAAAGGAAAGTGCATCCAATTTTGATTCTCATGATTCAAAAGCAACTCCTGTGGATTCTGTGAATAAAATGTAAAATTTGGATTTGGGGTATAAGCTTACTTTTAATCAGTCATTTCGAAATTCATAATCCATGCGTATGCTGCCTAGAAGTGAAGTGAAGTCAACTCTCTCCGGTCCCCTGCACAAAATAGTGAAATTAGGTTGCCTTAACAATTAGGTTGCGTTAACAATTTGGTTGCCTTACATCCAGAAAGTTACTTCACACGCCATCAAAGTCAACAACTATTTCTAAAAATATTTTCATTTTTACACTTGGAGGTTCATGAGTTCCAATTACAACAACACCTAATTCAAAAGTAGTGCATTCTTGTACAATAACTGAAAATATTTATACAACGTTGAATGTGAAGAAATTTAGTGTGGGGCAACCTAATTTCACTATTTTGCGTAGCTTTCATGGCAAGGGCAGCGCTCACTCAAAGACTTTTCATCCTGGGGAACACAGCGCAATGAGATTGTTTCAAACCACCTCTATAAATTCGACAAATTTGAGTTCATGTTTAAATTTAATTCGACACTGGATAAGCTACAGGATTAGAAAGAATAACAACTTTGACCTGCCACAACACGGGCAGATTTTTACGTTTGTCAAGGAAGGTGACAAGCTTGGAGTCCTTGCTCAGTCCTTTCTGCTCAGTCCTTGCTCTATCCCGCACCCTAGCATGTATTAAAATCATGCTCTTAATTGCGGACAAAAATCCACTGGACATGCTAATATAATAGAAAACATACTCACGTACTCGTCTGAACGCTTTTGAATGCAGACCTTGTACAGTTTGAAAAAATTTCTAGAAATTCCCTACCAGTCGCATGCAAGTCTCATCATCACTCTTGCATGCCATCGGTGAACTGATCTACTTCAGCGACATCACGATCAACATGAACCAGGAAAATAACTTGCAACTTGGAAATGCTAACAACCAAGTGAAACGAAGTTTACATAGGTTCTCAAATCTACCAGGAGAAACAACTGCCTTGTAGCGTGTTCACATCTTTGCAACCTTCTTGTCTAGGCTCCATTTGGAGACAGCCAAAAGTATCACTTCCAACTTATCCATGATTTTCATCTCCTATGTAGATTACAGTTGACCAGGGAATGCCAAGAGCCTTCGACAAAATCGACTTGGCTTTCACAGATCAAAATGATTGGTGAACTCAGGGAAGCATAAGATTGTATAAGGATCTTTCTTTTTTTCCTCTCGTGGCAATCTGATGAACATATGTGCAACAATCGGAGAGACAAGGCCCTTGCCAGACTCAATCGTTCTACCTATGCACTAAGAAGAAAAGAATCGTAGGCATGAAGGAAACGAATTATCAGCAAGATGACATGCGAGCAATCTTGTCACGCAAGTAGAAGAGCTTCGCCCTCCGTGCCTTCCTCTTGTCAACGACCTTAATCTCCTTAATATTAGGTGAGTAACTGCAAGAAATGACATCCAGAAATCACAGATTAGTCAAACAAAATTTCAAATCAAGGAGACTGATTGCGTGAAATGGATAAGGTGGATTCCATGGAAAAAAGATCAGTTACTCACAGTGGGAAAACCATCTCGACTCCAACACCAGCAATAACCCTCCTGATTCTAAAGGTGGTATTGATCCCTGCATTGCGTCGTGAAATAACAATGCCCCTCAGCAACGACACCCTACGCTTGGTCTCTGGCACTTCCTGCGAAACAGAAATTCAGGCGTGGGGAGATTTGAGCACAAATCTGATGCCACATATATGCAGAACAAGACAGCAGAGCGTGACTTCTATGCCGACTGTCAATTTAAAATTTACAATACCGCTGTAGCATGGGAAGTCTCAAGGAAGCTAAACGTACCACTCTGAGCTGGACAACATCGCCTGGTCGAATATCAGGGATAAACTTCCCACTGTTGGCAGCCTCGACGGCTTCCTTGTCAAGAATCTAGACAGACGAAAATACGTCGCGGTCAGACTTGAAGGGAGAACTATCGATAAATAGAAGTTTTCTTTCCTTTCACAACCACATCGAGAACCATATCCATTACCATGTGGTAACGACATGTGATTATCCCGAAACAAGACAATCAGGGCCTGATGAATTGAGATACGAGTAGCCCAGGTGATACGCATACTTGCGATGCTATGTTCACTTTGCATCTTAAAACCCTGATATTGAGGAGGCTCTGGTATTACTAACCTGCATAATGTGCTTCACACGAGTCGTAACCTTTTTTGGTTTCGATGTGGCAGGAGAAGCATCCTCAGTGGTTTCTGGCACAGTTACCTCCGCGGTAGTATCGGCTTCAGCCTCGGTTTCCGGGGTAGTTGTAACAGCTTGAGCAAGGACGCTCAATTTATCCTTTCCACTTTTCTTAGATAGAACCCCAACCTGTAATCCAACGAAATGCCCTAAGTTCATTCATTGTAATGAACAACCACTATCGCCATGGTGATCTTCCCTTCCAGGATCTCAGAAACATCCTTGAATTGTACATTCATCCAATTCGAAACAACTGCAGCCATGTCTCTCTCGATCCTTGCAGAATATCGACGTTCTTGGTGGGAAATATTAACCAATCTAAATGCACAAGAGGGCAATGGCAAAGAATCGTATACATTACTCACCTGGAAGGTAGAGCGAAGTGGCTCACAAGCCTGCTTCAAGCAGGGCTGAACTGCGGGAGTGAAAGAAGGCGAAGATAGTCCCACGACCTTCAATCCCTTCGGCACTGCCAATACTCTACTCTTGAGAGATAAAGTGGCCATCTACAGAACAGCAAAACCGACAACATCAGAATACGAGCTCAAAAACCCCTCATACGCAAATTTTCCTCAATTTCTAACCACCACCTTGAAACCAAAAGTGGAGCATGCTGAGGTTCATAATACTGAGGCACAAGATACACTGCCTATATCTACCCTCAACAAAAAACCTCAATTCCAAGACTGCAGGAATTCCTCCAAACTTAAGGCAAATTCTAATCATCACCTAAAAATCCAAAAGTAGAGCGCAAGACATTGAGGCGCAAGGCAGAAAATGGCTATATCTACAACGCACAAATAAAACCTCAATTCCAGGATGCAAGAGACCCT
Source organism: Climacium dendroides (assembly GCA_950106755.1). Lineage (NCBI taxonomy): Eukaryota > Viridiplantae > Streptophyta > Bryopsida > Hypnales > Climaciaceae > Climacium > Climacium dendroides. The sequence continues at coordinate 20,796,883 of OX467092.1, read as the reverse complement.
CCCGTGAGTGTCCAAGATGCAATTCCCTCAAACTTCAAACATATTATAGTCATCATCTCAAAACAAAAGTAGAGCATGTTGAGGAGCAAGCCGCTGCTCCGCAAGACAAACAATGGCTACATCTACACTCCACAAGAAAGCCTAATTTCCAATGTGAAGAAACCCTTCCGTCAAGTTCCATTACGCGAATCCTCCAAACATATGTCAGGTTCTAATCATTAACTTGAAAACCAAAAGAACGTGCTGAAGTACAAGCTAAACCGACTATATCTACTCCCAGAAAGACAAAACCTCAAAATTTCAAGATGCAGGAATCCCTTCCCTAAGTGTCCAAGACAGGACACCACCAAATTTAAGGCAACATCTAATTGCTAACCAGAAGTGGAGCAGGCTGGTGCAGACGACCCTGAGACACAAGATACACAGGGGCGACATATCCACTCTACACGAGAGTCCCAATTTTCCGATACAAGAATCTCTTCCGCGACGGTCCAAGACAAAATTACGCCAAATTTTGAGAAGATTTCATTTGCGCACCCTGGAAAATTTCTACGCAACCGGCTGTTCTACTTCCGCAACGAAGAACCAAAATCCATGCGATTCAAAACAGCGAGAACCGTACCTGGCGGATGCAACTGGAAGCCATCCTGCCCTCAGCCTGATTGAAAGCTCCTGTTCTTCCACAATCCCGAAACCGCAACAAAATCAATGTCGACAAATTTCTGCAATTCTATCAACTCCTACTAGAATACTCGAAAAATCAAAGAGGATGAGGGAAACGCTCGCAAGAAGAGTGTACCCCGGACCTGAATCCCCTGCGCCGTTGGATCTTCGATCGGACGGTAACTTTCCCCTCCTATCTCCTCTTCCCAGCAGCAAAACCTTATCCACCGTTGAGATGACAAGTCGATCGAGGGCGTATAATGAACTCATTAAATTCCGTCAGATCGTCATCCGATCCACGGTTCGAATGGGATGTCAGACACGCTGCAGTCTCGATAAGCTTTGTGTGGCCCGTCCCAGGTGTGGGACAGCTTTAGGGAACGCGTTCTCCTTCGTTCCCATTCCAAGTAATTTTGAATCTTCGTCGACAGAAGCGGACGGAAAAGGATATTCTCGTTCGTGGACGAACAGTCTGAATCTTCCGTCCATGTGAGGTGATGGGTTGCTGAGTGGACTCCTATGGTATAGTAGCACCGTATCCATTATTCATTGATTATTTTACCTTTTTTAGGCGTTTTCCTTTTCAAAGTAGAGGTGCATTGCTCTCTTCCACTTGCTTTTGGGTCTTTTTCTTTTTTCTTTCTCTTTTGCATCCGACAGTTCCTTGTTTTAGTGGGATGTTCTCTTATCTTGGGGAAGTTTAAGCCTTTCCAAGGTGAGCACCAATGTTCAGAAAAAAAAACAAAAAAAACAGCGGCTACTTCAAAGTTAGCTGGAGGAATTGGGAAAAAATCCAGTTGCAATTTGAAAATATCGGCAAAAAACCAGTGAAAAAATCTCTGAAATTTCGAATTTGAATAAAAATAGAGAAAATAACCAGGCTTCTTTCTTTGAAAATTGGTTCAATAAAACTTTTACAAGAACTAAAGGTGATTAATTGGTAAAACTCAAAAAGTTTCCCGAACACTAGTGAGCACTCCCCCCAATGGCCACTTTTTGCTCATATTTTCCTGGTTTCTATTATTAGATTGGTCAAATTTTCATTGATTTTCTTATTGGCAAGTGAAAGGAGGTTCTAACGTACCAAAGAACGCAAGATTTGGATACGATATGCAAAAGTTATGAAAGGTCGAAGTTTTTTTTGGGTAGAGCTTTTCGAATCGTTTCTTCCACATAGGGACTCATATTGAATTTTGGAGATGTACATAGTCACACAATGGTATTTTTGAATCAATGGTGCATGTGGAGGGGCCCACCTTATGTCAAAGCTTTTGAGTGAATGTTGGTCATGTGCTAGGATGAGCTTTCATGCTACGTTGGATTTGGAAATGAATTATCAACTTTCCTAGAGTCAAAATTTCTTTAGCAAAGGTCCATGATGTTTTTTGGTAATTTGTGAGTAGGGAAAAAAAACGGGTTTTTTGGAGCTTAATGTGGGTCATGAAAATCAATAGACTCTTCATATATGTCAACTACTTAAAGTGGTTGGAGTTTTTTCTTTCTCTAAGTAGGGAGAGACTACATTGTAGATATAACTTTGCCTTGAGTTATTGTCAAAGTAAAAGCAACTCCAAAGTTCAAATTCAAGTTCAAAAATAGTTTTCTCGAAATTGGAAACTTGCATCCCCACTTTTCACAAGCCTCTTTTGATATGCAAATGTTGATAAATAATTCTAATTATCTATCTTGCAACATACAACACACGTCCATGTAAAAATCCAAAATCTCATTTGTCTTTTATGCAAGGTTAGTTGTATTTATGATGGTCCTAAGGTCAATATATTGTACATCTTATTTCCTCACAACAAAGTTCCTTGTTAGGGGAGCGTAAGCGTCTCCTAATGGGGCCCATAAAAATCTAATTGGACTATTCATACAAGTGCTTCATTCATACTATCTAAAAAATTGTATGTAGTGTCATCCATACTATCTACTTATAGAAGGCTATACTTTTTTTATGATGAATGAATATTTTTTATTAAGAGCATAGCTATCAATACTACATAAAGAAAAGGATTTCTATGAGTATAGTTGGTAAAAATATTCATCAAGAGTATAGATTTATAGCATTTTAAAATCTATTAGTGTAGATACTAAAGACAGTTTTTAGTGTAGTCTTTGGGCCAATTCTCCTCTTTTTACAAAACTCCATCATCACCTTCATGTTGCATGCTTAGGTCTAAGATATCAAAGAGGTTAGATGTAGTTAACCAATCAAGTTAGCTCCTACTGGAAACATTTTTTTGAGGTACTTTTAAAATTGTTTTTGTACCCAAGGACTTTGTTGTAGGATTTTAAAAATGGATTCTTTGCACCATCTAGTTCTTCTTAACCCCTAAAGCCCTAAATTGCGTTTCTTAGCAACATAACAAATTTGGGCAACTCACTACAAATGGAAGTTTTTTTTTTCTTCTTTGAAATTTTTACACAATATGTGTCTAAGGAGTAGCTTTAAGGCCCAACAATTTTCATAATTTTTGACTAAATGGTTAAAAAGTTATTGTAGGATTTGTAGTTTCCAACAATCATTAAATAATTCATGCAGCAAAAAAAACTTCTTTAAAAATCATTTTTTTAAGAAATAAAAATTTGAAATTGGTTCTCTAAATTTATTTATACATAAAAAGCTTTGAACCATTCCATTTTGATTAATGAGATGAAAGTTATGAGGAGTTCTAGTTTGTGGATAGTTTGCAAGTAGTTATAGAATCTCTATTCTAAGATGAACTTTGAAGTCTTCTATTTAATTGAATTTTTGATATTTTTGGAAGAAAATTTAAAAAATTAGGCATAGATTGTTTATTACAACATTACAACCATTGGGATTGGCATTTGTCAGGTCCATAAATAAATTGTTAACAATTTTGTATTTTGAATCATTCTCTATTTCTTTCTACTTACTAATTTTTTCTTATATGTAATACAATTCCAAATGATCTGAAAGTTTTCAAGCATGTAGCCAACTTGCCTTGAAGAATGATTCCAAAGAGTAACCACCATTTTAGGCATTTTTTCATACAAATGTAACTTTGTAAAGTGTATGTAGCCAACTTGCCTTGAAGAATGATCCCAAAGAGTAACCACCATTTTAGGCATTTTTTCATACAAATGTAACCTTGTAAAGTGTAGCTACCTTGTTTTTCATAGACTAGGAAAAGGATTTTTATTACTTCAAATGCTAATATCTTGCAATCTACATTGTGAAAATTTCTGAAATTTTTTCCACATCTTTTCAAACCAATGTACTATAAGATCCTACAGTTATATATGTCCACAAATGTGTGTTTTTTCTAAAATTTGGCACTTGTACTAGAAATAGTAGTTTTGGAGCATTTTTGGTAAAAACATAGTCAAAAACCTTCAGGGGTTAATTTCTAGTATAGCAAGTGAAAAATCTAGTAACACTATTATTGATACCATTTTCATCTTTCTTTCAACACTAAAGTGTTGAAAATATGTTAAAAGAATTTCATTTTTTTAACACTTTAGTATTGAAATTCATATGTTGAAAAAATATGGGATAAATTGTTGGAAAGAGTGTCAAAAGAATTGTAGAAAAAAGTGACACAAATATTTTAATAAAACAAGTTATTTTGGATTGTCTAAACTACTTGAATCTTAACCCTTCCTTGTTCAAGTTGCCTACCTACTTTTTGAGGATTTGAAAACCATCACCTCATAAATGATTGTGGTGGGAATTCTTAAAATATTTAATTACTACATCTATAAAATTCATGTCATTGTAGTTACTTGTGCAAAATGAGGTTGTTTATATAACATTTTATACCAATGGATCTCTCTCTTGGAAGTTGAGGACCCCTTAAATAAACATTTTTTACATATTTTCTTTGAAAGACAAGAAGCCAAATCATATTCGAGTCATTTCATATTTTTTTTGACCTTCTATTTTTTATGCCTTTTCTAGGAATTTTTTTCAACACTTTAGTGTCAATAGCAATGTTGAAATGTTGTGAATCCCATTCCTTTCAAAATTGGTGAAAAAAAGGTTAGGAAAAAAAATAAAATAAAAAAAGTCTTTAAACACCTGATCATCTGACCTCGGGGGAGCAGATTTGACTGGTATTGTATGTCGGTGAGCCCACCGCAAAGCTCTTTGCTTCTGCTTTACCTTAGAACTTTTCCCCACCCATGCAGTAAGTCTTCAACCAATATCTTTTTTGGTTACAAGTCAATGACCTTCAAAGAGCAAAGTCTAATCGAATTGGTTTTGAATTGTACTTACACCGAAATGTTGAAACGGTCCGATTCTAATGAGTTACACCCATGCGAAGAATAACAACTCTGGCCCTATGATAAAACCAGCTTGAATAGGCTTGATCTTCTCGAAGATACAAAGCTAAAAGTGTTTATTTTTTTAAAAATTTATTTCATAGTGTTGCTATAATATAGATGAACTGTACACTCAACTCTCTCTAAGCTTAATTGCACAAAGTAAGATATGTCAGGGAAAGAAATGTGCATAACTTGACATGTAAAAGTTGTCCAATTAGATGTCTGCACCCCATCTCCTGTCACGTGCCTCGTGGAATACGTTCCTCAACATGCGCATCTGTAGGGTCAAAAGCAAGTTGATGATCAGCCAGGTCAGCGTGGCACAAGGAGTACGTGGATATCACTGTCTACACCACTAGGCGATTCGACAGAAGTCGCAAGTAATTCTATCCAAAGTCGTGATTCCAATGCCTTTGGTGTGAGTGAGATCAAGCTATACTTAGCCAGATCAACCACAGTGAAGACGACAAAAGCGTCATACAAATTCTAGAATAGTGGAAAGGCATTGCCCATACAGAGTATGATAGCCCGTTTGGAGTAAAAAACTCCTGGACTTGCACAATATTGCTCTGAAATTCAAGCAACTCTCAATAACTTCTATTCAAAAACTGCTTAAAAAGGGGGTTGAATCGGAAGTTGAATCAGAACACAAGTAACAGAATTTCTCACTTTTGCTAACGAAATTGCTTGGCCAACGATTTGAATTGGCTGCATTTAGTCAACAGTGAGGAGAGGGCTAAAAGTCAATGCCAATAGCTACACTTCTGATGCAAGCTCCTCTGTCTAGCTCATGAAGCTTTCAAAATAAGAACAGCACCAAGCATGGGAGCATGAATAGTGTCGTCATCAGGCCATCGGATTCTAAATACATGGAGGAAAGACGCTTGGTGCAGTAAAAAATCACTCAAACTGGTATGACACACTAAAATGACATAAGAGTGTAGGTGAGACACAAATTAGAGATAGTTGATGGTAAAGCACCTCAGAAAAAGCAGATCTCATGTCCAAGTTGAGGGTCCGCTGGTTGAACACTCTTACGTTGGGTGGAAGTAGGATCCTTTGGAGTAGGAGACGGGGGTTGAAGCTCCATGTTATCTAGCAAGCGGACAGTACCAAATCGTGCGGCCACAGCCAAAACAACCGGAAACTCAATAATCCTCACCTCTTGCAGCGTCTGCTGGTCTACTATCTGTTGCCCACACAACCCAAGCCAAATATTCAGCAATTGTATTGAGGGGTGACCTTGGATGACAAAGCAACTCAGTGGCACCCACATCCTGTGAATTTCTCTAATCTCAGACAAGTTGTCTCTGACCCTCATGTTGGTGCTTCGATGTTGGTGCAGTGACTCCGGATCTCACAACCGTAGTCATTGAAACACTGCAACCTTTCTATACTCAAATGATGACATACTGCACTGACAAAGAGTTGTTCTTGCTAGGTTCTATGGCCACTTATATGCAACCATGTGCATCTATGCTTACATCACCTTTTCACTTCACAACCTTCAGCCTTCCTCTTGTTTTATCTTCATACAAAAAATGGGATAATGGGCAGCATGTCCAATTCCAAGGTGTCACAGGGCCACCCCAAGAACGTTACGAAAATTTGTCAATCTCAGACAGTTAATTCCGACTAAAAGGAGCCAATATTGAAGGCTTGTGCTCAGTAAGTTTCTGAGGCTTCAATCATGCATGCAACAAAGAAGCTTCCCACAAATGTAAATCACTTTTTACCAAGAAAATCTCAGTCCAAAAGGGTGTTATTGAAATGCCATAGAGTCTGCAAGAAAATACAAGCAGATGTTGTAGACAGATAAGAAAGATGAAGAAGAATCTCACCTTCGCATAATCTACTTTCCCTCCTGCCGAAGTTATGGCCTCGTGTACCCGTTGTTCCAAGACTGTTGCATCGACTTCTCCCAATCTCACCGCATCATCTACTTCCCTCAGCGATCGGCTTATCGAAAGAGCCTGCACAGGGCGAATGCCAAGGTCACACCGGGGAGTGATTATTTCACAATAGGTTGCGTCACTTGCTGAACTGTATTCCTATTCTGTTGGCAAAAAAATAGGGGTAAGGTGTCAAGCTCTAATGCATTCAGATTCTATAGCCATTTGGCCCCAAGTCTCTTAATTTCTTGTATTCACACGATGATAACTTTATTACTGACAAAAAAATACCTTAATGACATGGACCCTGAATCTTCACAAGTGACACATGGATGGTCAAGTACTCAGGAACTGAATACGTAGGACTCAAGGACCAAATTTGCAAAGTTTTCTTCTATTGAAGCTTCTTCGTCTCCCAATATTTATCTCCAATGCTCGATGAATTGGGTTATAGTAGATTTGCTAAAAGCTGTAAAGGGGTGATTGCACTTGGTGTTAGGAGTAGAGTTAACAAATTGAATCTAGTCCAAAAGTTTATCTGAATTCATTCTCAAGACCCTCACTAAAACCACTCTGTAATACCAAATGAGGTAATATCAAGTGGAGGACTCTTCGGAGTCAGATCTCCATTCACCGAGATGGAGGAATGGGGGAGGAGAGGTGCGCAAAAACGTGACTCTCCCTAATGATTCATAAGCGATACTAACTCAACATTCTTAAACAGACAATACAACTTATGATAAATCCTCTTACGCGCCATATGAAGGCAGATAGGACTCACATCTTGCCGCTCAGCTGCAGAAAGTCGAACGTTTCGAGAACTCATTGCAAGACCATCCTCTTCCCGCAAAAGTGGGCAACCAATAATCTCAACTGCGAAATCCAAGTCCCTTACCTGCACTTCACTCCAGACCATTAATGGTTTCTCTTAAGCAATACTACAGAGTCAAGCAGTAGAATTCCACTTCCTAGTACACCCTAACAGAATGCAGGTTATATGCAAACCAACAAGCACGTCCATGCTGGCCAGTGCTGTAAATTCCACTACATCATAAAACATCGATGTTCCAACTGGTTTCTTACCATTCGACAAATGATGCGCCATTGCTGATAATCTTTCTTTCCAAAAACCGCCACATCCGGTTCCACAATGTTAAACAGCTTCGCCACGACCGTAGCAACTCCCCGGAAGAATATGGGCCTGTCATTCCCACACAGAAGCTTCTCCAGCCTCTCCACACGGATCCAAGACTCATGCCCACTCTCCTCCTGTTGCAACACATCCTTTGGACTCACCACCTTCTCGGAGTCTCGAATGTACAGATCATACGGGTTGAAAATGGCGTCCACGCCAAACGGCTGACCACAGATTAACATTAGGGCTCCGTCCATTGCATTAGCAAGAGGATACTGAAACCTGATACCGTCTACTAGTGAATGACCCCTGTTTCCAAAAACAACTTATCTCTTCCAATACACTAGGTTAACCTACAATAAGCAAGTCAGGCATAAGCATGACTTGGCTAAATTTCTATAGCCGCTAATCCTCAACAAAGATGGTAATGTCTACTACCCCTTCAATAGTGGTCTACAAACTCACACTTTGAATGATTGCATAAGATATCATACATTGTAAGATATCATACATTGAAAGAGAAAAATTTGATCTCAAGGCAGTTTGGCTCTTGTACCCAAAGTGATCTCTCCAGTGAGCTCTATTGAACGATCTCCCAATGAAAGCCCATTCCTACAAATTGACTAAATGCCTAAAGTGACGGAACAGTGTATTCAACTTTATATCGCATTTACATGGCCATTGAATCAATGCATTTGGTAAATAAAAACACTTGATGATAAATTTCTGCTACTACCTCAAGCTTTTGAAGGTCGCCTTGGAAGTCGCGAGGGTAAGTGGAGAGGTCTTCGCCCGGTGCGAATTGGGAAGGATTCACGTACACCGAAACCACCACCTTCGTAGCGTGCCGCTTGGCCTCCCTCACAAGCGAAAGATGACCTTCGTGAAGGTACCCCATCGTTGGCACCAGCGCGATGCGCTCTCCCGCCTTTCGCTGTACGCGAGACCACTCTCGCATCGCTTGCTTCTCTCTTATCACTTCCATTGCTTAGAAATTCTTCTCAACTCGAAGCGTTTGCACGATGGTAAGAAATTCTCACGTCGTTGCATTCAAGTGACACCGTTATGCAAGAATTATTTCAATCGATTCAACCCCCACACAAGGGTTTAGGGTTTAAGAAGTCCAACTCATTTTTGCGAAATCATTTTCTCAGTATACAAATGCATTCAATCAAGAGGACCTGCAAGTGCAATTTAAATATCCTTAAATTAGTAAACCATAAAAAGCTTAGTCTGGATGTCTAGCACATCACTCCTGGGGTTCAATTTCCTGGGGTTCAATTCCCAAACGCCACCCTAAGAATCAATCGATAGAAGCCGGACAGAACGAAAAGGGACGAGGATCCTGCTTCACCCTCGCAGCATTTTCATTAATTCCCAAGAAAGAAAGAAAATGCAGCTAAACATCCATCCACGACAAAATCACTGAAAACTCCTCGAGAAACGAGCGTATCCTACTTCAGTCATAAAGGATCAGTTGCACACAGACCTAAACAAATCAAACGACCACGCCAGCGGATGGGAAACCGACAAGGGGACCAGGGCATAATAGAAAGCTTACCTGGAGAAGAGGTTTGAATCCCTCCCTCGATAGAAAACCAACTGGCATCGGATACTCTTCAAAGTTTGGAATTCTTAAGGATTCACGCGAAATTCCTTACGAGCGTTTCGGGAGCGAAAAGTGACATCTGTGAAATTTGAGCGTCGATGCCGGAAATGGACTCTGATTCCGCGGACAAACCTGCCCGCCCCGTAACAACGAAGCTGCGCAACCGAAAACGCAAACTGAAGGAATAAAGGAACGAAACGAAGTGACGGCGATGATGCAATGCTACGTAATAGCTTACCTGAGGGTTAGTTTCAACAAGTGTGAAAATTGAATTTCCAGGTCAGATTTTGAATGGCTCACGTCAGCCTAATCCTATTACAAGATGACATGTGGCACTTCATGACTAACAAATACTTAAATCATATCCTATCTTATCTTCATATCAGGGAGAGTAACTATATTCTCTGAGGTGTCATCCTAGAAATTACGGGCATTGGGTCATTAACTTAATTTTATCTCAATTTTTCTCCTTAATCCTTAAAGGGGGATGGGGTGACTTTGGAAATCATTAGTTTTTATAACTGTGTGAAGCATTGGCTTTAAAAATTGTAAAAGAACTCATTACAAGACAAACTATTGTAGAAGATCTCCCCTCTCATTGCAAAATTCTGAAGATGAATAGTTGTACTTCTGTCTTATAAATAGAGAGATACTCTCTATCATCTACTAAACACAAAACATCTACCTTGATGTTTAAGGGTTAACCATGGAAGAACACAACCCCATGACTAAGGCAGGCATTCAAATATTCTAATTATTGAATTAAAGGGTGCATTCTTTATTTTTACAATTAATAGTGAAGTCATCCATTGAACCTTTTACATTGGCATCATCCTTTAATGATGCAAATTTTCATATATGAAAAATTCATGTGTGTTCCGTATGATTTTACATGACTTTTCATGTATATTGAAATTTTAGTAACATCAAAAAAGGTATAATTTTAGGAATTTTTGGTTTTTATTTATTTTTCTTTAAGACCTATTACAATATTCAAAATTTCATATGATATTAGTATAAGGGTGATATTTAATTTCATACACTTAATTCGATAGATGAATCAATTTCAGAAATAATCAAGCAAAATTTGAAGCATGTCCAAACTTTGTGAAATTTGTAGAACAAAATTGAAAACCAAACACAATTTTATTTGAAAAGTCTTCAGTTCTCAATGAAATTTGAAACCCATGTATAGAATTTGAAATTTTGAAAATGTCATTTTTAAATAGTCTGACTATTACAAAATTGACGTAGGGATATGCTACAAATGTACTATATGGCTAAATGTATTATACGGTTGAAGTGTATTATACGGTTGAAATGTACTGTACGCTATTGCATTGCGTCATCACCGCTGTTCCTTCGCGCTCTCGACTGCGCAGCTTCGTTGTTGCAAAGCGGGCGCATAATCGTCTTCCAATTGAGCAATCTCTTCCACCGACTCACAAATTTCACAGATTTCACCTTTGTTGCCGAAACGCTTGAAGACATCAGTACGGTATTCCTTGAAGAATTTTGAGCTTAGAAGAATATCCGATGCCAATCGGTTTTCTATCAAGGGAGGGATTCAACTACTTCTCCAGGTAAGCTTACCATTATGTCCTGACCTCCGACTTCTTCTCTGTTTCCCGTCCGCTGGCGTGGTCGTTTGATTTGTTTAGGTCTGTGCACCACTGATCCTTTGTGACTGAAGTATTGCAAGGTACGCTCGACTCTCGAGGATTTTTCAGTGATTTTGTCGTGGATGGATGTTTAGCTGTATTTTCTGTCTTTCTGGGAAATGAAAATGCTTTGAGGGAGCTTCCGATGCTGCACTCGAAGTGGAGTAGGAACAATTTCTTTGCTCATCCCTTTGTCTGTCCGGATTCTATCGATTGACTCTTAGGGTTGCGTTAGGGTTCTAAGAATCGAGGATGCACGCTGTTCAGCGTGTGGCGAATAATCTTTGATATTGAGTTTGTCGCAACGACTGTTTGTTAGCAGGTGATTCGCCTTTCTGTAGTGAGTTTGAGCTTCTCGCTTGTGTCTGGCGGATTGCGCAGTCTGCTCCAAATCTAAGTATATTTGAAACAAAAAACAGAATGGCATGGGCTTGATGATCCTTACGTATTGGTCGTTGAAGCTTCAAACTTCCCTGTAGCGCACCCTGAAGTATTCCCGTGGCTTCTGTAAAGGATCAACCGCGTCCTATTGTACGATTCTATGCATACAAAAGTAGTGCGTCGTCAATGTTCTAGTAACATCTTGAAATAGTCATCCTCTCCCCGTTCTGTTTGGTTAGGGTTTCCAAGATCTGTTCTTGGATGTTAGCCATAATGGTTCAAGTGTAGCACGACGGCAACGAAATGAAAGAATTCTGGAGGATACTCGCTATTTCTCTGTTCTTTTCAATTCTGGTAGCTGCAAGAAGTCGGTGATAGAAACTCTTCATCTGAAGTTGACTTACTCCTCTACTTTCCTGGGCGCTAGAAGGAGGAAGAGCTGGTTTATGTCTGTATTAGGTTGTCCCATATTGCTTACTGCTGTCATTACAGTGGCGTCGAGGTATAGTACATATAAGTTGGGTGTGATGTCCTTACCCTGTTTGCGGAGTCAATCTCGTACAGTTTGAGTGAGATGGAATTTTGTGTAAGAGAAGGACTCTGAACCCCGGGAATTATGTGCTGCTCTAATGGCCATTCAGGCTTAGCTTTTCATGGTTTGTAAATTTAAAATACTGGATTGCGCTTGCAGGCCTTCTTGATTGAATATATTTGTATACGGTGAGCACGGACGAGACAGAGACAGTGATCTGGAAGTGGAGCGTATGTTATTGATGGGAAGAATTGATCGGAAACATGCAGTGGAGAATTATGGACTTTGAATCTGTGGACATTATAGATCATATGTGAAGCATTCTGGTGGAGGATCCAGTGTTCGGAATTTTTTTTGAGTTTCACCGGCTAATTTCCTTCAATTCTCATATTGAACTGAGTCCGGTTATTTTCTCTATTTTTTACTCGAAATAGAAATTTTATAGATTTTTTCAGCGGTTTTTTCCGAACACTGGGAGGATCTGCTTGCATGTTACCGGAAGGCGTGGACTTTACGGAAGTGTTTTATTGTATCTTATTGAGGTATGAGAGCCCGTATTTCATTACTCCTGTTTTATACTTGCAAATGGACTATGAAATAGGCTGATCCAGGAAAGAATTGCAATGGACCTTATTTCATCTTTTAACGTCTATCTTCGTGCAGGGAGTCTATTTTGCAGGGAGTTCATTATGTCACGTCCTATGGCCCTGGGTCTGGTCCTACTGGTGCTGATTTTAACCAGTCAATCAGACTGGAAGCAGGATTCGAAACCAGAGCTGGAAGAAATCTCTGCCCCTGTCATCAAACGCGAGATGCCTTTGACCAACCTTGAAGTAGTGAGAAGAGAAGTAAGATTGCACACATCGATTTCAAATTTTAAGGACGGAACGAATTAAAACAAGCGGCTAATCGCAAGTTCCTCTACCCCAAATAGAAATGTATAACTTTCATTTATGATTTTTCATATACCCCTCATTGCAATCCTTGGTATAATCCTCTCTGATTAAAAAATGAACAATCGTACTTGACAATCATAGAATGCCTCATTTCATAAGTCACAATTATGCAAAACATAAGAAAGTAATTTCTTAGACTGATGGGCTTAAACATGCTGCCATTGTTTGTTAGACATGTCTCATTTTGTTGAATACCATATGCTCCTACAATTATTGAACCATTATTTAGTCTCTTTCCTTGAACAAAAGTGAGGAGTAGAAAGGTTACATTTAAGATTGCAGCGGAGAGTGCTTTTTGTTTTTGGTACAATTTGATGGACCAAGTTTGTACTTGTCTTATGATTTGTTATGGCTTGCAGATCATCCTGATGCAGGAGAAGGAAATACACGAACTGAAACTGCGGGTGAAGAGTTTGGGAGAACAGCTGAAGAAATGTCATTTTGAGATTCCAGATAACTCTACATATGAGGTGACTGCCTTGGAGCAAGAATCAGATACAGAACTGGTCAACCTCTCAACAGAGGTGGTGGAGCCTGTTTCAGCTAAAACTGCAAAATTACGAGGAAATGTCAAGGCTTCTAAAGGCATTGATCCCTCTGAACGTCCATCCGAGTTGTCAGCAACGGGTGACGCCTTCGAAATGATCGACGACGAGGAGAAGACTGGGAACTGGTAAGGTAGAGGGTGCTAGTACTGCCTCCGCTCTAAATGCGTCCAATGCGTCCAATGTCTAGGAATGACTGGCGAAGTGAGTGTAATATCTACGACGAGTAGGTACACATAATAGGACGGTTTATGCGCTCAGAGTGTTATTCTCTAGTTTGGCATACTGTGGCTTGCTGTGTGGAGAATTTGATTTGAACAAGAGCCTCTGTATCATAGTCGTTTTGAACACTAATCCCTCTGACTAGCAACGCCCTTTTTTTGATGCATAAATAACCGTTTTAGATTACTTTTCCGTAACTTGCTTACCCAGACTATGATAGTGAGGTATATTTCTTTTACTTTAGAACTTCTGGTGAATATCGTCTTAGTTGCGTCTCGAAGAGCTCCCTTGTACGCAAATGCAGTGTTTATTATCCTTGCAACTGGTTTCAAACATGCTTGAACATCGCAAGCTGTAGAACATTTTTGTGATGTGTTGAAAGAAGAAACTATGATGTATTAAATCTTTTTAATAGGCCAGTTTATAAATAGGGATGACCATCAAATTGAATATACTTTATGGTGAGTCACATTTTTGATAGTTAACTTATAGAAGTCATGTGATTTCATTTGTGTAAACAAAATAAAATAATCTCACATAAATGGGAGTATATAATGCAAAAATTAGTCGCACTTCACTCCAAAAATATAGGCATAGTGTTTTAACCTCTAAATGCTCAAGGCACCATATTAGGCATAGTGTTTTAACCCCTACATGCTCAAGGCACCATATTAGGCATAGTGTTTTAACCCCTAAATGTTCAAGGCACCATATTTTGGAGTTGACCAAACTTTCAATGAAGTTAAATATAATTTTATATAAGTAATATTTTTGGGAAAAAGGAAACATTTAAAAAAATTATAGAGTAGATTTTGAGAAGTTTAAATTGATTATGGTTATGAATGTTATGTCTTTTAACTTCAAAATTCTTTCCTTAAATTCAATTTTAGATTTGACATAGAAAGAGGGGGTAAAAGACTTTAAATCACTTTCATAGTTTTAACACCTTTTTTATCAAACATTACAATCTTTTGATCTATAAGTGACATAATTGTATTTTTTCTTCTCACGTGATCTATAATAAGTCTAATTGAATTTGTTCAATTATAATTTTGAATAAATTAATAAAACTTATAAAAACTTAGATTTTTTGTTCAATTTTGAGCAATCTCTAAGAAGTTCAAAGGTCTTAGACATTTAAGAGTTAATGTTAAACCACTTTCATGGATAATGTGCGCCTATAAAAGTTTAGAGATGTTCAATGTTGTAGTTTTTCTTTACACTAGAGACTATAGAAAGCAAATTTGCAATCAATGAGAGCTTTGAAAATTGAGAAGAGTAAGGATATTTGAAATTTGAAATTAGAAATTAAAGGAACACTAAGAAGACAAAATGATGTAGACAATACGAATGTTCTTTGTAGCAACAAAATACACAAACTTTGAATCCTTTGGAATTATCCATATTATTCTATAATTAGAAAATCAAAAGACCATGGTTATGGATTTGAAGTCCAACTTGCAATAAAGTGTTCAAATTTTATTTTTTTAAATTCATATCTTCAAATTGGAGTTAAAACTAGATGTAATAAACTTTGTTTTTTGAGTTCAACTTAAATTCAAAGAGATATCCAATTTAAGGATAAAATCAAGATTCAAAGTAAGAACTAAAAGTTACAAAAATGCATTGCAAGGTGATTCAAGGACATCAATCCTTGGAAATGCATTCAAAATTTCAAACAACCTTACAAAAAAAACTTGCAAGAAAAGACTATCTTTTTCTAGTCCTAATGAAGCTCCCTAAAGTCATCCATTGACCATATTCATTGGATAAGAAGATTATATTTGTATTTCAACTCTAGTTTTATTCATTAATGCCCTCTTTGTTTTGTATATAGAACACTAATTTTTATTTGTCTTTTTCAATTCACAATGCACTTGGAAATTATTAATAGATACAACACAATCATTTAAACCATCAAATCAAACATCGTATTTCCATTTTTCATCATGGATTAGCACCCATTGACTTCGTAATGTAGAACTGCTATTGGTAACAACCAAGGTAAGTGAGCCCATTGCGGGCAAAATTATATCATTTAGTGGTGTACATCCAAATTCTAAAATATACATCACTAATATAATCTTGCTTGTAATGGGCACTCCCATTTTGCCTACAATAGGGAGTAGACAACTTTCCTAAACCCCTAAAGTCTCATTGTCCCTACAGGGATAAAATAGATTTCGGGTAGGCTCCTATGATGTCAATTTTATTGAAACTTTTTGAAACTATTCCATAAGATAGAAAAGCTTATGAGCTTTCTAGGAATATAATTTTTATTTTAATCGGTGCCTAGGAGCAAAAGTTATGTCACAATAACCTCAAAATAGGGGAGATTGGGTAGCAAAAAAAATCCACAAAAAATTAAAATTAAAATTTTAATATTTTTTTTCTTGTAGATTATATTTTTTATAAATGGGAAGCTTTGATTCATTCCATTTGGATTAGAAATGTGAAAATTATGGAACTTCTTGTTTTGCACGCAATCATAGCAACTTCTTGAAAGAAATGAATTGCTTTCACCTTTGAATGCTAATATCTTTCAATCTAGACGGTCAAAAATCACAAAAAAAATTATCACATGATCTAAAACAAGTGTAGAACACGAATCACTATGGTCAGATTTTTTTTAAATTTAAAATTTATTTTGTAGGTGAATGTAGTAGAAGTGATAGCTTAGAGTGATTTTGACACAAAAATGGCCTTGGGATTTTAGGGTTAATGACCAATTTCATGAAATTGTGGTAAATGATATTTCTGTGTAAGCAAAAATGTGCCAAAATTCGAAAAAAGTATGAATTGGGAGCTTAATATCTAAAAAATAATAATCTGTGTAGGCATTCAAGAACATGCCCTGCAATCACAAGCGAGAGTCTGACCATGTGAACTGAGAAGCTCCTCCCGCCGCTCAATCCATCATGTTTTGGTTTTATCCTTCTGAGGAATGCAAAGCTTGTCTGCAATGCTGTGCACAACAGCTTGAACCTCTTCTTTGATGCGCTGCCCCATGTTGGGCGCTCGCACCTCACTCTCTGCTGTAAGAGAATCCAAATACGCACGCCGCTTCTCCTCCTCAGACTGCACCACAGTTATGAAGAAGAATCAGTCTCCTGTAACAAAAGAGTCGAGCAATTGAACTGATCATATTGTGAAATATAGAATCCGGATTCATACCTAATTTTTATACCACCAGAATCATTAAAGAACATCGCATGAGTTGTTCCAGTAGCGAGCCTACGCTACAGGGACAGAACCTTTTTTTAAAGAAATGCATCCCCAAAAGTAAGAAATTGAGAGAGTGATGCCGATCGCACCTGCTCACGTTTAGGGTGATGGTCCATCACAGCTGATATAACCTCACTGGTAGCCCTGGATTGAAGCAAAACAAGAACGATTTCTGTTCATATGCTCTTCCTGTGGACACACACACACACATACACAAAAGAACCGAACATCAAGACCACGCTTCCAATCATTACATCCCCCAAGCGTAACGAAACCTAAAAGAAGATTATCATATCAATGACAAGACGAACCCTAAACCCCAATTACACACTCTAGGTTAGAACCATGATCGGTTGATGACAATGCAACATGAAATCAAGAAAAAAACGTAACCCATCCAGAGCTTTGAATTCTGAATCATCAAAGCTCCTTGCAAATTCATCAAAATAGATAAAGATTCTCCGAATTCATCGCTAAAGTAGAAATGTATGCAAACGCAAGTTCATTAAATCTATTCTTGCCCACACGGATTCACCAACAGGAGCAGAAAATTGTAAAGACCCACCTACGAGATCGCAATGACAAAGGCAACCCTAGAACCTGGAAAGATGTGAATACATACCTCACTGCGCTTTCAGAATTTCGAAATATGTCGAACGGATTTCGAGCTTGAACTAAATTTTTTTGCGGCAATCTCTAATAGCAAAGCACTCCACTTGGAAGTGCTCTATTATGAAATAAGGTAAGAGTACCTATTTCGGACAGTCCATGCCTTTTTAGGCTGACCTGTTGTGGACAATAGTTGGATGCACTATTCATTGAGAAAGACTTTCTATTTGCACCTTCTTCTCCATTCATCTCTCTTTCCTCTTTCCTTAAGAAGAAGTGCCAAAGCTAACCATAGTAGGTGAGTCTATGTGACCAAAACAAGTTTCAATGAAAAATCCACATTTACATCAAATAAAATATTCATTTTTGGAATAAAATATATTATTTTTTTCATTCTTCTTCATCCTTATGTTTGCACACATTGAACTCAGTTTCTCAACGAATTTTTCATATCATTGAGGTTGAAATGCTTAAATTATCAAGAATAGGTACTTCTACCTTAACCCGTTTTAAGGTTTTGTGGGAGTGGCTATTATAACCAATATGGTAACTGCAACTAAGGTAGACAAGCCTATTATCATGCAAACTAGCAATCTAAATATCTTGGGGCCAACTCCAAGAGGTGTGCTTGTTTCACAAATCAAACCCAAGTGGAGTAATTTTTCAATTGTAATTGTAATTTTTGTAACTTGTTGAAGTACCTTGAAATTACAAAACCTTTTATAAAGTGAAGTGATGAACATCCTATAAACAACCAATAACCATTATCCCATGTAAGGTAGACCAAACCAATTCCATCCAAAACCCAATTCCACACCCTACATTTGGCTCCAATTTCATTGTCTAAACATCCAAATCTATTTAAAAAATCAACCTAATCTATCTAGAAATTTGACATACATAATTTGTACCCCCATAATCCATAACATTCTATGTTCCACTCAATCTCTAGTATCCTATTCTCGATCCTATTCATTAAAATCCTAAATCATTTAATAGGATTTTAAAGTGTAATTTTTGGCAGAAATTTCAAGTAATACTATTCCGTTGTACCAATCACCCAAAAAATTACACCCTAACTACCTCTCATCACAAGAATTCCCTACACAAGGATTGGATCACACATTCAAGCTTTACGCAATAAGAGCATATTATAATTAACATCACATTTTTAATTCAAAGTAACACCACATGAATAAGAAAATAACAAAATCAATCATTGCAAGTAGTTTGAGCTCTTTTCCAATTGCTGCCCTGGCATTTTAATTTTGCTTTAGCCTATGTATGCCTCCTAGGTCTAATTAGTTTTCCTCTAGCTATTGTAGATTCACTCTGTGCTACCTTGACTCCCTAAGTTCTATGAAGACCATTGAAAAGAATTCTTTTCTTGCCTAAGAATTGCATCCTTGCAAAATATCCTCCTTGTATATTGTTCTTTCTTATTTTTCTATTTTTGTTTTCAAATATCACTCCCTTTCATGCATTGGTTATGTTATAGGTCAAGCTATCTTTGTGTCTTCATTGCATTGAGACCTTACTATTGATCAAACTCTTGATCTTGCAACTTCTCATGTGTCTTGGTTGTCTTCTTCATTACATGAACCTTGGCCTTATCCTTGGTGTGGCTACCATTTTGTTCATTTTTCCTAGTTGCATTTGTTTCTTGGGCCCTATACTATTGATTGGCGTTGTCTTGTCTTGGCCTTGTTGTGGAACTAATTTATTTCTAGATGAGGTTGACCACTACAAACCTATTGCCTTAATTTCCCGATCTAATCTCTAATGTATTTGGGACTAAGGTGTTGTGCGTGGATAGTCATGGTTGAGAATCTTGGCTTGGTGCACACTCTATTGTTGTACTCGCTATTGCAATGATTTTGCTATCTTATCCACTTCAAAATTTGGCTTCAACCACCTTATTAAAGTTGCTCCCTTTTGTTGGTGTAGTCATGGAATTTGAATTGATGTTTTCACCTCATTGGTCTTCGATTATTTTTTTAATTTAGTCCAATCTTTTAAGATTAGCTTATTACATCCTCTAGGCCTTAGGACATTGTAACCCAAGCATATCCCATTTCTCCATTTCTCCCCTAAATCCACACTCTAGCATTCTTTTTGAATTTTTTTCCATTTCTACAATCCAATTGAAATTCTATCAACCCCTATCTATCCTCAGCCAAATCTAATAGTAATACAAGCAACTTCAAGGCTCACTTTAGATCCAAAAAACTCCCTAATTGGTGGTTGTGGTTTAATCTGAAATACTAATATTTTGGACTTACAAATTTATGCACATTGTTTATATTTTCCATTTTCTAAAAGAAAAATTAGTATAGTTGTTCACGTATTCTAAAATCAATTGTGAAATAAGATTGAATTTCACATTAGTAAAAGTCAAGATTGTTTTCATACTGTTTAAAACTTTTTTGGAAAAGGCCCTTGAGGTTGTAGGTAGGTGTAATGGTGGCACAACCACATCAAACTTCATTTCAAGGGAGTCCAACTTCTATATTGAATTATAAAAGTCTATAGTGTTGAAGCTACAATTGCAAACATGTCGCATAGCTTGGAGTTGAAAAGCACATACTATGATTTAAAACTTTGAAGGTTCAAACATTTTAATTGAATTGTGATTGAAATTTTTTGAAAACTTATAGGTATATGTTTGCCCCTTGACAAGCAATACATATGTTGATGTGATTGGTCAAGATAGATACAACTAGATGGCAAAAGGCAAAATTGAAGCTCTACATGAAATTTTGAGTTGTTTAACAATTATGTCTAGAGTCTCTTAGAAATAAAATTTGACTATAAAAATAGGATTTTTAGATTATGAGGTCATAGTTTTAGCAAGGCCAATCATAGATTGCAAAAGATGTATTTTGCCCAACCTTAGTAAAGACTCAACATTTGCAATTCAAAGTTATTTTACCAATTGCAAGACATGATTCTAAAAATTCAATTACCTTTTATTCAATTATTGCAAGGAATGAAGATAGTATGACAATGATCTATATGAGAGGTAACAAAACCCATGATAGACAACCAAGTTGCAACAATTTGATTTACTTGTTTATTTTTTATTTTTCAAGGTAGTGTATATTGCAAGATTCACATCTGTGAATGTAAGATCTAATATAAGTGAAACTTCATCTTTTCATCTAAATGAATGCACATTCATCTTATAAGAAATTGCCTAAATAATTTTTAAATTTTTCATAAAATTTTAACTATCATTGACATAAAAAAAAAATAGATATGTACAAAAAAAATAGTACAAATGAAGGCATGATTGGCTATTTTACTCTTTGACATATCATTAGTAGAAATCTCAATCACTACATAGATAATATTGTTGTCAATTCTATTACTATTTTATTGATACACTAGCGGTTGGTGCTTGCTATGCTACGCATTCACCATTAGAATTTTGTTAGAATTTTTTATGTATTAGATAAAATGCAAAGCAAGAATTTCAATAAATCTTCAGATAAAAATTAATAAAATCTTCATATAAAAATTACTAAAATTTTCATATAATTTTTTTAATAAATAAGCATATATTGAAATAAACAATAGAAATTTAATGAATGATGAATGAAATACATGCAATGATGAATACGGTAAAAGATATACATACATTAGAATGCATTAGAAATTTGACTCAATTGTTACAGATAATGGCAACCCAAATAGAAGAATTTAAAGGAAAAACTTGTAAATCTCAAAAGCTTCATGAACAATTTAATTGTTGTGAAATCCAAAATTGGTTCAATGTAATAAATTTCTCAAATCATTTGGTAGTAGCAATAGAAAATTGAAACCAGAAGCTCAAAGCTTACAAAAGCACAAAATTATAGAAATGCAAAAGAAGTATAAAGCCAAGAAAAGCAATGGAATTGCTACCTTTATAATATCACCATATTGATCTTCTTTAATATCACCTCAATTGCAATGACTATATTATCTCTATAATATCACCCTTTGTAAAAAGTGATATTACAAAGGTGATTGTGAACTACTCTTCTATTTTAGTAATATCACATTGTATGAAAATATGATTTTTATGTATGCATGATTGGAAATATTTTTATAAAATAATTAAAATAATTATTTTAAAGACTTATTGAAATCATTATCATGCATTCTATTCAAATATATCAAATTTTTACTAATATGTGATACAATGAATGCGTAACATAGCAAGCACAAGTCCCTAGTATTAATGGTAGCATTTGTGATATTATAGAGGGACTTATGATTTTAGTAGTATGATAGTTGAACTTTGAATATGGTAAAACCATGACCTCACAATCTAATTAGATACACTTTTATTGGATTTAGTCATCAATTTATAAAGTAATCTTACAAATGGCCTGAGCTTTTTTCAAATTCAAGATCTTCAAATAGGAAATAATCAAAACCATTTTAGCTCATTACACAAATCATTATTTGCTAAGAAAATTGACAAAGGATATTAAAAAATGGGATTTGATTTTATTCTTTAATAGAATTGAAGACCTTATGTAAGTATGTTAAGAGATCCATATTGCATGAAAAACATTGGATGCCTTAGAAAACCATTATTTCCCTCTATTTTCTTCAAAGCTTTATCATCTTCCCAATGACATACTATGCTATATGGGATAACAAATGGGTGGTCTCATTGGCCAAACAAGAGTTTTTACTACAAATTTGTGATGTCAATAGAAATTGGCCTCATCATTCTTTGAAAAAAATCAATAGTAAAGTAAAACTAGTAGAAAAAATGAGTTAATGAGTTCCTTCATAAACTGGGGAAAAATCTTCATCTTTTGCTTTTTGAGCAAGTAGAATTGCCATTTGCTTAGATGCCTTAGTCCTTCGTACATGAGGAAACACAACAATCATAAAATTATTTGTAATGCATAAACTCCAATGTTATTGATTTAATTGTAGTTTGTAAATGTAGATCCTCTATTTGCCTCTATATTAGGAAATCCCAAGTTTTTATTTGTAATATATTCATTTATTAAAATCACAAAAGCATATAGAAATATATACAAAATACTCTATAAACATCATTCCACCAAGTGTTTTTTCTACATGACAAAGTTGATAGAAATAGAGGCTTAAACTTCAAAATCCTTGTATTTATTGCCATTATATCTTCAATACATTTTTGAGATGGTAAAACTAATCATTTTTGGCAATAATGAAAATAGATGATATCTTACTTGATGCATTGTGGAATTGCCTCGCGATATAGCACGCCAACCACCTTATTATTACGATCTTGCCATTGTCTACCAACGCGAGTAACTACTGGAAGTTGAACTAGACTACGTAATTTCATCAATTCTTCAGCATCACTAAGACTTGTATCTGGATAGCACACCACAATATTTTGGCCATCGAATCCACTATCAATATTGCTTGTACAAATCGCAGCAACCAATATTGTATTTGTCTGCACATTATCAAAATCTTCTCAATAAATCAAATCTTAACACTGAAGAAGTTATCTAGTAATTATTCTAATTATAACAATCAAGACATTTTTACATTTAAATGACAATATAATGTTCATTTTAGTAGGAAAAAGGAATTGACCTCTACAATGATTGGGGCATTTGAATATATGGATTCTTCAATTGCTCGAAGTACCTCACATTGCAAGTCACTAGATGACATGATTCCTTCCAAAAGATCATTCTCATCTACAACTAGAGCACAACGTTGTCCACCTGCCAACATTGCACCTAAACTTTCTTTTACTGTAGTCATTGCATTCACCCTAACAAAGTCTACTAACATGGCATCAGCTGCCTGCAAAATCACAAAATCTACTATTTTAAATATTACACCATGTAACAACCAAATAGAATTGCTTCATTTCCAAAATTATAAATGCATTACTAAATGCCTATACCTTATTCAATTTTGAATGATTGCTTAAATAGTATAAATCAAATTTTGGTTTTGCTTAATCTTAGTTTCGGATTTTAATTACTTGTTAAGCACTTAAATGCCTAAATGGCTAATAAGTATGGTATTCATGAAGGATGAAATCTAGCATTGCTACTTTATATGATGTAGTTTTTACAACACAATTATATATAAATGCTAATAATAGTAGAACAATTGGAACTCTTTTTAACCCCTAAAGCCCCGAGGGTGTTTTTTGTCAAAAACCACTTCGCACTACCACTTCTGCTACATTCACCTTAGAAAACCAAAAAAATATGTTTTTTCAAAATCCAACCATAGGATCTTGTACTTAACTTGTTTGAGAACATGTGGTAAAAATTTCATCAAATTTGACCTCATAGATTGCAAAATATTTGCATCCAAAGTGAAGAAAACAAGTTTTTTTGCAACTTGCTTGACTAGATTTTTTGGCTTTGAATCTTTTTAACTAAAAATTTTTGCACTATTAATTTTGGTTTTCTAAGTTTTATGTTAAATATTTGAGTTGAGAATCTAAGGAAAAAATTCAACAAAAAAACACTTAATTTTCACTCATTAAAAATTGTTAAGTAGAAGTAGATTAAAGATTGAAGGAAAAACTAGATCATTAATAGCTTTAAGATGGAATTGACATATGATAATCCCAACAATGAGATTATTCTAGAAAAAAAAACCTAACCTTGTCTAAAATATTTTTTTTGGAAAGTTGTAAAAATTGCATTCACAAATAAATCTTGTAAGTTATTTTTTCAAGAAGATGCTTCGATTGCCCAAAAACCTGAGATTGTCCATAACTTTCTCATAATTAGTCCAAATGTAGACAAAAATATAAAATTTTAGGAAAAAATATTTTGACTTTTTCTGATTTTTTTGTGCTGCTCATTGACTTTTATTTTTGGCTTATTGTGCCATAAAATTTTCTCCCGAGCACTGATTCAAACAAAAATTATATATTCACAAAGCTCTCAACAAACTCCACAACTTCAAAAAATCTCAAAAACATTCACTCCATATTGAGACAATAGGAACCTATTCGGACCCAAATTGTCCTCCGAGGTGACAAACGGTCCTTTAGGGGTTAAGAAAATACATAACAAATCTACCAATACAAAATAATGCCTCTTAAATACAAATAAATGCATAATACCATTGAAAAAGATATAATTATAGATACAAAACTAACAACACTAAAACAAATAGGTTACAAACCAAAACAAATGTAGATAATAACTATCAAGCATTAAAGACATTCAATGAGTACTTACTTGGCACTCATTCATTAACATCTCTTCTGAAATATATATTGCATTTGGATCATCATCACTACCTAAAGTAACAAGTTCAATTTCAAATCCTTGTCCATCAACTCTGCGCCAAACACGACCACTTGGTACTACATTTAAACTTGCTTCTGAATTACTGCTTAACAAACTCCAAATACTTGGACGTGGTGATGCATTCAAACAATCACCTAATAAACGCCATATACACCTACTTGGTATTGGATCTGAAGAACTCTTTAGCAAACCTTTTTTCTTTACAGATTTTTTTTCACTATCTCTTTTCCTACCCAAGGCTGCCACCCAAATTGCAAATCCTACTGCACCCTACAAATAAAATTAAAAGTATTTACTAAAATAATATTATCATAATAAGATTAGAAATCTAAGAATTTAGAATTTTTTGATATTAGCAATCCTAATATTCTCTCTTTTTTGAATTTTTTTTATTGAACTACATCAATAAATAGGCAAGATAATATGAGTTACCAACTCTTAAATTCTTGAAAGAAAAATGGAATTTTTAATTCTTTTGGGCTCTTTATATTAATCTAGAATCTCTACCATTAAAATAGATAGAATAAGAGAAAAAATTCAAAGCAAAAAGAACCTAGCATTTAGAAAAAAACTACACACACCATAATACAAAAATTATAGCCTTTAAAAAAATCTATCAACAAAAATGATTATTCATTCTTAAAATGGACTTAAAAATTTTGTATTAGTAAGAAACCAAAGAACTAAAATATTTATAGTGTTCTTACCATAAGTGGAAGCAAGATGCGATAATCCTTTGTAAGCTCAAAAAGTAGGAGGACAGATGTCATAGGAACTGAGCACATTGAAGCTAGCAAAGCTGCCATTCCCACCTATTCAATCCACAATCTTAAAATAATGCTTAGATATATCTTTATAGAAATCAAAATGTATCATGGATTGAGCTTTATTATATTAATAACAATTAAAAATATCAAATTTATGACATCCAATTGAACAAAAGAATGTTTTTTTTAAATATCCTCCTAACTAAATACAATTTATGTTACACCCAAGAAATAGATGCTTTAACAAATCAATGTATTTGAAAATACAAGCATACAACAAACAATATGATTGCATAGTACATAGTCACATACTAGTGCATAGGCTTGAGGATGAGCCACTGCGTTACCACTTGGTATAACTTTATTGATAGCTTCTCCAATTATGCTGCCATACACACCACCAGCTGCTGATCCGATGAACAAACTAGGAGCATACAACCCACCTACTAACCCTGAACCTTTACACATTGCAGTAGCCACTATTTTTGCAATAGTAAGTTCTGTCAAAAGACCTTTACCAGGAGCAGTATTAGTAGAACCAGTCTTAAGGATTTCATCCACATTTGTAAAACCCCAATAAAGAACCCCTGGATATTGTAAAGCAATAATTCCAGTCAAGAAAGCTCCAATAGCCGGGGTGATGGAAGTGGGAACCCCAAGTTGGTGCTTTAAGAAGTCAAATGCACGAGTGAACCATGCAACAAGACGAGCGAAAGTTAAACTCATAATGCCACAAATGCCCCCAAGAAATATATACAATGGTAGCTCTGCACATACACAAATGACTCAATGACATTGTTTTGTAATTCAAGGCTATGTGAATGTAGAAAGATCAAAATCAACTAAATAAAAAGAAACATTTTAAATGGCAAAAAAAGGTTCAACAATGATAAGTTGTTATGCAAAGAATTATACCAGCAGCAGATCGTAATTCATAAGGTGGAACTGTGAATGCAGGCCTTTCGCCAAGTAGGATTTCAGACACAGTAGATGATATCACTGCTGCTAGTATAATCATTGCAGTTGTGAGAGGAGGAGAGTTTTCAGCATGTTGGGGTTTCAACACAGTTTCAATGGCAAAAAAGGTTCCAGCAACAGGTGCATTGAAACCTACAACACGATATGAGTTCAATAAGGTTGCATACACAAAGAAAATATTGTGTACCTTTGTTGCCAAATTTGACACTCATAGATAGTAATTTGAATGCTATTGTGAGTTCTTTAAACTTAAGAACCAAACTATTTCTATATATTTGAAAACTGTTAATTTATGCAACCATAAAATGATGAACAAATATGGTGATTTGTGATCAATTTAAGTATGAACTTATTCAAAATTTGAATAGAAGATATTTTCCAATTTTGTTTACTAACCTGAAGCAATGCCAGCAGCAGCTCCGGTTGCTACAAGTGCAATTCGTCTTTCTTTACTATTTTTCATGATATTTGAAAAACCATGAGCCCATGATTTACCAATGTCTACACTTGGACCTTCCGGACCTAGAGATGAACCGGTGCCAAGACCCAATGCAGCTTGAAAAGCCTTGATGACTTGTTTAAGAGCTGCCAACCAATCTATTTTGTTTTCTCTACCTTGCAATGGTAATTGCAATTGGGTTACTCGGACCACTTCTAAAATGTCTGTAACCGTATGGAACATTCCAACAACAACTCCACCAACCACTGGTACCATTAAAATTCGATGCCAAATATCTCCAAGCTTTTGTTTATGTAACCAAGCTGCTCCTTCATCTGGTGTTCCTGCCCAAGCCACATCATGTATAATATGTACCTATATAGAAGATGAAATGTTTTTAATAATCTTTATAAATAATCTTTAAAAATATTCAATAAATAATTTAGATAATCCTACCTATGATACTACATTAGTACAATGTCAAAAAAATATACATGAGTAATTCCAACTACCACAAAACATTCAAGATTTTCTTCTCAAACTAAAGTTCAATAAAGTAGTTTCATCACTATGTTTTTGATCTAATTAACCCCTTAGTGCTTGAGTCCTTTATTCATTTTTTGCATAGTTTTGCTTATAACTTTATGAACATATATTATTTATTTTTGAGTTTCATCAAAGTCATCATACATAAACTTTAAAAAGACAAGCATTAGTTTGGATGGATAGAAGTTATGTGTTCAAAAAAGCCCCTAAACCTTTATTGTTCATCATCCAAAATTAGGATGTTGGAGCACTAAGGAATTACTTCATATATTGAAAAGATATTATGAAGTTTATAAATATATAAAAAGAGAATGAAATTCAAACTGTTCACCCTAAATAGAAATATCATCATACAAAATGTTGTATTTGAATGCTATTCAATTGAAAAAATTATGTAATTTCATTTTCAAATTAAGATAGAAATCACAAATTACGTACTTCATAACTATTCACAAATTCTACACAATTAGAAAGAACTACAATGCACATTTGAAGCATCATTACATACCCCTTTGTTAAAAATAACCACACTGATACCACTAGAAAGGCCAATCAAACAACCTAATAGAAGAACGACCCACTCTGGAGGCACTCGTTCCACAATTGATTTTTTTTTCTCCACTGACAAATGATTCAATTGAAAAGCTTCTTTGGCATTTGAAACTACTTGTTTTTCTTCAAGGTCTTTGTCTTGAAGTATATGATCATTAACATTAGCAAGTCTAGGCTTTAGAAGCTCTGAAAGTCTCTCTACCATACTATTCTTTCTTTTATTAGATTTTTGCACCCAATCTTTCATCTCTGTTCTAATACAATCATTATTCAACAATATGAAATATTTAAAACAAGCATAATAGTTATATATTATATACCAAATAAATGTGTTAATTCCAAATGACCTATATATTTCTATTATAGTCTGTCCCTGTTTCTATAGACACTATTGCATCCAAACATGGAAAAAGAATCAAGGAATCACCTTCTAGGTAAATGGTTTCATTTATTTGAGGTAGATCAATAAACAATTGTTCATGTGATTTTACATTAGACTTTGATAATAGAATGGATTCTTTATCAATGGCTTCAATGTCATCTTCTATTATATCTACCTTTATTTCTTCTTGACCCTTACCTTTTAAACCCTCACCTATTTCTTCACTAATTGTACTCCTTAAATCCCCACTAAAGTCTTTTAGGTCATTTTCAAATCCTACAGCAGAATCCCATAGACTAGACCTTCGAACTCTATCATCATGTACAAGAGGTGGTTCTGGTGTCCAAACTTTTTTCAATTCTTCTCGGCTCTCAAGGACTTCTTCATTAAGTGGTGAACTTGCAGAGCCAATAGGAATTCGAACATCATAATTGGTCTTATTGAAGGCATTCTGAAATATAGGCAGCAAATTACTTTCAAACTTTTGTTTTCCTTTGTCATTTATTTCAATATCTGGAAGGATTTTCTCAGGCAACCAAGCTAGTGGTCTTTTGTCACTGTCTCCCATTCTTTTGAGCTTCTCATATAGTTGAATATATTGAGGGTTTTAAAAAAAACTAATGATACAGCTAATACCCAAACATAAATCAACTTCAAGTGCAAAACATTATCATCATTCTTTGTTTAATATCCACAAAACAATTGTTCTCAACCTAAGATTTAATATCCAACCAATTTGAGTAGGAAACCCTTTCTTAGTGTAGCAAATAGCCACATTAAAACTTTAATTTATGATTCTCTATAGACAATTGAGAGTAACAATTCTAATCTTGCGCATCAATTTGCATCAATTAATTATAGTTAGCTTAAGTGATTAACAAAAACATCTTAAATTGATAAATTAATGAACTTTTAGAATCCCTTTGGAACCTCTATCAATTTTTGAATGCCTAATTTTTGGGGAGCTAAAACAACAATTAAATGCAAAACAGCTTCTATCTTTGAAATTAAATAACAGGGCATCCATTTTTGTAGAAAGTTTGCTTCTTGAAAGTTACACATATGAAAGACATATATTAGGCTTTCTAACTTTACAAGATTGTAGTTGTCTAGTAATGGTCATATTCATTTTCTTCACATTATTCATAAGTCCAACATTTTAATATTCCACTTTTTATTTTTACTAGTAAAAATAAAGAATACTTCTTACAAGTCAATAGTTCTTTTTCACAATTCATAATTCTTTGAATTTTTTTCAATCAATCTCAATATTTGACCTACATTCAAAATCTTCAATAGATCTCTATTAAAATGTATAACCAAAGTGTCATCAATCACATCCAATACCTTTTGCTCAAAGCAATATCAAATCTAAAAAATTTAAACAAACAAAAAAGCTACAATGTGTGCATTATTTCTTGAATGCTAATTCAGGATTTCTATTCATTATGGAAACAATACTTTCAAACTCCACATAGCATAATAAAAAATACCTTAACACAATCCAAGCATTAGCATCTGACCTCACAAAGCTTTTTTGATACTCAAATTAGTCCAATCTTCTTTAATTTGAATCAATTTTTTTCATTTAGTGATTGATAAAATTGCTAACTATTTAAAACAATTTATGCACCAACTTCCAAGGCTTATTTTGTACCTTGCTTAACCTAATTCTTCATTTTATTTAATTTAAACCAAATTTGACTTTAAAAAATATCAACAACATTGTCAACAACTTTTTAGCACAATTATTCCAATGCATTTGTCAATGTCCAACTTCACAATTCATCAAGTGTCAAAATTGTTGTCACATATTGGAACTACTAATTTGATTAAATTGAACAACAATGTAGAGAATTCAAGAATATAGTTCATCCAAGTATTGTGACATTCTTGAAATACAATTTCATCCATCCAAGGGCTTATTCATGCAAATCAACCAAGTGAATGGAAAACTCATCTAAACTAAAGATAATTATAGAATTTATAAAGATTGAATTATCAAAATTATTGCATACATTTGATACAATAAATGGTGAATTGTTACTATAATATGAAAAAAATGCATCATGTGTTTGACCAACTCTTTGATACGCATTCCTTGAGACTAGTCCACATTGCACACATTTGGTTGTGCATTTTGAAAACATGCAACATTAGTACAACAAAAAAGGCAATGATCAATGTGTTCATGCCAACTACATATCAACTATGAAGTCAATTTTTAGTGCATTAAAATTGATTTATCTTAAGTATTTAGATACTCCTAATTTAATATTAGTTTAAACTATTTCTATTCAAACTAGTTGGTTGTAAAAATTGTCCATCAAAAATTTGAGAATTTGAAATTCATTAAAACAATAAAGAACTAAAATAATTTATACATATATGACAATTTACTAGTATTCTTTTAAGGGTTTTCTTCAAAATTTAAAAAAATTAAAAAAACTACACTTCAAAATTCTATCAAGAACCTACTTTTCATAAATTTTGGGATGCACTCAAATTCTACCAAGCCATGCATTGACACCAAAGTATCTAATGTATTTGTAAAGTTTTGCATGACCATTGTTTATAATTTTTTTGGTGATAAATAATTTAATATTTACATCCTAAAAATAACTAAAATTAAAGTTATATCAAGATTATTTTTATATTTGTCTATAATTTTATGAAAATCTTAAAACTACTCATTTAAAGCATTGGACACAATAGTTGGTTGACCATTATGTACATTTATGATGAATATGAATTTGATCAAGTAATCTAGTCCTATAGGCAAATACTAATAATTAAATTATTTCAAAGATTTTATTATTATTAATGTCTACAAGACTAGAGAGAAACATGTCTATAATATCATTTTTTACTCCTTAAAGACAAATTATGCACTACAATATAATAAGACATACACTATAGGATCGATAATTCAACAATCAACAACTTTCATTTGTATATCATTTTATTTAACATATGAATTTTATCAAGCTCAAATACAACACCTTACAAATAGAATACATAGCCTATTTGTAGCTTTTGAGATATGTAAGAGGTGCAAAAATGACCTCAATTAGAAGTGCCATATGTCATTCCATCCACCTCTAATCATAGAGACAAACTTTTGTTTCAAATATTTACATCAATATATAATGCACATTAATGTCAAAAACAAAAAACAAAACCATGTTGCAATGACAATTGGATTTCCCCATCCTTTAACCCTTGAAGCATTAAACTATATTTTTTGGCAACATAACAATTTGGGGCAACTTACTACAAATGAAGTTTTTATTTTTTAGAGGTAGTAAGTTATAGAATCTCTACTCTAAAATAAACTTTGAAGTCCTTCATTTGGATTCATTCAAAAATTTTGGTTAAAAAATAAAAAATTTAGATGTAGATTGTTTACAACCATTGGAATTGCCATTTTTTAATTTTCTAAATAAATTCTTAACAAGTTTGTATTTTGAATCACTCTCTACTTTTTTCTACTTACTATTTTTTTCCTATATGTTGTACAATTCTAAATGATCTAAACTTTTTCAAGCATGTAGCCAAGTTTCCTTGAAGAATGAATCCAAAGAGTTACAACCATTTTGGAAATTTTTTCCTAATATTCTGACCTTGTGAAGTGCACCTACTTGGTTTTTTGTAGGCCCCCCAAAGGATTTTTTTTCACTTCAATTGCTAATATCTTGCAATCCACAAGATGGAAATTTCTGAAATTTTTTCCACATATTTTCAAACCAGAATACTACAAGATCTTGTGGTTATATGTGTCCCAAAATGTATTTTTTCTAAAATTTGACACTTGTATTAGAAATGGCAATTTTGGAGCGTTTTGGGTGAAAACATAGTCAAGGAACTTTAGGGGTTAAGAATTAGAGCTCCTACAATATTATTATTTAATAGTGGATACTATGATAGAATTATAACTTATACCATGTAGTATAAGAATTACTAGAATCCCTTTACAAACTTCATACTAACTAGTAAATTTACTATAATTATTTGCATAGAGTGCAATAGAATTTTGGAAAAGAAGTTGATGTCATTAATTGTATTAACTAGCATTAGAGTAAAATGGGGCTTCTAGATGGCCACTAACATTGTAAAAAATGTAAATAAGGAAATTTTTTTTTGGTAAATAATGTATCTACATATACTGTGTCATATTTGAACATGAAAAGGTTTAGATATTAAAATAACCTCCATTGAATGAAAGATATTTAGTCACTAAAGTTCAATTTAGTAGTGTGCAGACGTGCAATATGTCTTACTATATTTTAGTACATACTTTGTATTCTAAAAATATATATAATATCGTAGGTCCCTATTAGACCTTTAATTACGGGTTGAATCAATAACTTCTCAAATGTCTTATTTAGAACCTAGGCGCTCAACTTTAATCTACATTTTATAGTTGTAGTGTTTTTTTACAACTTACAATATTAGAAATAGAAAACAATGTGATTTTTTAAGTGAATGAAATGATTAATAAATATAATTATAATCTAAAAAAATGGTCATTAGAGGAGTTTTGGGGGGTTTGGAAGGTTGTTTTAGGCCCATTCCCTTTGTTGTTCCTCCAAAAGTTAAAGAATGGCTCGCTGTTAGAATTTCTTTTTCAAAAAAATCAAAAATGAAAAATCAAATTAAAAATTTTAAAATGAAACAAAAATTGAATTTTTTTTTCAATTTTTTTTATATAATGTGGCAATCTCTTGGCTACATCATTCTGCTACTGCAGCGTAGTTCCCAGGTTCCCAAGAACTTGCAACCCTCTACAAGCCCTGCATCTCCCCTACTATATGGAGGACTATTTTATTTCTCAATTTTAAAAGCCTCGTAAGAATTTTTTATTAAAATTAGAATTATTCAAAGGGTTAAATGCCTCCAACACCATAGCTTGGTGTCACCTAAACTTTGAAGTTAAATGAAATCTTATTAAAAAGATTATTTTGTTATTTTAAAAAATTGAATAGCCTTTAAAGTCTATTTTAAGCATTAAAATCCAATTTTGAATAAAATATTGATATTTTTTCTATTGATGATTTTGTGCAACAGTGTGCAATATAAATCTTGTTTTTTTGAGTATCAACCTCTCAAGGACTAGCCTTGTGTTTTTGGCAACATAACTATTTTGGGCAAGTACATGTGAGCAAAGGTTTTATTTTTTCCTTTGAATTTTTCACACACCATGTAGACAAGGAGAAGCTTTAATTCATTAAGGACTAGTCAACCACTTTTTGGTTAAAATTGACACTTTTTCATTAGTAAATAGTTTTTAGAATGAATTTGGATACAGGCAAAAGGAGACGGATGTGGGAAATTGGAAACCAAATGTATTGGGACAAGTATTAAGACAATTTGTACTAGCATGCAATTTGGAGGTTGAAAAAACAAATGAATTATTGGCTGAAAATATGGAAATCAATATGGAAATCATTGCAAAATTTGTCATGCATTTACTACAAAGCTCCAAGCATTTATGCCAATTCCATCGGTGCGGTTAGATCTCCAAAATGCATTAGGTTTTGGTAGTTTTTCCCACATTCAGCCTAAGACTAGAAAACGTCTTGCCTACCTCCAAAATTGTCCATGGTCCTTAACAACCCTTTTTTGCATTATGGGGTTAAATTGCACCATTTCAAAATAAATTTCTACTTTTTGTTAGAAAAAAGTAATCTTTTTTTATCAAAAATTTTCCATATCTATTAAAAATGTAATGAAGTTGTCAAATTTAGTTGAAAAAGTGCATGAACATAATTGAAAAGTATTTTTGGTCCAAAAAATGGATGAATGTAGAAATACAATGCTTCACCAAATTTTAAGTGATTGCCATCTTGGCTCTTTCACAAAAAGTAAAAAAAAGTGTTAGTCCTTAATAGATTAAGGCCCAATAATTTTTATAAAATTTAACTACATAGTTGAAAAAGTTATTGTGTGATATGTAGTTTGTTTCTCAACTTAGGCAATCTGGGCAAATAAACCAAATTACTCTATTTAGAAACAAAAATTTAAATTGGTTCTCTAGATTTATATATTTGTGGAAGCTTTGAATCAAATAAGATGGAAATTATGAGTTCTTATTTTAAGGATGTTATGGATTCTCTTCTGTAAAATAAACTTTGAAGTCTTTTATTTAACTCAATTTTTAATATTTTTGAAAAAAATAAAATCGTAGGGTGAAGATTGTTTCTTACAACATTACAACCATTGGAATTGGCATTTTTCAAGTTCATAACTAAATTCTTATGAATTTAATATTTTGAATCACTCTCTACTTCTTTCTACTTACTATTTTTTTCCTATATGTTGTACAATTTTAAATGATCTAAATTTTTTTCAAGCATGTAGCCAACTTGACTTGAAAAATGAATCCAAAGAGTTACAACAATTTTTGACATTTTTTCATAATGATCTAACTTTGTGAAGTGCGGTTGACAAGGCCAAAAGGAAGGATTTTGCCACTTCAATTGCTAATATCTTGCAATCCACATGGTGGAAATTTTTGAAATTTTTTCTACATATTCTCAAACTAAAGTACTACAA
This sequence comes from Climacium dendroides, assembly GCA_950106755.1. NCBI lineage: Eukaryota > Viridiplantae > Streptophyta > Bryopsida > Hypnales > Climaciaceae > Climacium > Climacium dendroides. The sequence continues at coordinate 20,761,655 of OX467092.1, read as the reverse complement.
GATCCTACAATTATATGTGTTCCAAAATGTATTTTTTCTAAAATTTGGCACTTGTATTAGAATTGGTAGTTTTGGAGCGAGTTTCTTAAAAACATAATCAAGGAACTTTAGGGGTTAAGGGCTCTTGAAGATGAGCATCAAATACATTGGATCTTGAGGGGAAAAACACATAGAAAATTCATTTTAAAATATTGTAGAATATTGTTATGCATGATTGTTGTGTCTTTTAGCTTCATATTTTTTTCTTAACCTCAATTGTAGATCTGATGTGTAAAAAAAGGATTGAAAGGCTTAAACCATTTTCATAGTTTTATTACACACTTGGTCAAACAACATAAGTGATATTATTGTGTTTTCATTCCCTATATGATCCATAACTTGTCTAATTTGAATTTGCATAGATACAAATTGAAAAAAAATGATAAAAATTAGAAAGAGAGTTTTTTTGTTTAGTTTTGAGCAAATTTCAAAAGCTCAAAAAAAACTTTGGGAATTCAGGGGTTAAAATTATGAAATGTTATCTTCCGTTTGGTCCCACTCTCACTGCTTACTATACATTCATTTGCATTTGAAATCTCATTCATTTAAAAAATGAATATCATTTATTTAACAAGATATAATTGTTGGCAACCTAATTACATATGGGTTGCCTTCTTTCAAAATTGAAATTTAGATCTCATTTTTACAATTCCAAGTTATAAAGAAAGGTCGACTCTTTTTTTCATCTCAAATAGCGCTATAAAATGAAGTCTAAAATAAGGAATAGACGAAGGACAAATGGAGGGTGCCTTCAAACATTTTGAGACTTTACTACCATATTTTGAGGGACTCTTTTCGATTTCAAATTATCTAATAGAATGGGTCTCCTTGGACAATTTAAAAAGGTCAAGTTTTTGTTAGTAGTGATTCACCACCACCCAAATGAGGGCAACTCCTTGAGCTACACAAGGAGCTTGTGAGGCATAATGACACAAATTCAAATAACATACAAAGATTTGGATGAAAGTACAAGTTTTTAATCAACAAACAATCCATCCACAATTTTCATATTTAGGCACACAAATAGATTTCATTGCTCCATTGAAGATCTCAAGTTACACTACCGTCATTAAAAACTTAAATTAAAGAAAAAAACTCCCCCACTCAGACACTGGATTATTCAATTCTCTATTCTTAAATCTCAATTGAATTTGGATTCAAATTAAATTGCCCAAGATTTCTCTTCTCCAGCAATTATATTTTTGTTTAGAAAAATGGCCCCAAAACCAAGCATAAAGAAGTCAGGTTGGATTCCAATTGCTCCACACAAAAATTGGAACAAAATTGATTGAATGGGTTAGAAATTTGAATTTAGGGTTTGCATTTTGCTATTGCATTTTGTGTGCATTGTTGTGACCAATGAAGTTGATTTCATTACTTGATGGAAAATTAAATTGATTAGATTTGGCTTGGGCTTTTTTAAAAAAAATTTCATCATAAGGTTTTGAGCATAATTATGTTTTTGGAGTGAGTGAAAATTTGATATTTTGGTTTGAATATGTGGCAGTTGATATAAGCTTAGAAGCACAACCACCAGAGCCATTTTTTTCAAACTTCCCAGATAAACCAATGTACAATGATATGTGGTTTGATGACCCAATTGAGGTAATCTGACAATCATGCTCCATTTTAGGGTAAACTAAAATTTTAGGGTAACATTCAACTGGTTGTGCAGAGAGAACATCAATTTTTAATTCACCAATGCTTGAAAACTTTGTTGCAATCTTAGGAAAAAAAAAGAGGAAACTAATCTTGAGCCATTAAATCCTAGAATGTTGGGCTCATCACCATAGAAATTATCCTTTTTGGTACCGTGTGAATCATTTGCTTAAAAAACAACCCAAGAGCACTAACTCATTAGAAATATGATCAAACTGTTGTGCAAGACGTTCCCTTTTCACACAAAATTTTAATGATGAACATCTACACTTTTGAATTATGTAGAAGGATTCTTTGTCATCCATCGAACATTAAGTGTTTGTAGTAATGTTATAGGGCTGAAGGAATCATCAAATTTTGTCTTGGTTGATTGAATTTGATTGATGTAGGGAGAAGAGGCAATTCGAATGGCTTTGACTTTGCAACATAAAATTGAAGAGAAGGCTGCACCAATCCGAATATGGTTGGTGAGTGGAAAATATAGAATTCTCATATCCATAACACGAGTTGACAGTACCTAATTGCAATCCCTAGCTTATTGCATCACAATGCATATCATAATCATTCTTTGTTTTAGGACTTAAAAGCGGAGTTGTTAATCATGTGGGGCGAATCTCACAAGCCAAGAATGACTATCCTAGATTTTAAGTTTGAAATTAAGAAGGGTGTACAAAGTGATGTAATTAGTTTGGGGTTGCAATTAGATGTACTTACCTTACACAACAACTGCTATCATAACACAATCATATTGTGTTTATAATATTGAAATAGAGGCATTACTATAAAAAAAAAAGTGTTGATTTTATACCTTTTTAGGCCTTTTGTGATAATAATTGATTTAAAGAGTGTTAGGATTCTCTACATCACCAAACTCTTACAATAAAAATCTACAAGAATTGTAAAATTTGATGTCTCTTTTATAGTAGGGAGAAATTTTCAATCACATTCATGGTATCAATAATGATGTATGAGGGTGAAAGGAGTTTGAATTTGGTTAGTTCTATAGAAATGGAATATCAAACATAGAAGCTTGTTTACACCCCTTCTAAGGACAAGAATAGAAATCTTCTTGCTTGTCATTTCAAAACATCATAATTGATTCTATAAAGCTTCTAAAATGATGCAAATGAGTTCATTCTAATCCATCTCCAAATTTGTCCTTGCAAGAAAGCCTCTAAAGATGGTGTAACCTAGATAGTCCAATAGATGACTTCATTATTAACTGTAGAAACAAAGAATGCAGTCAATGCACCTATCAATTCAATAATCAAAGTATTTTGGTGACTACCTTGTTTATAGGGGGCCACATCCTTCTAGGGTTAAAATGATAAATATCACACCTTCTATAATAGTGTCATTTTTTTCTTTTAGCATTTGACAAGTTGTGGAATGAAATATATTCTAATCCATCACTTTCAACTATATTTTGTTTTATGGCATGGCATGCAGGAAAAGAATATAGTGCCACTCTTACTTCAAGCTCTCAGTGCACTTGTCGCATTTAGGTAAGTCTCAACACTTACAAGTTTCAACTTATAAGTATGTACAAGTGCACACCACTTCCTTAGTTTACGTCTTCAATACTACTCCTTTTGTTCTGTAATGAACTTTCAAGTTGTACAAAATGTTTTGAGTTTTTTTGCTAAAAATAACATTTATTATTTCAACCCATTTTGAGCTATAAGTAGAGTTTGGTGCAGGCCAAGTAACCCATGTGAGTTTTTGGCCGCCCATCTCCTCAAGAACAATCCACTCAAAGAAAAGTACCCGGAAGATGAACCTAAGCCCAAGAAGGTTCTCGAAGAACCCATAACGGAAGTGGACGATGAGTACGATCCTTGTGGTTGCGATCGCTTCAAAAAGACTGTTGAGCCCCAAGATAAGGAGCCGTCACCGGCCCAACTTGTGAAGAAGAGTCTCATTGCGGAAGACGCAAAGAAAAGCTCGATGGCTCCTGATCCCATTCGAGAGTCGGTTCTTGCAAAAGCCAAGACTGGAAGCACCAAAAAATAATCATGTGGGATGGCCCTCCGAGGGAAAAAGCCCCCCCATTGCTTTAGTACTGCTGCAGTATTGTTTCAATGGATTAACAGTATAGTACTGAAAGCATATTGTTGCAATACTGCAAAAAGTATTGCAACAATATATTTTCAATAGGTGCACTGCAGATTTATTGAAACAATATTGCTTGCAATATTGCAACAATATACTTTCAGTACTATACTGTTAACCCATTGAAACAATACTCCAACAATGGTGGGCTTTTTCCTGATGTCCTTCCAATCAATTTTCATTTGAGTTTGGCTGTACTATGGAACTTTACATGAGGATTTGTTTTAAAAAGTGATTTGAAAATTGTTGATTGCATGGATGTATATTGATGACGTAATATGAAGTGAAATTTTTTTTGGATTCAAACAAGGAATGTTAACTTATTTCTTTCCATGATATCAAGTTCATGTTTTGAAACAACCATGTCATTCTCTTGTTGACTCATTAGAATGTTATAATTCATATCACTTTACTTAATGTGGGCACATTGGTACACAAAAGAGGACTTCTTGGGATGTTTGATGAGGTTCAATAAAAATGACTTTTAACACATTTTGTAAGATAATGTTTAGTCAAGAGAAAATTCATTGTATATGTGTATTTTTTACATTTCTCTAGGTCTAGTGGTGTAAAGGTTGTGCCTATTTTGTGATTGACTAGCGGGATTCCTTTTCCGATGACCAAATCATAGATGTAGGCTTAGGCAAATATAGTTCCTATACTCATACAAAGTATTACCTCCTTTTGGGGGTCTCCCATAATAAGGGACGTATGATGAGCTAGGAGATTAATCTTGAAATTAAAGATTACCTCCTTTCTTAAGACTAATTAGGCTCTATCCTCTTTTCAAGTATAATTTACCATCCATTTAATATGCCTATCCCATGTGCCTTCAAAGAAAACACATATGATATCTAGAATGTAAGCTACTAGCACACAAAGGTGGAATTCATAATGCGGGAATTGTCTACCTTACACAAGGATGATTGAAAGGCTTGGTTGAAAGGTTAACCAAACGATTCAAATGGTTCTTGCTAAAGTGAAGGCAGTTTCCATAAAATTGTGCTTTCTTTCCATGAAGTTGTGGTATACTCAAAAAACCTACACTTCAAATATGCATAATTGCTCAAGTGGTTGACAATGGGTCAGCTACCTTACTTCAAGATCCTAAACCCTAATAAATCAAAACCACCCATCAACTTCATGTAATTTATTTTAACACAACTAACAACTAAATAATGATACAATTAATCCCTAAATGCCCAAGGCCTTTTTTGAGCTTTCTGAAAATTTGCTCTACATTGAACAAAAACCAACATTTTAATAAGTTGTATCAATTTTTTTTAAATTATAACTATGCAAATTCAAAATATACATGTTAAAGATCACACAGGAAAAGAAAACACAACAATATCACTCATAGATTGAAAGATTATAATGTTTGATCACGAGGGTATTAAAAATACAAAAGTGATTTGAATTCTTTCAATCCTCTTTCCACATGTCAAATCTAAAGATTTAATCACCAAAAATATATGAAGATAAAGGGCCTAACAAGCATAACCCCAATCAATTTATGGCTTTTCAAAATCTACTTTACAATTTTTAAAAATGAATTTCTAATGTGATTTTTTCTTCAAGATTTAATGCATTTGAGGCTCACTTTCCAAGAGCCCTGAATACTATAAATTGCAATGGACACCCTTGCACAAAATCTTGAATAGAAAAATCATAACCAATCATTTTCAAAATTGAATTTTTGATGCTAAAATTAGACTTTATTAAGAATATTTAAAAATATAATTACTAAAAATAGCAACTTGGTTAGGTTATGTTTAACTTCAAATTAAGTATTGTTGATGCCAAAATTTGGTGTCTCAAGCATTTAGAGGTAAATATTCCATTCATGTTGGGTCCATTTCAAAATCATTTGATTCTCTATTCATTGTCAATTCATTTTTTATTTTTTCTCTGTTGAAGTTTACAAGGATTTAATCCCCCAAAAGTTGATTATCATCCTTTGGTTCTATAGATGTGCTTCATTCATTTCCAAGGGGTTGTTTTTTATAATAATTAGTTTATTGTGAATTCATTAATCTTTAAAGGACGTGACCATGGAAATCATCCCTTTGATTTCCATGTGAATCATTTGCTTAAAAAATTACAAAAGCACTAATTGGAAGTCAAACTATTGTAGTAGACCTCCCCTTTTCACAACAAAATTTTGAGGATGAATAGTTGCTCTTCTATCCTACTAGATGGATTCTTTGTCATCAATCAAGACAAAAAAAATCCCCATTGACGTTCAAGGGTTAAGAATTCATTTTAGATATTTCAAAAGATTTTTCTTAGAAAATCAAACTTCTATCAATCAAACAATTCGGCATTTGGAAGCCAAGCACCAAGCACTAACTTAATTCCCTTAGATAATTTGACTAGTTTGAAGGACATTGCAAGCCCTACAAGCATTTTGAAAGTCAAAATCTGAATTTTCACATAGTTCTTGATTTCAAATGTTTTTAAGATGAACTAATAAAATGTAGCTGCAATAATCTACTTCTTACTTTGTTTTAATCCTTTTCAAAATTGTTAAAATTGTAATTTTTGTGACACTCTGAAGAGAGCATCTTAACAACTCAAAATACAACACTTTTGAACTATTTTTATTGAATTTCTCTTGGTGTGAGCTCAAGAAGTACACCAATTACACATGATGTTTTTCACTATTATTTTCATTTTTCTTAAAAATTTCATACTATTTAAAGTTTTTGTAATTACTATATTTGTTACAAAGATTTTTAAAATTATCATATAAAACACAATTTTTTATTTTTAATTATAAAAATTATATATATATATATATATATATATATATTACTACATATGAAAATATCAAATTTTTTATCATATATATTTTGATGTAGAAATCTAATAAAGTTTAGTCAAGTCTGGGTATGAAATTTTTTAAGGATTAAAACTCTCTCTTGTAGTAAGCTAGCGAGACTAATCTCTTTGTCTCAAAATAAATCTATGGTTTCTAGTGGGAAATTAGGAAACTAGGAAACTAGTGAGAGTACCACAAACCTTTTTTGAGACAAAAGGAGTACTAATTATCTCCATGCTAGAGTTTTAGAGTCAAGTCTTCATTGAAATTAACTCCTCAAGGTTTTTGACTATGTTTTTGCCAAAAATGCTCTAGAAGTGCCATTTTTTGTATAAGTACCAAATTTTAGGCAAAAACATTTTAGGATACATGTAATCATAGGATCTTGTAGTATGCTAGTTTGAAAAGATATGGAAAAAACTTCAGAAATTTCCATTGTTTGACTTGACAAAAAAAAGTTTTGACCTTGTTAAAAACCGGGTAGTTGCACTTCACAAGGTCACATGTGCATGAAAAAATGTCCAAAATTGCCCACAAATTTTCCACCAGATTTTTTAAGAATTTTTTTGAGTTGCCTGGGCTTCTTGCAAATTGCTGAAAACTACATATCATACAATTATTATTTTTTTATCTATATAGTGAAAAGCTATGAAAATTGTTGGGCCTTAAAGTTACTCGGGCACATGTTGTTTGAAAGTTTCAAAGAAAAAAATAAACATTCCACTTCTAGTGGGCTACCCCCAAATGTAGTCAAACGACTATATATTGTTTGCACATTACTACTGAATTTTTTTACCAAATTGCAAATTGATTGGTTTCAAACCATAGAAAATCGTAACAAGCACCCACCATGGAAAGGCTAGGCGCTTTGTCTCTAGGTACTCATTAAACTTGCTTGTTACAAAATCAAAATCTTTGTTGGAGTCTTGAAGTTGTTTCATGATATGTTCATCACCTCATACAATCATAGCATTGGCATTTTAGATGAGTTTTGTCATGATCTTTCTCCACATAAAGTCTGCAAGTTTAAATCTTTAACCTATGGTTGGCAATTGCAATCTTTTGAAGTAAAAATGGACTCAAGATACAACCATAATTGCAACCATGTTTTTAATATTAGTACAGTTTCAATTTTCTTGCTTTATCTTGCTTTAGTTCAAGCTACACATATTAGTTCTAGTAGTGAAGGGATTCCAACATATAGTATAGCAAAATTTTGATGAATGGCCTCAACAATTTTGAAGCCAATGCTAAGCTTAACTTATATCCAAAATTATACAGAAGAATTGTATATTGAAATGAGTAGCAAGTTTGGCCTTTAAAAGACCAAGAATTCATTTTTGATCAGAAATTTAATCCTCTTGGACAACTTGTATTTTAACTAGCAAGCTATTTGATATAGCTATTTCATACCTCATTAACCCCTAAAGGACCAAGGCCTTATTTTTGCCAAAAAACACTCAAAACTGCCATATCTGTAGCAAAGAGTAAAAAACTTTGAAATTATTTTTTCTACACATCCAACCGTAGGATCTTATACCTTACTAGTATAAAAATGTGTGGAAAAAATTTCAGAAATTTTGACCACATAGATTAAAAGATATTTGCATTTAAAGTGAAAAAAAATAATTTTTTCAACACCTTGTGGGACTAGATTATTTGACTTTGAACTTTTTTAACTTAAATTTTTTGCACTACAGAGTTTTGAGCTTTAAATCCTTATTGTGGGAAATTGAGTTGAGAGTCTTAGGGAAAAAGAAATTTAAAAAAAAACTTAATTTTCATACTTAAAAAAATTGTTAAGTAGAAGTAGGTATGAGAATGAAGGAAAATCTAAATTATTAATATCTTTAAGATGGAATTAAAATGCACTAATCCCAATGGTGAGATTGTTCTAGCAAGCAAAAAAAATGATGTGAATATTTTTTTTTCAGAAAAATTGTAAAAATTGCATTCAGAAATGAATTCTATAAGTTATTTTTTCAGGAAGATGCTCTAATTGCTTGATAAACAAGATTGTCCATAACTTTCTAATAATAAGTCTAAATGGAATGAATCAAAGCTTCCCATGCAGAAAAAAATATAATCTACAAGAAAAAAAATCCAAAAAAGAAAAATTCAAAATTTTGCAAATTTGTTTTTTGCTGCCCGGACTGCCCCCCGTCCCCTATTTTGAGCTTATTTGGTCATAACTTTTGTTTCCAGGCACCAAATGTGAAAAAAATTATATTCCCACAAAGCTCATCAGTTTTTCTATCTTCAAAAAAAGTTTAAGAAAATCATGACAAAATTTCAGCCCATAGGTACCTGCCCGAAATCCAATTTGTCCCCCAAAGGGACAATGGTCCTTTAGGGGTTAAAGAATTTATCTTATAAAGAACTAAAGCATCTCAATTGCTATCATGGACTACATTTTGATCAATTGATAAAGAACTAGTTGGATATCTTTAGTTTTAACTAAGAAAGGAAGCACCCCCCCAAAAAATGTGGGATGACCCAATTCAATCATTTTTTTGAGTCAATACCATGTAAATAGATGAAAATTTGTTTTAAAAAGTGTTTTGAAAAATTAGAAAGTGCATGGATGTATATCAATTGAGACCTAATATGAATTTAATTTCTTAAATTCAAACAAGGTGTGTTATTTGACTTATCTCCATGATGTCAAGCTCAACAACCATGCTACTTTTTTGATGACTTGTGAGAAGTTTATAATTTATAAAGGTTTATTCAAAGAGGATTTTTTGGGATGTTTGAGATTCATGAAAAATAACTTTCAACACATTTTGTAAGATGATTTTTGGGGGAGGAAATCCATTATATGTACTTTTTATCCATGTATTTAATCCATTGTGTATATTTTTTATTTGTCCCTAAGTCTAGTGTATTTTAAGGTTGACTTGGGATTAGCCATAGCTACATGCTTAGGCTCTTAAGCTATGCTTAATTCACAACAACCATCGCTTCTGTTATGTATTCTCTGAAAACATACAATTAGCTTTGACTTTTGAAGTCATAGCATATAGGCTATAATTTGCAATACTGTGCTTGGATAGTAGAGTTGATATTTTGGTGCCAAATAACAGATTAAATTTTTAAAATAAGGTTCAACACTTTAAAATATAATTTTCAAAAACTCAGCACTTAAGTCAAAAAAAATCATATTCAACAACTAATCTAAAATATCTTAATTCTACATAGATGTATATTTTAGGATTTGTCTATTTAAGACTATTACTCACTTTATGCATGAATCTCATACATAGCTTTGGAAGTCACTTAAAGTTTGTATAAAAAATAGAAGACAAACTTCATACAAGTGGTTATAAGAGGTAAAACAACTCATGTGAGATATAATTAATAAGAGCTCAATTGCTCATAGTTAAGTAGAAAACAAGAATTGTGTTCAAAGTAGAATTTCAAACATCTTTAAGCGTATACAATAATTTTTTTTCTAAAAATTTTGAACTAAATTAATGTAAAAAATCAAGCTAACTTTCATCTACAAAAATCCATTTAAGATTTTGAGCCTCCAATCAAAAAATTCCAACACAAAGTTCAAAAGGGATTGGAAGGGACATTTTCTTTGAAATTTTCAAACATCCTCTTCAAATTTTCTAAAGCTTTCGAAATAGAAAACGGTTTTAGGAGATGAAAGTTAACTTGATTTAACTCCTTTCTTTGGTATCCCATCTCTTGAGCCATGCTCAATTCATGACAAACACACCGTACCGTTATATATTCTCTGATACAATTAGCCTGGCTTTTGAAGTCATAGCATATTGGCTATAATTTGCAATATACAGAGTAATTTGAAAAGTGGGAAACCATCATCTTTCCCAACCAACAAGAAATTCCAGAAGCAGAAACAAATGTAGGCAGAATGTTTCCATTTATGGTGAACATGAATCCTGCCACAAGGCTACAGCTACTTTGCGTTTAAATCTACAACTATCACAAGGGTTTTGCCCTACCTCCAAGCTGCTGGTTCAAGAAAGACAACCCGCCTGAGATAGGGGGCAGTGTGAAAGGCGCAAGAACAGGTAAACTAAGATGCAAGTGAAGTTGGTTATTGATGTCGGACCGAGATTGACTGCTCGGTGGTGACGTTGCTGCTATAGCGGGTCGAGTACGATTCATGTATTCCAAAATGAAGGAAAAAGCTCCAAAACTAAGACAGCCTTGCGCCAATGCTTGAGGTGTTCCTAAGAAAACCCAGCAACACAGCACATTTACTCAAAAAATATAATTTGTGATTTCTTTAGCAGGATCAGTATTACCAGGTTCCGTACAAACTCACATGCATATCGAATTGGATAAAATCATTTGAATGAATACATACCAGGAGTGCTTAGTGCTAAACCAGTTGCGCAACCAGCAATTCCTGCATTCCAAGCTGTGCCAATCCCCCCACGATGAATATTGTAAGCATAGAATTTGAAGAGATCATTCAAACAAGGACTTCAATTAGTAAACGTAGCAGATTGTAACAAGAGATGCTTACCATCTTCTTTGCCTCGAATCTTCTTCAAAGCGCAAGAAACAATGCTGTGTACGCCCGACAATATTGCGAACGTCTGCATGACCAACACAAACCCGAGGGCACTCAGAAACAATCGCCTGAGTAAACCCCATTATCTACGTGTTCAGAAACTGTCAATTCTGGTATAGAATAAGCATAACGATTCTCTAGCTGTGGCCAGTGTATATGCTACATCTCTCTTGACACGGATATCCCACTTATGGGAGCCGGAACTACTCTAGGAAGTAAAATAATGTCATACTTTAAAGTTGATCATGATGATAGAAAGCAAAAATGAAGGAAGTTTTCCAGATGGTGCAAAATTCTACGATGTTAAACCTTGGCAGATGAATCAAACCTTGGCAGATGAGCCACCCTCCTTCAAAGCTCCTTTAAACCCCTGCTTCTTAAACAGTCCTGACCCTGCACCATTGGCATTGCAAATTTGGATTTCAAAAGCCATTTCTTTAATAAAATAAGCCCAAACTATCACGGGCACTGAAAAGCTAGAAACCCAGAGCTAAGAAGCAAATTTTTTACAAGCATTTATTCTAAAATGCCGGCTATAAAAGCGTTCTTCACGTCATTTGAAACCCTACCCGGCAATCGGTGTGCATATTAAGAATTAGATAATGGCGCGTTGTTCATAGCTTTTCAACAAGCTAGCACCTGCATGATTTGACGCGGCAATGAGAGAGAAATCTCATGAAAACAAACTGCACGTTGACTCTAAGTGCAATTTGCTGTCATATTTGCTGCGCATCTGGCTGTGAGTTCACTACAAGCGCATTTTCAGTAGCTCTCCAACAAGACATCCCTAATAACATTTGAATCGAAATTCAGCACAATACCTCCATTGAAATTTCGAGTGCAAACATTCATTATGCCATCTCTGGATACCAGGGCCTCTTATACCCGGCATTCCAGTTTGATCTAGGGAAAAGAATTCGTATCAATAGAAAAACCACTCACGACTTTCTCAGCAGCAATAAAAACACTCAATTCAAAACTTCAAAACTCTCTTCCCATTTCCTGATCTAATTAAGGATCGCCAAAATCTGAAACCCTAAAACCTGAAGTATAACCAAGAATTCTTATCAATTTGCATTTCATTCTCAGCAGTCTAAAGAATCTCAATGAAATCCTTGATAATTCTCTCACCATTGTCTAATTTCCTTCCTTCACGGACAAGATCGACCAAACACATAACCGAAAACGAAAGACCAAAACGAAAGAATTCTTCATAACAGACGAACTCAACATCGCCTTCTCAGCAGTAGAAAGTGCCTCAATTCCATATCCAATAATTCTCGTTCCATTCTCTATTCTACTCCAATCACGGAAAATCTCGCTAAACCCTCGAGCAAGCACAAAACCGAAACCCTAAACCCCGGCGACAGTGCAACGCAGAGCGAATTCGATTTTACCGAATCCGAAGACGGAGCCCATAAGTCCTCCCGACAGTCCATCTGCGGCGCCTTTGAAGAGACAGAAGGTGGGGTGATTGGGTCCGCCCACACTCCAGCTGCTCAGCTGCTCGGAGGGTGTATTGAGAACCTCGTCGTCTCCTCCGTTTGGTACCATCGCCATCGCTGGTAAACCCTAATTGAATCCTAAATGAAGTCTAATTGAAGCAATTGGAAACACTATGGAAATACTCACAAGCTTGGATACAAGAAGAAGGTGGCAACCGACATTGGAAAATGTCGAGGAATCCTTGAATGGGAGTTATCCGGTGACTGGAGGCGAGCAAGAGAGGAGCGAGTTTGTGGAGACCTGGATGAAGGGGAACGGATGGATGAACGATATGGATGGCATCCGTGGATAGAATCTGTCGAATGAGCTTCGTCTAAGTTATAAGGTAACTACACCTAAAATCACACAAATAAGTAATTCAACATGGTTTCCATTATTATATCGAGACTTTTTTTGGTGGGATCTTGATGGAAGCCAAAATGGGATTCTAGATTCTCTAAAAATGCATTATATGGACACAAAATGAATAAACTATGAATTTTTAAAGTGCTGAAAATAGAATTTAGGGTAATCAACCATAAACTCTCATCAATAGTCGAAGTACATTTTAGATAAGAATTTAGCCTATACAATTTTAGAAAGCATGCAATTTAAAGTATAGTTACTTAGAGGTTGTCATACCTTCTTCGCCCCATTATCAATCTTCACAGAATGGAAATGTAAATCTTTCTTGTTGACTCTCCTTGGTTGGTGGAGGTTCCACTTTATGAAGATTTAGAATGGCCATCCTTCTCCTTTGAAAGTGAAGAATGAATGTGAAGAAGATTTCACACTTGAATGTTTTTTAGAAATGTGATGCTTTCACCCTAGTTGCCTTGCCATGTTCAATTCATGTCAACTTTTGCTTTTCTAGCATTTGTGATCATCCAATCAAAGGTAATCAAAGCCAAATCGACGCTACTCAAACCATGTACATGTACACAATTAAAAAATGTAATTGAAAAACTATTAAATTATAGGTAAACACTTTGTGGCATTCTCTATTCTCATTCTTCACATGACACTCAAGGGATGTGATCACATCTTCTTCATGGAGAATGACTTTTGATTGGCTCTTCTTTTCACTCTCGGCCTTTTTAATCTTCATAGAAGTTTGATTCTCAAAGAACTTAAAGGTGTGAAAATCCCTTATATAATGGCCAAAATTAGATAGACATATAATACCCACTACAGTCCTTGCACCTAATTCTATCCTCATCTTCCACTAGAATACATTTTAGAAACTAAATGTGTATCATTAATACATGAAGGAAGAAATTTGAAAGGAATTGGAATGGGTAACCATGTCTATCTTAAATCTTATCTTTTCTTCTGAACTTAGTATGTCTAAATTCTTCCTTGAAAAATTGGAAGAACTTATTATTTACTGTGGGTGGTAAAATTTAAAAAATTTAAATTTGTATTTGGATCTAAGGATTTCAAATTTAATGGTAACACTTAAAAAATAGGATTCAATCATTTGCACTTGCCAAGGTTAAAAACTTATGAGTTCTTACACCCTAAAAAACAATGTAGGTGGCTTTGGATTAAAGGCATAAGAATGAAAAGGAAGTCGCATGAGTGCTCATGATCTTTTCCAAGCTATAAACCACTACAATGCTAGCCAAAATATTATATAATTAAAAATTAATAAAAATTTAGTTAATAAAATTGATAAAATTTTAAAATTAATTTTAAAATATATATTTAAAGATATTTAAAATTAAATTAAATGATCAAATTTGATGTGGCAACTTCACAACCATGTCAAATTTTTTATTTTTATAATTTTGGATTCATTTCAACATTAATTATTTATTTTTAAAATATTTTTTAATTTTTTAATTAAATTGTCTTGCACAATTCAAACCATGTAGTTTGTTGATTTTAGCTAGTGCTCCTTGTTGTCCAAGAACTTATAGCCTTTCTCAAGTCTCAATCTTCTTCTAATAGTTTGTAACATACATGTAATTTTAAAGTTGCTATGTTTATGGATGAATTACATATCCAAATCTAAAAAAAGAAAAGAGTTCCCTTTGGAAATGAGGTGTAGGCCATGAAAATAGCTTTGCCAATATCCTACTTCAAATAGATTTTTTTTATAAAAATCTGACTTTTTACATGATTATTCTATTATTGTTAGATGAGATTTTGGCCTAAACAAAAAAGTGAGTTCATGGATAGTGGGGAACAAGGAAACTTTTGCCACATTAGCAATGTGACATGGTTGGAAGATTTCTATGTTAGATAATATTATTTGATTAACCTTTAAATATTTTTAAATATTTTTTTATAATATTTATCATTTTTAAATGATTTAATATTTTGACAATATTATGTTGGCTCATAGTAAGGGAAAAAAACTTGAAATAGCCTTGCTATGCCCTCAAAAATCATCTAATGATATCCGACATATTCAAAGATTTAAACAAAATATGAGCATATGAAGTGGATGCTCTAACATGCTACTTCATTAACAATTTGAACTATTGAATTCTTTTGGATTGGTGATTCTAATACTGTGCCCATTTCATTATTTCAAAAAAACTTTAAAAGAAATGAAGGTTTTAAAATAACTATAGTAGCTCAAGTACAAGTTTCACCAATTAATGAGAGATCTTTTAGAAATAGGAATTCTTGGTATTGCAAGTTTTTTTTAACTTTAAAAGCTTTTAAAGGTTTTAAATCAATCTGATTGTTTCAAAAAATAGGATAGCCAAGAAGGTACAAAACATTATAATTGAAAAACCCAACAATGAGCCGCAGGTTCAACTAGGTTTTAAAATTAGTTTCTTGGAAGTTAGAGACTTGCCTCCTCCACTTCTTATGTACTTCTAACCTTTTTAAAGTTTTGATTAGTCAATTGATTATGATTATCATTTTGCAAATATTTGTAGACTAGTCTATCCCCTCAAAATACCAACCAACCATTTTTAAAATTTGCTAGTTAAAAGGGTACAAAATATTAAAATTAAAAAATCCAACAATGTGTTGGGATGCCAATTAGATTGGATTTGGCTACAAATGTTAATATACCCCTGAAGGACCACACAATGTTTGTTGTCTGTGCAGATTTTTGGGGCAAGTACATTTGGTCAGAGATTAGCATGTTTGAAGCCCAAACTTTAATAGAAATTGTGAACAAGGAATATGTTTCATGAGCACCAAAAATTTTTACATTTAGATGTGTTCATAAAAAGTTATGATGTGATATGTTGCTTTTTTCGTAAATGGGCAAGACGGGCATATATGATTACACTGCAATGGAAAGTTCCATTGGAATCAACCCATGAGTGTAAGGGTAGGGTACTGGACAATTTAGAATCATAATAGTGAACTAGGTTGAATATGAGGTCCTCTGATAGGCTATTTTACTGTCACCTACGACAATTGCTAGACTTGTAAATGGTAGGGGCAACAGTTTGTTGTGGAAGGCAATTAAGGCACTAGATAGCTTGTACATAATCACCTCTACATTTCAAATGATTTACTTTCATTGGGAAAAATAGCATACTCATAGAATTTTTACTATGTGAAAGGCTCAAAACTCGAAAACAAATTCAAACTCTAAAATTAATTTGAATTGAAAAATCAATTGAAATTCAAAAATTCATTCTAATTAAAAAAATTCTAATTGAAAATTTAATTAAACTCAAAAATTAAATCAACTTGAAAAAAATTCTAATTGAAAAATTATTTAAACTCAAAAATTAAATCAAATTGAAAAATCAATTCAAACTCAAAAATTAAATCTAACTAAAAAATAATTAAAAATTAAAAATTAATTCTTATTGTAAATTAATTTGAATCCAAAAACAAATTCCAACTCAAAAATTAATTCAAATTTAAAAAATAATTCTAACTCAAAAAATTATTGTAACTCAGAAAATAAAATGTTTCTAAGTAAAAAACATTATTACTCAAAAAATAGTGTTGACTCAACAAAAAAATTCTAACTCCAAAGAAATTTTGAGTCCAAAAATAATTCTAACTCAAAAATGAATTATAAATCAAATGACAATACAACCAAAAAGAATTTTTAGTGAAAAAAAGATTTGTGACTCAAAAAAAAGTAGAAGTCAAAAAATAATTCTACCTCAGAAAATAATTGTAAGTCAAAAAACACTTCTACCTGAAAAGAATATCTAAGTCAAAAAATAATTCTAACTCAAAAAATAATTTCAAACCAAAAAAGTAATTACAACTCTACAAATAATTTTGAAAATGTAATTTCCTATAATTGAAGGTAGCTTATTATAGTAGGAATTAGTGAAAATCCATTGATGTTCAAATATTCTACTACAATGCTAATGAATCAAAAATTTAGAAAATTCCATTTGTTTGAGAAAAATCTAATGACAACTAAAAACATAAAATGTACTTCCTTTTCAATTCCAAAAATGCTATATAAAGAAAATTTAGTGTAAAGAGCCACCATACATAAACACACAATGAAACAACTACTCTAAAAACCGTCACAAGAAGGCCTTCACTCCCACAATACGTTCTCACATTGTAGCCACCACTTATGCTCCCTATTTCATTAGAACATTTAGAATATCTCATAACCCTATTCAATATTTCTTGAAAAACACACATAGTTTGAGAAGCAACAAACACAAAATACACACATAGCCATGGATGCCTTAAAGGATACCAAAGTGCACACTTCCCTTACTATCACGAATTCCAATGTCACATCCCTTGCAACAGAGGTGGGGGGAGATAATAATAAAGACTAAGGATGGTTATTTTTATCTTCAAATTCTGAGAAACCTTCTTTGGGTTCCAAAGAGCCTTCCTTGCAAGAGCCTTTTGTCACCAAAGAAAAGTTTCTTGGATTCGAGAAGCCTTCTTTACAAGAGCCCTTTGTCACCAAAGAAAAATTTCTTGAATCTGAGAAGCCTTCCTTGCAAGAGTCCTTTGGCACCAAGAAGGGCTCCTTGTATCCGAGGAGCCTTCCTTGGATTCCAAAAGAGTCTTTTTTGAGAGAACCCTTTGCCACCAAGGAAGGATCAAAATTTGATCTATGAAGTCAATGTTCTTAAATGAAAGGTTTTGAAATCACAAAAAGAAATTAACAAACCACTATAGAATTGATTATTTCATTTCTTTAGATGAACCATAATGATACTCTTTGGTTCCAAAAAGCTTTAAACCACAACCAAATTACAATGTAGAATTAGTTGTTACATTTCTTCAAATGAAACTTGAAGGTGCTATTTGGTTTCGAGGAGGACTAAACCAACCTCAAAATAGTTAACAAAGTTTTGTGGTCATTAATACAAATCTTAATAATTTTTATAAATTTTAATTTTTGAATTTAAAAAAAGAATTTACAATGTACAAAACATAAAAAAATAATGAAGATGCTAATTTTTGCATGTGAACTTGTCTCAACTTGCAAAAGATGACGTTCTTCTTCGTCAAAGTCAACAGTTGTTAAACAATCAAGTAGTAGCTCTTCATACATTGACTGATCTCCCCCAAAGTCCAAGCAATATTGACAATGATGATGACAACGTATTGGAATCAAACATACAAGACCTGAACTTGCTACAAATTGCCTTAGTAAATATATATCTTAGTGGCAAGTCGGAACTTACGAGAAGAAGTGGTTCCACAAGTAGTACACACTAATACGATAGAGGAAGTACATTATAGCATGCAAGAACATGAAGATATGGTAATTGGTGAACCGGATGAAGATTACATGCTCTTTCAAGAAAATGAAGTTGGTGGCCGTGACAGTAGTTGTGATGAGCATTTTGTTGACACCAATATGGACAAGAGTGATGATGAAATGCACATTTTGGACGACAATGCATGGCCACCTAAGTTGCTTCACACACTGTAGTGCTTGCACTCTAGTGTCCATGGTGAAGTTGGAAGGGAGTGGCGTTGACTACCACGTCCAAGCAGAGGCGGAGAAGATGAAGAAGACCTAAGGTGGGAAGAAGGAGCGGTGCGAGCTACTACAATCAAACTGGCAGAAGGAATTGGAGACGACGGAAACCTAGGTACCAATGGCATTGGCGGAAAAAGACAATTTGAATCACCAGGCTCAATACTGGTAGGTGCGAGGCCCAGTGCTAACATCATGCCTTCATCTTCTAGACGGGCAGAGGAGTTCTAGCACCCAATGGCCATCTCAAGTCCTCCCAATTTTGAAGATGCCTATGACTATAATAGATTAATAGAGAACAACTATTATTTGCTATAGAACTTTTATGAGGCAATAGAAGACCCAGGGAGGGTCATACTAAGTTTTTTTTTTATCAATTTATCCCTAGGGATATTGAAGAAGTATTAGAGAAGCACTTTGGTTCTATGGAATCAGATTTTCCAAGTACAGTATATGAATTTTATGACCATGAAAATGATGAGCATAACAATTACGTTAAATTACCGGAAGATGAGGATTCTAGTGATTTGAATTGTATCAAGCATCTTTATAGGGAATCCACTTAGTCTCAATGTAACTTCATATATTCCTCGACTCCAAGGGAATTTGTAGACTCATCAAGGGCTAATATAAATTTTCAGCGTATGCCACCTTCTATTCAATTTTTTTCATTGTTTTGACCCTATATTTTACTACGGAAAATAGTGATGGAAACTAATAGGTATATATGCCACAACACTAGATGATGATGGAAAATGTCTCGGAGGAACAACATGGGTTTATTTGAATATAGTTGGCTTGAAGGCTTACCTAGCAATGTGTATGTTGATTGGATTGAAGAGGCAACTGAATTTGAAAACTTATTGGGCAAAACGGGGTTCATTTTTCCATTGTCCCCAAATTTCACAAGTTTTCACTCATGCAAGACTCCAAAGTATTAGCTACAAAATGTCTACATGTCACAAATCCGGCAGTTTATGTGATAGAAAGAGAATTACCAAATTATGATAAAATGGGCCAAGTCCGATGGTTAGTTAGTGATATATGTGATAGTTTCAAAACAAATTGGAAACTAGCAAAATTTTCCATGATTGATGAAATGATGATTCAATACAAGGGTTCTTATTGCCTTACTAAATAATATATGCCAAAAAAGCCCCAATAGTGGGGCATCAAAGTCTAGTGCCTTGTTGATTTAAAATCAAAGTACGTTTATAATTTTGACATCTATTGCAGTTTGCATCAAAATGTGGTAATGGTTGAAGTTCCCATACCACTTCAAGGACAACCACATTTGGCTCACAATGTGGTTATGTGTTTGTTTCAAGGTCTTGAGGGAGAGGGCCACATTGTAGTAATAGAAAATTTCTTCTCCAGCATTGGTTTATTCAAGGAGTTAGCAAAAAATGACATTGTTGCTACAAGAACTATAAGGTCAAATTGCATTGGTTTACCTATCCAATTGAAGACATTGAAGAATTGGACAAATTCTTCTCAAGGGACATTGGAGTGGAAAATGCATGATAGTAGGAGCATTTGTCGTGTACTTTGGAAGGATAAACGACCAATATTTCTTATATCTATCCATGCTTTACCAATTGATTTTCCTTGTGTTCCCATTCCGATGGTTCCACATAGGAATGGAGTAATGTAAGATCGGATTCCCACATCACTCGTGCATTTGGAATACACAACTCATATGAGAGGTGTTGATGTCACGGATTAGTTGAGGGCATCCTACACTTGGTAGAGTAAATCACACAAGTGGTGGCACTGAGTATTTTCATTCCTCTTGGAAACTACGGTTGTGAATTTGTATATTTTACACCAGGACCTTCTATGAGTTTATTATTGTGGGAAAAAACCTATGACACATTTCTAATTCAAGACAAACTTGTGTGATGCCCTACTACAAAATTGGAGGGGTTGCGATGTGGAAGTACCGCCCGAGGAAGAGGAACAAAGACATTTGCCAACATGGACTCGTAGACGTCGTGCTTGTTATCTTTGTAGGGATTAGAATTGTAGTTATTATTGCCGAGCACACAACAAGATTTACCTATGTTTGAACCATGGATGCTTTGAATAGTTCCACTATGGTCCCCCTAATCATGGTAGAGGTAGGGGACACCCCCATCGACAACATCAGGGTATGTGCATTTTGGAATTCCATTTTCTTTCTAATTTTTTTAGGGGAATTTTTAAGTTCTTGTAGATGAGTGGAGTGCATTACATTTCACATTCTTTTCTCTAAGTTTCTCCTACATAAAGTTCTTATTATTTTTTCATGTTCATGTATTTTTTGAACTTTAATATGTTTTTTGAAAAATATAAATGAAAAAAAAATACTTAATTTGTTGTTGCCGGATGTTCGTAGTAGCTTGAGACCCCTAGTCCAAAGCTTTAGGATGACCTAGCTTTGCCCTCAAGAGGACCCTACAAGCAGCTGCGGAGCACTTGCTACTGCATGGTAGGTTTACTATTAAGGACGGTGTCGGGCCCTTCCACCACTGCTAGTTGCTGGTGGTACGTGAACGTGGTAGCAAGGTGGAGGGGTCCAAATTTCTTTGCCAACTACTTATGTGTCAAAGTGAAGACAAGGCTGGGTGAAGCCAAAACCCTTTTTTTTTTTTCCAGAAGTGCCCTCTATTTGTATAGAAGAAAATGACAATCTGGCCTCCTACATTTCCTATATGTTCTACAACATTAAATGATTTGAATTTTTTTTGTCAAGTAGCCAACTTGTTTAGCACAAAAAATCCAAAGAAGCACTACTTTTGTGGACCATTTTTCATATGAAAGTGACCTTTTGAACTATAGCTGCCCGAGTTTTTGCAGGGTGAAAAAAAGTTGTTCTATGCATCAAACACTTATATCTTCCAATCCACATAGTGGATTACTACAAAAGCTTTAACACTTGTTCTCAATGAAGTCTACTAGAAGATCCTACAGTTACATGTGTTCAAAATTTAAAAAAAAAAAAAATTTGGTACTTGTATTAAAAATGGCAGTTTTGGAGTGTTTTCAAGAAATTACAGTCAAGGAACTTAAGGGTTTAACTTGAGTTTATATCCAATTTCAATTCTTGAATTTTGATAAAATAATTACAAATTTAAACTAGGATATCTTGTCTTCAATTTTTTGATTTGAGGCATAGATACATTGAGTAATTGTGTAGAGTTCCATGTAGAATTCTAGATTTTTTTTGTCTCTTATGCAATGTTTGTCTGATTTTTAAAATTTTCATTAAACCAATTTGAAAAGATTAAAATTTTTTTAATAAACTAATTTAAAGAAGCTCTTAATCTTGAAGTCAATGGCATTTTTTGAGGTGAAAGATAAAAGTACAATTGATCTTATCTTGTACAAACCTATTTCTATTTAGGATCAAGAGATCTTAATGTGTAGATGTAAAAATATTTTGTATCAATTACTTCCAAGTTCTAAGTAATTGCCAAGTGAGAAGATTGAGACCTTTTAAAGCTGCAAGTAATTTAAGTTAATAGTGCACTTTTTAAAGAAGGTAAAAGGTAGAAGTACTAACTATTTTATCTACTACTAAACCTAATTTCAACTAGACCATCCAGAGATCTCAACTCATGCACATCTCAGAATACTTCAAATCAATCACCTTTGGTAGTCTTTTAACTTTTTACTAGCTATGAATTGTTTGGTGAGAAGATTGAGACTTTTGAAAGCAGTATGTGTTTTAGTTGTGCACTTTCTAGAGGAGGTAAAGGGTAAGAGTACTACCCATCTTATCCACTTTTTAACCTAATTTCAACTAGAATCAAGAGATTTCAACATGCACGGGTGAAAATACTTAAAATCAATCACCCGTATAGTCTTTTAACTTCTTAGGAATGGTCAGTTGAGAAGAATGAGACCTTTGAAAGCGGTAGATGATCTTGTAATGCACTTTTTGATGAAGTGAAAGTGAAGAGTGCATTTAGTCTTATCCTTCACCAAACCCACCTCCAACTAGGATCAAGAGACTCTCAATGTGTGTATGAGTGTGTGTGCCAATGAAAACACTTTGTATCAATCTCCATATATATATATATATATATTTTAGCTTCTTGATACTTGTGAACAAGTACCTTTGTCGAAAGATCTATAAATTTGTTTTCAAACTTGTCCATATAATATGATTTTTAAAATTTATTTGTATTTCACAAAATGTTTATATTTTTTCCCAAAGAGTTAAGGCTAGACTTTTATGTACAAAAATTGACCAAACTTTGCAAAAAAAAGCAAAATGTTCAACATTAAGAGCTTCCAATGTTGGAATGGAATGGGACTTTACATTTTCCCATCTTCTTCCACTCTCCAAAAATCTTCTTAGTCTTCTCCTTATAATTTAGCAAAAAAAAATCCGTATGCACATCAGAACATCCCCTTCCATCCTCAATTAGGAGCAAAATTTGAACAACTTGGCAAACTAATTTTTTCCCTTCTTGGGCCTTCAACAAAGTTTCGTTGGAAAAGCTGGAATGAGAAACAAAACAGGACGGCGTCATGTCACCTTCAACGACATGATGAGGCAACACTGACAGGCGCTATGGGTCTGATTTGGAGGAGACGGGTCGCGCGCTTCGAATTTCCTTTCGAGCCTCAGTCTGCAACAACCACAGTACGTCTTCTCTTTACGTCACCCAGCTCAAGTAACGTTCATCCCAACCTGTACTCCGAGACGGGATGCTGCGAAATTGCTCGTAATTTACAGCAAGTCATCGTTCATCTCTCTGTGCTCCCAAACTTAAATTCATGCTCGCTCTCTTCAGTTCTCCACTTGTGAATGCTGCTTGAGCAAACTTAAGTTCATGCTCGCTCTCTTCAGTTCTCCACTGTGTGCGTGCTCTGTGAGCTAGTCGAGCAGATTCAATTCCTGTCGCGCGCCGCATTGTTCAGAGCAGGATTTCAGGGCTGCAAGGCGATCGAGCGGAAGTTGTGGAGGTAAGCATGTCTGTCCGGGTGTGGGTAAGCTCACTTGGACAACGTTGTGAGTGCGGTTTTTTGGAACATGGACCCAGTTGTTGAAAATATGTGTTTCGACAGATTTCAGCAGATACGTGCTTGATCTTCATGCTGATGGATATCTTGAACTTGTAGTCAACCGATCGACTGGAGCACTTTCAGAGCTTCCTACGGTAGAAATGCACAGAGCGCCATTCCAAGTTGCATTCCCATTTTCCGTTCTTCATCTCGAGTTCTGAAATGTTATTTGAGTCCTCTCTACTTTTCTCTGTTCTTCATCTCGAGTCCTCAGTCCTGAAACCTCTATGTTGTTGGATGTTGTCTCCCTGTTTCAGCAGTGACTTGATGTTTTCGTTAATCTGCAGTCCACAAAATAGAGCAGTTTCAGAGCGTCATTTCTGTTGCGGAGAAATGCACAGAGCGTGACATTCCATGTTGCACTTGCGTTTGGCTTTCTTCATCTGGAGTCCTGAAACTATACTCGAGTCCCTTCTGAATAGCGCGGTGTAGTCAACTGAAGGTTGTGAGTCGGTGCTTTCATCACTTTTGTTCCAGATGGATATGTCTCCCTGCTGGCCTGCTTTGAGCAGCCAATTGATTTCTACGATGATTTCTCGAATTTGCATTCCTGTAACTAGTTAGTTCATGCAGCAAAGGAAAAGAGCACCTTCGGAGTTTCATGTGCGTGGCCTCGAAATGGGTTGATTGTGAAGAGTCTGTGAAAAGGAACTAATAATCACTCGTTTCTGATGACTGTTTTTTGTGCTGAATTGGCAGGTAGGAGGAAATGTGTCTAGGTCTATGTACCACAATGCGGTTGTTGGTCTGGTTGCATCGAGCAGGTGCGAAGAAAGGCGTTGCAAGACAAGCCTGCAGCTCATAAGTGAAGATGGCATCACGATATCTGCCCAGCAAAGGAGTGCGAATAAGTTCCGCGAACATTTTTTCTTTACTGGAGAAAAAATGTTTGTGGAACTTCTTCGGCACTCCTCTGCTGGAGTCGTCGAACACCTTTTTCTTTTACACTTAGTTCGTTTCCAGGTCCATGGCCACCGAAGTGGTTCATGGGCCATTCGCCTACTGTCTGGTAAGTTTGCAAGCAGACGATTGGGCAGTTCTTTTCTTTCAGGAGAACGTAACGAGTCATCTGAAACTGCTTAAATATTCTTTTTTCCTTGCAATGCACGTATGTAGGATGCTCCGATAGCTAACTGATAGCTAATGGGTTTTCAAATGCTGGACTATTGGACAGGAGCCACCACCCGATGGAGATTTTTCCTAGCCTTCAGCACAGTGTTGTAACTGCTTACGCACGTACTGTTTATGTTACTGCTTAGCTATTTTGTTCAATCTTGACATGGTCCATTCCTCATACCTTGATGATCAAGGTAAACAGACTCTGCAATGTTACACAGGCCAGAGTTCGGCGCCAAGTCCTGAGACATGGGAACTTCAATTGCAAATATTGGATGCCTTATTCTATTGCTCCTGCTCTTTGAATTGCCAAGTTTTGCTGTTCTCGAGACCTGCCAGTTGCTTTGCATGTCTGTGTTGCCCTCTCTTCCGTATTGTTCAATGTTGGGATTCAGATTTCAAAATCTTGGAATAAGCAATTTTCCTCCATGGGTATTTTTAACTGAATGCTGAATGTGACCAACAGCAACTCATGTCGCCCAACACACATCGTAGGACTTCAATTAGGAAGTTCGGGTGTGAGCCAAATCTCAGTAATCTTTATATAAAATGGGGCTGCCTGTTATTCCTTCGACATTGATCGACAACATCCTACTTGGATTGATCGCATACGAAATTATCGTGCAAGCACTGACTGCAACCAAATTCATCCCAAGAATCAATCTGATAGTTTGGCTCTTGCTCCTGAAGTGAACTCTCCTGTGAGCTCAATTGAGTGACCTCACAATCCAACAGGCTACAAGTTAGTAGAAATCCTCAACTGATCCTTCATGTGGCAGTAAGGAAGAGGAGCGCTGCCTGGCGAGGTACTGCCGTGTCAAGCAGCGCCATGGCCACGTCGGTGAGTTTCATAGCCAAAGCATGAAATTCATTTTCAATTACCAACATCCAAATTTGAAAGAGTGATTGAAGAGTGTGAGAGTACAACATTAAATTTTTGAATGTTGGTATTCTCATTCTCTGAAATTTTTAATGTTGGTATTCTCATTCTCTACTGTGTGAGCAATTTTGCACTGCTTTGCCCTTTGTGCTTGGAAGAAAGCTTGGCCACTTGCAAATTGTGTGCATGTGGTCGACATTTTGACAAGAGAGGAAATCAAATGCAGGATTATGGGAACAATTTTATTAATTTGCAGACAATGAGCTCGAACTCTATTTGGAGACTTTGGCATCAAAGACTACAAGTAGCTCTTCAATCTCTCTAGGTCCCTCTTAGAACAAACTTCCATGTTGTCTTGAAATGGGAAAACAGATTTCAAGTTCTTGGGAACTTGAAATTTTTTTTAGAAATAGGAGTTCTAGGAGTTTTAAGTAGTAATTGCACCCTTGAATTGGATTCATCCAAATGAAAATGCATTCTTTCAATGTTTTTGGGAAAAAAAAGAAGTTTAACTATTTTAATCCCAAAGAAATAGAGAAAATAGTGAAACATGAAGCATAGAAGTTTAAATAGCATAAATTTGGTTTAGGGTATACTTCAAATAGAAGAATACATAGCAATTAAATATTATTGCAAAATAAGTGCAAGCTCACAAAGTGTGTTTTTAATATCATTTACATTAGTTCTTATGATTCAATGAAAGGAAACTCTCAAAATTTTAGGACTTTGAAAATTACACTACAATAGTTTTGAAGATCATAAAGAATAGTGAGTGCATAAGAAAATAGTAGAATTTGTCCTTTTCTATGAATTTGAACTTCATTTTCAACTTAAAATTGATTTAGACCAAGCAAAATTCTAAATCTATCATGTATAAAGTTTGAACAAAAGTAGAACACATTTGAGATTGTCTTTTTCCTTTTCAACTAATAAAGTGGCATCAATGCAAAAGATATAATTCAAAACCACACCACAACTAGGAATTTGGTCCAAATTGACATGTTCATGGTAAAATGAAGATTGTACTACAACTGAAAATGATTAGAGCAATACCTAAAGTATATAAAACATATTGTTACAACCTCAGTTACAACTGAAAACCTATTATAATTCTCCAATAGTGATTGAATGAGGACTTATGCATTCCATACTACATCTATGCCATTCAAACTTCAAAAATTCATGACTAATTCTATAGGTGTTCAAAAGATATGAATGAAAATAGGATACGTGCGGCTTCTATTTGTCTTGCTTATAAAATTCATTGGATTTTATTGTAAGCAGTGCAACCCCTTCAAAAATTCAAATCAAACTTGAAAGGAACAATTTTAGTACCTTTGTTCTAAAGCACATCAATGCTTGACATTCCCTAGTTTTTTCCCACGAATCTTATCCATAATTGTACTATTCTATAGACAACACTAAGTTCTTGAAGATGATATTTTCCTTGGTAAACATGAAATTATGGGATCATGTTAAAGAAATCCTTGAGATTAAGCTACTAAAAATCAAACTTGCAAAAAACACTTGCAAGAGACTTGAAAATAATAATCAAAACAATTCCTCTAAAATATGTATGTTGTTGCTTCAAGTAAGAGCATTAACTCTTTTTTTTTATGGGTGTATTATATGCGGGTGTGACAGGATCTTCTTGGAAGCTTCCTCAATGGATATTAATAAAATGAGGTGTTTGATTCAAATCCAAGTTACTCCAAGTTTTTGAAGTTTTAACTGCTAAGCAAACTTACATTTACAAAATCTGAACCCAAAACAAGGAAGATATTAGACCTGTATATCATCTCAATTTATCGTCATTAGAAGATAAGTAACCATAAGATTTAGCCAACTGTAGAAGAATTTGGTCTTGAATCCTTTCAACTTATAATTCATTGGGTTGATGCAAAACCTTAGAATGTAAAAAAAGGAAAGAGCTCCAAGAGCCGCGCATGCACTCTCAAACTTCAAAACCTTTGCGGCAATCTCAGGATCCTCACATTCACCAAAATCCTCAACATGAGCATTCAACTTCCCATCTCAAAACCTCAGCTTTCCATTTCATTTCCATTCAAATTGAAATGCAATCACAAAAAAATGGTCATTCCAATAAGAATCAATGATTGTACAGTCTTAACCAAATCTAACAACGGACTAACCTGCACAAGAAGAGCAGTAAAATAAATCATCTAATCCCATCAATCCTTGATTTCCTTTTGTTGCTTCTCTCCGGAGAAGTTGTAGAAAGCAAGCCCCGCCACCAGAATCGCCGCCCCTACCCACAACCCCTGCGGCAAGCTCGATGGCGTTCCCACCAAAGGCAAAGGAAATGTGAAAGCCCAAATGGACAGCGGCACAGCCAGTGTCGTACACAAAGACGAAACCACAGCCGACGATTGCTTCAGCAAACTCAAGCTGGAGATGTTGAACGCCAGGTTCATGGCCACGTAAATCATTGGCACCATGGGTGCTCCATAACACTCCCCACCGAGGTTGACAAAGCACGCTGCGCCATCGCTGAAGTACGATGGCAATTGCTGGAATGGGATTCCTTTCAAGTTGGACAAGATAGGAAGGAGAAGGAAAACGAAGAGAGCTTGTGCAGAGGAGCCAAAGGTGTTGACAACGAAAATGTCGACGGATTGTCCACCTTTGAGACGCTTGGCGGCGTCTTTGAATACAAACTCCTTGATGATGGAAGCTCCTGCGGAAAAAGCTGTGGACCCGATCATCACAAGGGGCCAGAAGAGGCCGGATTCGCCGATGGACTTGACGTCGCCGCCGGAGCCACTGGAGACGACGATTATCACACCGGCGGTCACCAGGAGACAGCCGACGATTTGACCCCATGTGTATTTTTTCTTCAGGATGGTGGCGGAGAGGACGAGCTGCCATACCAAGTATGTCTGAACAAGGATCCCCAAGTTCACGAGGTCAGTTTATGTACTGAATTGAAACATTATTAAGGTTTTGTCTTGTCTCAACGTGGCGGTAAGAGAGAGAGCATTGCATATTTATGGAGACATCCGAAGTTGAAATGGTAGGCAGTATTAGACAGCTACGGTGCAGTGAAATCAATTCCATGTATCAATTCTGTGCTGCTCACTATGTTCTGAAGTACATTGACATACCTGTAAGCAAATCTACTCACACCTAGGCTGCAACTGCAGGTTGAATAAAATTCCCCAGTCACTTGGCCCCAAGACTCCTAGAGGCCTGACGGAACTCAGGGACCAAATCTACAAAGCCTCAATCTAAATCCACATTTTATCTGTTATCGAATTTATACATCAGGCGAAAAAGAACAGCGCTCAAGAACGTTTTCGCTTTCTAGCTCAACAGTGGAGTGGATGAACGTTTTTCTACGTTCTCAATGTGCATTTGAGAGGATTCATTACAGAACAACGGATTTCAAAGAATAATCAAGAAGCCTTGGAAGAAATTCCACATTCATTTGTCTCCCAAGATTCATAGATTCCTGCATTCATTATTCCACAACTCCTGAAAACATTCGTTCTGCTAGACATGGAATTGATTTCTCTGCACCATGGTGGAATAAGCAAAGACATAATCCAAACTCTGTGAATCCAGCACATTCGGCCATTCTTTGTAACAACGGCAATGTAAAGAATTGGAGATCAGATAGAGTAACAAGCTCAAATGCAGCAAAACAGAATTCGATTTCTAAGGGGTTATTATCTGCTAAAACACCAAACGCTTCAGCTCAAATTTAGGGTTTCGGGTTCCAAGTACCTGCGTCAAGATAGGAATCGAAGCCCCGGAGAGATTCGCCGCAGCCGCCATCCCCGCAGCCAGTCCCAGCGCCTCCAACCCCCCCTGCACCACAAACGGCATCTTCGGCAACTCCAGCATCTCTCTCGTCACAATCCCCTGTCGATACCGAAACAGCAGAAACGCAGAGTACACCACCACATACCCAAACGTCAGCGCCTGCGCCAGAAAGAACGGGTAGTCCTTCAACGGCACCAACGCCATTTTATACAAAACTCGATTGGACACGGAGAATAAGATCGTCGCAGTTGCGGTAGCCCCCACTTGCAATTTGTCCTTCGGAACTTCGTTTCCTGCAACCGACACATGCTCCTCGTCCCCTTCCTCTGAAGTACTCGTCGCCGAAACAACAAATTTCCTACGGGTGCGACGAATGTCGCCCAAATTCAGAACATTTAGAGCTCCACAACCTTTGCACGAACCTTGAGAACGCCATAGGAGAGAACGGGAAGTATCTCTCACAGATTGAAGCGTGAAATTGCGAGGCGAAGGGGACCAACTGTAAGGGATACAATTGCGGATGACAGTTCGAGAGAGTGTCAATTGAGGAAGTGCGCACACAGACATCATGAATTCCTATTGCAATCGACCGAAATTCCGTCCAATTCTGAATGCTAACCAACCCTACAAAAATCTACAAATTGGGAATACTACAAACTGTGAGTTGTGTAGCTAGAAAGTTGCAAAGTCGGTTGAATTGCGCCAGCTTGAAATGGAAGCTCTCTGCAAGAAGTATCCCATGGAATTGGCTGCAATGGAAATTTTCTGAAACTTCTGAAATTTCTGGAGGAATGCTTGGTGATGTGTGCTTTTGTGTGATGATTCTGAAAATGAGGATTGTGGCGGAAGAGCCACAGATTGTGGACTGGAAAATTTGTGACTGCGGAGGACATGCAGGATTTGAGAAGAGTGAGGAGCTGGTATGCTGAGGAAGGGGGAGTACACTTGGCAGGAGGGGATTGGTGTGACCCCGAGGGCAGCTTTTGCGGTGGCCCAATCAGGGAGGAACTTTCTTATTTGGGTTTACTTTGGTTTGGGTTAGTCAAGCAAGGTTCAGTTCAACATTCGTGGAATTTTTTGATCTTTTCCAGCTCAATTCCCATAACAAATGTTTTTCGAAGTACATTCTCTACTCTGAATAGGGGTAGTAAGGGGACCACAAAATTAAACTGCAGATATTTGGGAAAACTGTAGATATTTGGAATATGATGTACCGCCCCCAAACAAAAAATTAAAGGGACTTACTGTAGAAATTTGGAATATGATGTACAGCCCCCAGACGCTTCAGTAACTCTTGATATTTATACAATGTGTAATGTCGATTAATCAGTATGGATCCCCTTAAAATCCCTATTCAATGTAGTTATTATCTCTATTTTACAATATAATTTTAAGTTTCCTACAATTTTGGCTGTTTATTCAAAATTTTAACCATTTCTTTTCACCAATTCACTACACTTTTAAGTGTCTGATTTCACTTTACTAAATTAGAGCACATTTTGCGTTGACAGACACTACAAGTGAGGAAGTTTAAATAGGACTTTACAGCATCCTCAATAAGGCCTCTGTAGGAACGTGAAAGTCACAATGGGTC
Source organism: Climacium dendroides (assembly GCA_950106755.1). Lineage (NCBI taxonomy): Eukaryota > Viridiplantae > Streptophyta > Bryopsida > Hypnales > Climaciaceae > Climacium > Climacium dendroides. The sequence continues at coordinate 20,730,648 of OX467092.1, read as the reverse complement.
CCTTCCAAACGGAAAAAGGTAGACCCAACTAGTCCACCAACAAACATGTTACCTTTGAGGGCTCATTATTCAGAGTTTCGATTGCATGAACCATAAAAATTACAAAGAGTTTCGATTTGCGAACATAACGACCAAACCAAGATACCAATATTGTTGAACGACGAGTGGCAGTCAAACCTATGAAACAGAAAGACAACTATGTAGCAGCAGCCTCTCAAGGCCGAAATAATGCGTCCTCAAAAGCATGGGTATTCAAGGATGAAGTGCAATTCAATACCGCTAGACACCGAAAATGCAACGACACACGGAAAGACCAAGACGGTGTACAAGGCACTACTAAAATTTTATTGATATAAAAACAATCTTAAGAAAAGATGTGGACTACTAACCCACAGATCCAATCTGTGCTCCAACCAGGGAGGGACTCAACACCAGGACACGTTGATGTATTCTCTAGGTACAAAAACATCTCCATCGCAATAGCCTATGGAATGGGGAGGTAGGAAATAAGCTTACCCAGCCTTATTGCACGACTACAGAAAGATCGACACCTTGCTCTCAAGACACACTTGCAATGAAGAATTGCGCTACGACAGTGGGGCGCATTGATACTAACTAACCATCAGCTGATTCTAATCAGCTGCGGCAAATCATTACTCACAACTACCGACTAATTATATTCCTCACGACCAATAGAAAGAAGAGAAAAGAAAAGAAGAAAAAAATTTGACACCGACAAAACTCCTCTACCTATAACCATTGTACTGGTTGGGGTACCCACCCATTTGCATGTTCGGTGCCATCTGCTGATTCATCCCCATTCCCATCTGAGGGCCCATGCCCATACCCATACCCATGCCCATGCCCGGCGACACTCCCATGCCCGGGTTTAGGCCCATACCCATATTGAAGCCCATCTGAGGGCCAGGACCAGGACCCATGCCCATACCCATACCCATACCCATTCCCGGGGCCATTGGTGGCCTCATAGCCGGCATGGGAGGAGGAAGTGCACTTGCACCTGCTCTGCCAAGGCCAGAGCCTGACCCCATGGCTTTTCCCATGCTCATCCCCATTCCCATTCCGGAGTTTGAAGTTGTCTTCTTTTGTACCTGTTTTGGGTTATCAGCACCCCACAGCTCGTTCTTCAATGTGGGATCTGTCAATTGGATTCCCAGGTCATTGAGTGGGTTCACTTTGGCTGCACAACACACAAACTCATGTAAGGAATCCATGCACTTGATTAAACCAGCGAAGTGAGAGAAAAAATACTACCAGGAAAACCTTCAAACGAGAGAAAGTGTAGAGAACAGTCTTGCTTGCTTAACTACAACATCCAGCTTTAGATTGACGAAGTCATTAAGGTTATGTAAATGATAATCTACAAAAACTTTAAATTGATTTCATGTTAATATTAATTCTCGAGTTGATGTTAACTTGGTAGTCGCCAATGACACTAACATCACATTAAAATTGAGTTAGACACCAACTAGGCATATGCGGATTGCATGAATCGAACTGAACATATAGAACTTAGTAAATCTAATGTGAGTTCTTTAGTGACCAACGAGACCAAATTGCATGGAAATATAGGAGTTGACAGCCTTACGTCCTGCAATGTTAAGGTCAACAAGGCCCATGCTGAGTGTGTCTCCCCAAATGGCAGATTTCACTGGGCCAAACTCTTTCTTTGCTGGTTGTTGTGGTGGCAGAGGAGCGGAAGAGGATCTATTCAAGTTTGCGTTGTTCTGTGGGGCTCCGAAGGGGTCGCCGAAAGATTGGTGACGAGTGTGCGCCTGGGTGTGGTTGCCGTAGCCTTGCCCCGAAAATCCTGAGTCGAAAGGAGTGGACGACTGCCCATACATGTTCCCGTTCAAGCCATTGCCATTTGAAGCACCGTAACTCGGAAAAGGATCGTTGCTAGGTGGAGCAGCAGAGGGTGGCTGATAAGCAGGGGGAGGTGGGGGAGGAGGGGTTAAATGGAATGAAGAGCCACCAAACGGGTCTGCAGGAGCTGTTACTGGTAGCGCAGGCGGAGCTTGGAAAGCAGAAGCGCTAAATCCATCAGCTGCGGTTGAAGGGGCTGCTTGAAACGAGTCACCAAATAAATCATTCGACTGTACCTGCATAACAATATCATTGTCATCTGCTTGATCAATAACATGTAAACCAGATCGAAGCATCTGAATAGTGAAATCTCATTACAACAGTACAAACATTAGTAACCGGAGAAGACTGCAAGTCTCACGTTGTCAACATAAACAATTATCGGGATTTCGTTGTTCTAAAATTGCCAATTTGATTGATCGTCTAGTGAAAAGATAATTCAGACAAGGTGAAATTTCAAACCAGCGAAGAATATTGCATGTGTTGAAAAAAAACGAAATGAAAATGAACACAAGGAAGTTTCCACATGACCCACTCAAAAGTGATGAAAATGCATGACGGCTAATTTGAGCCACTTGGTCTTCAGGAATTAGTCGTTTATCTACCTGATTGTTGGTGAAGTTGGTAGCGGTAGCAGTAGCAGGAGGAGCTTGAGCAGGGGCCGGAGCCGGAGCTGCACCAAAACTGACATCACCGAAAAGGTCCTCGAGGCCACCCAAATTGGCTTTAGGCGCAGCTGCAGGAGCGGGAGGGGGGGCAGGAGTTGATTCTGGAAAGAATGATGGAGCTGCTGCTTCAGGAAAGAAAGATGGAGCTGCCGATTCAGGAAAGAGATTTTCACTTGACTGACTTGCTGCAGGGGCTACAAACACCCGAAGAGTAAAAAGGTCAGCAAAATACATGCATCAAAATATCTCAGACAAACATCGCTCAAGGAAACAATAGGAAGGCAATAATGGGATCTCAAATTTCGTCAATAGAATCCTGATCACCATCCTTTATAACAGCACAAGAAATTCCATTATTTCGTCACAAAGGACTACACGAGCCTACTATGATTCGAGTGTTGTTAGGGGAAAAAGCATAATAGCATAGAGCGTAAATTGTACCAGGAGTAGCAGTAAAAGTCCCACGAGGATCAAAATCATCAAAATCGTCATCTGCCACTTGGCTTGCAAAATATGAGCCACCTCCATTCGACTTAGTTGTGGTCTCAGGTGCGGTAGCCTCTACCTGACTGCTCTGAGCTCTGGCCACTGCTGCAGCCACACCTTGACCCTCATCCCTGTACACAAATAAACACCATTAACTATCTCTCCAAGAGTAGACAAACCAGCCACACGCACAAGTCAAAAAGACACAAGGAACCATAGCTAGCAGTCTGAAAGGACACTCCAAATAATGACAGGGTAGTTCGAATCTTAACCCACCTATCTTCACCAACCGGAGCTCTCTGAACAGCTTCCTCATAAGCAGGAGGTGGAGTGGAACCGCCCTTTGCCTTGCCATTCCTGCAGCAACAAAGAAAAAGTGAAGCCCACAATTTTGGATAAAAATTCATTTATAACTCAAATTTGGAAGTCTAATAACCATTGCAATACCCAGTGAAGTGTAGATATCCAACCAAATGAAAGTACTGAGAACGACTTCATCTAATTCCTAAGCGCCCACATGGTCAAAAGTGGCGGCTTCCATATATGTAGTGTTGAATAAATCATCCAGGAAGCTTCAAAGAAGGTCACAAAATGTATCAAAGACTAAAGAAAACCAGCCGCTACATTTTTTAACAATAACAAAGTTAATATAATATATTCATTGTCCCAATGTGGACTTCCTACTTTAAGCCTCGACACTAAGGGATTAGATTCACCCTCCCAAGCTCCCAGAATGAGCGTTAGAATAACGTCGTAGGAGAACTCAAACCAAAGCTTTGCAATCACGACAGTAGGTCAATAATCACCTGGAAGCAAAGCTGTCGTCGTCGTCGTAGCTTCTATCACGGCTATTTGAAGGACTCGTCTCATACTTATCATAACGATCACCTCCCTTTGAGCCATACTCATCACCTCCCTTCGAACCATATCTATCAATTCCCTTAGATCCATAAGCCTCACGTTCTTTAGACCCATCCCGGTCACGAGATCCGTCTCTGTTTCGGTCCCTGTCCCTGCCAAATGAATCGTCATCCCTGTACCGATCACCATCTTTTCCACGACTTCCCCCATAATCATACTCATCTCTTCCACGACTTCCCCCGTATCGATCGTCATCCCTGTCACCGTAACCTCCCCCTGTGCTTGCATACGAGCTTGATCGATGTGACAGTCCAGTGCTAGAGACGCCTCGGTACCTGAAAACGGTAGTTCACAACGTTAAATTGACACCTCCTCATTGGCTGCAATGTGCAACTTGGCTGCAACCAATTTGAGCTGTTTGGTCTTTATCTGGACGTTAATATATGCTTTTCAGATGATTAGTAAAACTCAAGTAGCCAACGAGAAAATATAGTCCAGTTGAAAGCAAATTGAAATCAATAGATTGTTTGAGCGCGTACTTGTCTCGATTGGCGGCAGCCTTGCTCCTCACTTCACGGATTCGGTCTTTATCTTTGATCAAAGCAACCAGAGTCTGCGCCTTCTTCCGCACGTTGATACCCTGGTCCTTGCCACTAGGCTCTAGATATTGGAAATCACATAGTGTCTGGACACAGAAGAATTCAGACTTGTGAAATCGGGAAGCTGGTGCAAATTACCAGTAACACGAATAGCCATACTCATAACATTCTTAACCATTTACTATTAAGGTCCCTATTCAAATTTGACACATAGGGCCACCTATCTTCGAAGATCTTTTATGGATACCTTCCTCCTCAATCATCCAAGAGAAAAATTGCAAACCTTGGCATATTCACCGGTTCATAATTAAAACGAAGTGACTTTTCAAACCTGATGAAGAATTTTATGATGTTCATGTTGTTGGAAAGAATGATAAAAGATTAATATTGTTAAAAAGAATGTTACAATACTCAAGTTGTTGACAAGAATGTTACAAAAATCAGGTCGTTGACAAGGATGTTATAATGATCATGTTACGGAAGATAATGTTGTGATGTTTATGTTGTCAAAACGAAGTTAGATCTGCAATTCACAAAAAAGTTGAACATAGATGTGTACCTGAATCTGATATGTGTGCTCTAGCAGTTCATCAATCACCCTCTCTGCTCCATTTGCGACCAAGTATTCCAAAACTGTCAAAGCCTGTCACACACACAACAAACTACAGAGTCAGAGCCCGAAGGTAGAGGACCAATCTGAGTGGGGATCCCTCTTCCGTGGGTTGAAAAGTCACACATTCACAATACAATAGTCACCCTACACATGACTTGTAGAAAAGAGATCAAACCAGCTACAATACTCATGGTTCAAAGGTAGTCTAGATTGTCATTGCAACCCTCTTCCTCAATCTTCAACAATTCAGAACTTATTCATGCGGTATCCAAATAATGCATGTTTTAGTGTTCCACTCCCAAATAACACAAGATTCAGATACGAAATTTCTATTTCAATACTAAAAACCACTCAACCACAGGCCTGGGTTCCCTACCCTATGAGAAAACTCAGGCAAAAACGACAAGTTGGTGTCCATGATTTGATTGTCAAATTTAGAATTTACCTTGTAGACATGGCGCCAGTTCCTCCCAGTGTCGTTCAGACGCTTGTACAAGACAGTCATTATCATCTGATAGTCGTTGCTGCAAAATGTAGACAAAAACTCGATGAATTCGATGTATCTCATAAGCGAAATAACACAAAAAGTAAGACGTAGTAACACACAATGCGAACTCCACTCTTTGAAATGTACACATCTGGTAGCTTCTCTGCATAGAAAGTACACCAAGTATCACTGAAGAGCACTTCACCCCTCACAATGCATAGTGCGGCTAGCGTGCAACTGATGAGCTTACAAATTGCGAGTGGCCTGCGCAATGTCGCCCATAATTGTTCCATGCGGACCCCATGGCTCGTTGCTGGTCGCTTCCAATATCTGAAAACCAAAAACACACGACTAGATTAACATTCGCAGCTCACATTTTCATGAGTTGTTGTTGAAGGAGAAGAAGAAGACGAATTAATGACTAGCTAGACCTAGACGAAAATCCTCAAACTGCTTCATACACTCAACTCTCAGTAATCACCCTCTGTAATTGAACATTCCCCGTACATCCTGAGAATCTCCCGTGATCTTTACACATTAGACAGCTTCCAGATGTCGATTCTTGGACAAATGAGCTCACATACACTCAACCTCAGTAATCACATGCTCTGTAATTGCACATTCCCCGCGTAACCTGAGAATCTCTCAAGATGTGGACACATCTAATTGGACACTTTGTGACAACTTGCGAAAACGCAAGAGCGCTAATATTGTGAACCCCCCGAAACAGTGTCATTACAGGAGTTTTGAGTGTGATTCCATTTTCTAGAAAAACTCTCGTCTAAACTCAACAAAATCCATCTCATGCGTCTCTCCGCAAGAAAAACGGCTTCGCTTACATCGCCTTCAACCAGAAGGATAGTTCTTTTTCGGCACTACTAGATCCACCGCCTCTTCCTCGAAACAAAAAGTACTAGTCTAAACGAACGCCGTGCAACGAAAGCTCCAAAAGCTCCAGAGAAACCAGTCCCCTCCCTCGCAAACGACGGATCCTTACCTTCACTTCAATCTCCGGCACCTTGAGCACCTTCTTGTTCACCTCCCGCTTCCTGTACACACATCGACCAAACACCACCACGCCTTAACCGACCTGGAATGCACGATGCGATTCTGTGAACGCAAGCCCTAACTCCACCACAGTTTTTACAACCAAAAAGCTACCAACCACCACAGAACTAGCGCTCCTTACCCTACACCAAACTAAGTCAGATCGCCGTTCCACAATGCACCACAAAAGGAGTCAAAATGCCAGGAGAAGAATCACAAGCTAAAGACTAGGGCGAAAAGCAGCGGCCGGACTCACAGCTCCCGGACGGTCTGATCGAAGACTTTCTTCAGATCCATGGCTATGGCGATCTCCGCTTTCGCCACAAACCCGAAAACAAAGCCAAACTAAACCCTCCGTCGTCGGTTCTAGCCACAACTCGGGTCCAAAATTGGGAGCCGAACTCTCAGGCCTGGATTCAAACCGCAAACACCATCCCGGCAAGCAAGCCTGTTGCGGCCGAAGAAGGCCAGCCAGACAAGGGAAGCAGGCCAACAATAATGATGAACAACAATAATCGGTCAGTCCATCACCACCTTCTTCCCTAGAAGAAGAACGAGCCAATTCCAACAAAGGCTGGCAGATGGCAAGGGTGACGAAGCCGCGAGCTTAGATGGCTACCTCGCACCGGAAGAGCGTTTCTCGCCGCTAATCATAGCCGCGGGTGGCCTATCACCAAAGGAGGGCCCATACCCGAGCCAGCTCACGGCGCTCTTTCCTCGTCGGCCTCCTTGTGATCTCTGTCCATGACCGTGCCAGCGCGGGCTGTGGGGGTTGCTTTTCCAACCCCCTTGCTTTTCAAACCTTTCTGATTTTGAAACCCTCCCTGCAACGCTCCTGGATTTTCCACTTCGGTGCAATCACGCGTCCAGGTGCGACCTGGAAGTTGAGTTTCTTAAGGACTCTGCATCCCTGGTTCCTTTTCTTTCAATTTTTTTGTTAATGAAACAAACGAGAAACATGTTTAGCCATCCATTTCAAGACCATATTTGCTCGGCTTTGAGTTTTGATATCCTGTGGAGTGTTCATTCCGGTTTCAAAGGTCCAGTAGCGACCTGCAACCCGAGCTGCAACCTGTGCTTTCTTAGGAACCTGCATCCCTAATTACTTTTCTTTTCTTCTTTTCTTTTGAAACATTCCAGAAAACTCGTTTCCTGTGAATGGATTTGAGTTTTGACTCATTCCGGTCTCAACGGCTTTGGTTTCCGCGTTCTTGTAGTCACCTCTTGTTGGTTTCCAGGAGCTTTCGTTGCTGTTGCTTGGAATGAGGTCGGTAGAGATGCAGAATTGAGCTCGCTCAGCCTCGTAGGTCGTGTGAGTCCCGAACTAGACCTCTGTTGCATCAATTTTAGGGCAAGTTCTTTCGGGAAACCCTAAACCATTTCTCTAGGTTACATACTATTCTCCCTCTGCTGCTCGTTTGATGGTGGATTCGAATTCTGAATGATGCCGTCTCGGATTACCATCTGAATTTTGGGGGTGAGTGAAGTGTGTCGTCTCGGAGCGTGCTTTTAGTTGTACTTACTTTCGAACCTCTGTACTACTGAGTGACTTTCTCGAAATTATCTTCCACTCTTGCCCACACTTGTCACGCATTCCAACTAAGTCAGCTTAGCAAATTGGGACCACAAGTGGTGAGAGTGAAAAATCCTGTGCTAAGTTAGTGAAGTTGTGCACACATTGGTTTGAAGTTCTGGGACAGACAGATGCTGGAAGTTCAAGTTTGGCGAGTATAGTATTCAATTGTGGAGATTGACCTTTGTGACGAAGGTAAGAAAAAGGTGGGTGCACCCAAAACCACACCTTGCCTAAACCCACCACCCGTCACTCTGAACATCTCCAAAATCGATATTTCACGTACGTTGAAAAACGATATTAGAAAGTCTACCATCGCGACTTTTGTATACAATATTCAAATGTCACGTTCTTTGGTGCATTGGAACTTCCTTCCACTTCCCAACAACAAAAGAGGAGACAATTGACTAAAACTACCATCATCACTCCGTGTACATCTCCAAAATCAATGTGTATTGATGTTGAAAAAATGATATTTAGACATCAACCCAAAATACTTTTGACCTTCTATAGTTTTTGCATACAAGATCTTTTGATCTTTGGTGTGTTGGAACCTCCTTTCATTCCCCAATAAGAAAACATGAAAATTTGACCAATCTAATAAAAGTAATAGTAATTGGGCTAACATGGGTGAAATGAAGATGCCGGTGTGGAGGTAGGGGTCACAATTAGATAAGGTGGGTACCCCGAACCACCACTTTTAGAACTTCTCCCAATGCACTTTTAGAAGCTGGTGGTAGTACTGGGTCATCAAAGTAAGTTATTCTATCAATCCAACGACTAATGAATGTGAGTAGAATACTCAAAGCAGTGAATGCGCAGCATGTGCGTTTATAAGTATGAAATAGAGGTGAAGAATACCTATTGTTTTTGCAACAACGCCTTCATCAAACACACATTTCATGAAATGCAGTTGGTGCCTAGAAAACAAACGTGACGCAATTACAAACTCTCTACAATGGCAGTGGCACAAAAACAAATCTGGACTTCCTACAATCCCACGGCACACCATACTTCAAGGTTCTTAACTCATAAATGAATGACAAAGAATCTTTCTACATGGGACAAAAGTGCAATTATTCATCTTCCAAATTTTGTGTGAAAAGGGGAGGTCTTTTACATTAGTTTTCAATGAGTACTAGTGTGCCCTATGTTGTTGCCATAGGCAAAATAAAAGTCAAAGTAATCTTCTAATTTTCTAATTCTTAAAAACTTCAAAAATCAATAACTTTCACACCATGAGTTAAAAAACTAGAAAATTACTTTGACTTTTATTTGATTATACTACTATTATATATGGCAAGGACACAAGGCATACTAGTCTTGTTGATGTAGAAGTACGTGGACCACAAGTCTTGCTTCTTGCCCAAATTTGTACTTGTCTCCCCTACTTTCATGAGCCTCTTTCTAAAGTTTTGAATAAACAACTATTCTAATTCTCTTCTTACAAATATTATACACTTCCGTGAAGAATCCTAGAAAATCTTTTTATATTTTAGTGGTATATGAATGAATTTTAGAAACCATAAAATATAGACAAATTTGAAAAAAGATTTGTAGATCTTTTTTTAAAGGCAGTTACTCACATGCATAAAGAAGCTAAGAAAAATTCATTAATCTATACCTTAAATATGTTTGTTTTGTTTTGTTTGATACAATGAGATTTAACAAACCAAGAGGCACTTGGTGGCGTTCTTTGTACTGCTTGAAAGCTCTTGGCAAGGAAAGGTGCACAGATTTTATTTCGTGCCATTTGAACCTACACTGTGAAAGCTATGGAATTTCAAAGTTTTTATGAATCCAAAAATTGAAATAAATTATCTTTTATTTTGGAAAAATCATAACTTTCACATCACATGTTCAACGCCATAAAACAAAATTTTTGCACTCCTATATGCAAAAAGCTTTCTATTTGTGCCAATTTTGTGGCATTTGAACCAATAGTGTGAAAGTTATGGATTTTTTAACCCTTAAAGGACAAGCTAGTCACTACGGAACTCATTTGTTTGGGTGCCATGTGAATTGTTGGCTTAAAAAAATGAAAAAGCACTCACTAGGAGACAAACTACTATATAAGACCTTCCCTTTTTATACAAAATTTGGAGGATTAATAGTTGCACATCTATCATGCATGGAGAGATTCTTTGTCATTTATTAATCAAAGAATGACCTTTGCATTGTTTATGGGTTAAAAATTAATAAGTTGAATTAAATGATCTTTTATTTTGGAAAAAATATAACTTTTACTTTGCATATCCAAATGCCATGAAATAAAGCCCTTACACTCCTCTGTGCATCAAGTTTTCTATTCATATCAAAAAGACAACCTTGCACATTACAATGAGAAAGTTAGTGAATTCTAAAATTTGAATGAATTAAAAATTAGAAAATTAATTCTACTTATATTTTGGCACACAACACATGACACCCTAGTGGTGATTGATACAAATTATTCCTACTTGCATATATTGAAATCCTTAGATCCTAGTTAGAAGGCAATTTGGTAAAGGATAAAACTAGTTATACTTTTAGCTTTCACATCATTAAAAAGTACACTATAAGATCATCAATAACTTTCAAGGTCTTAATCATTTCACCTGATGATTCCTAGTGATTGATTGAAGTGTTTTGACCTGTGTATATTGAGATCTCTCAATCCAAGTTGAAGTCAGTTTCAATAGTGGATATGACAGGTAGTATTCTTAATTCTCACTTCATTATTAAAAATGCACTATGAGTTCCCAAATGCAATCTAAATCCTCAAGTAACTTTCACAAGTCTTCGTCTTCTCACATGATAATTCTTAGGAAGTTAGAAGGCTATACTAAGTATACTTACATTTTAAATCTTCTTTGAAAAGAACACTACTAAATCACCTCTAGCTTTCAAAGGTCTCAATCCTTTCACTTGACAAAAATTTGGAAGCCAAACAACTAAAATAATTAGTAAAGTAATCAATACAAAATATTTTACATGCGCACATTGATATCTCTTGATCTTAGGTAAAGGCAACTTTAGTACAAGATAAGATTAGTTATACTTTTACCTTTCACCTTAAAAGTGCTACTTCAAGATCAAGAGCTTCTTCAAATTAGAGTTGAAGAATAGTTGGTGGTTTCAAATTAGTTTGTTGAAGATTTTGAAAATTGAACAACCATTGTATAAAAGACAAAATCTCCACTACATTGTTGGATTTTTTTATTTCAATATTATATACCCCTTGGCTAGACCATTTAATTTCTATAAAATAATGGTTTAATTGGTGCTTCAAGGAGATAGACTAGCACTTGTTCAAATATTTGCAAAAATCACCCAGTGTGAAAATATTTGCAAAAAGAGAATCACGATAGTTGGGCAATCAAAATTTTGGGGAGGGACTCAAAAGAAATAAGGAAGGCAAGTTTCTGACTTCCTAAAAAACAAATTTTAACATTGGACTTGAAATTCATAGTTGTTTTTAGTGTGAAAATAAGTCAAAGTTATTCCTAAAAAAATTTATCTATTATCTCTCCTACAGAGAAGCATGGAAGTTGGAATAAAGGAAATCCCATTGCAAAGAACTTGAAAATTGTTTTTCCATTCCAACACAACACTATGGAAGTATTCTTTGAGAAGGTTTGGACAAATTGAAGAGTTGGTTGTACCCTTCAATGCGTAAGTCTCCAAACAAAGTTTGACCTCATTATTGATAAAGAAATTTCAAAGAATGCTACATTTGATTTCTGATCCGCCTCACTCCTCTCTTGTGAAAATGTAAACCATATGAATACAAATCACAAGCTATGTTTTGAGCACAAAGGGCAAAACAATGCCATATACAAATCACAAGGGGCCAAGCTATCTTTTTAAGCACAAAGGACAAAACAATGTCATATACAAATCACAAGGGGCCAAGCTATCTTTTGAGCACAAAGGGCAAAAGAATGCCATATTGCTCTTATAATAATAGAGGATCTTTTGAGCACAAAGGGCAAAAGAATGCCATATTGCTCTTATAATAATAGAGGATCTTTTGAGCACAAAGGGCAAAAGAATGCCATATTGCTCTTATAATAATAGAGGATGACGACACTCACATTTAAGGGTTTCAGAGCAAGCACTTCCATTGTTGGAAGCTCTAATGTTGCACTCAACATTCTTCAACCACCCTTTGAAATTTGAAAGTTGGTAATGGAAATCAATTTCGTGCTTACACTATGGGATTCATCGTCATAGTAAGGTTCCCAGTAAAGATGGACATGAAGTCCCATTCCATTCCAACATTGGAATAGAATAGCTTGAAGGAGAAAATTTTGACTCCTGAACTACTCTCGAAACACTCAATTGATACATATAAGACTCTCAACGACTTTGTTCCTGTGGTGCCTTCCGAGAGCTTGAGGTAGCACACGAAGAGGCAAGCGGCTGGAGAACAGAGAGGCAACAACAGGAGGGAAGGAGTAAGAAGGTGGTAGTCAGAAGACGAAGTCAAAGGGAGAATTGCACCGGAGGAATCGTCCAACTCCCAAATCCTTCCAAATCGTCACTCATCTGTCAGCCAAGGTCCCATTCCGCATTCAGTTAAAAACACCCACGGAGGAAATTGCTTCTTTTTCCAGGATTTCGAAATCAGAATCCCACCATTGCACAAAACGGGGGCAAAACAGACATGCAAAACAACTGGCAGAGGGAACAGCAAGAACGTCACAATTCAAAGAGCAAGAGCAATAGAATAAAGCATCCGATAATTAAATTGAAGTTCAGATAAGTGCCACACAAGGGTTCATATGAACTGGCACTGTACACAAAACAACTTCACTCGTGAACCAGTTCGAAAAAAATTCATCTGGTCGCCCTACACAGACACGGAATACTGAATAGAGCCCTAGCCAAACTAATTTTCCACCACCCGCTCCACGAGGTCGACTGTGAAGCAAGAGTGTGCGACGAAGAAAAACTCGAGAATGTCTCCAACTCGAAGCTCGTTAGCAACGTAGAAAGCTTCCCACCCGGATTTCAAACACACGAAGAGTTTTTCCTCCTCTAAATCGTAGATCCCCTGTGCCTTCACCACGTAGGTGTCCTTGGTGGGTCCTCTCAGTTGCAGGTCATCGCATTCAAGCATGTTGCGATGGAGCTCCCAGAAGCGTCCAGGAACATCCTGACAGCAACATACACAGCACAACGTGTTAATCATTTGAATCAACTCAGCATCAAGAAGTGCACAATACTACTACTAACAGACTATTGCTGACTCCCCAACGAGGTTCTAGACATCTACAAGAGAAAAGAGATTTACCAAGCTTAAGTGCCGAGGGTGAGACGAAGGGCGGATGGTCACCAAAAAACGAGGACAAGGTGGTCCTTGCTTGCACACCCTGCAAGATAGCGGTGCTTGGTTTGCATTCCACCAAGGCCAGGTGTTTCGAAACCATTTGGCCGAAGACTCATTGTTCTCGTCGTCATCTGGGTGTACCTCTACAGGCGCCGTACCAATAACCACCTGGAACTCCGAAAAGCTGAGCAAGGTGAAGATGAGGATGTCGCCAACTTTGATCTGGTTGTCCATCAAAAAAGTTTTCCACCCACCATCTCCATACGCAAAAACTTGAGTCGAAGAACGAAATGTAAGCTTGATGGGCCATGTCCGCATGCTGCCCTTCATCCCGAAGGTGACATCTGTGTGGAACTTATTGCCATGCTGATTGAGGAAATGGATTGGAAACTCCTGTACAAACAGTCCAGCTTCTGTGAATCAGCTTGATCGTCAAAATGGATGCAGCTGGAGATACAGTGGAGAATTGCAAGTCAGAGAATAACAAGTAGTTTCCCCAATGGATTCACAAAACTCTTTAATTTCTTGAGCAGGACACGCTCAAGTGGAACACTCCAGCTAGCTAGTGTTTGTTCATTCCAGCGATTACCAACTGAAGGAAAGAGATGAACGTATCAATCAATGCAAGCATCATGGGTAAATAACAGCTAGATTGCTTCAAAGCGTTTACAAAACCAGTCATCACTCGAGTTGAAATGCCTCAGGACTTGGTGAACTTACTCCGGCCTGTGTGACAGTGCCGAGTTTGATGAGGAATGGAGCATGGCAAGATCAAACAAAAGAACAAAGCAGACTTAACAACAACAATAAGAAGTAACAACTTAGTCTTGAAGGCTAACAAAACTCTGCATCAGGTGGAGACTCCTGTCCAACAGTACGTGCAGCATTTGCAATTTGCAAACCGATTCTAACATCAAGCTACTAGCAAGTAGAGCATCACACATACGTGCCAATGTTGCAAGCAAAAGAATAGTAAAGCAGTTTCAGATGACACGCTACGCTCTCCTGAAAGAAAAGAGCTGCCCAACCATCTGTTTGCAAACATACCAGACAGTAGGCGTATGAACCTCGCACGGCCTCGGTGACCATGGATCTGGACATTTTTTTGTAAAAAAATATGGTGTTCTTGGACTCCAGTAGAGACACCACGCTCCTCATTCGTACGTGAAATTCTTCGCAGGTTTCTTCGGCGGTCCTTCGCTGGGAGGATATTGGTGATTCCATTTTCACTTATGGAGGCTTCTCTTGTGAGGCTTTTTAATTATGAAGGCTAGTCTTGCGACGCAGCTGCTGCTCGATGCAACCAAAACAACAAGTAACTGCGGTACGTCGACCTGGACAGGTTTTCGCCTACCTGCCAATTGAACACCGAAAACAGTCATCAGAAACGAGGAAATTGGTTCCTTTTCACGGACTCTTGACGATCGACCTAATTCGAGGCCACACACGCGATAATCCGAAAGTGCTCTTTTCTTTTGCTGCATGAACTAACTAACTGAAGTACATGAATGCAAATTCAAGTGATCATCATCGAAATCAATTGCCTGCTCAATGCAGGCCAGCAGGGAGACATATCAAGAACAAAAAGGATGGAAGCACTGACTCATAACCTTACTGACTCACAACCTTGACTACACAGCACTTTCTCGAGTACAGTTTCAGAACTAAAGATGAAGAACGCAGAACGGGAGTGCAACATGGAATGTGACGTTCGGTGCATTTCTCCGCAACACAAATGACGCTCTGAAACTGCTCTATTTTGTGGGCTGCAAATTAACTAAATTGTTCAGCATAAACATCAAGACCCTGCTCAAACAGGGAGACAACATCCAACAACATGGGGGTTTCAGGATTGAGGACTCGAGATGATGAACAGAAAATAATAGGAAACACTCAAACAACATTTCAGGACTCGAGATGAAGAACGGAAAATGGGAATACAACATGGAATGGCGCTCTGTGCATTTCTACGTAACACATAAGCTCTGAAAGTGCTCTAGTTGGCGGGCTAGTTGGTTGACTACAAGTTCAAGAAATCCATCAGCATGAAGATCAAGCACGTATCTGCTGAAACCCGTCGAAACACATATTTTCAACAACAGTCCATGTTCCAAAAAAACGCACTCACAACGTTGTCCAAGTGAGCTTACCCACACCCGGACAGACATGCACACCTCCACAACTTCCGCTTGCCTTGCAGCCCTGAAATCCTGCTCTGAACAAAGCGGCGACAGGGACTAAATCTGCTTGACTAGCTCACAGAGCACGCACACACAGTGGAGAACTGAAGAGAGCGTGCATGAACTTAAGTTTGCTCAAGCAGCACTCACAAGTAGAGAACTCAAGAGAGCGAGCATGAATTTAAGTTTGGGAGCACAGAGAGATGAGAGATGAGAGATGAGAGATGAGCGCTGTTAATTACGAGCAATTTCAAAGCATCCCATCGCGGAGTACAAGTTGGGATGAACGTTACTTGAGCTGGGTGACGTAAAGAGAAGACGTACCGTGATTGTTGCAGACAGGGCCTTGAAAGGAAATTCTAAGCACACGACCGTCTCCTCCAAATCAGACCCATAGCGCTTGTCAGTCTCGCCTCATCATGTCGTTGAAGGCGACTTGACCTGTTTTGTTTCTCAAGCAAGCTTTCCCAATGAATCTGTGTTGAAGGCCCAAGAAGAAAAAAACATTAGTTTGCCATCGAGGTGTTGAAATTTTGCTCTTAATTGAGATGGAACGGGATGTGGAAATGCAGTTATTTTGCTAAATTATAGCGAGACTGAGGATGAAGAAGATCATTGGAGAGTATAGAAAGTGTAAAGTTGCATTCTATTCCAACATTGGAAGCATTTATCATTGAACATTTTGCATTTTTTTTGGGAAAGTTTGGCCAATTCAGTGTGTATATAGAAGTCTTCTTTTTAACATAGTTGAGAAAAGTATGGACATCTCATGAAACACGAATAAAGTTAAGAAAGTATATTATATGGATAAATTTGGATGAAGAAGACTTCATAAATCTTTGTATAAAGGTGCTTGCTCATAGGTATCAAGAAGCTAAAAGAATATATTAACAATGATTGATACAAAGCGTTCTCACTTGCACACACTCGTGTACACATTGAGATTTATCGATACTAGTTGGAGGTGAGTTTGGTAAAGCCGATAAGGCTGAATGTACTCAGTCTTAGCTTTTACTTCATCGAAAAGTGCACTACAAAATCACTTGATGCTTTCAAAGGTCTCAACCTTTTCATGTGATTTTGAATTGAGATCTCTCAATCCTAGTTGGAATTAGGTTCAGTAGTGGATAAGATGGGTAGTGCTCTTATCCTTTACCTTCTTTAAAAAGTGCACTACTAAATCACCTATCGCTTTCAAATGTCTCAATCTTCTAATCGAACAATTCCTACTGTATGAAGTCAAAAGACTATACAAACTATGATTGATTTGAAGTATTTTTGCTTATATATGTTGAAATCTCTGAATCCTAGTTGGAATGATAGAGGTTCAGTATTGGATAGTAATGGATAATTGGAATGAGGTTCATATAGATAGTACTCTTATCCCTTTTTCTTTTTTTTAAATTGTACTACTAAATCACCTCATACTTTCAAAAGACTCCATTTTTGCAATTGATAGTTACTTCAAAGCTAAAGGACTATAATATTAGTAATTGATACAAAGTATTTTCACAAGTGCACATTGAGATCTCTCAATTCTAGGTGGAGGATTGGTTCAAGTTTGTTGTACTTTTACCTTTCAACTCCAAAAGTGCCACTTCAAGATTTAAAGCTTTTTCAAATTAGTTTATTGAAGAATAATTAGTCTAACTTCTCAAATGAGATTGATGAAGCTTTTGAAAATCAAACAAACATTGCATAAAAGACAAAAAAAAATTACTAGAATTCTACATGGAAGTGTTGGATGCTAATTATTTATAAACATTTATGTGTTCAAAGTTGTTGGGAAGGTGGTCGGATATTATTGGATGCAAAACAAAGCTAAAAGAGATTAATGGAGTGATGATATACTACCATAGTTGTAGGAGAGAGTACTAGAGGTAGAAAATATTTCTAAAATAGATACTAGAATTTTAAGAAAGATATTTTTTAAATACGATATTTTTATATTGAAAAAATATTATCCAAAAATATATTTTTTTGCATATGTCAAACCTTATATTTTTAGAAAAAAAATTATTATTCCAAAAAAAAGTACCAATCCTACCCTAATTTTTATAGTATACAAAAAAATATAAAAATCAACCAAAAGGCTAATTTTTTCTTTTATAAAAAAAAACACTTAATATTTTTAAAATTCTAATGCTTTGAATATAAATAAAAAATTTAATGATGGTTGTATTATACAATGTTGATAACCTCCTAGATTAAGCACATCACATCAAAATTCAAGTGCTACAAATACAACTTGTATTTTGAATTTTCTCAAGTTGAATGCGTTTGAGTTTATTCAAATAAGTATTAGATAAAACACTTAAGTCCAGATATTAGTGTTTTGTTTCATATTGGTGGTATCCCCAAGGATGTGACCTTATTTCTTAGGCAACTTTCTATAGCACTAATATGGAGATTATGACAATACATATAATATTGCATCACCTTGCATCCTTATATTCTATGTATTTTTTATTGGCCTTTAAAATGCCATTGTAGTAGAAATTGCTTTTAGTTCATGGCAACCTCCAAAATTTGAAGATTGGAACCTTTGAAAACACTTAGTGATCTTGTAGCGCATTTTTTGGTGAAGGTGAAAGGTTAGACTACATCCGGTCTTATCTTCTTCCAATTTTGTCTCAAATAGGATCGAGAGATTTAAATGTGCCTAAGAAAGATCTCAACTTTACATCGAATATCATTGTTATAGTCTTTGAGCTTCTTAATAATTATAAGTGGGAAGTTTGAGACCTTTGTTTGTTTGTCTTTTGAAACAAGTGGCCTTTTTTGAGACCTTTGAAAGCAATTGATGATTTCATAGTGCTTCATTTGATGAAGTGAAACATAAAAGTACAACTAGTCATATCCTATACCAAACCTACTTCCAACTAAGATCAAAAGATCTTACTATAGATATGCACTTCACATTAATCACCATTGTTGTAGTCTTTTAGCTTCCTAGTAATTGTCATGTTAAGAAGATTGAAACCTTTATAAGGACCTTTGAAAACTATTGGTGATCTTGTAGTATACTTTTGATGAAGACAAGAAGATAAGAATACAACCAATCTTAATCCTCTACATGTGATGTTTCCAACTAAGATCAACCAATCTCAATGTGCATAGGTGAGAATTGAGAACACTTTGTATCAATCATTATTGTTATAGTTTTGAAAATTGTGAGAAGATTGAGAACTTTAAAAGTTGTTAGTGATCTCTTTTTGTTAAAGGTAAAAGGTTAGATTGCAACCGGTCTCATCTTCTACCAAACTTATTCCAACTATGATTGCAAGAGATTCCAATGTGTGTATTTGAAATCACTTCATATCAATCACTATGATATAGTCTTTTAGCTTCTTTGTTAATTAGTACTTGCCAAACACGTAGTTGTCATAGTTTTTAAAATTCATCTACATATTACAATCCATTCAATATGTAAATGCAAAAATTGAAGTTATTTTCATCTTACAACACGTCTAGATTTGGTCCAAAATCCTTATGCATCATAAAGAATTAACCCATATCTCTAAAGTAACAAGGCTTTTTTTCAACAAAAACAGTGAAAACTACCATTTCTATTGTAAAGAGCAAAAAACATTATTTTTGCACATCTAACCATGAGATCCTTTTGCACTAGACTTGTATAAATATAGGGAAGTAATTTCAATAACTTTTATCACTTAGATTGAAAGATATTTGCATTTAAAGTATCTAAAGAAACTGAGAAAGAAACTAAGGTTTTGAGCACCTTCTTTGATTAGATTATTTAACTTTGAATGTTCTTAAGTTAAAATTTTTGAACTAAACATTTTGATTTTGATTTCCAATGTTGAAGATTTGAATTGAAAGTTTAGGATACAAATATCCAATAAAACACTTGTGATGTTTATTCTTTAAAAAGTTGTTCATTAGAAGTCAGAACAAGATTGGAGGAAAAAATAAATTATTAATAACTTTAAGATGGAATCAAAACACTCTAATCATAATGGTGAGATTTTTCTAGCAAGGATATTGAACCTTGTGGAATTTTTTTTCAAATCATAAAAATTGAGTTCAAATACAAATTCAATATGTTGTTTTCTTAAGAAATTTCTATGATTGCCTATGGATTAAAAAAACTCTATAATTTTCACATTGTTAATCCAAAAGAGATGAATCAAAGCTTACACATAGGCTAAAATGTAATCTATAAAAAAATTTAATTAATTTTATGTTTTTGTAAATTTTTTATGTTCCTCAGTTTCCTTATTTTAAATTATTGTGATATAATTGAAATTGCTCACGGACACAAATTGAAATAAAAATTACATTTCTAAAAAACTAATGTGATTTACTATTTTAGGTAAAAGTTTCAAAAATTCGTGTCAAAATTTGAGGTTACATGAGCCTACCGGAAATTCATTCTATCCATTATACAAACAATAGGACTTTAGATATTTAAGGTCTATATAGAACAATATATATATTCTATCATATTTGATGTTAAAATATTATAGGACATACACCATTCTATCAAAAATTTCACAATCAATATATTTCAATTGAATGTCATTTTAGCATTTCTACCTTATCATGCTTAGATATGACACTATATAAGTAGAATGCATGGCCATTTTGCAACTTCTCAAATGTAAGAGGTGCAATAATGATCAAAATTGAGAATATTTTGAATCATTAGACTTGTCTCAATATAAATAAAGGTTTGTTGCTTTGCTCTTTTTATGTCAAATACATAAGAAATACCATGTTGTGACCCAAATTGGGCTTTTGAGACCTATAAAGGCGGTTTACTCTTATACAATAGATTCGACCCAAGTGCATAGCCATTTTTAAAGAATCTTCAAGAAAACTCCTCTAATGGTAGACTAAATGATTGTGAACTTCTTCCTTGTCTTGACACAATGCATCTATAAATTTAAATCTTGGATTTTGAATAATAATTTGAATTTGTAGTTTTGCATTGAAAAGTTTGAATTATAGATTTTGAAGTTGTCCATGGCCTTGAAGAGGTGGAAGATCATCATCCATTGTTTATTTGAATAAGTAACATGATGACCATACAAGGAAGATTTGGAAACTCTAAGTTTGGATAGCCATCCCCGAACCTCAAATGTGGTTTAATTCCTAACCCTACTAAATCCTTAGTCGTATTACATTTTGTTTTAATTTTTTAAAGGGAATTCTGGACTTTTGCTGCTTTGAAAGAGTTTTGAGATTTTAAATAATGCTTATGATGTTGTTGTACTCTTGATTTTTTTCATTTTTTGATTTAATAATAAATAAATAACATGTCTTTAGGGTCTATTTAGTTTAGTTTTGTGATTTAAATGATGTAAATAGTGAAATGTAAAAAAATTCCATTTAATTCTTTGTTATATATGTCCTTCTCAAGTGCCCTCCCTTCTTTTCCTTCTGGTAACTTTGTCAGTAGCATAGCTATATGTGAACTCCCAATTTGTCATTTGGATTTGATAGTTTGTTTGTTTGATTTTTTACAGTTTGAGTTAAATTTAAATGCAAAAAACCTAAAAAAGAGTGTTAAAGCAAATTAGATGTGTTACATGAATAACACATATTTTGGTTCAAAATTGTTATAGCTTATTTAATGCTAGTGAATAAGTTTTATGACATTCCAACATCCCAAAATACTTGAACTAGCAAAATTATTCAAAACCAACAAAATTAAAGATAGTTCGTAAAATTAACCAACGTTTCGAGAGTATAAAAAATAGGAATGAGGTCAAAGTGGAGTCTTTTTTTTACTTCCTTGCATCTTCCAAAATGCCTAGGTTAATTTCTTTTCTCAATAAAAGTGAACTCCTCAAATTGAATTTTTATCCCTTTTCAGTTTAAGTAGGTGCTAGGTTTCAATGACTTTTTTGCAAAGAAAAAGGGAGAAAGGGGTCTTTAAAACTAAAAATGAACTTGTGAAGACAATGACACAATCTTTTTGTGATTTGGAGTGGTTTTCCAAAATTTTGAATTTTAAACCATTGTAAAAAGTTAGAAATCCAAAAATTACAATAAAAATTCCAATTGATATTTTACCACTGAAAAAATGAGAACGAAATGACCTTGGAAGAATATATAAGAGAACCTTTTTCCTTCTCAAAAATACACCTTGTTGTTACTTTGTCTTGTTAGATCTATTTTAGTGAATTTTGGCCATTTTTGAGCCTACTTGCCAAACATTTATTTTTGGAGCCTTTTATTACTCCATTATTCTTATTTTATAAAGCCTTCTTTAAAATAAGTTGAGGTCCCTTTGAAGCTTGTTTTATTTGCACTTGTTATTATTGGATTTTATACTAACTTGTTGTATTAAATGTGGTTTTGTACAATTGTACTAATCCTAAAGTTAGCCTCCTCTGTAACTTGGCAGTTCCACTTAAAGGGCCTTCTAGTATAAGATTGTGAGTTGCACACTACTAAGTGAGAATTCCTTAAGTCTGAAATCTCCTAAAAGTTGTATTTTGTACTAAACTATTTCTATCCTTTGTGCCTTGTCCAAAACTTGTCCTACTTTTTTTTGTCTTCCTCCTAGCATGGCAAATATTTGAACCCAAGTGTTTAGATTTGTTATTCAAGCCAAAACCATAGCAAAGCTTTGAACCTCTTTTGTACCCAAAGTATTTAAATTTCTTTTGTTGAGAGCAAATCACTAGGAAGCTTTGTCTTCTTAGTCCCAAGTATTTAGAGTGTTTGTATTAGAATCCAAACCACAATAGAGCTTTGAACCTCCTTATAGTTCCCAATTGTCAAAATTTACCTAAGGTTCAAGTTCTCAAGTTAGTTCTCAACTATTGGTTTTTAAGCCAAAAGTTTAGTTTCTAAATATCCACACTTGTACATTTTGATTAATTTTCAAATATCCAAAGTAGTGGTTATGTGTATTCCCCCCTCCCAAAGATCTAAAAAATTCACATTTTACTATCCAGTCTAACGAAGGTTAGTTTATATAACCAAAATTTTTTAAGCTAAGGCATTATTGTAGGAAATCAAGCACCTCTATTTATTAAGTATCTCCCCTAGTTGATCTAAAATCCAATTTGGCCACTAAAGCCCCAAATCCAAATAGCCTTTTTAAGGACCTCCAAGCCTCTAACATTGATATATAGGACTAAATATCAGTAGGCAGGGATTAGGGCTTGACCACCTAACCTCTAGGGCCAAACCGGGGCTTGACACCAATTTTAGGGGTATTGGGGGCTTAAAACAAAATTTGGAGAATGAGGAATGTCAAATTGCTAGGGAGTCTAGTTCTAAAAAACTTTGGGCCAAGGGAGTTCAATTACAAGTTGGTGCAAGGGGAGTTGGAAATCAAGCCACAAAATCACTACAAAGAAACAAAAATCACCAAAGAAGAAGTGGGAAGTAGTGGAGTGGTATGGTAGTTAGAATGGTTGATATTATTTACAAAGAAAATAGGGAGTCTTGATTTGCTTATAAGCAAAAAAATCACTAGTCTCTAGCATTAAACCTTTGCTTGCACTAGGTGGTGGAATTCTCTTTACTAAATCTCAAATTGAAAATGAAGATTGAATAGAAGGAGGTGATGATATAGATGTTGGAAGCTTAGCTATAGAAGAGGATTAGGTGGAAATTCTAGGAATGTCATTGGGCCATTTGGAATTGGATTAGAAAATAATTGATATGGATAGGGAGACAAAAAATTTGCTTTAATCAATTATTTTCTTGAATTTTGGAACAAGTATTCTATTCCCAAGTGAACTAGTAGAATATCAATAATTGAATAGAATAATATTAGAAACAAAAAAAGTAGTGGGAAAGAAAAATGAGGAGTAGAAAGAAGGAAAAATTAAGAAGTAGGTTTTGGAATTAAATTTCATAACTTGTAACCAAACTTTGAAAATTATGCGGGGAGAACTACTTGGAAAAAAAGAAGATGGTGAATGGGACAATTTTTGAGAGAGTTTTCAACTACTTCAAAGATGAGGTTTAATCCAAGGTGAGTTCCTAAATTTCATTATTTTCCTTTAAAAGTTCTCAATTGTAAACCTTAAACCATAGATTCTCACCTTAATAACTAAGTTTTCTTTCAATTTTGGTTTTAAAATCTTGTAAAAGAGGTCTAGAAGTTTTCAAAAAATAATATACGTAGAAATTGACCTTAAAATAAGTAAGATACAAGTGGATGAAGTTTAGGAGTTAGATTGGATGAAAATGAGTCAAAACCATCTAAGAAGAACAACAATAGAAATTTAAAAAGTAGAAAGAATTTAGAATTCAAAAGTGGAATTAGAAAGTGATTTTAAATTATAAATTGAGTGTAATCAACAAATGAAGTTTGAAGTACGAATTAGAGAAACAAAATCAAACTTCATAAGAAATAAAAAAATGAAGTTTAGAATGGAATTTGGATGACCTTTGTGGAACTCCGTCCATCCACAATCAAATTTAGGTTTCTTTTTATTGTAGTTAGATCTATATATTTGTAAACATTAGGTTGTAACTTAAAAACTTAGCAAAAATCCAAAGTCAAATATTGAGTTTAGAAGTTGGTAGAAGAAGATGGATGAAGGCTACAAAGGCTAAACTTCAACCGGTCCTAACTTTCTCCAAGAACATCAGATTTGAATGAATTTTATATTTTTAGTAATGACATGATTTGATCTTCATTTTAACATTGACTAGTACGACTTGTGCTTTTTCCACAACCAACATAAAAACAAAATTATTTTTTTATTTTTTTAAAACCAAAAATAACTCAAGAATCCATAACTTTTGCACCATAGGTCTAAAACCCACAAAACAAAGCTTGTGCACCCTTTTTCATAAAAAACTTATTGACAATACCAAGAATGCAATCAAGGAATGCACGACTGGGAGATCCCAATGTAATAAACAAAACAAACAAACAAAATAAAACAAATAGCCTAAGTTAATGGATGGATAGATTGTGGTTGTAGACTTTTGGCATTAAAATCATAAAGTTGTATTTTTATCAAGTTTTGGTTGTTTATCTTGCAATTCACATTTGATAGACAATTAAAAAGATCCATTGCTTGAAAGGCACAATGAACCATACCTATGCATCCAATTAGAAGAATTTCCACGCAAACACTAAAATCTAATTGCCACGTTTAAATACCAAGAGTGGATATTGAAATGCTTATAGTCACTTAAATTTCTAAACTTAAATTGTATTAGGTTCATTTACTTGGGATAGTTGATTGCACTAAGCCATATCACTTGTGTAATTTCATTCCCTTCATTGGATGCATGTATTGTATGTAGTTTTAAGAAAATACCCTATTATATTAGATGACACAATAATATCACATGGCTATTCCTTGCTATATTATTGGATAGTGGAATAGAATTTGAATAAGTAGTCCTAATTTAATTATGGAATATGGGGCTCTGATTTCGAATCAATCATTTGAGATAAAGTATGGCCTTGAATATAAAACAAGTTCGTTTGACTTGATCAATTCTTTCTTTGTTATTAATTGCCAATACTTTATTTAAAACCAACTATGTCAAGAACATCACATCGTTGTACAATACCTTGGCAAGGATGGTGGCTTCTTAAGTGGTCCTCCATTAATCATGGGTAGTAGAGTTTTGAATCATCCAAGTAGGTGCCTTCTGATACAAGTTTGTTTGACTTGACCAATTCCTTCTCCTTGCTTGGAGGCCAAAGCATATACTATACCTTGCCATAATTGGATGCTTGTAGTAAGAATATTTGACTAAAACCACTCTTGAACCTATTCAATTTGATTAGTTGACTAGTATTTGCGAGTGGTTTAGAAGTGATTATTGGTGTTTGGAGTGCAGAGATTACAGATGGTAACTTTAAAGGTTCTCTATACTTTACAATTTGTTGTACATTTTTTGAGTGATGCTTTGAGCTTTGCTAGTTTTTTTTTGTGATTGCAATAAGAAGCAATTGTAGGCTAAAGACACCTTGCATTAGGTAGCTAACTTGACTTTGTGATGTTTAATGTCATGGGTTTATGTGAGGTTCATAGCCTCTTTGGTTGAGGGTATCAAACACTAGATTTTTGGCGACATCTGCCATAATAAAGTCTTTGGAGGTCATAATGTGGGTGCCACATTGCCTCCATGTTAGCACCAATTAGGTGGACAATATTATGTAAGTAATTTTTTGATCCTGGTCGTTGCTAATGTAGAATATGATATGGTAGACATATGGCAATAATTTGGAAGAGGATAGTTTTTCCATAGCATGCCTAGTCAATACACTTTTATGTTGTCTAAGAATTTTAATAGTGTTTTTTGAGACCTCTACTTAGTCATCCATAAATTTTTTTAAATATGAATTAGTGCATACCATACCAATGAGGCAAGGTCAACAAAAGATAATTATTTAAAAGAAAGTGAAAAAGAATGAACAACAAAATCGTCAAATTCAACAAGAATAAAAGAAAATTTACTATCTACCATCAAAAGAATTATTTTTTTATAAGATTAAAGAATTATTTCATTGACATTTAGTGAGAATAAAGGATAGCAAGGTCATTTTTATAATCCATTGCATGTCCATCTAGGATCAGACAAAGGATATATAATTTGAATTTGAATATGTAGAATGATGTTGTTTTAGACATGTGGATATTTTTTCTGACATTCTGCTTTGTACTATACAACACAAAGATAGAGTTTATAGTCTATTTAACTTCAATCTTTGAAGCCATATGTGTTAAATACAGTCATAACAGAGATTCAAAAGTCTTTAGTGGTAAACTTGTTATTAACCCCTAAAGGCTAAAGGACGTTTTGGAAGAGAAAAAGTCCAAAATTGCCAATTTTAGATTCATTGTTGAATTTTTAAATTCCAACTATACAAAGAGTGTTTTAAACAAGTAAGGCAACATGTGGAAAACATTTTAGGCAATTTAACTACATGAATTGAAAGATTATAACATTTGAAGTAACAATAAAAAAATTATTCCTACAAAACAAATCAACAAACTTTGAACCCTTATGGGTGTTTATTTACCTAGCATATGCACAAGCACAACTAGATTCTTATTGTTAAATGTGATTTTGTCCTAAGGGATGCCTAAATGTCAATTCATTGTGCCTTCCAAGCATGAATATTTTCTAATATCTAAACATACACAACCTTATAAAAGAACCAAGAAAATTAAACCAAATTGTAAGAACTAATCGGTTCCAACTAACTAGGCTACTATGGTTTTTGAATGAAGGTGGTGACAATCTAAATTTAGCAACTTGAAATGGGAGAGAATTTTATGTCAATTTTAGAAACATAAATAAGAACTAATTTGACCTTTTTAGCAAAAGATATGAATGGATGAAGTTTAGCTTTTAAAAGGCTACTTAAACTTCATTCACGCTTTCGGACACCTTTCCTATTTTAATTGACTTTGAAATTTTGTCTTTAACCTTAAGTTACTAACTTCTAGGTAAGTTTCAAGTTTGAACTCGGATGCATGATTTTTAACTGACTTCATCCATTTCTTAGCCTAAACTTCATCTTTCTTTTTCTTTTAAGTTTTTGAATATTTTCTTAAGTTTGGACTAGTTCTAGACTTCTCCAAGTTCCTTCTATCTACTTCTAAATCTAATTTTCTTCCTTAATAAAGTTTAAGTTGCTACTTCCTTTTTACTACATGTGTTGAATGACTTCTAGGCAATTACTATTTTTAGATTTTAAAAATTTTATCCTTAAAGATTTTGATTTTTTACTTTTCAAAAATGGTAAAGCACTTCTAATATGAACTATCCTAGTGAAAGTTATTGATAGATGAAGTTTGACTACTAATCATTACTTTAAACTTCATCTACTATTTTCTTCTATTTCACAATTTGAAACTAACTTTTAAATTCACTTTTGACTTCTAGTAATAATTTATTATCTAAGTTTCCATTCTTGTTTCAATTGGATGAAATTTGCTAAATTTCATCCATCCTAACACCTAAACTTCATCTACTCATATCTACTCATTTCAAGTCTATTTTCTATGTACTATATATTTTTGGAAACTTCTAAACCTCTATTATGAGATTCTAAATTCAAATTAGACTTGAATCTACATCCTAATAGTCTAACTTAATCCTAAGCCTCAACCCTATTTAAAACTTGTTAATTAATGTAAATTATTTGAGTTTAATGATGTACCTTAGATCTCGCTTCATCTATTAAGTGGTTGAATACTCCTTTGAATTCCTCCTCTTGTGCCATCTTGTTCAATTGGAATTTCTTTGCTTACCACTAAATGATTTAAGTTTTAATATAAAGTTTGAAAGACTCTAATCCTTCTCTATCTAAGTCCTCATATTTCCTTTTCTACATTCTTTTTCCTTTCACATTCCTGTCCCTTCAACACTATTTAAATTCAATTATTTATATTTCAAAAATTGACTTTGGTTGGAATACAATAATTGATTCAAACTTCAAAATAGTAATTGACTTTTGAAACTCTCATCTCCTATCCAAGTCAATTATTATTCTATATAAACTCTAATGGTTTGAATGACTCCTCTAGGATTTCCACCCAATCTTTATCAACTTCATCTCTCCCGTTTGGCTAAGCTATCAATGCTACAAAAACATCAATAGTTGGTTGCAAAACAACTTCTCATACCCTCATTCAACTTCAAAGATTCAAATCTTCATAACTTGCTCATAATTTATCAGTTTTTGTTAATTTTGTTGTTTGGGGAAAGCTCTATCAATTCTTGACGCTTTGAACAACTAAAAACAAGACCTTACAAAGATCTTGCACCAAATTTTAGCACAAATTTAACAATTCCAGCAACTCTCAAGGTTTTTGCAATTATCTTCAAAACAACCTAGAAGTTGCAATTTTTTTGGTCTATTTTCTTTGAAATAAATTGCAAACTAAAATTTATACTAAAATGCTTGTACCAACCATTTACTTTATTCTTTCTAAGCTCTTCTAAAAAATGATTTTTTAATTCTAAGTTCTAAGTTGAAAGCTTCACTGTTATAAAGGTTTTAACGATAAAGATTATCAGAAAAGAAAGAGGAAACTTTGAAAACACATAAAATGCTATAAGCAAAATCAAAGCTTTGTTGTCTACAAACAAAGAACACGTGGCATAAAACACGTTAGTGCATACAAATTAGTATGAGGGAGTTAGGACAACCAAGATAGTATAAATCAAGATTCAAACAACTCTAGAGGTTCTTCTAAGCAAAAACGCCAAGGTAATGAGGGGGAATTCTTTAGGATTAGTACAATATTTAAATCAACTCCAAATTCAATAGTCAGTGAATAATCAATTTGCAACAACACATACAATAGCAACATTTGAAGGGACCTCAATGTTCTTAATAAAAAACTTAAAAAACAACAACATATGAATACAATGGCTTTAAAAACACCAAATTGATAGAAATTGGCCAAACTCCAATAATATAGGACTAAACAACCAAGTAACACAAGAAAAAGGGTTACAAGGGTTGTTTTGAGAGGAGAAGGGGTGCTTCCTCTCATTTTCTAATGATAATCTTATTATCTAAGATTTTTATCTTAATCTTCAACTTTTGACTTTCTATCTTGGTCCAAATTCTAACTTTTGGAGAAAGAAGGCCATTTTTAGTCCCACAAAATCCCCTACCTTTTTTTTCTTTGCAAAAAATTCAACAAATCCTAGTAGCAACTTAATGCCAAAAATATTAAAAATTCAACTTTTGGAGTTTGACTTATCTATAAAAAAATAACTAGACCAAGTTCTTTATTAGATATAAGAGAGTAAGAAAAGACCTAAATTTGGCTCTATTCCAATTTTGTATGCCCCCAAAACGCCAATCAATTCTACAAACTTTCTTCAATTTCACCAATTTTAAAGGATCTTGGTGGTTCGGGCATTTCTAGTTATCAAAATGGGTTGAAACTTGTTGGAACATGTTCTTAACATAAAAGAAGATATGTTAATTTTTAGTGAGATTTTATTGCCCCCAAGGTAATTCTTGCAAATTTTCCATCATGAATTTTGGTGGTTGACTATTTGGAAGAGGATCTTTTGATTATCGGAAATTTTTGGAACTTTTTGTAGAACCTCACAGAATTCTACAAAAGATTTGAAAGCTCATATTTTTACTTTGTACATGCAAAGAAGAAGCATCAAATCCCTTTATCTCTTTTAATTTCATATGAATAAGAAATCTTTCATTGGTCCATCTTGAATTTTTTTCACCTATAGACTAACAATTGGAATTTTTACTACTTTGCAATATAAAATGGAAAACTAAAACTCTTCTTTAAAAATTACTTTAGAGCTCTCATACAAGTTTCTTTAGACCAATTTAGCCAATATTTGTCATATGCAAAGCAGGTTTAGACAATCTAGGTAATTTATATTTAATATCCTTATTTTGTATACATTCTAAGTTTCTATCTTGCATACATGCATGATTTGGTTAAAATTAAGGAAAAATACTCTATTTAGGAACAAATGCTATGTTGGCATGTGAAATATCTATTTTGGTTTTACACTCTTTTGGAGGCTTTCGTATATAAAACTATACTCAAAACTACAAAAATTGTAAAAATAAATAAAAATCATGAGTCTTAAGTGACAAAATGAGGATTCATAGCCTTTTTGCAATAAATTTTTTGTTCACATTAGTTGATTTGGGGGGCTTCCAAATAACTATGAGTTCCCGAACTATGGAGAATGTGGGAATGATGCCACATTAGCAATCGAACATAGTTAAGAGACTACCATGTCAGATAGTAATATATAATTAAAATTTTAATATATAAATATTTTTTTAATTGAAAAAATTTAAAAATTATATACATTTTATTTTTATTAATTGTAAAATTTTTAATTAATTTTTTAGTTATGTAATAATCTGACCACGCTATTGTGGTTTATGGCAAAGGAACAACTCCAAAATAGTCTCTTAAAGACCTAAAAAAACGTCTAACGTATACAAAAATGAGGATTTTGACCACCAATAATAATAAAATGTCAAGTTCACTCATGAAAAATTTCAAAAGCAATTCAAGCAAATATAGAATTTGGTTTATTCTAAATCAATTTGCAATGCAAGGAATTGTTGAGTTCATTGGCAATACATATCTAGTCATTTTTTGATGATTCCTTATGCAATGAGAAATTTTTAAATTTTTAAATCCAAATGGTAACCTACCTGGATTAGGGAGTGATTAGTGGGTCTTTAGGGGGTAATAAAATGCTTGGGGGGGTTATTCCCACTTTTTTTTTATGTTAGTGTGCAAACAAAACTTTGGACCCCCTATATACTTTTTGAATTTTAAATAGAATTAAATGAAAAAAACATGAATAGATTTTTCTTCTTTGAATGTTTATGTTTTGAATTATTTTTATTTTTATTTGTTAATAATAATTAGTTACAAATTTTTGAAGTAAAAAGATACACTGTAGAACTGAAAAATAACTTTCACACCTCTATATTATATATGAAAAAATTGTCTAAAAAATGAAAAAAAATTCTAAAAATAACTCTCTATTGAAAGCTCATTT
Organism: Climacium dendroides; assembly: GCA_950106755.1. Lineage (NCBI taxonomy): Eukaryota > Viridiplantae > Streptophyta > Bryopsida > Hypnales > Climaciaceae > Climacium > Climacium dendroides. The sequence continues at coordinate 20,699,444 of OX467092.1, read as the reverse complement.
TGAGTTGAATATTGATGCAATGGTCATCTAAATGTGTTCTCTAAAAATATTTGAGTTAAAAAAACATGTTTGAGTTAAACAAACCAAGTGCGAACAAGTGCATTTTTAACCTCTTTTAGAAATCATTCCATATTTTATTTGAGTTTGAAATTTTGGGAGTAGAATCCTATAGTCATTAGTAAACAATACTCAAAATTTGAAGTTAAAATTATAGTTTATTAGAAACTACTTGTTCGCACTTGGTTTGTTGTAGTAGAACTAGTGCACCTCTCAGGATAAAATGCTTATTATTTGGTCAATTTCACCTGAATTGAATTGATTGTTATTGACTTCATGGAGTATATAAATAAATCTATTTTCCAAAGTAATAAAAATTGGCTTGAAAAAATAAAATAAAAATCTTCAAAAATCACTATGATTAGAATTTAATATTTTGAATTTAGAGGGAAAACCCGGCGGGTCGCGCTGTTTACGGAAGACTGAGGTTTACGGGCTTCAAGCACCCGCACTCCAGACTCGTGCTCGGTTCGCACAGTGTGCGATGCTTAGGGTTCCACTGATTCTTCAGACCCACCGCAGACAGGACGGAGACAGTTTCATTAATCCTTATTAGTGCGGACGAAGAGGCAGGCAACTGGAGAAGAGACAAGCAGCAAAAGAGTGAGGAGAGGGACAATTGCACCTGAGGAATCATCAAAGTCCAAAACCCTAATATTCTCTTCGTCAATCATTTGTCACTTGTCGGCAATCCGCCGCATTGGAATTCGTTGTTTCAGAATTACAGACGTGCTTGCTTGGTTTCATAGCTGTTGGCAGGAAATGGGAGTATTATGTGCTCGCTTGCTATCACACGTCTTCCTTGCCCTGCCATTTTCCCTTCCCGGCTCGCTTGCCTAGTTTCGTACCGCGCACTCGGTCGCCACTCCTGCTCCGTTGCTGGCTCTTCCGTGGCTATGGCGCTCCTTGACACGACAGTGCTTCGCCAGGCCGCGCTTCTCTTCCCGCTGCCTCCAGGTGCACTTTAATTCCATGATTGGAGCTCCATGTTTCGTTCTGGTTCTATTTGAATCTCTTGTGGCAAAGAGGGTAGAGGGTACTCCTTCCGTCACTTTAAGCATTTTACCAACGCCACTCAATTGAGCACACAGGAGAGGTTACTCAATTTAGCAACAAGAGCCAAAACTATCTTGAGATCAAATTGTTTGCAGTCAATGTATGATGGTTTCTTTTTTAATCATTCCAAGTAGGGTGTTGTAGATCACCATTGAAGGGGCAATAGACAGCTCCATTTTAACATAAAGATTAGAGCTTTTACCAAGGCATGCTTACACCCTAATCGAAGTCCAACGATGTGTATTGGAAGAGAGGAGTTGCTGTTGGTAACAGGGGTCAGTGAATAAGAGGCAGGATTAAATTTTAGTGTGTCTACCTTAACATAGCTGCCTTTCCTTTTGCAAATTAGCGGATCGGGAGGTCTTGTACTTCATTGTTCATTAGATTTTAGGCTTTCCCTGGCGGCCTGCGCAGGTGTGAAATTCTCGTATGGGACAGCCGGCTTCCGGACAGATGCAGAACTATTACCATCCACTATCTTCCGAATGGGAGTGCTGGCTGCATTGCGCTCAATTTGCACGCAGGCTATCACGGGATTGATGATCACTGCTTCACACAACCCTGTGCATGAGAACGGTGTCAAGCTTGTGGACCCTAGTGGCGGAATGCTGGCCGTGTCATGGGAATCATACTGTGACTTGCTGGCTAACGCTCCAGATGCCGATGGATTCATTCAGGTGTGCAGCAATTGCCTTGATCACGATGCAAATTTCTTCGTGTAAATCCACGTGTTTCTGGATTGGTTACAACCTTGTGTGTCTGTGTTGAAGGTTGTTGAGGACATTATAAAGAGCGAGAAGATTCAAGAAAGAGGCAAGTCTGGGGAGAGGGTGTTTCTCGGAAGGGACACGAGACCTAGTGGACAGTCTCTCCTCGAAGCCGCGCTCAAAGTAATTGTCTGCTATCTATGTGATTCAATTTGTATTGCTTTTCACAGGGTTAATCAATCATTGCAACTTCAAATTTCTCCTCTAGTAAGGCTACTTTAGATTACAATGGTCAGAGCAACGCTTGAGATAACAAGCTTAATAGAGTCCATTGCATTTACGTCATCTTATGACTCATTTTAGGATACGAGTGTCCAATTCAGCTCCATGAGATTATTTGAATCCTTGTAGTCTCAACTAGTTTTAGCTTGCCATATAGGAAGCATTTAAGTACCACCGCTTCTGCTTGTTCTTGATACCTGGACTAATATTTAGCCGGAAATGAACGAGACGAGGTAATTTGAATAAGGATGAATTTTTACACCAATCCAGGTGCAGGTGTAGAATTTTCTTTCCCTTAAGCTTGTTGCTTAGACCTTTTCAATCTGAAGTGGCCGTAAATCTGTGTATAACTGAAGGGTGTAGAAGCTATCAGGGGAGTTGAAGCGCAGGACATGGGTACCTTGACTACTCCTCAGTTGCACTGGATGGTCCGCTGTGCTAATAAAAGGGTTCCAGCGACCGAGTCTGACTACTTTGGAACTCTTTCCAATGCCTTCAGGTTTAACTGCTGCCCTTTCATAGTCCTGAAATTAAATTCATGCGCTGATTTTCAATCCACGTGAAAATATTTATGATTTTTCTGTTTGCATCATATCACTCTGCAAGCACTCTAGTTTGAACGTGTGTTGACAGCACTTTGGCAGATTTAAGACAAAGTGACTTGGGAGAGGGCACCGTTCATGAGGACCTGATTGTGGATGCAGCCAATGGCGTGGGTGCTATTAAGTTATTACTGCTACAGAAAATCACACCAAGTTTGAGGCTACAGGTGCGGAACTCTGGATTGGAAGGAGAAGGATTGCTGAATGACGGTGTTGGTGCAGACTTTGTGCAAAAGGAGAGGATTCCTCCTCGTGGCTTTGAGTCTTCTTCGGAGGCGTCGAAGAGGTACCATTTGTACTTCTAATCCTCAAATCATCGTGCTGTATTTGCAGATTTTTAATACTCCGTAGATTTTGTGCTAATTTTCGTTGTTTTTGGTGTACTGTGTCTAAGGACTCACTGTGGACTGTTCCCTTAGATGTGCAAGCCTTGATGGTGATGCTGATCGTCTGGTATATTTCTACATGGAGAAAAACCACTGCGCTTCTGCCTCTTTACAATTGTTGGATGGTGATAAGATTGCCACACTATTTGCGTCCTTTATTATGGATCAGCTACAAATTTTGAGAGGGACGAGTCTATCGTCTGGAGCAACTCCCAGCAGTGAGATACCTGGATTTGGTGCCGTAAAAGTTGCTGTCATACAAACAGCGTACGCAAATGGCGCCTCCACAAAATACATCAACCAAGTACTGGGCTTGGAAGCTGCAGTAACTCCAACTGGGGTGAAACATCTACACAAAAGAGCTGATCAGTATGATGTGGGGATTTATTTTGAGGCAAACGGTCATGGAACTGTTCTTTTCAGTGACAGCTTCTTACAATGGTTGCACGATGTGGCGTCACGAGAAGAAGGTACGTCACGAGCAGTGATTTTCACTTTCAAGACTTCACAATGGTTGCATCATGTGGCATTATGATGTTTCATTGTACTGGCGGTAATTTGACTGATGGGTTAATTTGTACTTCCGATGAAGAGGGAAAGCGAAACCAGGCTGCCGTTAGGCTGGTAGCAGTTAGTGAGATGGTGAATCAAGCTGTAGGAGATGCACTGAGTGGCATTTTAATGGTGGAGACTGTTCTCCAATATCGAAACTGGTCACTGCAACAATGGAACGCTATGTACACAGATCTGCCCAGTCGGCAGCTTAAGGTATGAGGCTATGCTGCTCGGAACTCATTCCCAACACGCTTCATGTCTCCTTTGACAAAATTTTAGGCTGCTTGAACTCAACTTGTGTATCCCAGTCATAGAATAATAGCTATGTTATATCAACTCCATTCATTGTCTTCATCTTATTTTAGAATGCTGCAGTAAAATCCTTGTATGTTTGTGTGTGCACTACATGCATCGTTTTAGTTCAGATATACAGTACATATCCTTCTCCCTGTACTTATCTATCTGGAATTCGAAGATGCTGCACGAGAATCTGAGCTTCTTTTAATCTTGTTTCTTACTTCAATGTGTAGGTGAAAGTTGCAGATAGGTCCGTGTTCAAAACAACTGATGCGGAGACCAAAGTTGCCTTTCCGTCTCTCCTTCAAGCTGCAATCGATGCAGCAGTTGGTGAGTATTTGCAAATGCTCTCTAAAGTGGTGATGCAACCTTTCTTAAGCCCCACCCGCACGAACCAAGTGGCGCCAATTAGCTAACTGTGATGTTATGTCCCATTAGCTAGTTGGCAGTTTGCTATCCTACTGTGTGCCCGCGCTTGCAAGGTAACTAATAAAGAGTAAGGCTTTCAAGTTTGGTAACTGCTTGGCTTATTTAGAACTCGGAGCCATTGGTATAGACACAATTCGTTTACTTGTCCAAAATCATGGACTTATGTTAACTGGTGGAAATGAATGCAAAATCAGGGAGTTAAATTAACTGTTGGAGATGAATGTAGTTTATTACAAGTTAGTTAACAGGAGTGGACACCAATTTGCTCACCGACACAACAGGCATTTGGTAACCAATTCCAGTTAGCTAATTGGCGCTACGGTATTTCCTTGCTGCGGGCAGGGTCTGATGAGCACCTTTTACTGTTCCTTGATAGCTCTTGCTTCAGAAGTACTCTTGGAAATCTAAAGTACTACTTCATCTGGGCACTGCAGAAAAGTACGAGGGAGGAAGGTCTTTCGTCAGGCCGTCAGGAACCGAGGATGTGGTTCGGGTATATGCTGAGGCTGGGACGCAAACTTCTGCAGATGCTCTGGCACGCGAAGTTGCTATTCAAGTATTTCGCTTAGGTGGTGGGATTGGAGACGAGCCATGACAAAAGCTCCCTGTCTACCAACTTGTTATTATGGAATACGAAGGTCCCATCATATTGAGGCCAACCATTTAGTGTCGATAATGTGAGCAAAAGCATCGCTGATGGAAACATGTGCTGAACATTGTTCATGTTACAGGGATTTTGGTGCTTTCATCTGAGGAGATTACCTACAGAAGCCAATTATTTGAGCCTTTAAGATTATATTAATTAGTTCTTCCATGATTTATTGGGAGATGTGACCACCTCGCTAAACAAAACAATATTCCATGAATCTAATACAGCATGCTAATTAGTGAATGGCTTTACTTTTCTATTGTATGTTTTTATTTGCTTCTTGTGTGTAGGCTTCAATGTGATCTACCCTCTATTTGTAGTTGTGTGATATAAGGTGAAAACACCCAAAACCATTAAAATAAGCAAATCAGCTTAGATGGAGGACCTTTTTGACAAAAAAAACCCCACATTTTTGTGGTATTATCAATTGGAAAATTATGAATTTTTTGAAAAAATAATAGAATTTTTTAATAAGATTTATTTTATTACCAAAAAAATTCAAAGTGGAAGCTCCCTTGGTCTACCATGGTTTGGTTATAAAATTAGAATCTAGAGAATTCACAATATATGAATTGTAATTAAGTAGGGATATTTTTAATAGGAGTTTATTTGTTATGAATGGGTATACTAGTCATAATTAAGTAAGGGGAATAAATTACCCCCTAACAATTTGAAGGAGGTTTACTTTTAAAATGGACCAACACTTTGAGCTAGAGCCTACTTGTCAGAAATGGGTACACCAATCACAATTAAGTAAGGGAATAAGTTACCCCCTAACAATTTGAAGAAGGTGTACTTTTAAAATGAACCAACACTTTCAACATGAGTCTATTTGTTAGAAATGGATACACTAGTCACAATTAAGTAAGGGGAATAAATTACCCCCTAACAATTTGAAGGAGGTTTACTTTTAAAATGGACCAACACTTTGAGCTAGAGCCTACTTGTCAGAAATGGGTACACCAATCACAATTAAGTAAGGGAATAAGTTACCCCCTAACAATTTGAAGAAGGTGTACTTTTAAAATGAACCAACACTTTAAACTAGAGCCTATTTATTAAAAATGGGTACATTGGTCACAATTAAGTAAGGGAACAAGTTACCCCCTAACAGCTTGAAGGAGGTGTACTTTTAAAATGAACCAACACTTTCAACTAGAGCCTACTTATTAAAAATGGGTACACTAGTCACAATTAAGTAAGGGAATAAGTTACCCCCTAACAATTTGAAGTAGGTGTACTTTTAAAATGAACCAACACTTTCAACTGGAGCCTACTTGTTAGAAATGGGTACATCAGTTACAATTTAGTAAGAGAACAAGTTACCCCCTAACAACTTGAAGGAGGTGTACTTTTAAAATGAGGTGTACTTTTAAAATCAACCAACACTTTCAACTAGAGCCTACTTGTTAGAAATGGGTACATCAATCACAATTAAGTAAGAGAACAAGTTACCCCCTAACAACTTGAAGGAGGTGTACTTTTAAAATGAACCAACACTTTCAATTAGAGTCTACTTGTCAGAAATGGGTACACCAGTCACAGTTAAGTAAGGGAACAAATTACCTCTTGTCAATCGAGGGAGGTACTTTCAAAAGCGGTCAATAATTTGAATAGAAGCCTACTTGTCAAAAATAGGTACACCAGTCACAATTAAGTAAAGGAATAGGTTACCCCCTAATAACCTAGAAGGCTGTGCTTTTAAAATGGGCTAGCGCTTTCAATAGAACTTATTTATTATGAATGAATACTTTAATTACAATTAAGTAAAGGAACAATTTACCTTCTAACAATCCAATGGAGGTATACTTTCAAAATGGACCAACATTTTCAATGGAAGCCTACTAATCAAGAAGCCTACTTATCAAGAATGGATAGACTAGTCACAATTAAGTAATGGAACAAATTAACCCTCAATGACCCAAGGAGGTGTACTTTCTAAATGGGCCAAAATTCCAAGGACATTAAATAATTTTGGAGGCATTGAAGCACCATTTCAAGCTTGTTCTCCATGTTGTAAACCAATTACTACTAGGCAAAATAAAATTTAATTAATTAATTTTTAATTATAAAATTATAAACTTACTATAAAAATTTAAAAAATTTAAATGTTTAAATATTTAAAGTTTAATTAATAATAATTAAATATTACTATTTGAAGTGGCTACGTCATACTGCTAATTTGGCACAGTTCCTACATTTTCAACAACCCAAGAACTCGAGACCTTTTACAACCCTAAAATCTCATCTAATGACTTGAGCAATTTGTTTGCTCATTTTTTCTTGAGATCAATTAGAATGTAATAGTACAAGATCTTGAAATTCATAGTGAGAGAGAGCACCTCTCCGAATATTAGATTATTTGACCACTCAATTGAAGAAATATTGAAGTTTGAAGTTTTATTTGGGTCAATGGAAATACAAGGCAACACACTTTGAAAGAGAATATCTTTGTGAAAATATTTTTGAAATAATGCCTTTTTGTGCTCACTAAAAGATGAAAGAGTAAAAAATGTACATGTAAAATTTCACACCATTTTAAGCATTTTTCAATTCATGGTAGAGCTTGCAATGTATAGTAGTCATTGAAATGAGAGGACATGTAGTGTGTGTAGGTAAATAAAGAATGAGACACTTGTTTTCTCCTTGAACTCTTTGGATAGTTGCCCTTTTGAGGTGGATAAAAATTACATTGGTTGGTTGTCATTTTAGTCCATGTCCAAATTAAACTCAAAAAAATGAACTATAAATTATACTATACCACTTAACTTTGAAAAATTCCACAAGGCAAAGTTTAACTTGGAATTTGATAAAGCTTTTGTCATTAGATTTGAAATGTAGTCTATTTTCTAGAAATAATTTTTATTTAAAAAAACTCAAAATTTGAGAACGAAAACTCAAGAAAAAGGAGAAACAACCAACTTTTGGGTGATGAGGGGTTAATGGTACTTTGAGAGACATTTTCAATGGAAGTTTACTTGTCAAGAATAGATACACCAATTGCAATTAAGTAAAGGTACAAGTTAATGGTACTGTAGAGGATACTTTTAATAGAAGTCAATTTGTTAGGAATGGGTGCATTGGTCACAATTAAATATGGAAACAAGATAATGGTACTTTACAGATACTTAAATTCAATAGAGGTCTACTTGTTAATTAGGAGTGGATATACCAATTACAATTAACCCTAAAGGTCCAAACACCATTTTTTGGCATCATAGCAATTTTGGGCACCTCATTACAAATAGAATTTTTATTTCTTTTCTTTAAAAATTTCACACATGTGCCCAAGGAGTAGCTTTAAGGCACAACAATTTTCATAACTTTGGACTACATGGTTAAAAAGTTTTTGTTTGATATGTAATTTTCAACATTTGGCAAGTAGGTTGGGTAGCCTCAAAAACTTCTTTAAAAATCACTTTTAAAAAAAATAAAATTTGAAATTGGTTCTTTAAACTTATATGTTTGTAAAAAACTTTGAATCATTTCATTTCAATTAATGACAGAGATGAAAATTATGAGGAGTTTTTATTTGTGGGTAGGTATGGATTCTCTAGAATTTTAGATTATGATTCAAAATATAAATTCGTAACAATTTATTTATGGAATTGAAAAATGACAATCCCAATGGTTGAAATGTTGTAATAAACAATCTACACCCTATGATTTTATATTTTTCCAAAAATATTAAAAATTGAGTTAAACAAAGGACTTCAAAGTTTATTTTAGAGTAGAGAACCCATAATTGCTTGCAAACTAAAACTCTTCATAACTTTTGACTCATTAATCAAAATGGAATCATTCAAATCTTTCCACGTTTATAGAAATCTCAATGAACTAATTTCAAAAAAAATTTTAATCAATTTTCTTTTTAATCTATCTGAGCTGCCCGAGTTGAGAAAAACTACATATCACACGATAATTTTTTAACCATGAGGTTAAAAGTTAAGAAAATTTTTGGGCCTTTAGGGGCTAAAATTTTAGTATATATATGTATATATATATATATATATATATATATATATATATATATATATATATATATATATATATATTCTATGTTGAAAAAAATATTGGATAAAAAATATTTTAGCATTTATCAATTTTTTTTAAAACATAATTACTTGGGTAAAAAATACAAAAATCAATCAAAAGGATAATTTTTCTTTTACAAAAAAAATATTATATATATATTAAAAGTTGTAACGCGTTGAATGTAGATAACAAACTTAATGATGCTTATATTATACAATGTTGATGACCTCCTAGATTAAGTCCAATCACATCAAATTCAAGTGCTAAAAATAGCGCTTGTATTTTGAATTACTAAAATTAAATGCTCAGATGCTCTTAAGTTTATTAGGCGAAGAGACACCTCGTATTAATGAGACCCATAGAAAATTAGATAAAACACTTGAATTCAGATATTGGTGTTTTGTTTCACATTGTTGGTACCACCAAGCTTGTGACCTTATTTCTTAGGCAACTTTCTATAGTATAAACATGAAGGTTATTACAACACTTACGTTTCCACATCATTTTGTACTTTAGTATTTTGAATTTTTGAATTTGGTCCTTGAAATGCTTTTGTAGCTAAAATTGCTTTTGATTCATCAAATTTGAAGATTGAGACCTTTGAAAGCATCTATTGATCTCATAGTGTACTTTTGATGAAAGTGCAAGGTTAGACTACAACTAGTTATATCCTCTACCAATCTGGCCTCAAAATAGAATTGAAAGATTTGAATGTGCCAAGTGAAATCTCAAAACAATGTGATTTGTTATTGTCTTACAAAGCTAAAAATTTGTAACAAATCACATTGTTTTGAGATTTTAATTGTTACTGAAGTTTGAAACTTTTGAAATCTATAAGCGATTTTATAGCTTTTTTTTTTATGAAGGTAAAAGATAAGAGTATAATTGATTTTATCCTATATCAAACCTACTTCTAGCTAGGATCAAAAGATCTCAATGTCTATAGTTACATAAGAATACTTCATATTAGTCATTGTTGTTATTGTCTTTCAGTAATTGACTTATGAAGATTGAGAACTTTGAAAACTATCAATGATCTTGTAGAGCACTTTTTGCTGAAACATACAAGTACAATTGGTTTGGCTTACAAGCCCTATTTTCAACTAGCAGTAGGATCTCAATGTAAATATGTGAGAATACTTTGTATCAATTATTGTTCAATCAGGTCTAGTTCATTTACGAATTGCCTGTTTAAGCCGTGCACATTTCCGTGCATAGCATGGAAGAGATTGGGAATCTTTCATCTTGCATTACTTACACTCAAGTCTCACACAATTCCACTCAAGCCTACCAATTTTCAGCTAAAAACAAAAATCCATTTTTGGTGAATTTTTTAAATCAATTTTCATGGTTTTACATAATATTTTATTGAAAATAATTGGTGGTGAATTTTTTAATTTGATTGCATAAATATGTAGGGAACATCCATATATACATCTTTCATATTAAAAAACACCCCATTAAGTAACAAAAATATAAGCTCCCGATAAGGGTTCAACTATTGTTATAATTTTGAAAATTTTCAAGTGAGAAGATTGATACTTATAAAGTTTTCAATGATCTTTTCTTGTTGAAGGCGAAATATTAAACTACAACTAGTCTCATTCACTACAAAAATTGTTTTTAACCATGATTGCAAAAGATTTCAATGTGTGCACATGAAATCACTTCAAATCAATGACCATTTTATAGTTTTTTAGCTTCCTCATAATTGTAAGGTGAGCAAGTACCTTTATACAAAGATTTATAATTATGTCTTATTTGTCCAAATATATAGTTTTTAAAAATCATTCACATATTACAATACATCTTGTATACTATCAAGTTATTTGAATGATGTTATTTACATAGCCTAGGGATTTTGAACCAACTCTAGACATATTGTAAAAGAGAAATAACTTGTTATTTGAATGTATTGATCAATAATTAATATATTTCATTTGAATGTCATTTTAGCATCTCTACCTTATTTTATTCAAATATGGCATTTTTATTAGTAAGATACATAGTCATTGCAGCTTCTTTCATGTGTAGGAGTTGCATTAATGATCAAAATTGGTGGTATCATGTATCATTGGACTTGATTCAATACAAATACAAACTTTTTCTAAATGCACATTGGCTCTTAGTGCAATTCCCTCATAATGTCAAGTCTAGTTTTAAAGACAAATTTGTTGTCATTCCATTGAATAGTCAAAAAAGCGTTATAATTTATAATGCATACCTTCTTTCCACACCCTTAGATTTGCAAAAAATATAGATACGAATGTTTACAATGAACTATTAGACTTGACATTATGTCCCATAGTGCTCTTGAAAATAGTCCATTTCCAACTCCCTCCTTTTTCAAGGGTCCCCACAAATCCAGTCACGAGCTTCCCCGTGCATCGATCCAGGTGGACGCGCCACGATAGCACCCCTGCGCACCGTCCGATTCCTTCCCAAACCTCATCTCAGCCGTTCATCCCCACCTGAAGGCGCACAAGACGCCATGAAGGTAGCCGCTGTGGGCTCCTGCACTCCCGGCGGGTCGCGAAGTATTCGTCGTCGACTTTCACGCACCCAAATCGCCCTTTCTAAGCGGCACCCACCATCAAATCAGTCATCAGTCATCACAGCAAAGCCCTCGCGCTCCGCGTTCCAACCCAAATCATCATGCCTCCATCACCCTTTGCTCTCAGGTTTCAAATCACAATTGTCACGTCAAGCTCTGTCTCACTGTGTGTACCGGGGTGAGTCTCAGCTCAAACAGAAATTTTGTCCTAGACTCCAAGCTCATTCTTTTCAGTTTCCCTCGTTTGCCGGTTCCGACACTGGTCGCTGCGGGGCGTCGTCCACATTGCTCGCAAGTCGGAAGAGTTTGAGCTCACAGTTGGGAGAGTTCATACGGACGGCGGACTTCCAGCTTCTTGGCAAATCGGAATAAGTTATTAGTCTGAGCTCACAATAGGATTCATACGGAGGGGGGTCTTCCATCTCCCTCGCGAATCGGATCAGTATCAGCTCACGCTGTTCATTCCTTGGTGAGTCTGCAATCGGAAGCGTTCAAGCTCATCATTCTATTCATTTTCCGTCATTTGCCATTTCCAGGTTTCAAAAGCTTCCTCAGAGGTGGGTTTTCCTTCTTCCTCGCGTATCGGAAGAGTCTGGGTTCACAGTTTTCACGCCGTGGTGAAGGAGTGGACCTCAAATCGGAATAGTCTACGAATAATCGATTGGTTTTCCGTCATTTGCCAGGTTTCGAGACTCGCCGCCGAGTGGGGTGGGGCTTCCATCTTCCTCGCTAATCGGAACAAGGTAGTCGCAGCTGATGCTGTTCAGACATCCCTCAGATTGAAATTCAATGTGTCGCTTACAGCGTAATTCCGGGACGGGATTCCCGAGCGAGCTTTGATTCTTCAACGTCTATCGAACAGGGAAGGATTCACGATTGGTTGGGCGAGATGGAAGCGTGAGGCGGAGTTCCCGAGGTGAATGCTGATCCTTTCTAGAGATATTGCTGGCCCCTTTTGCAGTTCGAATTCCTTCTGGCGACAGTTGTCACGGCGGTAGTGTTCGGGCTACAGTGACCCGAGTGGGTGGGGTGTTTGATTTGATGGAGTGATTTGATTGCAGAATGGTTTACTTTTCTTGTAGTTGTGCAAGTATTGACGAATTTGAGAGCAGTCATCGACACCAGTTTGTAGCTACTCCGGGTAATGGATCTTGCGTTCCCACCCTTGCCATCTCGATGCCATCCTTCCACCAAAAGTAGGGATCATGTAATCGAATGCTACAAAATGGATCTGAGATAAAAACCAACACATTTCTCTGGACAACACCTCTACCACCACTACCAATCACAACTACAAGGGATCCCGAGAGCTTCTCATTACCTAGATTCTTCATCCATGGAGCTTCCCAAGCTCCTTCCGCGAGGTGCGCCTTTCAAATTCGCCCCCTCAACTGCTCGATTCCAAAGCCTCCACTCATTCCACAACCCTCGCTCTGGATGTCTCAAAAAGCTCTGGGTAGCTTTCATCCTCCTCTTCCTCACCTTCCTTTTCCTCTACTTTTTCAAAGGCCACCACCATCGCGTGTTGCAGCAGCATGCTTCCTCCTTCCAACAGTTCCAGGGCTATGGTGTGGCGATCGACATTGGGCGACTGGAGGCCAGGGTCCATGTGCTTCAGTTTGGGGATACAGGGTCGATTAGGGTTTTAGGGAGGGAGAATAGTTTGGCTCCTTACAATGTGCCTGTCGTGGTGGGGAATCTGCTGGAGTTTGCGAAAGGGTATGTCCCTGAGGGGGAGAGGGAGAAAACTAGGGTTTATGTTGTGGGGACGGGGGGATTGGATTGGGTTTTAGAGAACAACCGGGTGGCGTTTCTTGAAGAATGTCGAAATAGTGTGAAGCAATCGGAGTTTCTGTTCAAGGAGGAGTGGGCGATGGTGCTCAATGGTGAGTGTTGGAATTGTGCTTTTGTTGTTATTAATTGGATTGCTATTTGTGTCAATTGAATAGGCTTGTGTTTAAAACACAGATTGATGCTTTGGGTTTCGCCTTTTTCGGAAGATCTATAGTGGTTCTAGGTCTGTAGAATCAGGATAGGATTTATACTTACTTTTTTCATTCCTTTTTGTTGTTTCTACCCTAGGGTAGAGACTAAGCAATGGTTTGAAATTGCAGAAAGTTTTGGTATCTGAGACATGTTGGTGCCCATCATTTCAAAGAGTGAACCTCTTGTGTCTAGTAGAGCTCTGGTTGTTGTAATAGTAATGTTCTAAGGGTGCTGATTAGTTTTTTTGGATTCTTCAATGAGTGAGGATGATATCGAGGAATAGACCCTTGCAATAAGCCGCTGTTTTTGTTTTCTTCTTGTAAAATATCTCATATGTTTATCAAGAACTGTTTGATACGGTTGATAGTAAATATGCATCATTCGGCGTTCGATTAAAGGCTTTGGTGTGGCAGGTAGGGATGAAGGTGTGTACGAGTGGGTGGCAGCTAATTATGCTCGTAGCGTTGTCCAAAATGACCCTACAGACACCATTGGCGTCCTTAATTTAGGCGACGAATCAGCACAGGTTCTATTCTGCACCTCAGCCTTCAAGAATTGAGTTCATGCTCAAGAATTTGTGAAAATTGTAGACTCCCGTGGGAATATTGTAGCCTCTCAGTATTCACAAGCTCGTGTGTTTCAATGTGAGCCTCTCTTGAAAAAGAACTTAAGTTAACAATGATTTGCAATAATGTGCAGGTGACTTTTGTATCAGAGGAAGCACCCCCTTTTGCCTATTTTCACAGGATTGAGCTACGGGGTACAGCGCACAATCTTTATTCCTACAGCTTTGACAAGCTTGGCCTGGTTAGGGTTCTCTTACCTCTCCTTGGGATACTTGGGTTTCTTTATGGCATAGCATATGTGACATTTGCACAGTTCTCTTATTTCTAGTAGTTTTGAGTTATTAATTTTGGAGTAGGTCATTTGTAGGCTTTTCCAATTTTTATTTATTTATTTACATACCAACACAAGCAATGTCCTTTAGTGATTCTGGCGATCTAAAATTTGGCCTCATCATTTTCACAACATGATCAATTGGAATGGGTCATTTTAAACGGTGAGTCCTTGATCCTTTGAGGGTTAACGAGGTGCCTTGGATTTGGATGTGCAGGAGACAGCGTCAAAGAGCTTGCTGAAGCTCCTGCATGCCAGAGCAGGGGCATCATGTATGTGATTAGCTGAAAATATTTTTTCTGAATGCGCTACTCTTAATGCAATACATGACAAAAGCTTCCCCATTAGATTTTTGAAGTTGGTTTAGTTAATAGACCTTTGATTCACTTAGTCCTCATGCTAAGTTAATGCTAAGTTATAGTCGATGAAATGCAAATGGTGTTAAATTAATGTTCGTGTGATATTGAGTGTCATTGGAATTAACTGGGTCTTATATTGGGAATTGATAAGTTTATATTAAGTCAACATAACCTTGACATCAATACAATTTTATATTAATTTTGATCTTATGTTCTGATTGATTTGCATTAATTTACTATTAATAACTTTGTGGGGATCTTTTGAGACTTTGATTTCCTCTTTAAAACAATTTGGCTCACCCCTCGATTTTGCTTCTATTGTGCAGCAACAAGTAGTTCAGGAAATAAAGTCGTGTTAGATCCATGCTCTCCACATGGATTCAGAGGCCCTAATCATTTCGGAACCGAGGTAGCTGCGGACGCAGAAGGCAGTGCGACCACTGTAGAAACTTTTCCTACCATTCCTTCTGGCAATTTTTCTGCTTGCCGAGCTGAATCACTGGCACTCCTCCAACAAGGACAAGGTATTTCTGTTTAGTAGCAAATCACAATAGTCCAATATTTTCATGGCAATTTTTCCAGTTGAAGAGTGACACATTTAGCTTTCAATCCCCCCGGTTTTGGTGTTGAAATGGCTCATGGTTTGTTGGATATGGCGTTGTCGTTGGCTTTTGTAGAAGCGTGCCATGACAAGAACTGCCCTGCTGGGACTATTTTTGTTCCTGAGCTTCGTGGAAACTTCGTCGCTTCTGGGAAATTTTTCGACACTGCCAAGGTACATTTTCTGTTTCTTAATTTGTTATTCCTTTCCTATTGCCTTTCACAGACATCCAAGCACTGTCTTATATACTATCACCATCCCCTGGATCATTCCTCATTTTGTAACCTCTAGCTTAAATGATTAATATGAATTTATTTAAGACCCTAATGTCCAGTTTTATAGCAGAGATTAATCCCCAAGTGTCGAAACCAAAAATAGAACGTCTGTCAGTCACTACTAACTTCTCCCAAACATATTTCTAATGTTCAACAAAGTTATACTAGGTATGATTTCTTTCTTTCTTTCTATTGTTCCATTCAGTTACTTCGCTTGAAGTTTACTCAATGGTCTATTTCAACTTTTATAGATAAGGTCTATTTCAGCACAACTTTGCTTACACTGCTTTTCTGATCTCATCACAGTAAATTCTCTCAGTTGCCATGTAAGCTAATCAGGGTGTTGCCCTTGTCCGTCTGCGTGCCAAGCAGTATTTTAAATTGCTAGATAAGGCATCAATAGCAGACCTTATTGCTGCTGGGGAGAACTACTGCGAAGGTGAGGTGGGGGATGTGGCTATGGACACTTTCCCAGAGTACGAGGTGGTGCGGAAGCCTTGCTTTTCGGCCTCTTTCATTGTGGCATTCTTACACGACAGCTTGGGTCTTCCAGTCAGCAGCAGCCAGTAAGGCTCCTCACCATTCCGCATTATTCTCCACCTGCACTGGGATTCATTTATCAACAACAAGGCTTCCAGTTTGTTCTGAACATTCTTTAGGAAGGGCCTGGGAAGTTGTATGTGAATTTCAAGCTGTTATCTCTTGTGGTTTTAGGGTTTACGGTACCAGTTATATTTGGGCTTCCAGTGTATAACTTATGTACTAATGGCAAAGTGCAGTAAACATATAGATACATATGGTTTCTTGTGAATTTTTTAAGCTCGTTATCTCAAGCGTGTTACTGCTCTTGAAAGGGAGCCATGTTTTTGTTTTTCTTCCAATACCGAGATTTCCCAATACCTGACTTGGTGTGATGGTCTGCAGGGTGATGTTCACGGATGCAGTGAACAGCGTGCCAGTGGAGTGGACTGTGGGATTCTTTGTAACACAATTGTTCGAGAACAACAGCAAGTCTACTGCCCCTCCCATCATCATTTTTGGAGACATTTTTGGCAACAACGTTGCCTTGTTTGCAGGGGTTTCTGTTGTCTTCGGCCTGTTGTGGTGGTTCGTAGCGAGGTGGCGAAGGCCACAGCTGAAAACCATTTATGATTTAGAGAAAGGGAGATACTTCACCACTGCTGCTCGTGGGCGGTGATTCATTTTACGAATTGAGATGTTGAGAGTTGGGCATCTCTCATTGATGTATTTTTTCATCTTCAACAGGGGTGCTTTGTTGTCTCACATTACTGCATGTGATTGTATGAACATGTTTGGCACTTTTGTACTACACATAGAACCTCTCCTAGTGCTTGGTGTCAAGTTTATGCACCAAAGAGGTTTATGCACGATGAGGTTTATGCATTTAGAGAGGTGTAATAATGGCCACCTAATAGATGTTGACTTGAACTACACTATTTTTTAAAAACGTGCTTGAAATTAGGCTCACTTACAAATTGCATAAGTGGCATTTATGCACTAAGAGAGGTTTCTACTTGTATCATATCTTCATGCATCAATTAGTGTTTGTAGTAGCTTTGAATTGTGACATGCTTGCAAAACTATTCCATCTCAATTCTTGTGTAAAATGTAGAGGGTCCATGTCTAAGGGTCGAGGGTCAATAAAAGCTTTTATGGTTTAGTATTAGGAACTATCAATATTGAAACCCTTATTTGGATACATTTAGGTGGTGTTATATGAATTGTTGTTCTATATTACAATACAAGATTTTTTTTTTGAGTTTTGTTAGCTATTTTCCTTTAATTTTTATATTGAATTATTTTTTCAAGTGTTGGGTTTTTTTTTTCTTTGCTTTTCATTCCAAATAGAAATTTTATACATATTTTTACTATTTTTTCTCCAATGTGTTCAAATTGCAAATAGGTTTTCTTCTAATTCTCCTAGCTACAAATGAAACAATTGATATTTCTCTTCCAAAATTGGCTCTTATAGTTATAACCATCTAGCAATGAATTATACAATAATGGGTGTCTTTGGAAAGTGGTTAAGGGTAATTTTGTTTTGTTTGATGCATACCAAATCATTATATAGAAATTTGTCAATTTCCTTGTTTTTCCTTCCAACTTGGTTCAAAAGTTCAAAATTTCAAAAGTAAATTTTATTAACTTTGAAAATTAGGTTGTTGAATTTTCTTATTGAAAATGAATACTTTATCTTTTGTACTATTACTCATTAAAAACAATCAACCTAAGTCCAAATTTTCTAAAAGGTAGTAATAGTATTTGACAATTGAATTTTTGATGCCAAGCAAAACAATTATTGGTAGTTGATTTGTGAAATGTTCTTAAATTTTAAGTAAAAAATACTATAATAATAAATAGTACTCCCTTTGTTTCAAAATAATTTTCTTGGTTTTCCTTTGTACTTTGTTCCCAAATGATCTTCTAGTTGTACATTTTTGAATTATTTGCTAGCATTATTGTTGCCATCTATTAACAACTGTTGTCCAAAAATAGTATAGCTACCTATCTCAAAATGTGAAGGTCACCTTCCCAACTTTTCTTCAATGATGGGCAACTTGAGATTGAGACTAATCATAATAAATCCCCACATCTTTGATTTGTAAAATATATAGTTGTTTTGTAAAGTGTACTGACACGTTTAGCACTTACTATGTTCTCCATTAAAAAAAAGGATGACTACAAGTAATGACTACGGTGCTACATGCACGTAATCACTAGTGCAAATCAATGGCCACCGGTGCTCCCTCATAATGCTCTCAAAATTTCACTTTTCAGCATCCCAAAACTACACTTTGGTAACTAATTCAAAACTCAAATTTTCAAGATGATAGGAGTGCATTGAACTCTACTTACAACTCATAATTGGTTAAAAAATTATTATTTTCAACGTTATTCCAGAACATTTTGTTCAATAAAAAAATCATTTTGGGACAGAGGGAGTAATATTTTACTGAGAAAACCACCCATTGATTGAGCATGGAAGCTGAAGCAGCTGACGACAGCCTACGTCACCTGAAAGCCAATTGTTGTACCCAAATTGAAGGCCATTGATAGGGGAAAGAAATGGCGACTCTCATAAAGAAGACGATTCAGGTTAGAAGGAAGACACGATCGACGCAAAAGAAAAGCCAATGCAATGCCGCTGAAGGAAAGAAATGGCGACTCCTCAAAGGTAATGCTGACTTTAAGAAAGAAATGTCGGTTTCTAGAATGAAAAGATGTTCGTCAAACACACTTCACCCACTATGAACGTCTTGCTCCCTGGCGAGCTCTGACTGTCCTTTCTCCAGTTCCTTCAATTCCATGCCATTCCATTTTGCACTCCAGGATTGTTGCACAGAGTATTTTCTTTTGCTCACAAACAATCCATCACGATCACAAAGCTCTGGATTGACCCAATTGGCTTTCAATTTCTTCCGTCTTGATTAAGGAGGCTTTGTCTGGCTAGCATTTCGTAAGCTCCAATTCCAATTTGGTTGGTACCCATTCTCAATTTTGACAGTTCTGTTGCCATGTCATGGGTTTCGATTGGATTGGAGTTTTGTGTGTTGTGTAGAAAGAAGAAATAATTTTGTGATTCGTGTTGCAGAAGGTCGAGTTTTTGGGATGGGAGATCAGTCGCCGTTCCGAGAGACGGTGCTGAAGGGCAAGGTGGCGCTCATCACGGGCGGAGGCTCCGGCATTTGCTTCGAGATTGCCAGGCAGTTTGGTCTCCATGGCGCGCGGGTGGCAATTATGGGGCGACGGAAACAGGTCCTGGAGGCTGCAGTGGCTTCCTTCAAGAGCCTTGGCATTCAGGTGTTACACCCAAAATCTGTTGAATCTATTGAAGTCGCTGTTGTATCTCTGTGAGAGTTAGAGTTTCTGTCATACTACTGTAATGCAGTTCTTCTTGAAATTCGTCCTTTGTATCCCAACATCGAGGATTGGAACTTGCTTGTCGACTACTGATTTGTACGTGGTTACCCTAGGCTGTCATTAAAACATCCGCCTTGTAGTTGTAGTCTGTTCTGATACTGGATACCGCTCCTTGAAACTGTACTGAATTAGGGTTTAGCGTTGAAGCCCAGCATTTCACCTCACGACCACAAAAAATGTGCACCATGTATTGTGCATCATCAACCATTCTAATAATTTTTCATAGCTGATCAATTTGCTATTTGTCGGCAATTGACCGATTTTAGCTTCTTTGATGTGTGAAGTGGCAAGAAGAGGTACATGAATGGCAAAGAACCTGCGAAATAGGGTGAAGATGTATGCTCTTGCTGGCATGGAATGGAGATGCTCTTAGATTTTTTCCGTCAGTGCGATCTGTTGTTTTTGAGGATCTGGATCTGTTTTGTGAAGTATGAGTAAAGCCTCACCATTTTGTATATTACGCTGAGATTTTTTAGTTCGTGCATCTGTTGCAATACAACTGATACTGTTGTGATCTTTGGTCAAGCAGGCTGTAGGTATAGAGGGAGATGTGCGCAAGGAAGCTGATGCCAGTCGTGTTGTGGAGACGGTGGTCAATGAATTCGGCAGGCTTGACATTCTTATAAATGGCGCCGCAGGGAACTTTCTGGTTGCCCCTGAAGACCTCTCTCCGAATGGCTTCAAGACTGGTAAGGCCTTTGGGACTCCAGCTGTGATTGATACACAACTTGTTACTAGCTTTGTTTTCCTTTTAAATTTGATAATTATAGTGCTTGCTTGTAATCTGCATCGGTCACATTCTTTAGTCGTGGAATGGCACTTTGCCAAATAAGAGTTCCGTCCCGAAATAAGTTTTCTAGTTGGACCTCATGATTTTTAGTTGTTTTGAGTAGGTCATCCAGAGGCTTTTTTCTGTCCAATTTTATTTGGGTTGCAATGAACACAAGCAATGTTCTCCATTGAATTTGGGGATATAGAATTTGGACCGTTCTGAATTTATGCTTTTCACAATGTAATCAATGAAATTGTTATGAAACTTTTTCAGTAGAACTGCAGACACTTATTTGGGGACTTAGGGAGTATTTAAGAACATTGATACCAAATCAGAGTACACCCAAGTGAACTTTAATCTCACATGTGAAATTGGCTCATTGTTCAAATTGAGCTCAACTATTAAAGTCAGGGATTTCTTTTCTTGACAATTCAGAAGTTGGTCGACAGGGCTTTACTAGAATGTAAATGATGTGTGCATGTCGATATTGTGAAGACTTTCAAGTTCCATTTTTGTTGAGAGGATGGTTCATTTTGGTGGAAACTGTGTAGTTATGGACATCGACGCATTCGGAACATTCACAATGAGCCGTGCCGCTGTGAACTATTTAAAGCAGGGAGGCCAAGGGAAGGGGCCAACCGAAGGTGGAGCTATCATTAACATCAGTGCCACGTTACATTATACAGCAACTTGGTACCAAATTCACGTTTCTGCTGCTAAGGTGTAACTCTTATTTCTTTCATGAAGGTTATTCCTTTTAGGTGTAAATCGCTTTTATTATCATTTTTTGCACTCGCAGGTGTTGAAAAGTTTGGTTGGTTAACCCTTAAGTAATCAAATGGCCCAAAGTGGTCTCTTCCATATCTCTAGGAGTTGCAATACATCACTTAGGAAGGCAATAAAATGTATCAATAGAGAGGAATATGCTTTAGAAGTAACTGGTATTGATTGTTAGCTTCTCACTTTTAGATCGATCACCTAGAATATTGGAAAGTGATTGTTGTCTGGCAGCCATAAATTTGTTTTTCTTTGACAAGGTTTTGTTTTTGCTGTGCAGGCAGCTGTTGACAGTCTTACAAGAAGTCTAGCTTTAGAGTGGGGTACAGATTACAAAATCCGATGCAATGGCATTGCTCCAGGCCCAATAGCTGGAACACCAGGCATGTACAAATTGAATCCAGATGAAGCTCGAGTTTCAACTGACGATAAAGTCCCTCTTGGAAAGTTGGGTGACAAGTGGGACATTGCCATGGCTGCCATTTTCCTTGCATGTGAAACAGGTAATTCCTTCTTTTAAAAATATGGACTGTCATATGCTTTTTTTTGTTTCGGCCTAGTGAATTTCGTTATATTAATTTGCAAGTGAGGTGAGAACGTCTGAGTTCGTGCTTCTGTATGGTGCTTATTGCTGCTCAAAACTGGATCCTAGTCCCTGCCATGACCAAGCTACATCTACAATTCAACTTCACCTTGGAATAATTGAAATAAGCCACAAAGCCTCTCGTTTTCTCTGTTGCTGCTCTGTAAAATGGATAGAGTCTCCTGTCGCTTTGTCAGTGCACTACAAAGTGGACATAGAGTGTCTTAGCTTTGTAATTGTATGTTAAAATGGACAGAGTTTCTCTTAGCTTTGTAGCTACATTACGAGGGGAAATAGAGATCTTATAGTTTTGCAGGTGCACAGCGAAGATACTGAGGCTCTCATAGCATAGCAGCTTTTTGGTAGGTCCTCAAACAATATCTGCAGTCTCCTTCGAGTGTCTGTGTTTGTATTATGTGGTTTCATCATTGGTTTATGATGAAAGAACCGTATGCAATGTGGCAGGGAAGTATATCAACGGTGCATTACTTATAGTAGACGGAGGCGAATGGTTGTCAAAGCCACGCAATATTTCCAAGGAGCAATTGCGCCAATTTGGTCGTGCAGTTGAACAGAGATCCAGGGCGCTAAATAGCAAACTTTAATTCATTTTGTGGCCGAAGATTGTAGGCTACTTCATTGAAAGCGACTAGGTCCTTTACGGCAATTCAGACAATTGACTTTAGTTATCTATAGAATATTCTACTACTTAGTAATTGACAATGCTACGACAAAGTGAAATGAATTATAGCTCATATTGCAACATACAGATTATGTTACACAATTACAAGGCCCCATACCTTTGATTACATCAAGAATTTTCAATCACCATTTGGAGTAATGATTCTCACATTTTTTATGTATTTTATATTCTCTACATTTTATCTAGAATTAAGATGGAAAGTCATGTATGTAATTGAATTCCATATTGAGATTCCAATAGATTTTGATGATTTTGATTAAAAAAATTTCCAATATTAACCCTAGGGTGCCATAGACACTAACTATCCAATGGATGACAAAGAATCCTTCTATTTAGGACATAAATGCAAATACTAGGTGAAAAGGAGAGGTTTTGCAGGGTAATTTGACCTCCAATTTGAGCTATTGTTTTTTTTATCAAGCAAGTGATTCACAAAGTACCAAAAAGGATGATTTCCATGGTGATGAACCCAACCTTCTAGGATTAATGAAAAGATTGGTTTTAAAATGGTGAATCCCAACATGCCAACTTAATTGTAGCATGAATGGAGTAATTGTTAAATACTTGAGTGTGGTTTCCAAAAATGGTCAAATGTTATCCACATGTGACAACTAGTGTTTCATCCGGGTTGTGCAGTAGATTCTATACCCGGAACAAATTTAGGTTATATTCCCATATGATCAGTATATAACATAAAATTCTAAACATAACCCCTCAATGAAAATGTCCAGCATTGACTCGATTCCAGTAATCACAGTAAGTTCTATGCAACGCGCCTAGAGACGCGACAAGGAGCTGTAACGACTCACCTAAGGCAAAGTCTTCCACATAGTAATTGCAATCTTCGTAACCCTCAAATTCCACAAACACGATTTACACTGCCAAATCCAAAGAAGATTACAAACTTGGGAAGTGAACTAAAAAGCATTTCTAGATTCGAGTACTTGCAGAAAGCTTTAGGTGGGAAAACTAAATTGATTAGTCAAAACACGAACTATGGCTGTGGGTGGGTATCTAATGTTAGTAAACCTCCACAAAAAATCGTATGCCCTAAGAGATTAATTACAGAACTGCTGGAGAAGTGGCTCATCGTTTCTTCTTTCCCAGAAGTCCAGCTCGAGTGCTCGAATTGCTGGGTGCAAGATTTGCAGGTAATGCAAGGACAGATCCATCCCGAAGTTCCGCTCCGTTGCTACCGGTCCCAAGTACCTTCTGTGACTCGATGAATAGCATGAAATCTCTAACCTGGGAAAAACAATCCATACATCGGGATTAAGAAGATGGATACAACTCGAGAGGCTGAAATATTGCAACACGACCCTGAGTCTACCCCAAAAGACATATTTTCAAACCCAAGTGCCAGATTCTTAGAGATTATAAGGCGGGTCTTGCAAAGCAGAAGGTTCCAAACGACTTGCTAAAAGTTTACTTATTAGAATGTGAAATACCGGAAAGGTCCACTATTCTGATGAGATCCGCGAATCATAGCTAAAGTAGAATTGTCATAGCTAATTGCAACGCAAAAGGAATTTCCAAAAACCACAATATCACTGACCTGTTCTTCAAGATCAGCTATTTTATCATCTCGTTCTTTCACCGATTTCAGCTCCCTACGAAACATGCACCAGGTGAGTGCGATGGCAAACCGAGTAGGAAAAACAACTTCGCAAAGAGACATCGAAAGGTGAAAACAAACTCATGCAAAAAACGAATTAAAAAAAGGGCGATCCAAAGTGGTCAAGATAGCCGATAGACTTTCTGGTTCTCAATCAGACATTAACTCAACTGCAACGGCCATGCACACGTGAAGTTTTACCCCTAAACGACCAGGAGTGTTTGAGCATAGGCTAGCTCTTGTAAAAAGCATAATTTCTCATTCGTGCAGGATAATTTGATGATCGTCATGATCAAATGAAAAAAAAAAGACTTCTGTAAAAAGGTTACCTATGAAAAAAAGATCAACAAAATCACACAATTTTTGAGAAAATGCCCCCATTGACAAGCTTGATGAAGGATGTTCAATCTGTGGCGGTACTTTGTACATACACTGAAATCAGAATGTTCTCCAAAGTTCTCCAAAAACTTTGATTTTTTTCCGAACAATTCCACATCATCATGATGTTGATGTGAATTTTTTTGCAAATCGTTTGGAGGAGTCGAAAAAAGATATGAGCCTAGAGTGCCTTTGTCATTCTCCAAAAATTCACCGAAAATCACACTCAATCATTTTTTAATCATTTTTTGATCATTTTTTGATCGAGTGTGCGATTCATTAGAAAAAATCATCTAGAGTCTCTTTGTTCTAGAGTCTCTTTGTTGTTCACGGATTATTAGTAAGGTTCACATTTCAAATTTTTCCTACAAAAATATATTTGCAACTAGGAATCACTCCCAGATTTAGCTCGACATCAGAACAACTGTCGGTATCGCTGCACAAAATTAGACTGAAAAATAAACTGCTCACGTAATCGTTCTCCGATCAGAAAAAAAAAAATTCAAATCTCGCCAAAAAACTATTCCGTAAATCCCTCGCTTCCATTCAAACGACGCAGACTGCTTTGTTACTTATTCCAGAGTCTTACCTTGGGTTGATATTCCTTGAATTGCAGTTTCCGAAGCGCACCAGCTGCCGCAATTACTCTCCAATAAACATGACAACCGTATCGAAATTCGCTGCAAACTCCAATTTCCTTCCCACAGCTTCCCCACAGACGCGCAAGCCTGATTTCCTCATTGTGATTGCGTCGAAATCTTCATGACATGAAATTAGGGTTTCCGAGAAGGGACTTGCCTGCGCACTTGCTAACTCGATGGTCTACATGATGAGGCGAAAAAGTTGTGAATATATTAGTGAGGAACAACGGTGTGGTTCAAGTCGAAGTTTCCTGATCAAACTACAATACATTGTACTTGATGGCTTTTTAAAACCCCAAGAAAATTGGTAAGTCTACATAAGCACATAAATGTCACCTTGGAATAGAACTGAGGCCGTACAGAAATATAGCATTCTAGAGACGAAGTCATAATGTACGTTACAACTCAGGAATGATCGGTGGATTGCTGTAAGAAAACCCCAACAGCAAAAGAAGAGATTAATTGCTGCTCTTTGATTTGGACTGCATAATGTTTCCAAAATTGAAAACCCGTTCCTCCTCGACACGCTCTTCCTTGACGTCAGTAGTGGAAGTTTCCTTTTCTTGACGTCGTTCTCCATTGAGAAGGGGCAGGTTGAGTTGCGGCATGCTGAGACCACTGGATTGTTCTTCACCTGAATCGGCCTTCTCGACCTCTTTCTCCTTCTTCTCCTTCTCCTTCTCCTTCTCAGGACCCTTGAAGTTGTCGGTCAACATTCCACCTACATAGCCCCATGGATCGCTAACCTTGTTCTTCACCTTCTTCACGACTTTGACAACTATATACCTCCACACGAATGACGATACAAGCATGATGCCCAAAACCACATGAGTGTATCGATTTTGAGAAACTATTCTCTTGGCAATGTCCTTCATATCATCGGAATCGCTATCTGATGATGATTCAAAATGCTCCAGATTGTCTGATGATGTTTTGTTCTCTTGCTTCTTCTGAGTAACCTCAGAGGCGGAAGGGTTTAGGGAGTGAAGTAATTTGCCCACGGCCTCTGAGTTTTTGATGACCAAAGAAGAAGCGTTTTTAGCTGCCTCAGTTGCGGACTTGGCAGCTTGCGTCGCAGTTTCGACAGCCTTCTTCATGTCGTCTTTATTGATTCTCTTCTCTTTTCCACCTCGCTTGGAAACATCCCAGCGGCTCCTGCCACGTGATAAGGACCTTGCAGCTCGACCAGCTTGCCTGTGTTTATACTTCTGTTCCCTCAAAGTTTGAACCTGCAACAAGGACAACAATACTATCAGAGAGAAAGACGAGAATTCCAAAGTAATGTAAGTCAAAATCAGCAACGAAGCGTAATCACTATGAAATTCGAAAGTTTGAACATACTCACCTGATCAAGCAACCTCGATAAGAGCTGCAAGTCTACGGGACCAGTTGACGACTGAGTCTGTTCACTTCCTTCCAAGCATTCATCCACCCCTAGAGCATCTCCCAGCTTCGTAGAATCCTTGTTATGTGGTTTCGAGGATGAACGCCCATCTTCCCGAAGTAGCCGAAGAATAGCATTTTCGACGAGATCAAGGTCCTCCGTTGCACAATCACCTAGAAATTCTGTGCTGTCCCTGTCGGTCCCTGATTCTGAACCAACAGACCTGTCTGAACCTAAAGGTCCGGATACAGTAACAGACCGGTTTGATCTGTGATTAACTTGGGCATCTTCACTACCAGAATCTTCAGGGTCTTCTCTTGAGAAGAAAGCAGAGGGCAAAGACCTCTCACGTTCAGTTAATTTCCCATCCTTATCATTCGCAAGAGCAGAAGCGGTGAACAAATCTGCAGCGTCTCTCCTCGCGAAATTTCTTTGATCCTTCTTCATGTCTCTCAAAAATTCCTGTAAACAATGTCAGAAATCAGATTGCATGAGTGCTGGAACAATTAAGAATCTATCGTACCAATTCTCGTGTGACCAGATGCCGAGATTCGGGCACATGTGGTCACATACGTTTAACCTCTGTAATTACTTGCTCTGTAATTGCACATTCCCTGTGTAACCTGAGAATCGCTGAAGATGTGCACACGTCTAATTAGACACCTTGTGACAAATTGTGAAAATACAAGTGAGTATTAATTTATTGTGACTCGCCCCGAGGCAGCGTCACTAGAGGAGTTTCGAGTGTAATTCCTTTTTTCTAGAAAAACTCTCGTCTAAATTCATCAAAATTCATCTCAAGGTTCCATAGCGCTTCTCTCGCCAACAAAGGCGGCTTCGGTTACATCGTCTTGAACCAGAAGGATAGTTCTTTTTCCGACACTCTCAGATCCACCGTCTCCTCTTCGAAACAAAAGGTATTAGACTAACTGAACGCCGTACAACAAAAGCTCCAGGGAAACCAGTACCCCTCCCTCGAAAACTGAACGACGGATCCTTACCTTCACTTCAACCCCCGGCACCTTGAGCACCTTCTTGTTCACCTCTCGCTTCCTGCACAAAAAACAAAAACACCGCGCTTTAACAAACCTTTCCTTCTAAAAGAAATGCACGAAGCGATTCCGCGCACGAACGCAAGCCCTAACTCCACTACCGCTTTTACAACCAAAAAGCTACAGACCACCACAGAACTAGCGCTCCTTACTCTACACCGCATCAAGCCAGTTCGCAACCCCACA
Source organism: Climacium dendroides (assembly GCA_950106755.1). NCBI lineage: Eukaryota > Viridiplantae > Streptophyta > Bryopsida > Hypnales > Climaciaceae > Climacium > Climacium dendroides. The sequence continues at coordinate 20,671,684 of OX467092.1, read as the reverse complement.
ATGCGTCACAAGAGGAGTGAAAACGGCAGGAGAAGAATCACAACCTACAGATCAGGACGAAAAACAAGCGACAAGACTCACAGCTCTGGGTCGTCGGTTCTAGCCACAACTCGGGACCAAAATTGGGAGCCAAACTCTATGGCCGGGGTTCAAACCACAAACACCATCGTGGTAAGCAAGAATTGCGGCCGAAGAAGGCCGACCAGCCAAGCTAAGCAGGCCAACAATTATGACAAACAACAGTAATCGGGTCAGGCCATCGCCAGCTTCGTCCCGTGAAGGAGAATAGGCCAATTTCAGCAGAGCCTTGCAGATGGCAAGCATGACGAAGCCGCGATCAAAAGCAATGGCAACCTCGCGAATTTAAAATACCTAAAGGATATTGATAGGGATATTAATAGGTAATTTTCATAAAGAAAACAACTCAAAATAAAAGAAAGAAGTCATCAAGGTACGAAACAGCAGACGATCATAAGAATAGAAAAGAGTCTAAAGAAAGAAAAGTCGACTTATAGAAAGAAAAGTCGTCTTCTAGAAAGAAAAATCGTCCTTTTTCCTGCTCGTCACGCACCGAGCATGTCCTTGCACCGAGCACGTCCTTGCACCTTGGCGAGCTCCAGTCCCTTCAGTTCCTCGCATAAATCTTTCCATCGCCACTTCAATATTGCACTCCAATAATCACGCATGCACACAGCATTCTTCTTCCGCTCGCAATCAATCACATCACGAACTCACAGCTCCAGACTCAAAGCTCCAGAATGATCCATCCAATTTCTTCCGTCTGGATGAAGGTTTTGGATGGCTTGCATTTCGTAAGCTTCTGTTCCAATTTGGTTGGTAATGCTTGTTCCTATTGCCATGGTTTTCGATTGGATTGGATTTTTGTTTGTTAAAAGCAAAATTTCTAATGAAATTTGTGATTTGTGTTGCAGGAGGTCGAATTTGGGGGATGGGAGATGAGTCGCCGTTCCAAGAGACGGTGCTGAAGGGCAAGGTGGCGCTCATCACGGGCGGAGGCTCCGGCATTTGCTTCGAGATTTCCAGTCAGTTTGGTCTCCATGGGGTGCGGGTGGCGATTACGGGGCGACGGAAATAGGTCCTGGAAGCTGCAGCGCAGTGGCGTCGTCCCGAAGCCTTGGCTTTCAGGTATCATTACATTCAGTGGCGTGTTCAATCGCACAAACAACAAGCCTAATTACTGAATTTGGTTACGTCTACCTGTGAGTGTGAGGTGTGTCCTGTTACAGTAATGCGCTTTACATTGAAAATCTTGCTTTTATCGCAACATTCAGGGCTGAATCATGCTGTTAGTAATGCGCTTCACCTTGAAATTCTTTGTTTGTATTCCATCCTTTGAGGATTGGAACTTGCTTGTCAACTCTTGATTTGCACGTGGTTACTCTAGACTGTCATTGGGAAGATCCGCATTGTAGTCGTAGTTTTGGATTCCGCTTCTTGAAATTGTACTGAATCAGGGTTTAGCGTTGAAGTTCAGCATTTCTTCTCAGTCACTGCAATAAGAAATGTGTACCATATGGTGTGAATTATCAACCTTTCTACTATTCTATCATAGGTGATCAATTTTTTGGTTGTCGGCTATGGGCCGATCTGCTGTGCGAATTAGAAAGAGGAGATACATAAATGACAAGGATCCTGGGAAATGGAGTGGAGATATATGCTCTTGTTGTCATGAAGTGGAGATTCTCTTAGTTTTTTTTTCCGTTAGTGCGATCTGCTGTTTTAGGATCTGGATCTGTTTTATGAGGTATAACTAAGGCCTCACTATTTTCTTTTATGATTGAGATTTTTTAGTTTGTGAAACTGTTGGAAGAAAGTGGCGAGGTGTTCCTGCATGTTGTGATGAAATTGCGAAGAGGCGGTGTATTTACTAATTAGGGTGAGAGTTTTGTGATCTTTGGTCAAGCAGGCTGTAGGCATAGAGGGAGATGTGCGCAAGGAAGCTGATGCCAGTCGTATTGTGGAGACGGTGGTCAAAGAATTCGGTAGGCTTGACATTCTTACCAATGATGCCGCTGGAAACTTATGGTTGCCGCCGAAGACCTCTCTCCAAGACTGGTAAGGCCGTCTCGAGACACCAGCTGTGATGGATGCACACTTTCTTACTAGCTTTGTTTTCCTTATAGATTTGAAAATAATAATGCTTGTAATCTGTATCTGTCTCATTCTTTAGTAGTGGCATGGCACTTTGCCAATAAAATTTATTTAAGAATGTTCGTGCGAAATTAGAGTACACGAAGTGAAGTTAAATCTCACATGTGAAATTGGCTTATTGTTCAAATTGAGCTCAACGCTTTTAATCAAGGTGTCAGGGATTGTTTTACATACCAATTCAGAGGGTGCTCAACAAGGTATTTACCAAAAATTTATGTGTGCATGTCCATATTGTGATGACTTTCAAGTTCCATTTTTTTTGAGAGGATGGTTCGTTTTGGTGGAAACTGTGTAGTTATGGACATCGACGCACTTGGAGCATTCACAATGAGCCACAAAAAATTCAAATACAAAGAGAACTAAACAGCGCTGTAATTAAAGAGGACCTGGAGGCAACAGGAAGAGGAGCGCGACCTGGCCAAGCACTGCCGTGTCAAAAAGCGCCATAGCAACGGAGCAGGAGTGGCATACTACTACGCGGCACAGAACTAGGCAAGCGAGTCAAGATGGGAAATGGCAGGGGAAGGGAGACCTGGAATAGCAAGCGAGCACATGTCTTAATACAACATATTCATATTCAGCTATGAATCCGAGCAAGCACGTCTGCGATTCTTAAAAGACGAATTCCAATGCAACGGAATGACGACGAGTGACAGATGAGTGACGAAGAGAATATTAGGATTTGGGGTTTGGTGATTCCTCCGGTGCAATTCTTCCTGTGACTTCGTCTTCTGTCTACCACTTCTTACTCCTTCACTCCTGCCTCTTCGTGTGCTACCTGAAGCTCTCGGAAGGCACCACAGGAACGACGTCGTCAAATTAGGTCGAGAGTCTCGTATATATCAATTGAGGGTTTCCAGAGGAGGTTAGGAGGCAAAATGTTCAACGTCAAGCGGTTCCAATGTTGGAAGGAATGGGACTTCATGTTCATCTTACTAAGAGCCTTAGAATGACGATGAGTCTCATAGCCAAAGCACGAAATTCATTTTCCATTACCAACATCCAAATTTGAAAGAGTGATTGAAGAATGTGAGAATACAACATTAGAACCTCTAACAATGGAAGTATTTGCTCTGAAACCCTTGAATGTTGGTATTCTCATTATCTAACAATTTTGCACTACTTTGTCCTTTGTGCTGAAAAGAAAGTTTGACCCCTTGTGAATTGTATGCATATGGTCGACGTTTGACAAGAGGGAAGGTGCATCAATAATCAAATACAAGATTCTTAAAACAATTTTATGAACTTGAAATTTATTTCAGGGAGACTTGGACTTCAAAAACTACTAATAGCTCTTCAATCTGTTTAGACCTTTCGAGAGTAAACTTCTATGTTGTGTTGGAATGGAAAACTACTTTTCAAGTTCTTGAAATTTGGAATTGCTTTTGTAGACTTCCATGTTGTTTACACTAAGACTTCCATGTTGTGTTGGAATGGAAAAACACTTTTCAAGTTTGTAGGATTTGAAATTCGTCTCCCTCACTTTTATAAGCCTCTTTAAAAATTAGACCACCCAACTATCTTGATTTTCTTCTTGCAAATATTTGCACACTAGCCTATCTTTTCAAAACAACAACCAAACCACTTTAGAAAATGGACTAGACAAGAGTGTACATAATATTAATTTAAAAAATTCAACAATATGGTAGGGATTGCAATTAGGTTTTAAAATTAGTTTCTTAAAAGTTGAAGATTATTTTGCCTCTCCCACTTATCATGTACTTCTACCTAAATTTTTTATCAACCACCTATTAGCAATTTTTTTTGCAAATATTTACATACAGGCCTATCTCCTCATAACACCAAAAAAACAATTTCAAAAAATCGCTATTCAAAAAGGTACAAAATATAAAAATTAAAATTTTTCAATCATGTGGTATGGGCCACTGATCGGGTTGGATATGACTACTATATGGATATAGGGTTCATTTGTATAGATATGGATTCATTTATAGTTATTGACAAAGATATAAAAATTATTATACATCTTTTGTTAATAAATTGACTTGGTATTGGTATATCAATTCTTGGATTTTGATCAAATAAATATAAAACTAAACTAGGATGTTTAGCTTCAATTTTTTAATAGAGGCATTGACACAATGAATGACTATGTAGACTTATGTAAAGAATTTAAGATTTTTTTTGGTTTTTTATACAAAGCTTGTTTGATTTTCAAAATCTTCATCAAACCAATTTGAAAAGCTTAATTATTCTTCAATAAACTAATTTGAAGAGGCTCTTGGTCTCAAAGTGGCACTTTTTAAGGTGAAAATTAAGAGTATAATTGATCTTATATATCTTGTCCAAGAGTCTATTTAAGATTGAGAGATCTTAATGTGCAAATGTATAAATACTTAATATCAATTCCCAATGCTATATTTGTTTAATAATTATCAATTGAAAAGATTGAAATCTTTGAAAGTTGTAGGTGATTTAATAATTAGTGTTCATTTAAAGAAGGTAGAAGGTAAGAGTAGCACCTATCATATGATATCCATTACTGAACCTCACCACAACTAGGATCAAGAGATCTCAAGATGTACATATGAGAACACTTCAAATCAATCACAGTTGGCATAGTCTTCTAACTTCCTAGAAATTGTTTGATTAGAAAATTGAGACTTTTAAAAGCGACAAGTGATTTAATAGTGTATTTTTAAAGAAGGAAAGGAATAAGAGTACTATCAATCATATCCTCTATTGAACTTGATAATTCCAACTAAGATTGAGAGATTTCAACATGTACAAGTGAGAATACTTGAATTAAATTATCACAGGCGGTATAGTCTTTTAATTTCTTAGGGATTGTCAAATGAAAAGATTGAGACCTTTGAAAGTAGTAGGTGATCTTGTAGTGCATTTTTTGATGAAGTGAAAGTTAAGAGTACATTCAATCTTATCTTTTACAAAAGCCACCTCCAACTAGGTTCAAAAAATCTCAATGTGTACAAGAATACAATATGCATGTGAGAATACTTTGTATCAATCACCATAATATATTTCTTTTAGTTTCTTTATACTTGTGAGCAAGCACCTTTGTACAGTAGGGTCCCAATCAAATTGGCGTTTTCGAAATCGCAGTGAAGAAAATTTCACTGCAGCCAACTTTGAGAGGCTCCCGAGAGCTGAAAAATTGGTATTTTACCACGAAATTTTTACCACAGCTTGATCTTTATGTTAATAACGCATGGTCCAAATTTCAAGGCCAAAAGATTCACCATTTAAAAGTTATTCAAAATCTACCAACATGGGTAGTTCTAGAATTTTTTTCACTTCTGCCAACTTTCACAGCCTCCCAAGGATTGGAATTTTTTTTTTTTGCCATGAAATTTTTGGAACAAAAACTAATATATGATTTCAACATATGGTCCAAATTTCAGGTCCAAAAGATTAATACAAAAAAAGATATTCACAATCTACCAACATGTATTGTTTTGAGAAACACTTGTGGAAACCATTTCACTACTACCAACTTTGGCACCCCTCCAAGGGCTAAGAAATTGTCTATTTATCGTGAATTTTTTGTCACACAACCCTTTCTATGTTAATAACATGTATGCCAAATTTCAAGGACAAAAAAATATTACAAAAAAAGATATTTAAAATCTACCAACATGGGCAGCTTTGAGAAACCATTTTTCTATTTCCATCTTTGACACCCTTCCAAGGGCTGATATTTTTTTTTATTTTTCATGAAAATTTTTCTATACAATAATTTCTATGTTAATAACATGTGTGACAAATTTTAAGGTAAAAAAATTTATAATAAAAAAGATATACACAATCTACCAACATATGTAGTTGTAGGAAACATTGGGAGAAGCCATATCACTACTACCAACTTTGACACCCTCCCAAGGGCTGAGAAATTGTCTATTTACCATGAAATTTTTGGCACAAGATATATTTTATGTTAATAACAAGTGTGCCAAAATTCAAGGTCAAAAAATTTATACAAAAAAAAGCACACACAATCTACCAATGTGTATGTCCTCCATTTGCCTCAATCACTGCTTGTAACCTAGAAGGCATAGAATGACATAATTGGAGGAGCTTTGTATCACTAATTAACCTCCACTCTCTTTCAATAATCGCCTTCATGTCATCTAAGTTTCTAGGCCTATTTGGGTCATGTTGCACTGCATCTTTCAGAATCTTCCAAAGGTTCTCAATTGGATTGAGATCGGGAGAGTTTGCAGGCCAATCAAGCTTCTCCAAAAGGTGTGATTGTCTCCATTCTCCACATAGTTTGCTACGATGGACAGGTGCGCCATCTTCCATGAGCAATCCTTGTGGCACTCTACCCATAAAATGAAGCAACTCGCCATTGTAAACCACTTCAACAAAATCCTTAGCAGAGTGTCGATCCTTAGGCATAAAAACAAGTTGTGAAACTTGTCCTCCAGCAAATGCACCCCAAATCATCAAAGAAGTTCTCCCACTCTTAAAAGTTGGAACTATACAATCTGATGCATAGCGGTCATATGCAGTTCTCCAAACATGAATTTGTCTAGAATTTTTTCCAACTTCAAAAGTAGACTCATCTGTCCAAACAACTCGCTCCCATTCTTCTATACTCCACCTACAATACTTTTGAGCAAAAGCCAATCGTTGAGACATGTGACGAGGTGTCAAAAAAGGTTTTTTTACTGCAATTCGACTATAAATGCCACTCCTATATAAAGCCCTTCGAATAGTATTTCTAGACACTTGAGTAGGACACATATTAGTAATCTCTGAGAGCGTTAAGCGACGATTAGCTTGTGAGACACGTTTAATAATACGAACATCTCTATCACTAAGCTTCTTAGCATGATTTCCACCACAAGGTTTGCTTCTGTAGGTTCCATCTTCTCGAAATCTCTTCACCAACCTCTGAACTGTTCTAACAGGGACTCCAACAATAGCTGCAATATCAACTCCTGTCTTTCCTCCCTCACTCAAACCTATAATGCGAGCACGAATTTCAACTAAAATAGCCATCATCTACAACTTTCAAAATGGTAATTGGATCCAAAAAAATTACTAACTAACCTCATGTCTGGAGCACTCAAATCTTAATCAAACCTTAATTAGTAATCACCCACCATCCATGATCCAACTCTCATTCACTCAATCTCCATATTACCTCCCTCAATCACCACATTACCTCACTCACCATGATCCAACCTTCATTCACTCACTCAGTGACTATAATTCAACCCTCACATAGCCTCACTTACTCATCACATACATTCACTAAGTCACCATGATGCAACCCTTACATAGCCTCACATAGCCTCACTCATCAAACAATCATACTCAGTCATCACATAGCTCCAATTAACCACACAGCACATAGCCTCACCCATTCAGTCAACACATCCTTCATGCACTCATGTCCCCAAAATCTTCAATCCTCTAATTGGAAAAATAATCACCCATTACTTGCCTTAGCACACATCCTACCTCCTGTAATGCTCAATTTTGAAAGCAAGCATTCATATTGAGAGGAAAAGCTTCTTCATGCACATATGGTGTTCAAATTTTAAACAAGTACATTCTTTTAGATGTGACAAGTGCACACATCTAGATTTGGGTATCCTTGATTTTGTTGAGAAGCATTTATGTATGGGGATTTGGACATTTGGACAATTTTAGACCAAAAGCATGAGTGTCCATATTCTTACAATATTCTCAATATATTCTAAAACTGTTTCTCACAACTACACATATCGGTAGATTGTGTGTGCCTTTTTTTGTATAAATTTTTTGACCTTGAATTTTGGCACACTTTTTATTAACATAAAATATATCTTGTGCCAAAAATTTCATGGTAAATAGACAATTTCTCAGCCCTTGGGAGGGTGTCAAAGTTGGTAGTAGTGATATGGCTTCTCCCAATGTTTCCTACAACTACACATGTTGGTAGATTGTGTATATCTTTTTTATTATAAATTTTTTTACCTTAAAATTTGTCACACATGTTATTAACATAGAAATTATTGTATAGAAAAATTTTCATGAAAAATAAAAAAAAATATCAGCCCTTGGAAGGGTGTCAAAGATGGAAATAGAAAAATGGTTTCTCAAAGCTGCCCATGTTGGTAGATTTTAAATATCTTTTTTTGTAATATTTTTTTGTCCTTGAAATTTGGCATACATGTTATTAACATAGAAAGGGTTGTGTGACAAAAAATTCACGATAAATAGACAATTTCTTAGCCCTTGGAGGGGTGCCAAAGTTGGTAGTAGTGAAATGGTTTCCACAAGTGTTTCTCAAAACAATACATGTTGGTAGATTGTGAATATCTTTTTTTGTATTAATCTTTTGGACCTGAGATTTGGACCATATGTTGAAATCATATATTAGTTTTTGTTCCAAAAATTTCATGGCAAAAAAAAAAAATTCCAATCCTTGGGAGGTTGTGAAAGTTGGCAGAAGTGAAAAAAATTCCAGAACTACCCATGTTGGTAGATTTTGAATAACTTTTAAATGGTGAATCTTTTGGCCTTGAAATTTGGACCATGCGTTATTAACATAAAGATCAAGCTGTGGTAAAAATTTCGTGGTAAAATACCAATTTTTCAGCTCTCGGGAGCCTCTCAAAGTTGGCTGCAGTGAAATTTTCTTCACTGCGATTTCGAAAACGCCAATTTGATTGGGACCCTACTGTACATAGATCTATAAATTTGTTTTTATCTATCTATCTATTTATTTGACATAGTTTCTAAAATTCATTCACATGACATAAGACATTATATTTTTTCCCAAGTTATTAAGGACAAACTTTTATATACATAATCAGCCAAACTTTGCAAAAAAGAAAATAATTCATAAAAATTCTTCATGGAAGTATGCAATCTTTGCAAGACAAGAATTGAAATAATTGGCTAGTTGAGACTTTTAGACTTTAGGAAGAAGCTTGTGAAAAGTAGAAGTAACAAGTTTCTAATTTCTAGTATACTAATTCTAACATTGAATTTGTACTTTGGGTTGCTCAAGTATAACAATAAGACAAAGCTACTCCTAAAATTTAATTTTTTCCTATTTACATAGAAAGGTAAACAACATAAAAGTCAGAATACTTGATTTTCAATTCTAATTCAATATGGAAGTCCACCTTTAATAAAATAAGAACTATATAAAGCATCCATTTTAACCTACTAAACCCATCCAATGTTGAATAAGGCTTTCCAAGCACCATTCCAACACAATATAGAAGTATTTTAATTTTTTCGAAATCAATTCAACTGGAGAGATTGAATTTTGAATATGTCACACTTATAGTCTTGGTGGTTTTTAGTACTATCAAGTACCTTTTGGGATGAGTAACGTTGGATGAGTAACGTTGGTAAGCTAACTCTTCTAATAAAAATACACCTTTTTAGGAGAGAGATTTCTAAAAATATATTTCAAATGTGTTTTGCATTGGTTTTAAGTTTCTAGTTTTGATCTTCCTTCTTTGCTCCTAGTTGGCAAAAATGTCCACTTTTAAAATAATTTTTTCAAGTGTAGTTTCTAAGTTTTACAAATAGAAATGTAAAAGTTTCATTTACTAGAACAAGTGGCAAAAAATAATATTATAAAGTATACAAAAAGACTTAATAATACTACTAGAGGCCCATAGTACCTCCAATCTGTCTATAAGAACTACTCCTTCCATCCCAAAATGATTTTTTTTTCAACCAAACATTCCAAATTAAGGCTAAAAATAACATTTTTGAACTTTGTTTTGCATTGTAAGTAAAGTTCAATGCACTTCTAGCATCCTAAAAACTTTGAGTTTCAAATTTTTTTTCAAAGTGTAGTTTTCAAATATTCAAAAGTGATATTTTTAGGACATTTCTAAGGAGAACTAGCAGGCACTTGAATTTTGATTGTGAGGTTGTCATTTTGTGAGAAGTTAGTATATGTAGACCATATGTAGACCCTTGCTCCACCTCCCAAAGCTTCACATCTCTTTCAATTGGACAACACTCATAGAGATGCAAAAATTAAAAACAAAAAAGTAATAATTGACCCATTCAATTGTTTCATTTGTCTTTTGACTGATAATTGCATGGATATAGGGGAACTACTACTTAGAGTTGTTTTGCTAGTCCTAGCCATAGCAATCAAAATATGAATATGATCAATTTGCAATAGCACAAAGTGCAACAAAGAGATCATTTAGGGACTAAATTTTAAAGCCAACTAAAAAATCATTTTAGAACGAAGGAAGCAGTATTTTTTAATCAAAATTTAGTATATCCATCCATCTTTGCCATCCAATGATGAACATCATAAGTTGTCAAAATATTAGATATGAAATCCAATTAACTATCCAAATTTCATGTTCCATGCCCTCAATAGTACTAAAGGTGACTCTTAGTATAAAAATACTAAAACACTAAAAATAAAAATGCAACAAATAGTACAAAGGTCTTTTGCAATTACCATTCTAAAACCACCTAACTATTCCGGTTCTCCTCTTGCAAATAATTGCACACTATTATCCCTTCAAAACACCAATCAAACCATTTCAAAAAATAGACTAGTTAAGAGGGTACAAAATATTAAAATTAAAAAATCCAACAATGTCACATGGGTTCAACTAGACATTCTAAAATTAGTTTCTTGAAAGTTAAAGACTTGCCACCCCTACTTTTTATGTCCCTTTGACCTTTTTCTAAAGCTTTGATCAACCAATTATTGATTATGATTTTTTTCTTGCAAATATTTACATATGATGAATATATCCCTTCAAAATAGCAACTAACCATTTCAAAAATTAGCTAGCCAAGAAGATACTAATTGAGGATACCTCTTGGTTTATCTTATACTAATCCTCCACCTAGGATCAAGAATTTTCAATGTGCATATGTAAAAATACTTTATATCAATTGCTTGATATGTAAGTGAGAAGATTGAAACCTTTGAGAGATCCTAGGATGCACATGTGAGAACACTTCAAATCAATCATAGTTGGTATAGTCTTCTAACTTTCTAAGAATTGTTCAATTAGAAAATTGAGAGTTTTGAAAGCAAGAGGTGATTTAGTAGCGTACTTTTAAAAAAAGGCAAAGGATAAGAGTACTATCCTTTTTATTTTCTATTGAACCTAAGTAATTCCAACTAGGAACAATAGATCTCAACTCAACATGCATAGGTGAGAATATCTCAAATCAAACACTATTGGTTTAGTCTTCTTAGGAATGGTGAGGTGAAATGATTGAGACCTTAAAAAGTGGTAGGTGATTGGGTAGTGCACTTTTTGATGAAGTGAAAGCTAAGAGTACATTCCAACTTATCCACTTTTACCAAACCGTCCTTTAGCTAGGATCGAGTGATCTCGATGCGCACACAAGTGTATATAGATGAGAGCACTTTGTATTAATCACCATTAATATATTTCTTTTAGCTTCTTAGTACTTGTGTGCAAGTACCTATGTACAAAGATTTATGAATCTTTTTTCAAAACTCTCTATTAGTGTAATTTTTTAGAAAACTACGTGAGCTAAAAGATACTAAGATAGGGTCCATTGAATTCAATAGAAAAAAAAATAATATAATACATAGGGCTACAATAGGGTCCATGAAATGCTACATAGTTTAAAATATATGAATAAGGCTATGTAAAAACATCATGTAGTAGGAGTTTTATTAATAAGTTAGCCTAAACCCCAAGTAAAAAACTAACACAAGAATCTTAAAAAAAAATTGATGGATGAAAAAATGCAATGTCGTGTGCTTGAAATGTGTTTGTATTCAATCCTTGTTCAAAATTTGAATCTTGGTCTTTTAGAGAACCCCTCATACAAGGACTTTTTCTTTTTTTTAAAATTAATTTTATAAAAATTGTAAACTTAATAGGACTCATAAATCACATACTGCAGTTGACAAAATAGAGGCTTCTTACATCATGCTGTCAAACCGTCAAGTTACCTCAACACTTTTTTGGATAACTTTGCAAAGAAGTTTCATAGTAACAGTAGAAAAAATCCACATTTTTAGTGACGTTAAACAAAAACGTGGCATACTTTTTCAAATAAAGTATGTCGTAGATTCTAAGGCAGTGTGTGGTGAAATTTTGGTGGATGTTGCAAAAAATGTGTTGATCTTAATGGGAAAACTACGTGATGCTAAAGATGACAACTATGTTTTGTGAGATGTCCAAAAAAACTTAGTCATGTTTTTGAAGACATCCCAAAAAACATGCTTGGGCAATGTTAGCAAGGTCTTCGAGTTTCATTGCAAGTAAGTTTTTGAAAGTTATTAGGGATTGCAGTAAAATGTTGACTAGATGTGAAAAATACAGAGTAGGAGCAACCATGTAGTATGTTTTGCAAAGAAAGGAAAATAGATGAATGTACACTGTGGATGAAAAGAAAAGTTCTTTATACATATGGAATAGTAGGAAGTAAAACAAACAATATGGGAGATGTAAAGTAAGAATTCTATTTGAAGTAGAATGTCTAAAACAACATCCACATATTTAACCCCTAAAGGACCATTGAATTGCTTTTTTTTGGCAACATAGTGATTTTGGTCGGCTCACTACAAATGGGATTTTTAATTTATTTCTTTGAAATTTTCATACAACATGTGTCTAAAGAGTAGCTTTTGGGCCCAATCATTTTTGTAACTTTTGAGTATATGGTCAAAAAGTTATTGTATGATATATAGTTTTCATTACTTAGTGGGTAACTTGGACAACAAAAAATACTTCTTTTTAAATCATTATTTTAAGAAATAAAAATTTGAAATTGATTATCTAGATTTATATATACATGGAAAGCCTTTAATAATTTTATTTTGATTAATGAGATGAAATTTATAAGGAGTTTTACTTGTGGGTAGTTTGCGGGTAGTTATGGAATTTCTACTCTAAGATAAACTTTGTATTTGACTTAATTTTCAATTTTGGAAAAGAATAAAATCATTAGGTATAGATTGTTTATTACATCATTACAACCATTGGAATTGGCATTTTTCAATTCTATAAATAATTTATTAAAAATTTAGTATTTTGAATCATTTTCTACTTCTTTCTACTTACTATTTTTTCCTATATGTTGTACAATTCCAAATGATCTGAAATTTTTCTTGCATATAGCCAACTTGCCTTGAAGAATGAATCCAAATAATTACAACCATTTTGGACATTTTTTCATAATATTTTAACCTTGAGAAGTGTAGCTTTTTGATTTTTTGCACGGCCAAAAAAAGGGGTTTTGTCACTTCAAACTCAAATATCTTGCAATCTACATGGTGGAGATTTCTAAATTTTTTTCCACATCTTTTCAAATTAGCATATTGAAAGATCCTGTGGTTACATGTATTCAAAAATGTCTTTTTTCTAAAATTTTGTACGTGTATTAGAAATGGCAATTTGGAAGCGGTTTTGTTAAAAACATAGTCAAGAACCTTTAGGGGTTAGATTCAAATTATCCTGTATCCTTTATCTGACTACGGATGGGCAATTGATTAGAAAATGATCCTTCTATCCTTCATTTTCACTAAATATCAAGAAATTATTTCCTTAACTTTGCCTTCACAAATTCTTTTGAACATCACACAAATAAATAGACAACAAATCACAATTCAACAAATTGTAAATCATAGGGGACCTATGACGATGCCATTTGTAACCTCCTCACTCCAAACACCAATAATCACTTTTAAGCCACTTGTAGACACCTAGCCATCAAACCAAATGGAGTAGGTTCAAGAGTAGTTTCAACCAAATATTCATACTACAAGCAATCAACCATAGCTAGGTGTAGTATGTGCCTTGGGCTCTAAGCAAGGAGAAAGAATTGGTCAAGTCAAGCAACTTGTACCAAAAGGCATTCACTTGGATGATTCAAAACTCCACTATCCATGATTAATTAAGAACCATTTAATTAACCCCTAAACATCTAGACTCTTTTCTAGAATTGACAATTTGGAGAAAATCATTATAGAGTGCTATTTGGAAGATGCTTTACAAGTGATATACAAAGGAAAGTTGTAGATTTTGAATTTTAGATTCCATTTGTATGGTTAGATTCACCAATGCTATTACCAATATTTTTCTATAAATTTAGAAAGGGAAATTTTAAAATTCCTTCAAAATTTGATTACAAACAAAATATTATCGTTTTTTGAGCAAAACTTATTGGAATGGATTTAAAATGAGGTTCTCTTGACATGGTAATTTTTGGGAATTTTTGTGTTCTTTATATCTATGACCTCATTTTTGCAAATCTAGTTTTGAACTAGAGTCAATGCAATTTGACCACTTGACACACTTCTGCATTTGTAATTTTAGAAAAATTTATATTTTAGTAATATCAAATCCAACCATCAGATAAGACAAGAACTTGATCAAGTATCACCAAAAATTAGGATGACTTTCATCCAAGAAGGAACAAGACAAAAACAAGAACTTCAATATGTTCATCGTCCAAAAAATGGACGTTGGAGCACTCCAAGGTTAAGAAGCCGCCATCCTTACCAAGGTATGATACAACCCTATGATGTCCCTGACATGGTGGGTTCAAAACAAATCATTGACAATCAATGGGGGAAGAGAAATCGGTCAAATCAAACAAACATTGTCAAATAAATTTTAAAGAACCACATTAGAAAATCACATAATGATAGGGTGCAAAATAAACAATTGGCAAAAAAATAATACCCCTTCCATTAAATACCTAGTGTTTGCACCTATATCCTTGTTTTTTTCAAGGACTTCACCCTTCAAAGATAGCAAACTTTATCTTATGCACCATCAAGCAATGTGCACTACCTTTTCCACATTCTACTATTCATAAAGGGCAAAGTATGAATTCATTAGTTCACCATGTGGTAAAGTAGAAATTTAACAAACACTTAACTCATAAGGAGGAAAATTCATATATATTTCTCATGTGCTAAAGGACTTCCAAAAAAATGTGATTTTACCATGTGGTTCTTAGATGAAGACATTATACCATAAGCATTGTTGTTGGTGACACTCCCATGAAGTATAATAGGCAAGTCTATCCTTCAAGTTTCTATGGTATGTCATTCAACTATACAAAAAGTAAACATTGCATTGTACAATGTTGAATTGTATAATGTACAACAAATTATACTACATAATTAAATATAAGATAAAAATATATAATTATGCATATTAATGTTCTCCATGATATTTTCACCTCTTGTCAACAAGATATTTTGTCGTTTCTTTACGTTATTACTATGAGGTAATCTGTTATTAGGAGGTAATATATTACCATGTAGTAATCCATTACCAGGAAGTAATGACCATATTTTTACGTCCAGGAAATTCTCTTGTTATTCAAAAAAAATTATGACACATTTCATTGATTTGTGTGAGGGATTGGACTCTATCTTATGGACCACCTCACTTTGATAGTTACCCTTCTACTTCAAAATAAATATGTGGTTTTATAAAATAAAAAGGTAGATTAGCTCGTAAAGTGCTCCTATTAGTATGAGAATTTGTAATTCTTGTAGATTCTAATCAACCCTAGTAAGAGTAAAAGTTTCAAAATTAAAAATCAAGCAAAAATGCTAAATATAGGCAATAAAATTGTCAATTTTCTCCCAATTTACAACTAGCTCTAGTGCAATGAATTTCTATCAATCTACTACCAACTCAAGTGCAATTAATTTTGATTACATCTTGTGCATTCAACTTTGATGAGTTGTGATTCAACTTAGAGAAGTTGGTGTTAGTTAATTTTGATGGGGTGAAAATAGGAAACTTTGATAAGCTCTTCTCAATGTTTTTGGAATGAAATAGATTAAATCCAGTGATTGCACTTTGATCTACTTTGGCAATTCAATTTCAATTAACTTTGGTGAGCCAAGTTCAATCATGGATACCATAAAGCACACTCAATGTTTTTTTTAATTTGTGTAAATATCGAAATATCAAATTTAAATTAAGACAAGCAATATTCAAAAACCATGGATTTATTTCAAGACAGAGGAAGCATCTTTTTTGTGCTAATGCAAAATTACAAAGGAGATAGTTAACCTTTAAATGACACATATAGTCTTAAAAAAGGTGGAAGCTCATCATTTATTGGTCATTTGAATGAGCTACAAAATGCCCATATAATCATGAAAATATAACAATCACATGTAGGACACTATTTTACCTATATCTATTATATTAAAAGAAATTAATGAAGAAATTGTACCAAGTTTTGAACAACCTTTACTTCTTATTGCAAACAATTGAGTTTGTGCATCACTAATAATATCAAGTCATACTTACTACTTAAAACAACAACATTGTTATACTACTTGTAGTGCATGAAGCTTGATGTGGTTGAAAATGATATTGTAAATCTTCATTGTTAATTCGGGTCTCACCACTCTACTTTGACTTCATAAATTTGATCACTCCTAGTCAGTTTGTATATAGCATCTTTATTATAGTCAATTTATAAGGATCTAGTTTGAATTGTTAGTTTACCCTTATGCCATTGATAAATCTTCTTAATTGTTTTTCCACATACAAATAAGTGTGCAAAATAGCAAGAGCAATAGAAATTATGTTTTTTGAACAAAGTATGAATTTGCTACAAATTTTTGAAGTGTTCTATCCAAAAGAGTCTATATTCTACATCCAAACCAACATTGTATGATATCCATAATCCTCACCTTATTCTTCTAAAGCAATCACAATATATTCTAATATAAAAGGCCTTAAAAAACACTTCCTACAATGATTTACATTGAAATACTTGGGTATTCCTAATGAGGTTACTATTCACTCCATTAGTATGAGGTAAAATATTGATTGTGATGTGAAATCTCAAAAATCACTTGAGCATGATGTCATTCTTTAGGTGTCTATCATGGGTCATTTGACCATGATGAATTGTTCTACCTTACCTTACTTGTATGTAAGTGCTGTGAGCATACTTCCATATGTAAAAAAATGATTTGATAATTCATGTATGCTAGTTATATTTTTCTTACACCTATTGCTTGACCTTTAACCAAGTTTGACTAAGATAGAAGCACTAGTTGTCAACCACACCCAATAACCAACCTAAAGGGTGCACCAATGGCTGACCACAAGCTAGAATGCAAGTTTTTATATATTTTTGGCGGTTGGGAGAACTTGGAACCAATAAGATTATGACACATATCAGAAAATTTTAACAAGAAGGCAATTTTTGAATGATTGGAATTAGAAGACTTTAAAGTTTGGGTACTAGTGCAATGCACTTTCACTGTAATTTCAGTTTTCGAACCTAAATTCTGGAAAAATTCTCCATCTCCATATTTTCTATCTTCCTACATGGGATATTGCTCCCCCCCATCTCCAAATGCTTAAATTATAGGCTACTGGTGCTTCTACCTTATAGTGGCATAGGCAGGGGTGGTATACTCTACACATTGAGGAAGTTCAATAATATAGTCACACTTGTTCGACCAATTGGACCATGTGGTGGTGCACATGCATATACAAAAGTGTGCTCAATATTTGAACAAAGCCAACTTTTTTTCTTTGCCATAATTACTAGAGTCAGGTGAAGGATTCTCACAACTTGTACATGCATGGTTTGAAGGAAGGAAAGACACAAATAGGAACATGTTTCATGGATGGATGTAATTAGAGCCAATGTGAGTCCATTTCTGAAAATTTTGTATGTGCATCCCAAAAGAAAATTTCGCCCAACTTTGAATGCTAATATCTTCTAATCCATACTGTCAAACTTCATGAAATTTTTACCACATAATCTCATACAAATAAAGTACAAGGTCTCATGGTTAGATTAAAATTGAAAGATTTTGGTTGTCTAGGATGAACTCAACAAAAATGGCACTTTTGAGTGATTTAAGGCCAAAAATAAGTCTTGGCACTTTAGAACTTAAGTTTAATAAAGGTTGCATTTAGAAACCTTGTCTATTATTTTTTTGCATGCTAAATTGCTTGTTTTCAGAGCTCCTATGGATCATAAATAGGTGCCTATGGCAGAATTTTTAGAAATTCATAAGTAATTCAAAAATGCTTCGAAAATATGAAACTACTTGGGTTAGATTTTGCATCAATTCTTCTTCCACTGAAAAAATAAGGGAAAATATTTGAGGCATTTGAAATCCATTAAAAAGTCCAATATATAGTAAACTTGCCAATCATT
The DNA here is from genome assembly GCA_950106755.1 of Climacium dendroides. Classification (NCBI taxonomy): domain Eukaryota; kingdom Viridiplantae; phylum Streptophyta; class Bryopsida; order Hypnales; family Climaciaceae; genus Climacium; species Climacium dendroides. The sequence continues at coordinate 20,653,390 of OX467092.1, read as the reverse complement.
GCACGGACTAAATTCAAATCCTCTTCAACATAAATATAGAGACTTGCATGTTTTGAAATTTGGCACAATTATTAAATATCATGTTAAGGTTCACCTTCAAAAAATAGAGTGCAAAAAGATTTCTTCCTGTAAATTTTATTGCAATCAGAAGGCGATGAAGTTGAAATACAATTACAAATTCTTCACATCCCTTCACCACACAATGTGCAGTTGTGCACTCATTGAGTGGTGATACAAAATCTGGTTTCCATCACAATGAAATTGGTAGTTGAATTGTGCAGTTAGTGTTTGGTCATTGGAAGGATTCATTGTGTGGTTTTTGGACGTGTGTAGTAAATGGCCAGTTTGCTCTATGTGTTGTGTAAGAAAAAGCAGGATTGTTGGAGATCAGACTTTGAAAATAACAGAATTGGAGATTGATGGGCTCCAGGAATATTTTTAGATGAACTTGCATTACAAACCCAAAATTCAAACACACACAGAAGCTCAACAATCAAGAGAAGAGACTTGTGCTCATCCCTAATTAACCCAGAAACGACGGACCTGTAACCACTGGCTTCAAGCCTCGTTGCTCACCACTCAGTTTATTGCCATTTGGGAAGTAGAAATGCATGAAAAAAACTTTACATTTTTTTTCTCAGAGATGAAAGTACATATCTTCTCTACCTCACAAAAAATTTACACTTATTTGAGGAAAATTTATTTATAAGAATTTTTGAAGAAAAAGTGAAAAAAAATTACACAAAATCGAGAATAAGTTCCAAAAATCTGAAAATTTCACCATGTGTGTCAATTACAGTGGCAAACACGATGATGTAATCTCAATTTCCGTGTCCTTTTACAATTAGAATACAATGGACATTGAAAATACATCCAAATTTCAAATTTCAATAAAATATTCAATATTACAATTTTTTTTCAAGATTCCAATTGGAGTAGAAACTAGACTAGGGGACCTTCATTTTGTTAGTTGGGTTCAAATTCAAAAAACATCATTTTTGTGGAGAAAGTTCAGATTTAGAGCAAGAAGCAACCACCTCTCAAAATACACTGAAAATAGCATATTTTGTGATCCATTTTTTTTACCAACTTCTCATTCATGTGACAACAAACACTAGCAAAGCTACAAACTCACCTAAGAACTCTTCATAATCCTCCATGAAAGATCAAGAAGAAAAAACTATTTTTCATCTCCCTCCAGATTGTTCTTTACTCATCCAAACGCCACAAAATGGCGCCTTGGATGCTACTTTGTTAACCCATTAAGGATTGGTCGACTGTTTTCTGGTTGATTTCAATACTTTTTGTTTCCTATAATTCATAGAACATTTGATTTCCAAAAAACTTAGAAAAGAACACATTCAAAGTGTCTTCATACGCTTCTAACAAAACCAATTTCAAGAGAATGTGTTAAAAAATGAGTTGTGCTTGTTCAAACTTGAAATGGCTTGACCTTTCATATTGGAATTTCCAATGAAAAATGCATATTTATATCTAAAGACAACTATATTTGTGTGTGGAGGAATTAGTCGAAAGGTTTTTGGTCCATTTCCAAACAATATATGCCAATTTATGCCCAATTGTAACCAACCCTAGTTTTGCACGAGTATCCAGGGTTGTTTACGACACATCAATCTTTGAAGAGTTATTACAAAGGTGTGAACCGTTAGATCACTTTCATTTTTTGTATGGTTCAAGAACCTATCCCATGATATTTATCTATTCAATCTGATCGAAGATTACATCTATGAAAAGGGCACAAATGGCACTTTTTCAGAGTTGTATACCCAAACTATGCCCACCCCCTCAATCGACCACAGATGTTAATGAATGGGTTAAGCTTAGGGGCAAAACAGACTGCTTACATTCATGTTCAGAAACAGATTCAGCCTTGGTTTGGCCTCCACCAACGGTTCAACTGGGGGAAAGAGGAGAATCATGCACACTCAGATTGATATTTGCATCAAACTCAGTTTATAAAGGTCCATTCTCACTTGGTGTTAAGAGAGTTGTTTGGAATGTGAATTTGGTTTAGAAGTGTGTCTAAATTCGTTCCTAAGACCCCTTGTAAGAACACCTTTAAAACCAAGTGGGAACATATTCTAAGTTGCAACCAAGCTTATGACTCTTAGCTAGAATGCACTCACCCGTTAACACCATGAATTCACCCATGAACATTCTCACAACACTATGGATTGGAGCTCCACATTCAAGGGGATTCATGGAGGAGCTTGGAGAAGTGTGTAGCTTGGACAACAAATTTGATACGGGGGACGGAGGCAATGGCCAATGGAAGGCAACGCAATGTAACTAAGCCTCCACATGCTATTGGAGTTTGAAGAAGCCCTCGGGAATTATCGTAGAATCAGTTAACCCAGAAACGGATGGACCTGTAACCACTGGCTTCAAGCCTTGTTGCCCACCACTCAGTTTATTGCCATTTGGGAAGTAGATATGCATGAAAAAAACTTTACATTTTTTGTTTTTTCAGAGATGAAAGTACATACTTCTCTACTTCACAAAAAAAAATTAGATTGATTTGAGGATAATTTATTTTTTTAGAATAATTTTTGAAGAAAAAGTGAAGAAAAATTACACCAAATAGAGAATAAGTTCCAAAAATCTGAAAATTTCACCATGTGTGTCAATTACAGTGGCAAACATGATGATGTAATCTCAGTTTCCGTGTCCTTTTACAATTAGAATACAATGGACATTGAAAATACATTCAAATTGCAAAATTGCAATAAAATATTCAATACTATGAATTTTTCCAAAACTCCAATTGGAGTAGAAACTAGAGTAGATGACCTTCATTTCATTAGTTGGGCTCAAACTCAAAAAACATCATTTTTGTGGATAAATTTCAGATTTAGAGCAAGAAGTAACAACTTCCCAAAATACATTGAAAATAGCATATTTTGTGATGGTATTTATTTTAGTAATGGACCCTTTTTAACCAAAAAAACAACACGGAAAATTGTTATTTCTAAGGGCGAAGCTTCACCATATGGGGTGATTCTACCCCAAAGATTTTTGGCAAAATTCCCATGTGTGAGTTAGTGCAATATTCCAAACCTCCTCAAACCACTTAAAACCACAATTCCAACATCTAGGCTTCAAGGAGGGATTTTCAACGAGAAATTAGTGAAATCTTTTGCCACAAAAGCTCGGTTGAAATGGGTTACAGTATCGACACACTTAAATCTCAAGTAAGTATCCAAGGAACTCCAACTAACAACATCACCAAAATTCGGTTAAAATTTCATTGGGGTTAGTACCAAATTGAAATCAAATACAAATAGTTGATAATTGGATACTCAAATGTTAGTAGCAATGCTCAAAGGGACCCCCACGTCTTTTGGAGTAAGTTTAAGGTTTGCAAATAAGAGCAAAACACATACATATAATGTGCAAGCAAAGTTTTGGGTATAGAAATTCCAAATTCAATACAAATGCCAACGGTTTTGGCAAAAAACGTAGTGAACATAAAATGGTCTCGTGATCGGCAAGAAGCATAAAGCAAATAAGAGGTGCAAAGGGAGTCGGTGGGAGACCTTTTATATGTTTTCAAGGCCTTGTACCTACCCCTTTTACTCTAAACTACTCCTAAGTGAAAACTAAACTACCAAACTACTATTACTACGCCAAATTCTATCTTACTGTGATGTTGTTATAACTTTTGGAGAAAAGGTCCAATTGAAAAAAAATTGTGCCATTGGCTCTAGAAGATCCAAATTAGCTTAGAAACCCTTTCACCTCCAACTTCCAAGCCTAAATCTATCACAAAAGCTAACATTTTCCAATCTAGAAGTAAAGGTGAAAAACTCAACAACTTTGGAGTTTGTAATTTTTGATGATTCTAACTAGCCAAGGCTGTTTGGAAGGTTCAAGAGAGTAAGAAAAGAGTCCAAGTTGGCTCCTTTTTACTTCATATGCTCTTAATGTGTTAGTCAATGCACCAAATATTTTAAACTTCTATTCAAAGCTATTATTGTTGCCAGTTTAGGTAGTTACTAATGTTAGAATGTCATGAAATTTGATGAGGCATTTATTTAGGCTTAAATACACTATCCTAATTTTTAGTGGGATTTTACCAACACTTGGGGAATTTCAATGATTTTTCCAACTCAAGTGAATAGGGTTGACTTCCTATGGAGCCATCTTTTGCAACTTAGAAAATTATGAAATTTTTTGGGAATCTTTAAAGAAGTTTCTAAATGCAAAGGGTAAAGTTAAAAGACAAACTTGTACTTTGTGAAAAAGAAAGAAAATGATCTTCCTTGCTTTTAATTCTTTTGGAGAAAATTCTTTCTTATACAAGGAAATCTTGGCGAGGCAACTTCATTGTTATGCTCCTAGCGTGTTCCTATATTTAAGAACACCTTTCTAAGTTTCTCGCTTGCCTTTTCCAACATTCATGAATTTACCTTCTAAGTTTGACTAACTAGGACCAAGTCTCAAAACTTGGATGTTAATCTCTTTGGAATCCGCATTGGACCTAATGAGACAAGTGGCATCATGCATTGTCAACTTTGTAGATTAGGCCACATCACCTCTTTTAAGGTAAATTTCCACATTCATAGCTTGTAGGCGTGTTGTACTTGGTTTGCTAATAGAATCCAATTTCACTATAATTGCTAATTAACATTTCAAACACTTACTTTAGGCACTGGAAAACATATCTAGAAGGTTTTAAGGTTCTTCCATGTATTTAGGAGATTAATCACTTACAATTAGGGAATTCCTTTAATCTCATTGTAATACTCTTTTTCTACCATTTTTCTACCATTTAAGCATAAATTTGAATAAAAATGGAAAAAAAGAAAGGTCTGAGACCTACGTGACAATCTTAGGACTCACATATGGCCGTCTCTACAAGTTTTAATTTGCATAAGAATGGCTTGAAATTGATTGGATTCAACAAAAACTTCACTATCTTTTGGGCCTTGATTTAGTCAAGTTCTAATTGCTATAAAAATTTGATTTTTAGATAATTTTTTGATTTGTTAATTGGATAATAAAATAGCCTTCTAATACTTTGTTTCATCAATTGACATCCAAAACAAAAGAAATGATCTTCAACCATGAAATCAGGTATAAAAGTAGAAGAGACAAGTAATTCATGACAATTTAAACAACAAAAAGAGACATGTATTATGGAATAAAAGAAGTAATCACAAAATCAAAGCACATCAAGAAACAAACTTTGAAAATTGAAAAATTGGCACAAGCCCCATCCTTGTTGAGTTCATGAATTCTAAATAATGTCTACAATTATATTCTAACCATTGCAATAAGAAATGAAGAGTCTTTCTTTTTGAACACTCAAAATGATGTCTAAAAAGATTTTGTAAAAATAGAATAAAATCAAATTCAAATCCTGAACAAGCATTGACAAGACATGAATAACACTTTAAGGCCAAATAAAATTATCATCACACCATAAAGGTCCAAGATGTGAAAAAGTATTGGACCCAAATAACGAAAATAATAAAAGCTTACATTTCATAAACTACACCCTTACGCAACTTCTACTTGCTTAATAACTTAGCTTCACTCAATTGAAGAGCTTGGTGGTGGCACTCAAAGTTCAAATGCAAATTTCTATCATCTTTTGTAGAACATTGCAAAGAAGAGTTGGATGTTGAAGAATGAAAACCACATAATTCCATAGCATATGATGAGCTTGTACCTACATCATAGTCTTCCAATACACAATCATCCACATCTTTGTGGCCAATGAGCATAGCCACAACTTCAGACATCATGGGACGCCTTGTCACAATATGGTGTAAACATCGCAATCCAACTTTTACAACTTCTTGAAACGTAGCATCTTCTGTTGATGTCATTTCTTCAAGGGACTTGTCTCTTAAATTTGACAAATTGCCATTTGCAAGCAATTCTTGAGCCTACACATCATCATGTAAGTCAATTCCATTTTAATCAACCCAAAACAGATACTCAATGCTGTTACTACCTTGAAGATCATAAATACAAACATTGCAACATTGTAAGTTGATATATTGATTGAAGACCCACCCATTGCACCAAATATTGTTCACTTGATGGAGACTTGTGATCAACTTTCTTTCGCCCACTCACAATCTCCAATAGCAATATGCCAAAACTAAACACATCAAGCTTAGAAGAAACTTGACCACAAATCAAATATTCTGGGGCCATGTATCCCCTGCAAAAAATCACAAAGGATGTGGTCAAGATCTATAAATAAAAGTTTCAAACTCTCAAGGATGTTCACATGGAACAGAAAACCTCAACACTAGCAAAGTGTGAATTGAAAATAAAAGCTTACATAGTCCCAGCAACTTTGGATACATTCATGTGAGTCTCTCCATCATCCAATGATGGAAAAAAAAGTGCTAAGCCAAAGTCCGCAATCTTGGGATGGAAGTCCTTGTCAAGGAGGATGTTTTCGCCTTTGATGTCTCGATGTATTACAGCTGGTTGGACTTCTTCATGGAGGTATGCTAAACCTCGAGCAATCCCCAAGATGATGTTGAATCGAGTGAACCAATCAAGATGTCCATTGCTTCTTGAATCTCCCCACAAAACATCTGCAAGGTTTTTATTTTCTACAAACTCATGAACCAAAATCCGTTGGTTTTCTTTTATACAACATCCTTTCAATTGCACCAAGTTGCGATGCTTGATATTGGATACCGTGATGATTTCACTTAGGAAATCTTGTATTCCTTGCTCCATACTTAATTTGGTCAATTTCTTCACAGCCACGTAACTTCCATCTTGGAGAATACCCTAATATAAAGCCACAATAAAAAACAAGGATATAAAGAAAATCCAATGTAATCATTCTACATGTGGCTTGTATTAAATTAAAGATATCCCCCAAACATTCAAATTGTGAACCACCATGAAGTAGAATTGAATTGAAGATAACTAATTAATATACTAGAAATTGGACTTTTGAAATCAAGTTCGACATATACCTTGTATACTATGCCAAATCCACCTCGTCCCAATTCATTTCTAGTATGGAAATCTTGGGTGGCAACTTTCAACTCGGTAAATGAATAGAGGTTGGGCTTCACATCTTTCTTGTCGAGTTCTACAATATCCAACAATTATTTCAATATAAGGATACATTTCATCAACTCTTCACAAGTAAAATAATAGATACAATAGATGAATTGAAATAAAAAGATCAAACATTGAAGCTTACCTTTTTGGAATTCACGTAGTACATAAATTTTCTTCTTCAACCTTTGGATGACAAAGAATGCTATAATAAAGGCAAATACCACCACAGGACTTATACTAGCAATGATAATTATTAGAATCTTGTTTGTCTTATTGACATTTTTGAATTCTTCAACTGCGCACAATCACATCATTAGTTAAAATGTAAGACAAACTTTCATATATTCAAATGGAAACTTTGTTTGATTTACAATTTGATCATGGTTGATGTACTATTTTCTTTATAAAAAATTCCATGTTTTAATATACCAAAGCAAATATAAATTGTAACTAGAACTTAATGTACATAATGGTAATTTGGGTTACCTTCTATTGGTGATGATGCATTGAATCGACATAATTGTTGTAATATTTTTGTCTTGGGACTTGGATTTGTACAAATTGGATTTCCTCCTAAGAAGATTTTACTATCCCTTAAAATTCTTAACTCACTAAAGCATGATGAGGGATCATCGGATGAATAAACATTGGTGATCTTGTTATGCAATAGAGAAATCAACTTGATTGTAGAATCTGGACATGAAATATTTGGCAAACGCAATTCTCCTGTAATATGATTGGAATCCAAAATTCTGCACATGAGACAAAAAAAACCCTTGTATATAAGATATTTGAGCTTTGATTTAATAAGTCATCAAAATTTTGATATACTTGAGGAACTACTAGTGATTAACAATTATCTAGATATTTGAGTGATAGTTAAAGTGATGTCTTTATTACTATATTACTTTGAACTGAATATATCTTAAATTAATACAAATGTAGTTTATACATTGACTTCATTCATTGTTAAATTCCTATAATGAATAACTAAGTTAGAACACTAGGAAATTGTAACATTGATTAATCAATTTGAAACATATCATTCATTTTGCTCAAAACAATTGAAAAGTAGCTCAATAATCACGATGTTGTTATGAAAGAAATGAACTTACATTTCCTCTAATTTTGGTAAGTATAATAGCCATTCTGGAAATAATTGAAGCTTGTTGTTGGACATTGATCTACACAAAAGTTTGAAAACATGGGTTAGTTCCATTTACTTTGAATAGATTGAAGACCATAAAAATCAAATATAATGTGTAGTACATTCTTCATCTAATGAATAGGTGCAAAATCATGAAAATTAAGAATATTTCATACAAGAACAATACAAATACAAACATAAATCTTACAGTTTTTGAATTGATGAGATATTGGTAATTGAAAAGTTTTCTGGAATGCTTGGTATATTGTTGAAACTCAAATAGCTGTATATACAGGTCACAATTTTTTTTTTGGATATTAGTATATTATCATAAAAAAGCTTAGCAAATTGGATTCAATGACCAAAGGAAACTAAAATGACAATTTTTTTTCCCTTTCAATTGATAGATAGGATGGAATCATAGTTCAATCAAGAAATTTACAATAGAAAGAACTTTAAAAGAGCTCTAATGACATTTGCATACTTACATGTCTTGAAGAGTCTCGGAATTAAAAAGTTCCATTGGAAACCTCATTATGGAATTATTTTGTGCATATCTGCAAAAAATGCCTTGGGTGAGTGGCAGAATTCAAAAGTACTTTCATGACAAATAGCCAACACAAGGTACAATTTTGACAAATGATAACATGCTGAATTACACATCATTCAAAATTGATCTTTATGAAGTTCCATTGTTCAATAATGAAAATACAAGGAAGTTAATTTAAACCAAACTAAACCATGATCACAAATGTAGTCTTCAACTCACATAGTTTTGAATTGACTGGATTCAGGATGCATAAAAGTGATATTTGTTATGGAGTTGTTCTCCAAATCAACAATCTCCATGGACGAACCGTTAAGTAAAACCTCTCCTTTTAATTTGTTGTTGCTAACATTCCTGCAATTTGTCAATAAAACAATTTAGAGTTGACATATCTTAAAGCAGAATAAGAAATAACATTTTGCAAAACTCAAGGTCAAGTCGGGAATTGGACAATGGACAAAACTCACCTCAATTTTCAAAGAACAATGATTTGAAAGACTTACAGAATTTGAACATTCGAAAACCCCGCATGATTCATGCTTGTGAATGAGTTCCTTGATAAGTCTCTGGAGGAAAAAAAAAAAAAAAAAAAGGAATGACTACTTTTGGCAATGTGTGTTCTCAGTTGTGCTACATAACCAAAATTGTTACAAGAGCCAAATCCAAAGCACCCAAAATGTCACATGCACATCTTCAAAGCTCTGAAATTTCCACATTTTCAATTGCCCAGAGTTTCAGAATCTAGACTTACAAGTGCTCACATAGACGGTTTTTGAGAAACAAAAAGTCTAAAATCCATGGAACTGAGATCTCAAAACTCTGAAATCTAAGGGAGGTGTAGATCTGAAGTTCAACCTATTAAACTCTGTAGAGATCTAAATTGTTCCAATTTCAATTGAGAAACTTTAGTTGGTGTTGGATGAACTCTTTGACCCCTAAAAACTCCAGAGGCCCAAAAGTGTCCTCATAGTTGAGAGGCTGAATTCAAAGTGATGTATCTTTTGCATCTAATGTTGAAGGCGAACAAGACTCTTTATAGAATTTGTGCACTTTCTTTTACTTTGTGTGGTAAAAGTTTTTGATCAATCTAAGATGTACAAATGTTTTGGAAGCCAATTGAAGTTCACAGGTTCAATTTGAGTGCACCAAATTGCATTTGATGAGTGCAACTTTGGGGGCTTGGATTTCCTTCGTCCAATGTTTGTTTTCAATCAAATTTGTTGGGTTATGTTCCCCTTTAAGTGTAAATAATGTGGTAAGATTTTCATGTCAAATTGAGTTGTTTTGAATGTTGTGGAGCAATTTGAAGTTCAAAATCCAGACATTTTTGGATTATTATGAAATTCAATGGCTTGTTTCATCTTCAAACATTGTCCATTTTCAATAAATTTTTAGGAGAACTTGGACAAATTAGTCTTGTTTTTGTTTCTAAAATTTCATAGCAATCCAAGACTTTATGAGTGATTGAGAAGCATTTTAGTAGAAGTAGGGTTCGCCATAGATGTGTTTTTTGCAACTTTCTTTTTAATATTTCAAACCTATTTTGTAAACACAATATGTCACTTGAATGATCTTTTCTTTCACCAATGTATTACTATGATGGTTTTGAAGCACTTTATAGTTTGATGTTTTCTCACTTGACTAGGTTTAGAAATTGAAATTGACCTTTAAATATGTATTAAGGAAAATTTCAACATCTTTTTTCAGCATTAAAACATTATAATCTTGCAATCTATGTGGCCAAATAACTCCAAATGTGTTCCACATCATTCACAGCATGTAAACTACAAGATTGTACAATTGAGATTTCTATACTTTAGTGAAATTTAAACCTATAGCACTTCAAAATCAATGATGTATCAAAACAAGAAAATGCCTTGGGTCTTTAGGGGTTACATATAATTAATGTAGCCTTTACTATGACCATGAATTTCATGGAATTTCTCCATGGGTAAGATAACAAATAGATATTGGTATATGCATGAGACTTACAGGTTTTGAAGTCCAGAATTTGTGCTACAATTAGGGCCAAATCCATCACTTACGCTCCCATTGAAGGAACAGTTTCGAAGTATCCTGAAGGAACATGATGCCACTCTAACTTGAGATCATATGTTCCAAACAAGCCATCTACTGATTCATTGCAGAATTTCTTCGAGGAAAGTTGGTATTGCCCGCTCAACAAACGGTCAAAAGAGAAAAAATAAACTTGAATTCATACAAGTGCAAGTAGGCAGAATCTCTTGGACTTACAGGCTTTCAAGAGCGTTCGAGTGACATGTGAAAATGCCTGGAGGAAGAGTTCCAGAGAGCTTGACCGCATCATAAATGTGGCTGAGCACAAAGTGAAAACGGAAACAACAAACACTTGAAATGAATTGGATGATATATAGATAGATATCGAGAGAATGGCAGCAGCACATTGACATTCAGCAATTGCAGGTCGAACATGACAGGGTAGACAGTCTTATTGATCATTCTACACGAATTTAGCTCAAAGGGTGCAATTTGAGAGCCCAAAAATGTGACATATGTGTGCACAAAGGTCCAAAATGCAGGACTTGTATGCTCAGTCGGAGCGCTTCAATATTGAAATACGGTCAATTTAACAAAATTGATGTTGACTCTAGTTCGCTACTCCCTCCATCTTGAAATGATTGTCCATTTTGAATGTCATGTTTTCGTAAGGTTGTTTAGAGTAGGCCAAAAAATATTATCTCGAGGGTAATTTAATTTAGGTTGCAGTGAACCCACGCAATGTTCTTCATTGATGCTAGTGATATAAAATTTGGAGCCTTTCTTAATTTTGTTTTTCACAATAAAGCATACTAGGTCTAGACATAGATGGAAATTAAGAGCGTTGCACCTAAGCTTGCTTACAGAGATCGAAGGGTGTGTAGATTCAAAATTTCAGGAGGCAGTCCGCCAACAAGCTTCGCTGCAGTGTCGTTGACGCCCATATCCCTGAAGGTGCACAACAATTAGAAATGCATACCTCGATTAATCTCGAACTGGACTGAAATGTGAGTATGATGTATTTGACTGAACTCAAATCACGAGAATCCACCCAATCACTGGATCAATCACTGCACAAAGCTCCAAAAAATAATTCCAATAATTCATGTGAAATTTTGATCAAAACTGACTGCAATCTAAATCTAACCAAGTCACACGAATTTGTCCTGTTTTTAGATTACCGCTTGTGCAGGCAGCAATGTTCGCTTCACATTCAGAACTAGTATATTGAACTTCTAAACAATAGAAAGAAGAATTTTGTAGGGTGATTGCAAGAAATGCATGTACAATTATGCAATGATACTCGTGACTTTCTCTAGTAAGAGTATTTTCAAAATTAGATAATTAATTTTTCTTTGAATCATAAAATATGGTCAAAGTATGCACCTTTTAAGATGAAGGTAACCACCAATGGAAACCCACTAAAAAATTTGAACGAGGAGAATTAGAAAAGCCTCAAATTTCAAGAAAATAGATATTTTGATGTAATTATTAGTTGAACATAGGGAAAAAAATTAAAAAATTAAGAAAATAAATCACCCATTTATAACACCTCTATAGAAATGTTCATTGGTTTCACCAAAAGAACCACTGAAATAATATTTTATGTGTTTCAAAATGCAAGGAAAAAGAAGCTCACTTTGTAGACCTCTACACCACATAAATAAATTATTTTTAGAATTTCTTTAGACAATAGCAGTGAGTCTTTTAGAAGACCATTTCCTCAAAATTTCAACTCAAAACTCATTTTCTTGGGTACTAAATAGTACAAAAAACTCCAAATTGGCAAATGTGACAGTAAATTATTTTTGAAAAATTTGGATAGTAAACTATTTTTGAAAAATATCCAAATTTTGAACAAGATGAATAATAGTTAGGAAGACCCTATATGTAAACCTTGAATCACTACAGGGTGATTGCAAGAAACACTGCAAGAAATACTTGGGACTATTTTGCATCACACTTTGCATGCTAATCTATTTTGTGGCCATAGCTTTTATGTCTTGGCTCCAAATGACACTAATTCTTCACCCTCTCTAATAGAATATCCAAGTCCAAGTAGGTGACTCGAAATCTTCAAACAATGAAGGCCAAGATTCTTGCGAACTCACAGAGATATGGATGTCAGAATGTGATATATTATAGGTAAGGCCATACTGCCGTCAGTGGGCATGAGGAAAGAGTCACAACCAACTCCTCGCCAATCGGTTGAGGAACACGGGTGTTCTGTAAAAGACCACTTCATTATACCATTTGTATCATTTAGCCATGACGAATTGGTGCCTGCCTGTACCCAAGACTGCATGATGCTGTGCATGGCCTCTCCTGTTCAAAGCCAGCAACAAACTCACATGGTCAATTTTGTCATAATGCCAAAACTCCAGCACCAACAATTGTAAAATACATGGACATGGCAAAAGTCTAAAATCTAGGATGGATTTGGGTTTTTGTTTTACAATGTGCATTCTAAAAGTGCCAAAGGAGTATGGGTTTCTGCCAATTTAACAAAATTTACACCAATCACATACAACAAGAGTTGACAGTCTGGCACACTGAAGTCTACCAAGATTTCAAACCAGGAGGTTAATCACAATTGTGGACGTACATGTTTGTGCAACTCACTCAGACATAGATCACGTCAACATATAATGATATCAGAGTTAGAGAGTACTCTTTTCCCTCCAATCTTAGTTCTACTTAGTGCGAACCCTGGTGCATGTTTAGACCAATGAATATTAACACATACACTATTTCAGTTTTTTCACAGTTGTGACATTTGAGCAATTGTTGCAGCCCCTCCAAATTCTAAAGTAGGTAACCCAAAAGCACCACTAACCCCAAAGCACAGTACATGTACATTTCCAAAATCAGTCATGTACTTACATGGAAGAAGTGCTTTTAGAACCAAACTTTGTTCCTTCATAACTTTTGCATATTGTACCCAAATGTTGCATTCTTTAATGCATCCGAAACTCCTTTCACTTGTTGCCAATAAGAAAATAGAAAATTTCAACAGTCTGATAATAGTAATCAGCCACAGCAGCAATGAGTGGCGCTTTTGAGTTACCTACCTTGGTATTTGGTACTAACAGTCATGGTCTCCGCATACTCTGGCCCTCTGGGCCCCAATTTAAACGAATGTCGCACTAGATAGAATGAATACTTAGTGTACGTGACGCTGGTTACGACGACTGACTGAACAAATTGGGCAGACAGGGCGAGTCACCCGATACTGCGGAGAATTCATGGAGCGAGTTAAGAAAGAAATTGAGTACCGTCAAGACGCTGGTAGATATCAATGAATGCGGGTAACTTTGGCATCTTTGGTAGCCTTTGTAGCGAATGCACCCCAGTCATGGTAGCCATGCCGCAGAACAAGTGAAGCACAAAAAACACGATCCACCCCATGGTCGACGACGAACGCGCGTACTTCTCGACCTTAAGCTTCCGATCCTCGCCAGCTGCTGAAGCTCCGGAGGACCGGATTCGACTCTCTTTAATCGCTTCAACGCACGAAAATTGCAAGCCCTCTGCAGATCGACACACGCCTAGAAAGTGACTCTGTGCAAGTCCCAGCTAGTTCGTGCTGTGCATTGGGATGTCAGAATAGTAACCAACACTGTCTTGATGTGTAGGCCCAGCTTCTCTAGCTCACATGGCCTCGTTATTCTCACTGTAAGTTCACCAATCTGCGAAACGTCCCTGGGTGGCAATTCCTGTATAATATGCAGGGGGACAGTTTTGAGAAAAGAGGAAAAAGAAGAGTTAAATACTTCGAATTTGATAACTTATTGTAACCTTAAAAGAGCTTTTCATAGAACTTGTACAATGAGGACACAGAACTGAAATTTATAAAAGAATTCCAATAACATCTTGTCTTCGAATGCACAATTTTGTAATTCACTGCAAAAATTCCGTTCTTTCATGTACACATCACCACCCACACATCTGTAATAGTTGATTGATTCCAAATGAATTCGTGAGTTGTCAAGTACATTCGATAAATGATCTACCAAAAAGAAAAACATTAGACACCTCGAATTTACAAAATTGCCCTGCAGACAAGATAGTCAAGTGACACCTACCTAGTCCTTCCACATTGCGGTGTTGTGCAACATGCATTGACAACTGAAACACCTTACAGACTTTACTACGAGAGAGCTTGGGTTCATTTTAAGTCGAAGAACGGATGGAGGACCAGACCTTACTTCAACAACTTCCTGAGCGAAAAATGGTGCGAGATTTTTTTGGCGTTCCTGAGCTATTTCCTGGGCATTCAAAAATTCTACAAGCACGGCTTGGAAGGCTTTCGCAAGTCTAGCATCGCTCAATTTCTTAATTCTGTGCTCAGAAAATAAGAACTCACTTCAGTAACTACAGTAAAAAACAAAGAACAAGCAACCCAGTACACATTTAACGCTTTGCCCTCAGAGCTGTACGATTACGTTGTTTACGTTCGTCGATGAAGTAATCTAGTCTTCTTCCACTGAATCACTTCTTCCAACAAGACTGGAATAAATATTGAAGTCAACATCTTTGAAAACCATTCAGAATGCCAAATATGAAATCAGATTTTGTCAAAAAAAGGTTAACAATGGCTTACCTGAACAGGATTATGATCACCAGCAGTCTTCAACTTTGAGCATGTTCCTTTGGCAAATTGTCCCACGTGGAGTCTCGTTTTGTGCCTGAGAGCATACACTTTCTTATGGTGCCGAAAAGTAGAAACTAGGAAAACAATTTTCATAAAGTGTTATGGACTAAAATAGGTAGTCTCCTTCCCTTTCAAACAGTTGCAACTATTCCAGCTCAGTCGTTCAAAACATTGGAAATTTCAATTTCATATCATGATCCAGAAGATACCACATCAAGCGAGAACCTGAAGCCACCGTCAATGCGGTGACTGCACATTTGGGATCGTGAGCATGGACTATCAACAGCTAACCTGACGACGGCGTAGAACGAGAGCTTCTACTGTAATCGGTAGTTGCAAGATGCTAAGAAGAGAACGACACACCCCTCTTGCAAGGCATTGTGACAAATCCCTTTTCACAGCTAGCTTTTGTCATCGCCTCCTGTAAGCCTGGCTTTAAATACCACCATCTCCCACGCGCTTCGTCCTCGACTCCAATTAATGCATGCGCGTTGTCTGAGACTTTAATTCTGGAGGTATATAATTGGTTACGATCGATCTTGAGGAAGCGCTGCAGGTGAGTGGAAACTAATTAAGTTCAGTCGGCCGCGCTTCAATTCCTGTTGCAGAGTACGACGAGTCTCCAGGACTGTCCGCCAGGACTGGTGTCTGGGCGTGATCGGCCGGGGCACAGTGTCCGGCAGTCTGATCGAGCGATAGTCCCATGCACCTGCGCCAGAGGCCATGCGTCGACCTGCCCTGTCGCAGGTTCTCTTTATTGGAAAACCGACAATTCCAGATTGAAATGTTCCGAGCAGACCACAGTCCGGGGAGGGCACTCACCTCAGAGCATCCCCACAGCTGCCCAGGATCAGACTCAAACTGGGTATTATGCCCAGCGCAGGGAGAGAAAGTGCCCAGCGGCGCGCAAGATAACACTCCCCAAATCCCCGGCCGCGGAAAAATATACGGAGCAGCCAGAAAAATGGTGAGCAGCCAGAAAAATGGTGAGCAGCCAGAAAAATGGTGAGCAGGCAGAAAAATGGTGAGCAGCCAGAAAAATGGTGAGCAGCCAGAAAAATGGTGAGCAGCCAGAAAAATGGTGAGCAGCCAGAAAAATGGTGAGCAGGCAGAAAAATGATGAGCAGGCAGAAAAATGGTGAGCAGGCAGAAAAATGGTGAGCAGGCAGAAAAATGGTGAGCAGACAGAAAAATGGTGAGCAGACAGAAAAATGGTGAGCAGGCAGAAAAATGGTGAGCAGCCAGAAAAATGGTGAGCAGGCAGAAAAATGGTGAGCAGGCAGAAAAATGGTGAGCCATAGTTGTAGTCCGACCAAAGAGTTGACTGTACTC
Organism: Climacium dendroides; assembly: GCA_950106755.1. Taxonomy (NCBI): domain Eukaryota; kingdom Viridiplantae; phylum Streptophyta; class Bryopsida; order Hypnales; family Climaciaceae; genus Climacium; species Climacium dendroides. The sequence continues at coordinate 20,636,629 of OX467092.1, read as the reverse complement.
TGGATCCCCAAACCAAGGTAGACAGCCCCAATGAACCATCCAATTTTAACTCTTTTAATAACAGAATGCTTACTAGCAATTTCATTTATAAAAATGAGATTTTTCTAGTCCCCCAACAAATGAAAAAACGAAGTTCATCTTGGTTTGAAATCTTCAAGTGAGGATGTAATGAGCTCCACTTACACGTGGAAACTCACTCCATTTTACTCCCACTCCACATGGACATAATGCAAATTGACATTATCCTTATATCCTCATGGTGGTGGGAGGTGTCCCAATCCATGTGGGATATGTGAACTAGAAGGAAGAGGAGCTCGGCTCCACTCATAGTGAAGTCATAATAGAAATTGTGTTAAAAACTAAGATTTAAACATCATCTAGGCATAGTATAACATTTTTTTTCTAAAAACCTTGAACTAGTGAAAGTTGGAGACATGGTTGTTTTCCCAGACAACACGACAACGCGATAGAGAATGTCATGCGACATCCAATAGAGCCTCCAAGATGTCCAGTTGACTTTTTAAAAAATCATCAAAAAATTACAATTTTGACATATAAATGTTTCATTTCATTGAAGTGTCTCAATTTCATGAATACATATTACATTTTAAATTTAGATTCATAATTGTAGTGACATTAAAAAAATTTGAACTGCTGACAATGCATTTTCGCGACGGGATGCAACGCCTTATCGACACATTCTCTAGTACGATACGCGACGTCAGACGTCTAACATGACACCCAAACCCAAAAATATGTCCGACAAGACAACTCTATTTGGAGAGTGAAAACATATTTTGCCTCCAAAAATCTGTTTGAAATTCTAATACTCCAATCAAAAATTATGGACAAATTTGAAGACAACGTTTTTCAAACAATTGTTAGCTCAAAATTAGAAATTGTGTTACAACTGGGATTTCAGACCTCATTTAGGCATAGTAGAACATCTTATTTAAAAAATCATAGAGCTAAAGAAAGTTGCGAAATCAAAACACGTTCTATCTCCAAAAGTCTGTTTGAGATTTTGATACTTCAATCAAAAGTTATGGGCAAATTTCAAGGCAATGTTTTTCATACAATCATTAACTTAAAATTAGATTGATACCTAGTGTAAGTTTAGTAATGTAATTGTCAAATGATCATAAACTAAACTAAAATATCCAATGTCTGAAGACTAAACAACTTCTATAGTAATATAAATCATGCAATACAAAAAACATGATTGTAGATCCGCCAAAGAATAATCTTTTAATGTCTTAGAAAGTAATCAGTATGGTTTACTACACCAAACAAGACAATTGTATACTACACTTTAAAGTTTTACAAAATTATGAAGATAGAAATAAGGTTGGAGGTTCAAAGAAAATTGATTGAAAAATATCCTACGACGTTTTACCTCCTCAAAATTAAGTTTCAACTCTTGAATGAGCAACCCCATCGTTGATGTAATTTCTCATTAGTCCCACTAATCCGAACTACTCTCTATACTAGTTAAATAAATAGTTGCTATTTGACTATTTTTCCTACCTTTTATTTTTTCTAAATTTTTTTTCCATTCTAATAATGTTATTTTACTTCAAAAACTTTTCTAATTTTAAGTTAACAATTGTCTAAAAAACATTGTCTTCAAATTTGTCCATAACTTTTGATTGGAGTATTAGAATTTCAAACGGATTTTTGGAGGTAAAAGATGTTTTTATTCTACATCCTTTATTAGTTTAAGGTTTTTAGAAAAAAGATGCTATACTATGCCTAAATGATGTTTTAAATCTCAGTTTTTAACACAATTTCTACTATGACTTCACTATGAGTGGAGGAGCTCTTCTTCCTTCTAATTCACATATCCCACACGGATTAGGGCACCTCCATCCCATGGATATAAGGAGCTTCTGTCCTCACATCCAAAAGTATGATGAACACATTTTTCTAAGGAATGCAAGGCATTTCCATCATTTATTCATTATGGAAATTGTAAATTTAAATTTGTATTTGCATAAATTCAAAGCAATGAAATTGGCCAGAAAAAAGAAATAGAGTAGGCTCTATGTCATGGTTTGTCAGTCTTTGCTTCTTGGTCATAGCACTACAAGAGAAATGGGTGTTTTAAGTATAGTCCTAGTAGTATAGTCTTTTAAGTAATGACCTTTAAGGCATCTTTTAAGTAAAATTTTACTAAAAACACATGTATTTTTAGTAAAATATTACTAAAATGACGCTTTAAAGGTCATTACTTAAAAGACTATACTACTAGGACTATACTTAAAACACGTATTTCTCTTGTAGTGTAGTGCCCATCTCCTTGGCCGGGCTTTGTGTGTTGTGTTGCAGTGGGGCAGAGGAGCTCCACATGGACTGACCGCTTGAGGTCAATACGCCAAGCAGGCCTTTACCGTCCCTATTTGCCTAGCCTACAGTGGGGATGCTCTTAATCCTTGAACGTCGGACCAGTGGCTGTGGAAATCATGCATTTTGATATGACCGTTTACTTTGAGTAAGTCAAATATACTCATTGGAAGTCAAAGCACTATACTAAAATTGATAAATAGTGTTGGGTGATAATTAGTGTTGTTCTCATGAAATAAACAATGAAATGCCATGTTCCGTTCCATCTTCTATATTTTGTTCCCATCTAATATTAAATGCAGTCTTGTAAAACTGTTGAAATGACCAAATTTTACTATAGAACTAAAATAATGTTAAAATGGATAAATAATGTTCTAACACTAACCTTGCAAATCACAATTAGTGTTAGATGGGACAATTAGTGTAGCCAACATTATTTACCAATTTTAGTGTATTGAAGATCTTCCCTTTCCACTCCTAACTCCAAGGATGAATAATTGCATTTTGTCCTACATTCAATGATTCTCTTACATCCATGAGCCATTTTGTGTCTACCTTGGAGCTCAAAGGTTAACCCCTAAGTGCCTAAGCCTTTTCCAATGTGTTTTTTTAATTTAAAAATACATTGGCTTGTAGTTATCTTTAATGAAGCAAATATTTTATTTTATTTTATTCAAAATCTAACCATATTGTTGTTTCAGGAGCTTGCTTATTAGTATGCTTACCAAATTTGAGTGTGAAATTACATAGGAGTTGTGAGATTATAGCAAGGAAAATGTATACATTCTACTTTTAGTATGTTGCCTTTTTGCACAATGATTCAGAAATTGATATATTAAATTTTAAGAAGGATTGAAAGTGATATGAACACCTAGTGTTAATACATTAAAATGCACCTCCAGAAATCTTAATTTCACATGAAAAGCTATCAAACTCATTACACAATCTACCTTGCAATTACTTTTGTAAATAGAAATCACAAATAGCTCGAAATCAATACTTGCATGTTTACATTTTCAATGGTGAAAATCATGAATACTTTATTTTTCCATTAGGACCATTCTCAAATCAAGTGAAATTCACAAAGTTTGCTCAAAGCCAAAAAACAAAGTGAAATTTGCAAGCTTTACTCTCCACTAATAGTATATGTATGCCTTTGAAGACCTCTCTGTAATCAAATATTACTTTTTGCAATAAAAAATGAAAGTTTTTATTAATTAACCCTCGAAATTGCCCAATTTTTCTTAAAATGGGCAAAAGGATTAACTGCACACATAGAAATGAACCTGAAATTTCATAGCGACCATGTGTGGTCACTCAAGTAATTAGGGGTTAATTAGCTAAGATCCTACATTTCCTTGGATTAACCATTTGCTTAGAGTATATTCTTGGCTAGGCCTTAAGAAAATAAAGAACATTTTCTTTTCTTAAAATTTTGGACTCAATTCAAAAATTCTAGATTTCAACCAACTAACTTGTAATTAAATGCTAATACTCCTTATTTATTGGAATATACTACTCACTCCATATTGTCAAGCAAACCAAAGTGACAATGAACAAGCAGTGTTGCACTAAAATACAAAAATGGTTGGTTCATGACTACTTTTCAATTATGCATTGAAAGGTTTCTTTAGAAGGAAATTAACCCCTAAAGGATCAAACTTAAGTTCTTGGCAACATAGAAATTTTGGACAATATACTACAAATGGAGTTTTAGTTTTTTTCTTTAAAATATTCACAAAACATTTTTTCGAGGACTTCCTTTAAGGCCCAACAACTTCTTAATTTTTGACTATATGGTTAAAAGATGTGGTGTGATAAGTAGTTTTCAATGTTCGATAGGTGTAAGTGTTTTTATCTCCATCTTCAAGACAAAACATGCACAACTAGGTTCTAGATTGAATAGTGAAATTGTGTGGGTGATTGGTCTATAGTGAATATGTTGCCTCTCAAGCAATAGAGCTTTGACTATATCCTACTTCTAATCCCTCAAAATGTAAATATTTGATGATTCATGAAAGTTTCTAGGTCCTAATTCAATTATAATTAGCAACTTCAAACTTGAGGGGATTCTCTCAAAAGAAAAAAATGTATCTAAGCTAAATTGTAGAGTTTTTTGTACCCCCTTTCTAGATCAATAAAGAGCTTAAATTTTGACCCTAATTCATAAAAGATATTTATGGATGAAGTTTAGCTTCCAATTCTAACCTAAAAACTTCATCCATTGGTTTCTCCTCTTTTTACTATCAAAATTGACTTTGGATTTGTGGATATTTTTCTATTCTAATTTTAAGGTCAAAGATTTGAGTTTGTAGTAACTTAGTCAAATTAAATTGACTTTTATCCAAATTTGCCTTTTCCTAAGCTAAAATTTCATCCTAACTTAACTCCTTTACTTCAAATTTGATCTTTGAAATAAAAATAGTTAAGCTATCCTTATAATATTTTTCAAAAGATTCTATCATATTTGTGATTTAGAATATTAATTAAAATATCCTTAATTAATTCCCAGTGATTGATTATCTTCCAATCTTTTATTTTTATTGTTTTAAGTTTTTATGTTTTTCCCAAATTTCTCTAATTATTTTTTACTAAAATTCAAATTATTCTACAGGTAAAAGAATTCTACTTTTAGAAAAGATAAATAATTTCAACCTTTCACTTCCGATTAAAATTCATTCATGAATACATTCTAACTCTATTCAGTAATTGGATTTTTTCTTATAGTAATTTTATTCTATTTTATTTATACTTTTATTTTTAACACCAAATAATTTTGCTTTTGAGGTTTTGGTTTTCCCTTGGATATAAGTCAAATTTTTTTTTCACTTCCAAGTTTCTAGTAACAATTATCTTTTCCATTAACTAGTTCATCAAAATTTACCTCTTAATTTTTTACTTTGTAATTTTTGTAATTACTTCACTTTTGACTTTTTAACTTGGCTTTTGTCAGAGTAACTTCTTTTGATTTTTACTACTTCATGATTAATTGATTTTAAAAGCAAATTGGATCGTTAACCAATTCATCCAAATTTATTTCTTGGTTTATTTTATCTTTAGTTTATTTGATTCTTCACTTTTCCAAATTTCTATTTTAAGTCTATAATTACTTTTCAATTTTTTTTTTGGTTAAATACTAAATTTTATCCAAAAATAATACCAACTTTCATCTAGCAATAATTTTTAAAATTTCTACCACATTTGGAAGTTTAATACATTGTTGAAAAGCTAATGAAATAGTCTATTCAATTCTAACTTCTAATCCTAATTTTTTTTAATAATTCTAATGGTTTAACTTATTTCCTACCTCTATCTGTAATTGCTTAAAAGGATTTGAAATTCTAATTGCAATTAAAATACAATTAAGAGGTTGACCTTGAGCACTAACGTCAATGTCAATGGTCTTCTTTTCTTTGATGTGCACTCCAAATTCCATCACTTGGTTGTATACTCCCTCCATTTCCTTATGTATTTTTCTTGTATATTTATTTTGTAGTTAAGTTTTTTTTGTGAAATTTTTGGTCAAAAGAATTCTAATTCCTTCTTTCTTTGTCCCTAAGACTTTTTTTCTTCTATTTTCTTTTAAATTTTCTCCTTTTCTTCTCAAAAAGATTCAAAGTCAACACTTTAAAAGAATCCTAATATAATCTAATTCCCAATTAATTGTAAAATGGCTTCCAAAGTCAAATCCTACAACTAAGCTTTTTTAACCTTTCTCTAATTTAGCCAACCTTTAGAACTTCTCCAAAGTTGAAGTATTCTCCTATTTATCTTTTCTATTTGTCTTCTAATCCAAAACAAAGCATGGTTATGAAAATTCAAAGTCTTTCTAATGGGGGTTTCAAGGTAATTCAATTCCTTCCACTCTCTCCCATGACTACTAATTGTGTTCAAACACTTGCATACACTTATTTAGTTGCTTGATGTGAGAAACAAGCTTCACAAATGATTGTTGTCGAATTTTTTTCACATCCAACACTCATGGGATTTCAACAGCTCGAGCTTGAGTGAGCAAGTAGGTCTAGTGTGTGATCCTCTCAACCTCACCACACTTTGGTACACAATTGGTTTCAATTCTCCTCACTTTTCAATACTCTCATTAAGGGAGGAGGTCCATAAAGCGTCCATCTAAGAGCTGAAGCTGAATTTTGGGGAGGTGTAGTTTCTTGAAATATTTTTCAGTAATTTTTCCTTGAAAGACAAGAGAAATTGGAATCTAACCCAAGTTGTTTCATATTTTTTTTTGGAGCTTTTTGGAATTAGTTATGAAATTCTGAAGTTGCTGAAAAGTGTGTATCAAAAGGCTCTAAAACCAACCACCTCCTCTAATGTAGCCTCTAGACTTCAGTCAAATTGGGTTGACTTTATAAAAAACTGAATTTTTGGAATCTTTGCTTGACTAGTCACTCTAAGTACACCTAGTTTCAAAATCTCTCACCTCTCAAGCACCCTAATTTTTTATTTTTTTATTTCAATCACACTTTGATGAAGTTTTGGGGAGGTTCAGCCCTTTGGTCCTTGGTCAAACTGAGTTGACTTCAAAAAAATTCTGAATTTCTAATCTCTCCACTCACCAATCACTTTGGCATTCATGTGGTTTTGGATTCCCTCACCTTCAAACACTTCAATTTATTTGTTTTATTTATTTTTACTTTTATTTTTTCTTGGTCACACTCTGTTGTTGCTCCAAAGGTTCAGCCCTCTGGTCCCTGGTCAAACTGAGTTGACTTTAAAAAAATCTGTATTTTTTAAAAACCCTACAGGACCAAGACCATTTTTCTGTCAAAAACCACTCAAAATTGTCATTTTCTGTTGCGTTCATCCAAGAAACCCAAAATCTTCTTTAAGAATCTAATCATAGGATCTTCTATTTAAGTTTTTTGAGATCATGCGGTAAAAATTTCATTAAGTTTGAGTGTACAGATATGAGCATTCAAAGTTGGAAAGAACGATTTTTGGAACTATGGTTTGCAATTTTAGATAACTTTGTCCATCATTTACGGAAAAAATTTCACTATAGAGTTTGGATTTGAACTTTCATTTGTTAAATAATTGAGTTGAAAGTCTAAGGAAAAATTTCACAAGAAAAACACTTGATTTTCATTGCTTAAAAAATTGTTAAGTAGAAAAAGGTCCAAAATTTAAAGAAAAAATAAATGTTTAATAACTCTAAGATGGGATTGAAATACAATAATTCCAACAGTGAGATTGTTGTAGAAAGTAAGTGAAACCTAGTCCAACAATTTCTTTTGAAAAATTGTAAAAATTGCATTCAAAAATGAATCCTATTACTTATTTTTTCAAGAAGATGCTAAAACTACCCAAAAAACAAGATTGTGCATAACTTTCTCATTATTAGTCCAAATAGACTAAATCAAAGATTTACATGTAGAAAAAAATATATCAGTTTAGGAAAAAATTGAAAATTTTAATTTTGATTTTTTCCAAATTTTTTTTTGGTTGCCTGTTGAATTTGGTTTGGGGCTTTGGAGGGTATAACTTTTGTTTCTAGGCACCAATTGAAATAAAAATGATATTCTCATAAAGCTAATCAATTCTATCTTATTTGAAAGTTTCAAAAGGTTTCACCAAAAATTGAAATCATAGAAACCTGCCCAAAATCCATTTTGTCCCCTAAGGGGACAATGGTCCTTTAGGGGTTAACCTCTCCTTTCACTAATCACTCTAGCATTCAAATCACCCCACTAGGTTTGGAAAAATCTGATTTTTTACTCTCCAAACTCCCCTTGATTACTATGACTCAACTTTGAAATGTTTTTTTAAAGGAACTAGTTTTCCTTTCCAAATTTAAAGAATGGAAAAAAATAGAAATCGGAGCCCTTTAAACCAAACCAAACTTAAAAATTCTTGCTAAGAGTGAAGTTTTGCCGTCTAAGGTGTCAAGCTCCAAAATTCTTAAAGAAAAACAAATAAAATAAAATTTGGTGGATTAAAAAGTTTTGCTCAAGAGCAAAACTTTGGTATATGGGGCTATTATGTTCCAAATTTTGGCAAGGAAACAACAAAGTGATGTAGAGAAGGAACTTTAGAAACTTGGATCTCACCCAAATCTTCCTAAATGACAAAAACTACACTTTAGACCACAATTTTCAACATCCAGGTGTTAGGGGGATGTTCAACAATGTAGAAATTGTGATATCCCACTCAAAGACATTCAATCGGAAATGGGATAAATCAAAACACAACAACAACAAATGTAAGCTAGATCTAAGAGCTCTTGACTAACGGCATTGTCAAAATTGGGTCGAGGGATTTTATAGTGTTAGTACAATGGACAAACACCATGCAAACAAATCCAAAGGGACCCCCACGTCCTTTGAAATAAACTTAAGATACATAAAAAATAGAGACAAAGGCAAGATCAAGGTTTACAAGAGAATGCAAGAAAACTTTGGCAAATTGCTCAAAGTTTCGCTAACAAGGCCGTGAAATGGCCAAAATACAAACTAAAGGGATTGTGGCAACCAAACAAAAATGAAAGCAACAAAAGGGATGCTAAGGGAGTTGGTGGGAGGCCTTTTATACATTTCAAAGCCTCTTGCCTTCCCCTTTTATTCTAAAATTACTCTAAATAAATTAAAATCTACTAAACTAGTTATTACTACACTAAATTCTATCCTACTAATGGTCATGCTATAACTTTTGGAGAAAAACTCCAAAGAAAAATGAACTATGTCGTTGACTCTAGAAGACCCAAATTCGCCTAGAAGAACCCCTTGACCTCCAACTTCTTCGCTAGATTATTGATAAAAGACAGGTTTCCAACCCAATGAAAGGGTGAAAGATCAAACTTTTGAAGTTTTCCCTTTTAGATAATTTTGACTAGCCAAGGTTGTCAGGAGGGTTTGAGAATGTAAGAAAAGAGTCCAAGTTGGCTTGATTTGGACATTGTATGCTCTTGGTGCGTTGTCCATCTTGCTAGTTGCTACATATTTTAAACTTTTGTTAAATCTATTGATAACACCAATTTGGGTAGTTACTATCATCATACTACTAAAATCATAACTCCCTCTGTAATATCACAAATGCTTCCATTAATACTAGGGGCTCGTACTTGCTATACTATGCATTCATTGTATCATATATTGGTAAAATTTTGATATATTTGAATACAATGCATGATAATGATTTTGATATGTCTTTAAAATAATTATTTTAAATATTTTGTAAAAATATTTTCAATCGTGCATATATAGAAATCACATTTACACACAATGTGATATTACAGATATAGAGTAGCAATTTGCAATCACCTCTCTAATATCACTTTTTACAAAGGATGATATTATAGAAATAATGTAGTCGTTGCAATTAAGGTGATATTAAAGAGGATCCATAGGGTGATATTATAGAGGTAGCAATTCCATTGCTTCTCTTGGCTTTACACTTCTTTGCACTTCTATGATTTTGTGATTTTTTGACCTTTGAGTTTTCATGATTTTAATTTTCTATTGCTACTACCAAATGATTTGAGAAATTCATTAAATTGAAGCGATTTTGGATTTTACAACAAAGTTGTTTACGAAGTTTTTGAGATTTACAAGTTTTTCTTTTCAATTCTTCAATTTGGTTTGCAATTGTTGTAACAATTGAGTCAAATTTCAAATGCATTTTAATGCATGTGTATATTTTATAGCATTCACCATTGCAAATATTTCATTCATCATTCAATAAATTTCTATTTTCCATTTTCAATATATGCTTACTTATAAAAAATTTATACAAAGATTTTACTAATTTTTATTTAAAAATTTATTGAAATTTTTGTTTTGCATTCTATCAAATAAATAAAAATTCTAATAAAATTCTAATGATGAGCACGTAGCTTAGCAAGCGCCAATTGTTAGTAGTTACTCTAAATTTTTTATTTTTGACTATTTGCCTATAGTGTAAATGTAGGCAATTTGTTGAATAGATTTTACATTTGTAAAGGTAAATAGGCTAATTGTTAGACAGATCTAGCAAGTCTAGTAACAAAAGATATGAATAGTGTGCTCAATCTACTTCAATTAGGTGGCTTAGTCTGCCCAATCAACTTCTGAATCTATCTAGTCAGTTGGTTTAGTCCACCCCAATTAGTTGATCAATCCGCCCCAAATTGGCCTGTTGCATGGCCCTTCCTTTGATTTTTGAATCAATTGAATTTAAGAAAAACAACACACACATTAATTTTTTTGGATTTTTGGTAAATGGTAGGGAACTAGGAAACTAATAACTATTAACCTTATGGGTTTTTTTAGAAATATGTTCTAACTAAGGCTTAATAAACTATTCTAAATCTAAATTTTTTGGGGATTTTTTGGAATAAATTTTAAAAATCAAACTAACGTTTCTAATCTAAAGGTAAGAGAATTCTAACTAGCAAACTAAAAAAGAACCAATCTAATTTTTGAAGATTTTTAGAAAGGATTCTAACTAAGCAAACTAAAAGAACATAATCTAAAGTTTCAAGCAATCTTCTCTCAAACTCTCTCTTGCAATCAAGCACCCAAACACCACTACAAGCAAAGACAATTTTCAAGAATGAAAAGAAAGGAGTTTCCTAATGATCTCAAGCACCTAAGCACTTGAAATTTCTTTGGAAAAGTATCAAACTTCAATTATTCAAGGATCAAAGCTCAGCCGTGTGGAGAAAACTCCAAGTTTTGATAATTCTAAGGACTAATTTTGACTTTTGGAAGTCGAAGCTTTGTTGTGCGGGGGCAACTCTAAGCATTTTGATGTCAATGGACGAAATAATTGCATTTTGAAAGTTTAGTATTTAAAAAAGGTACACATAATAGTGTTTAACCAAACATTAAAAACTTAATTTCAAAACTTCAAGATAACAAAAAGTTTAATCACTATAGAAGGCCTTATTTGTTATTCGTTATATTGAGACAAAGTGTAGTCTCAATTTTATCATTGACTCGAAGATAAACAATCATAACTCTTCAATTTTGAGACTATTTAATAATTTGAGACTTCAATAAAATTCTCTCTCTCTCTCTCTAAATCTTTGAATGCCCAAAGGTTGCAGTTTCATCCTATCGTCGACTCGATGATAAATGACTAAAATTGATTTAGGGCGGAAGTCTCAAAATGCGTAAATTGTTTTATTTTAATGAATAAGGCCTTATAGGAGGTACTTATGGCAACGTTTAAACTGAATTTTAGCAATTAAATCAAATCCTACTCAATTAAACACCAATTATTAGTACTTCACGTGGCTATCAATAAAATTAAAGTTTTGAAAGTGTAATCCTTTCAAACTCTCATGACCAACACAATTAGAAAATGAAATTGCAATGACTAATGAAATTGAACAAAAGATTTCTTGAAAAAGAGCCTTCCACCTTTTAACACAAATAAGGAAAACTTATAAAACAAATCGACCAAAATTTGGTCATACAATGTGCCCTGGCCTCGCCAAGTGACACTATAGAGTGTTGGAACAAGAAACGAAATGAAAACTAAAACAAAATGAAGGCTTACTAACAATCTCAAAGGAGACGTTTTATACTCGAGACCAAGTCCTCCCCAATAAGTTGTCAATGAAAAACAATTTTATGGTTAATCCTAAGTAAACACTAAACTACCCTAAGATATTTTCTAAATAATCTTTGTTTAATGGAAAAAAATTCTAGAATTATCTCCATTAAGCTAATAAATCTTGGCCAAATCAAATCCAAGATTTTTTTCCAAAGATGTTTTGAAAATAATCCTAATTAACAGAGATATTTCACGAATTCACCCAAAGATAATTCTAAATTGTCTTTTTAATATCAAAAGTTGGTTTGTTATGCAAGAAATAGATCTTGACCAAATCCAATCTTTGATTTTCCAAAAGATATTCATGATATTAATTTTGAATTACTGTAAATCACACTAAAAAAGTCAAACTAAGAGTTGACCCTCTCTATCTTTTAGGAAAAAACCCAAAATTAAAAACAAACTACGTCATCACATTCAGAAGCCCCCAATTAGTGCAAAGGAGCCCTTCCCCTACTTCCTAAGCCATATGTAAGTGCAAAATTAAGTTATGGTAACTTCATCTAAAAGTCAAAAATTTAATTTTTGTAATTTGTACTTTTTGAAGATTTTGTTTGGCCAAGGTTTCCTAGAATGTTCTTGGGAGTAAGAAAAGACCCCTCATTTGTACCAATCACACACCATACACTCCTCGTACATCGGTCAATCCGCCACCAAGTTATAAATTCTCATTAGATCTAATGTTAGTGCATATTCTAGTAGCTAGGAATGTTGAAATGCCACCAAATTTGACCGGGCTCTTTATTAGCATACAAAAACCTATCCTAATATTTGGTGAGATTTTACTGCAATATATGTAATTTCTAAAAATTGACAATTATGTTTTTGAGCGGTTTACTTTCCATGAAGTCAATGTGAAATTTTGGAATGAACCAAAACTTTTTTAGTAACATCTAGGACACTCCTAGATTCTAAGCATAAGCTTCACGCTCACTTGAACTTTTCTAAATATAGCAATTTGCCCGAGGGGAAAATTATTTTGATATCAGGGGATTATTGGCATCAATTTTGATCTCTTGGTGTGCTTCTATCCTAAAGCACCTCTTTGTAAACTCCAATTACCAAATTCTCCATCTTCTTTGCATTCCTTGCTCACATTTTCAAAGTTACTTGTAGAAATTTACTACATTCTCTAGTTTGTTCCCAACTTGGGTTTCAATTCTACGTGGACTTTTTATCTCCAAATTGGATTCTCCTACTTAACTAGACTTTCACATGCACCTTGTAGACTTAATTGCACGTAGACAGGATACTAGGGCTGGCTAACTCTCAATCCTCACATCTCTCATACTTGCTAACTAATTGCCCAACCTACCTTTTTATCTTAGAAGTACAAAAACATAGTTTTTTATGTCTTGGTTAAATTAAAGTGACTTCTACCTAGATGGACAGGAATTTCCACTAATTTCCTTACAACACTTTTTAATGTCTTTTTTTAAATTTAAATTGCCTAAAAATCTATCTAAATTTCACAAAAACTAGATCCAAAGTTCCTAGTGTTATTTTGCGAGTTTATAGACCCTCAACCATTGCATTTGTATATACTTAAGTTAAATTTAGCTAATATACTACTTATGAGGTTTCAGTTTCCATGGTTTTTTCTTCCATTATATATTTATGATTCATATGTACATTTGTTTGATATAATGTTTTAATATATGTTGTTTGTATATGTTGTGTTTAATAATAGTTAGAGTATACTTGTTGTATTGATCAACTTTAAAACCATATATAAATAATTGAATTATAGTCGGGACAAGTTTAAATGCCATAAATTTTAGTTTAAACTATTACAATATATAGGAGAATGGTTAGAAAGTAGAAGTAGAAAAGAAAAAGACATGTCTATTGTGAAATAACAGCTTGATAGCTCATCATAATAAAAAGTTTTGATACATGTGTACATTGTCAAATGAATGCAATTCAATAAAAAAATTTGAGATGTGCATTTCTACTTTTGAAGTGATAGCTCTAGTCTTTTAACCTATTAGATGTGAGTAGCAATACTAATTTGTTGTTATTGTTAGCCTAGTTAAACTTATATTTGGTGGAAAGTAGTCAAGTGATCACATTAGCTCTATAAGAAAACTGTGTTTTGGGTGTTGTTTTTAGAAAAAAGTATCATGTTTTCTAAAATACCTTGCATCATACAAAAACAATTGCAATGGTGTGAATTTGATGTGATGTTGCAAAAAAAATGTGTAGTTCAATTAGAAAACAAGTAGATGTCAATGTAGACAAGTTTGTTTTTGACAATGTTCAAAAAAACAAGTTAATGTTTTTGGGATGTCCCAAAAAACATAGATTGCCATGTTAGCAAATAAATGTTTTTTTAATATAAACAAGTTAGTAAAAATTATTGCAATATATAGTAAAATATTGACCATAAGTGAAAAATTTAGGGGAGGGGCAACCATGTGGCATATTTTGCAAAAAAAAAATGGATGGATGTGCACCATAGATGAAAAGAGCTAGTTTTATACTAGTGGAGTGGTACGAAGAGAAAGAATGCATATGGAATATAAAAATCAAGAATAGTATATAATATGAGTTGTTTGAAAAACATGAGATGTCTGAGACAACATCAATGTAAACAATGAACAAGTTCCCATATTCTAATTATTCCATATCTTTTTGTCTTAATATGGGTAGAAAATTAATATAAATATGAACATTTTTATTTTCATTTTAACTAATTTTAAATGAATATATTCCTTCATTTTCCATCAAAATTGTTTTGATGGTAGATGATAAGTTTTTATTGATTTCAGTCATTTTTTATTTTATTTTATGTTTATCAATTTTTTTTATTGATCTTTCTTTATGGATAGGATTTATACTATTTGACATTTTTTTAAAAGTCTAGATTGACATCTCAAAAAATAGCATCAAAATTTTCAAATGATATAAGAATATGCTAATAAGGCATGTCATATTATCATTGTTGGATATCACATTGGATGTCATGTCATATACCATGTCAAACATGGATTGGATGAAAAAAACTCCGATGTGGCTTTTATTGTCGACATGGTGCTTGCATGGCATCCATGTGTCAAATTTTGAAGAGCTTGAAAGACCACATTATTGTAATGTTTGAAAAAACTAAGTTCAAAATACACATCATTTTCTACGTTTTTTTGCCTATTTATTATTATAATAGATTTTAGGTGACATCTATAGTGATGTATTTCTGCATTTTTTTGGACGTCCCAAAAGATCCTATTTTCTTATTGTACAGGAATGTACGTGGAATGCGATGTAAAGAATTGCATGGTTTTTTAGTATTTTAAAGTTGCATTGGCAATTGGAATTGGCTACAAAGATTTTGAAGTTGCATTGGCAATCTTTGTAGCCAAATTGGTTTCTTTGTGTATAGATGTTTGTGATTGTACAATCACAAACATCTATACACTAAATGAATTGTAGAACTAAGCTATGGTGAAAATTGGTTGTGTAAGTGACTTAATGTGGTGAGCCAATGCAAATTGTGATTCCAATGTATGAGTGCATTGTTGTTGTTATAATGTTTTTGGCTAAGAAATTCCAAATTAGATTATTGAATTTAAGTCGAGATATTTTAATTTTAGATATGGAACCTATTATATAGATTCTTTTTTAGATCCTCTCCCTTGGAATGAAGTCAACAAACTTGTTTTACTAAAAGAATCATTTCTAAATTGGTTATTATTTTCCTTCAACATAAATGAATTACAAGGAATAGTGAAGTACGTGGATTGAATGCACTTTCAATGGATGGTATTGGAAATTTCATCACCATGGTATTATTGACTTTTTACAAGATATGTTTACTCCGAAGATCACCAATTATTTGGTGTATTTATGTAGCTTCTAGCTCCAAAAACTTTGATATAAATTCTCTATTTTATAAAGGTCTAGCCGAGAGAATGCTTCAAGCAACCATTTGGTCTTAGAAAATGTAGGATAGAGTTGTGAAAACACTATCTTTTGAATTGAAGGCCAACTTGAGAAGTAATGTTTATAAAGTCTATATTCTACTCTAATTGAATTTTTTAAAAATATTCAATATTTAACTGGAATAGGGGTGAATGCAAAAAACATTTGTATTATTTCTTGTATTTTTGTTTTTTACTTTGTCAGTACGACTTGTACAATAAGTATTGTGAGCACTACTCAAGAAATAAGAGATGAAATATAGGTTGTTGATTTGAATTCAAATGATTCACTTCAACAATCAACATTCAATTAGGCATTCAATTAGTGATGGCTATATTCATTAAATGCATGATCTATTAAATCTACAATGAATGATTCTATCTATAGTGGGTCTACAAATTCTACAATAGTACTATGCAATACTAAAAAGTACATTGTGGTACTACTTTGGGGTAGGAACCGCCATTCTTCAAAAAAAAATGTAATTTTAGTTTTTTCATTTTTTGTAATTATTAAATGCTAATGGAAATTTTAGGGAAAAATGGCCTTTACTACCAACTCTCTAAAGAGACAAAAAACACAATAAAACATTGAATTTGCATTTGTGAATGTTGGGAAATTTTTGTAAACAAAGTACAATTGAAGGCCTTACAAGGTACACTCAAAGCAATGTTTTCTAAGTTCTCTGCTTGAAAAGGTGTTTTGTATTTACCCAAACAAGCATCAAAAGTTCCAAAGATTTTACAATGGATACTCAATAGTACTAAAAAGCCTTGAAACTGCATTTGTGACAATTATTTGAAATTCAATTTCACAACACCATTAATTTTGGAAAAAAAATTGGGGATAACTTCACAATTAGAAGAAAAAACTTCAATATGAATTTTGTGGTCATTTGATCATTTTTGTAATACTTATGGTTGTCAACAACTTCCACATTGTAAGTGTAACAAAAAATAGTACAAGTGTTTTTTGCATTCACCCATAGAGGTTTTGGACCTATAGCTATGGTCTTTTGATTTTCTAAAGTTAGAATGATGTAGAAATCTAATTTGGACCATTATTTTCTATACTAGAACATGCTGATTATTTTGAATGTAACATTTTATTCAGATATTCAAAGAATTTTCAATTTTTCATAAAAACTAGGATGTTTCAATTTAATCCATAAAGGGTAATGCAGTCACACAGGCATTTTGAAAGTCAAAACTTGAATTTTCACTTTGTCATTGATTTTAAATATTTTTATAATTAACTAAGAAAATGTAACTCCTATAATCTACTTCTTACTCCATTTTAATTTTTTTCAAAAGTGATAAAATTTTAATTTTTGTGACTCTTTGAAGATAGTATCTTGAAATCTCAAAGTTCACCACTTTGGGACTTTTTCTTATCAAATTCTCTTAATATGAGACATTAGTTCTACCACAATGTTTTCTAGTATTATTTCTATATTCTTGAAAATTTTCATACTATTCAAAGCAATTTTGTATTTACTATGATTTTTTCTAGGAATTTAAAAAATCATACAAAATTCAATTTGATATTTCTAATTATGAAAAGATGATATTTAATTTTAAACATATATTATTACATGTGAAAATTATCAAATTATTGAAATGTGTCTTTCAATGTAGAAATCTAGTGAAGTTTGACTAAACCTGAACATGGAATGTTCTTTAAGGATAAATGTCGTTATGTAGAAGACAAATATTTGTGTCTTGTTAAAAAGAAGTACAAATTTTTTATTACATGTGTTCTTTTAATCCCATGATATTAGTTTTCTTTTGAAATAATGAAAATATTATGGATTTGGCAACAATTGTTTTATGCATGTTAAAATCAAATGATTCCATATTAAATGTACAATGTATCCTCTCAATTGCAAAATGGGTGGAAGCACATGGCCTTTAATGACAATAAAGGGGTGATTAGAAAATAAGAAGTTGCAAGGTGAATGCAAGAAACACTTGTACTATTTTCCATCACACTTACAATGTGGAAGTTGTTATCAACCATAAGTATTACAAAAATGATCGAATGACCATGAAATTCATAATGAGGGTTTTTCTTGTAATTGTGAAGTTACCAAATTTAATTTATTTTTTTCAAAATTAATGGTGGGCGTGAAATTGAATTCATGATAATTGTCACAAATGCAGTTTGAGAGGTTTTTAGTATTATTGAATATCCATTGTGAAGTCTATCAAGTTATAACTTCTTTATTCTTGTTTGTGTAAACAAAACACACCTTCTCAAGCAAGGGATTTAGAAAACATTGTTTTGAGTGTGTTTTATAAGGCCCTAAAGTGTACGTGATTTACAACTATTTTTTCAAGCATACACAAATGCAAATTGAGTGACTTATTGTGTTTTTTGTCTCAATAGAGAGTTGAAAACAATGGCCATTTTTTTCTTGAAATTTTCATTGCCATTTAGTAATTATTAAAAATAAAATATTCAAACTATTTTTTTTTGAAGAAAAATGGTAGTCCTTGTCCCAAAGTAGTATATTAGGGTACTGCTTAGCATTGCATAGTATTGATCAAGGCCTACTATAGATAAAATCTTCCATTGTGGATTGAACAAATCATGCATTTAATGAATATTACCATCACTAACTAAATGACTAATTGAATGTTGTAGTATGCCATTTGAATTTAAATCAACACCTAAGATTCTCTCATGTCCTTGAATAGTACTCACAGTAATCGTAATACAAGTAGTACTAATAGAGAGAAAACCAAAAATGCAACAAATAGTACAAGTGTTTCTTGCATTTGCCTTGCAATAGCTACAAAATTGCTCAAAAATAGGGAATAGGCTTTATAAAGCAAAAAGACTTATTATACATCTACCTTGCCTTCTCCGTGTATCTAGATTTGCACAAGAATGGCTTGAGATTGAATGGATTCAACGAAAACTTCACTATCTATTGAGCCTTGACCTAATCAAGTTCTAATTGTGAAAGAAACGTTGTGATGTGATTACACTAGAAGAAACCCGTGTTTTTTGTAACAAGCACTAATTTTTGGGAACAGATTTATTGTGATATCAAAGTTGACAGCTAGTTGTTTTTATGTTTTTTATGATGTTCATTGGATGTTATTGTTGACATAAAAACAACTAGATGTCAACTTTGATATCACAATAAATCCTTTCTAAAAAATTGGGGCTCGTCACAAAAATATGGGTTTCTTCTAGTGTTAGCATGCTTCCAAAGATTACTTCGGTGCTTTGTGGAGCCCCATCAAAGATCTGACATATCAGTGGCCTCTCCTTTCTCTACACCGTTACACTAGGCATTATGGTGTCTCAATGACTCTAGTGTTGTCCATCCCTCCATTGCCGTCATTGATTCTCTACTGCAATAGCCAATAGTAGTCACCGAGTCTACGGACTTTGATGCCCTTGCCTATGAGCTTATTGACTTGTACATTTTTGTTACTTGAGGCTCTTCTCTCGATCAACAACAAAAGGTCCACTTCCATTTCCACTGAATTCTATATGCAATAATATTGGATATCAAATTCTTGCATCAACAATTGAAGGAAAGCATGATACTTGTTTCGTTGCCATCGATGCAGTACTTATTTGAGCTCTAAAGAAGCAGATTCAATATTCTTCTCTAGCAAATGGTGAACTTCACTCGCCCAATTGCATAGATGCCATGAGCCTATGACATCAAATGCTCTTATTAGAGATAATAAAGTCACCATTAAAGCTATCCATAATGGTGAAACTAGAAAAGCAATCTAGTGTGGGCCCTACTAGTCCTATTCAATCCTCATATGTACCTTGGAATATGTAACTAGTACTATGCAGAGACAGAAATTCAAATTTATGTTGGAAAATGGTAGCTACACTTCTTGATTTTAAAAAATTACAATTGCCTTTCAAAAAATTCATATTAAAGGTGACCATTGTTCCTAACTCATAGTAGTAAGGAAAAGACCCCAAATAATAGGAGAATATTTTTTTATTATTCACAAATTCATACTATGTCATACAAATGTTGTTTACTTTTGACCAATGTAGAATTCAATTGCAGTAGGCAATCAAAAATTCCTCTCTTGGAAAATTGTATTTTTTTTTAAAGAATCACTCCACAAAATTTTAGGTTGTAACTCTTCAAAAAAGGTACTGAATAGCACTAAAAACTAGCGAAACCGCATGTGTGACACATGCTTAAAATTCAATCCTACCTACTTTATCAATTTTTAAAAATGCAAAAAATCCAATTACATTCTTTCATACCAAAGTAAGCTTCCCTCCAACTTTCAAGTTCATTCTATCATTTTTGGAAAACTTATGCCATCAAACAACTTTCACATGCAACATGTGACGCAAAATAGTACAAGACGTGTTTCATGCAATTGCCCGTTCACCTATGAAAACCTAGATTCAAGCTACACATTACATTCAAGGGGACTCATGGAGGAGCTTGGAGAAGTGTGTAGCTTGGACAACAAATTTGATACGGGGGACGGAGGCAATGGCCAACTAAAGGCAGCGCAATGTAACTAAGCCTCCACATGCTATTGGAGTTTGAAGAAGCCCTCGGGAATTATCGTAGAATCAGTTAACCCAGAAATGGACGGACCTGTAACCACTGCTTCAAGCCTCGTTGCCCACCACTTAGTTTATCGCCATTTGGGAAGTAGATATGCATGAAAAAAACTTTATATTTTTTGTTTTTTCAGAGATGAAAGTACATATCTTCTCTACCTCACAAAAAAATTAGATTGATTTGAGGATAATTTATTTTTTTAGAATAATTTTTGAAGAAAAAGTGAAGAAAAATTACACCAAATTGAAAATAAGTTCCAAAAATTTGAAAATTTCACCATGTGTGTCAATTACAGTGGCAAACATGATGATGTAATCTCAGTTTCCGTGTCCTTTTACAATTAGAATACAATGGACATTGAAAATACATTCGAATTGCAAAATTGCAATAAAATATTCAATACTACGAATTTTTCCAAAACTCCAATTGGAGTAGAAACTAGAGTAGATGGCCTTCATTTCATTAGTTGGGCTCAAACTCAAAAAACATCATTTTGTGGAGAAATTTCAGATTTAGAACAAGAAGTAACAACTTCCCAAAATACACTGAAAATAGCATATTTTGTGATCCGTTTTTCTTACTAACTTCTAATTCACATGAGGACAAATACTAGCAAAACTAAAAACTCACTTAGATACTCTTCGTAATCCTCCACAAAAGGTCAAGAAAGAAAAAATGGATGAAAAAATGATTTTTATCTTCCTCGACACTATTCCTTACTCATCTAAACGCCACAAAATGGCGACCCAAGCACTACTAGGTTAATGAAGGTTGAAGTTAGTGAGAACTAAGAATTCTCATAATAACTATATGTCAACTAAGAAAATAAGACATGGATGAAAAACACACAATACTGGGTAATTTGGAATCTAAATCATGAAGCTTGCAAATGCTCAAGTTCATTGGATATTGAAAATTTCCAATTGTGTAAAATATAGTATTTGGAAACTCAAATGACTAGGTGCTGAAATTCATTTGTTTTTTAAAATTTAATTTATTGTAGTTGTATTCAATTTTTGGGTGTACTAGTATCTAGGGACTAATAAACTTATTTATTGTTTTATGTCTTGTTCTAAGACTCTAGATTCTTTTTTTTAATTGATTTTAATATAATACTATGATTTTGGGACCCAATATGAATGAACTATGGACATTTGTATAAACAATGTCCAACATAAACAATCAATTATCATCTACATATAAACCTTGTGAATTTGGATTGCATTTAGGTGCACTCATGCTTTGGGCACCTTAGTGCTCAATTGAGGACATTTCAAAAGCACATTTTAAAACAAGGTGTTAAATAATGACATTTCAAAACAAGTTGAAGTAGAAGTTAAACAAGAGGTAAGATGTAATGTTCTAAAACTAAAGAAATGATACTATATATTGATTCATCATTGACAAGGTCTTTGTCTTCTGTTTATTTGAAATTGCTACACCAAGGTTCAATCAATATTTGTGAGAGACAAGATGTTATGAACACCTTCAAAGAATTGTAGGCTCACATCTCTACACTTTCATGCTAGCATTGTTGGTACTATATAATATAAGTGAGTGCACCAGAGTACTGTAATGAACACTTACCTTCACAACATGAGATCTAAGAATTTATCAAAGGTTGACAATAGAGAACCCAATGGACATCAAAAGTAATTAATCCATTAAGGACTTGTTGACCACTTTTTGATCGATTCCAGTACTTTTTGTTTCCTATAATTCATAGAACATTTGATTTCCAAAAACTTAGAGAAAATCGCATTTAAAGTGTCATTATATGCTCCTAGAAAAACCTATTTCAAGAAAATGTGTTAAGAAATGAGTGAGTTGTGCTTGTTCAAACTTAAAATGGCTTGACCTTTCATATTGGAATTTTCAATGGAAAATGCATATTTATTTTTAATGACAACTATATATGTGTGTGAAGGAATTTGTCAAAAGGTTTTTGGTCAATTTTTGGACAATATATACAAATTTATGCCTGACTGTAGCAAACCCTAGTTTTGCACTAGTGCTTGAAGGGCTATTTACAACACATCAATCTTTGAAGAGTTATTACGAAGGTGTAAAACATTGGATCACTTTCATTTTTGTTTGGTTTAAGAACCTATCCGATGGAATTTATCCATTCAATCCGATTAAAGATTACATCTATTAAGAGGGCACAAAATGACACTTTTTCATAATTGTATGCAAAAACTATACTCGATCCCAAAATCGACCACAGACGTTAATGGGTTAATCTACAATGTGTGCAACATTTGTAGTACTCGTAGTACATCTTCAAAGGCTAAAATTTGCCTAAATGCAAGAATCAATACTAGTGTATCCTACCTTTAACCTTCAAAAGTTTTTGGAACATTTAATTTTCTTGCAAATATGTTAAGTACAATAAGGTTATAAAATTTCCAAAACTATAGTGCAAGTATTATTCATCCTCGACCTCAATCAAATTATCAAAATTCAAGATAGGAAATTATCAAACTCTAATAGACACATTACATGATAATAGTTTATAAATTCATTGAATTAGTGCAAGATCTCACTGGATAATATTTTTGAATACTGCATTTACTTTAATAATGAAGACAAATTAATTGTCATGGAATTGCTGTAAATAACATTTCAATGTCCTAGTCAACAATATAGTCATGTGTCAATTGATAAATGGTCAATGATTGACTTCATGAAGGTCAGAAAGAGTAAACAAAAACATATTTTCATTTAAAAATTGTTTTTAGAAGTTATTTGAATGCCTAAAGAACTTCACTAGCGATTACTTTGAAAACAATGTAAGACCTTTTATAGGGCATATTTTAAATGTTGTAGATAATAATTTAAAAAATATTCAAATTACTATTGCATTGCTTCTTTGAAGCGTACTTTATTGCAACTATAGTAGATGTACAAAAACTGATCAAATAAGCAATTTTAGACATAATCTAGAGTAGTGTAAGGAAAAACAAATATTTTTAGAGGTGCATTGGTAGAAATGATAGGGATTGCAAAAAAATTGGTAGTTTTATCTCTAAAATTGAAATTTCTAAGAATTTTGAAAGGCAAAAGTTGGGCTTAACCAATGACCAACATCTAAAATCAATCAATTCCAATCATTCAATAACTAATTTCCTACTCATTGCTTCCTACATTCTTGTTCACTTATGAGTCATTACTTTATTAGTCCAAACCTTCAAAAAGTACAAAAACACACATTCCAAGGAAAAAATGAAAATCCATTCCAACCTTGGTTGGAAATACAATATGCTATTAATTGTTGATGGGGCACTTATTAGTAATGGGTGCCTTTACTATATTATATAGTACATTGTGATGATTCATAGTACATAATTTGTACATATATATTGAGATCTATACAAGGGATAAAAATCCTAAAAGGGAGGGTAGGATCTTGCATGACGAGTTTCTATGTACAATTTGCAAAAAGACAAAATAATGAACAATGTCTCATTTTGGATTGTTATGTGTTTGTTTATTCCAATTCAAATCTATATTATTGTACTATATGTTAAGCCCCAAACTTTGATACCAATCTACTTATTAACATATTTTTTAAGATTTTAGGACCCTTAACCATTGCATTTGTATATGCATAAGTTAATTTTAGCCAACACACTAGATGTGAGGTTTTGAGATTTTGTGTTTTTTTCTCCCATTGTATATTATGATTCATATGTATGATTTTTTTGATATAATGTATCTATATGTGTTGTTTGTATGTGTTGTACTCAACAATAGTTAGAGTATATTTGTTATATTGATCAACCTTAAAACCATACATAAATAATCAAATTACAATAGGGACATGTTTAAAAGTCCTAAATTTCAGTTTTAACTATTACAATATACAAGAAAATGGGCAAAAAGTAGAAGTAGAAAAGAGTAGGACATGTCTATTGTGAAATAATAGCTCAATAGCCCCCCATAATAAAAAATTTTACACACATGTACATGAAGTACAAGGTATAATGAAGTACTTGGATTCAATATACCTTTAATGGATGGTATTGGAAATTCGGTCACCATGGCATTATTGACTTCTCTACAAGAGATGGTTACTCCAAAGATCACCAATTGAGGTATTTATGCAACTCCTAGCTCCATAAACTTTGATATAAATTTGATTTATGAAAACATTGCCTTTTGAATTGAAGACCAACTTGAGAAGTGATGTTTATAAAGTCTATATTCTACTCTAATTGAATTTTTTTTAAATATTCAATATTTTATTGGAATAGATATTTGGGGCCTATAGCTATAGCTTTTTGATTTTTTAAAGTTAGAATGATATAGAAACCTAATTTGCACCATTATTTTCTATATTCGAATATTTTGATTATTTTGATTTAAACATTTTACTCAAATATTCATAGAAATTTCAATTTTTCATAAAAAACTAGGATGTTTTATTTTAATCCGTAAAGGGCAATGCAAGCTGCACAAGCATTTTGAAAGTCAAAACTTGAATTTTCACTTAGTCATTGATTTTGAATATTTTCACACTTGATTAAGAATATGTACCTACCATAATCTACTTTTTACTCCATTTGAATTTTTTTGAAACTGCTAAAATTATAATTTTTGTGATTTTTTGAAGATAGTATCCAGAAATTTTAAAAATACACCACTTTCGGACTTTCATTTTTTTTTATCAAATTTCTCTAGATGTAATCTCAAAAAATAGAATGGTTATATCATAATGTTTTCTACTTTTATTTCCATATTTTTGAAATTTTCATACTACTCAAAGCAATTTTGCAATTATTATGATTTTTTCTAGGAATTTAAAAACAATAATATGAAATTTAATTTGATGTTTCTAATTATAAAAATAATGATATTTAATTTTAAACATATATTAGAAAATGTAAAAATGATCAAATTATTAAAATCTATGTTTTAGTGTAGAAATCTAGTGAAGTTTGACTAAGCCCAAACATGAAATGTCCTTTAAAGGTTAATGTAGAAGACAAATATTTGTATCTCATCGAAAAGAAGTACAATTTTTTTTTAACTATACATTTTCAACCGCATTATACTAGTCTATCATTTGATATAATGAAAATATTAAGGATTTGGCAACAATTGTTTCATGCATGTTAAGATCAAATGATTCTATAGTAAATCTACAATGTATCCTTTCAATTGCAAAATAAGTGGATGTGGAAGGAATAGGCTTTATAAAGTAGGAAGACTTCCTATGAAACTACCTTGCCTTCTCTATATGTTTAGATTTGCACAAGAATGTATTGAAATGATTGGATTCAACAAAAAATTCATTGACTTTTGGGCCTTGATCTATTTAAGTTCTAATTTCAATAGAAATTTGATTCTTAGATATTTTTTGATTTGTAAATTGGACAATAAACTAGTCTTCTTATAATTCATTTCACTAGTTATCATCCAAAACAAAAGAAATTATCATCAACTAGAAGATTAGATATAAAAGTAAAAGGGACAAGTAATTCATACCAAAAAGGTTTAATATGTGAAAAAAATATTGAACTGAGATAATAACAATATTAAAAGCTTACATTTCATAAACTACACCCTTACGCAACTTC
Source organism: Climacium dendroides (assembly GCA_950106755.1). NCBI lineage: Eukaryota > Viridiplantae > Streptophyta > Bryopsida > Hypnales > Climaciaceae > Climacium > Climacium dendroides. The sequence goes on along the minus strand of OX467092.1, from coordinate 20,610,664 downwards.
TACTTGCTTAATAACTTAGCTTCACTCAATTGAAGAGCTTGATGGTGGCTCTCAAAGTTCAAATGCAAATTGCTATAATCTTTTGTAGAACATTGCAAAGAAGAGTTGGATGTTGAAGAATGAAAACCACATGATTCCATATCATATGATGAGCTTGTACCTTCATCATAGTCTTCCAATGCACAATCATCCACATCTTTGTGGCCAATGAGCATAGCCACAACTTCAGACATCATGGGACGCCTTGTCACAACATGGTGCAAACATCGCAATCCAACTTTCACAACTTGTTGAAATGTAGCATCTTCTACAAATGTCATTTCTTCAAGGGACTTGTCTCTTAAATTTGACAAATTGCCATTCGCAAGCAATTCTCGAGCCTACACATCGTCATATGAGTCAATTTCATTTTAATCAATAAAAAATAATCAATGATATTTCTACCTTGAAGATGATACATGTAAACATTGCAACATTGTAAATTGATATACGTTGAAGACTCACCCATTGCACCAAATATTGTTCACTTGATGGAGACTTGTGATCAATGTTCTTTCGCCCACTCACAATCTCCAATAGCAATATGCCAAAACTAAACACATCAAGTTTGGAAGACACTTGACCATAACACAAATATTCCGGGGCCATGTATCCCCTGCAAAAACACACAAAAGATGAGGTGAATATCTATAAAAAAAAATATTTAAAACTTTCAACATGGAATGGGATGTTTACATGGAACAGTAAACCTCAACACTAGCAAAGTGTGAATTGAAAATAAAAGCTTACATAGTCCCAGCAACTTTGGATACATTCATGTGAGTCTCTCCATCATCCAATGATGGAAAAAAAAGTGCTAAACCAAAGTCCGCAATCTTGGGATGGAAGTCCTTGTCAAGGAGGATATTTTCGCCTTTGATGTCTCGATGTATTACAGTTGGTTGCACTTCTTCATGGAGGTATGCTAAACCTCGAGCAATCCCCAAGATGATGTTGAAGCGAGTGGACCAATCAAGATGTCCATTGCTTCTTGAATCTCCCCACAAAGCATCTGCAAGGTTTTTATTTTCTACAAACTCATGAACCAAAATCCGTTGGTTTTCTTTTATGCAACATCCTTTCAATTGCACCAAATTGCGATGCTTGATATTGGATACCGTGATGATTTCACTTAGGAAATCTTGTATTCCTTGCTCCATACTTAATTTGGTCAATTTCTTCACAGCCACGTAACTTCCATCTTGGAGAATACCCTAATATAAAGCCACAATCAAAAACAAGGATATAAAGAAAATCCAATGTAATCATTCTACATGTGGCTTGTATTAAATTAAAGATATCCCCCAAACATTCAAATTGTGAACCACCATGAAGTAGAATTGAATTGAATTGAAAATAACTAATTAATATACTAGAAATTGGACTTTTGAAATCAAGTTAGACATATACCTTGTATACTGTGCCAAATCCACCTCGTCCCAATTCATTTCTAGTATGGAAATCTTGGGTGGCAACTTTCAACTCAGTAAATGAGTAGAGGTTGGGCTTCACATCTTTCTTGTCTAGTTCTACAATATCCAACAATTATTTCAATATAAGGATACATTTCATCAACTCTTCACAAGTAAAATAATAGATACAATAGATGAATTGAAATAAAAAGATCAAACATTGAAGCTTACCTTTTTGGAATTCACGTAGTACAAAAATTTTCTTCTTCAACCTTTGGATCACAAAGAATGCTATAATAAAGGTGAATACCACCACAGGACTTATACTAGCAATGATAATTATTAGAATCTTGTTTGTCTTGTTAACATTTTTGAATTCTTCAACTGTGCACAATCACATCATATAGTTAGAATCTAAGACAAACTTCCATATATTCAAATGAAGATTTTATATAATTCACAAGTTGATCACGGATGATGTACTATTTTTTTTATAAAAAATTCCATGTTTCAATATACCAAAGCATATATAAACTTTAAGTAGAAGTTAATGTACAATTTAGTACTTTGGCATTGATTACCTTCTATTGGTGATGATGCATTGAATCGACATATTTGTTGTAATATTTTTGTCTTGGGACTTGGATTTGTACAAATTGGATTTCCTCCTAAAAAGATTTTATTACCCCTTAAAATTCTTGATTCACTAAAGCATGATGAGTTATCAGTGGAAGGATAAAAATGGGTGATCTTGTTGTGCAATAGAGAAATCAACTTGATTGTAGAATTTTCACATGAAATATTTGGTAGTTGCAAATCTCCTGAGATATTATTGAAGTCCAAAATTCTGCACATGAAACAAAAAATTCATGTATATAAGATATTTGAGATTCAATTTGATAAGTCATCAAAATTTTGATATCAATTTGAATTGTAGACCTGTAGTGCCACTAGTGCTTAAAAGTTTTGAGATATTTGAGTGATAATTAAAGTGATGTCTATATTACTATTAACATTGCTTTGAACTCAACATATCTTGAATTCGTACAAATCAAATTTTTATACTATGACTTACTTCATTTTTAAATTCCTATAATGAATAACTAAGTTAGAACACTAGGAAACTATGACATTGATTAATCAATCTGAAACACATCATTCATTTTGCTAGAAACAATTGAAGCGTAGCTCAATAATCATGATGTTATCATGAAAGAAATACACTTACATTTCTTCTAATTTTGGTAAATGTAATAGCCATTTTGGAAATAATTGAAGCTTGTTGTTGCTCATGGATCTACACACAAGTTTGAAAACAGGGATTATTTCTATATTCTTTGAATAGATTGAAGACCATAAAAATCAAATATAATATGTAGTACTTTCTTCATCTAATAAATAGATTCAAAATCATGAAAATTAAGAGTATTTCATACAAGAACAATACAAATACAAATATAAATCTTACATCTTTTGAATTGATGAGATATTGATAACTGAAAAGTTTTCTGGAATGCTTGGTATATTGTTGGAATTCAAATAGCTGGACATACAAGTTACAAATAAATTGTTAGATATTAGTATTTTATCATAAAAAAGCTTTGCTAATTAGATTCAATGACAAAAGAAATTTAAAATGACAATTTTTTTCCCTTTAAATTGATAGATAGGATGGAATCATAGTTTGATCTAGAAATTTACAATAGAAAGAACTTTAAAGGAGCTCTAATGACATTTGTATACTTACATGTCTCGAAGAGTCTCGGAATTAAAAAGTTCTATTGGAAACCTCATTATGGAATTATTTTGTGCATATCTGCAAAAGATGTGCATAATTCAAAAGTACTATCATGACAAATAGCCAATAGAAGATACAATTTTGACAAATGATAGCATGTTGAACTATGCATCATTCAAAATTGATCTTTATGAAGTTCCATTGTTCAATAATGAGAATACAAGGAAGGTAATTTAAACCAAACTAAACCATGATCGCAAATGTAGTCTTCAACTCACATAGTTTTGAATTCACTCCAATCAGGATGGATAAAAGTGATATTTGTTATGGAGTTGTTGTCCAAATCAACAATCTCCATGGACAAACCCTCAAGCGAAACCTCTCCTTCTAATTTGTTGTTGCTAATATTCCTGCAATTCGTCAATAAAACAATTTAGATTTGATATACATTAAAACTTAATTAAAAAATAACTTTTTGCAAAACTCAAGGCCTAGTTGGGAATTGGACAGTGGACAATACTCACCTCAATTTTCAAAGAATACTAATTTGAAGGACTTACAGATTTTGAACGTCTGAAAACACCCCAGGAGTCATGCTTGTGAATGAATTCCTCGATAAGTCTCTGTAGGGAAAAAAAAAAAAAAAAAATAGGAATCACTACTCCAGCTTATAATTGCTTTTGGCAATGTGTGTTTTCAGTTGTGCTACATAACCAAAATTATTACAAGAGCAAAATCTGAAGCACCCAAAATGTCACATTCACATCTTCAAAGCTCTGAAATTTCCACATTTTCAATTGCCCAGAGTTTCAAAATCTAGACTTACAAGTGCTCAGATAGATAGATGGGTTTTGAGACACAAAACGTCTGGAACCGTTCCAGCTGAGATCTCAACACTCTAAAATCTAGGATAGGTATAGATCTGAAGTTCACCCTTGCAAACTCTACGAGAGCTAAATTGCTCCAATTTCAATTGAGAAACTCAAACTCCTTAAATGTAATTAATGTAGCCTTCCTTTACGATGTCCATGAATTTCATGGAATTTCGCCCTGGGTAAGATAACAATGAAGTGATTGTGGGTTTGTTCTAATTCCTAGAGCAAATGTAAGAGAGGAGGTCCTACAATGGGATAGGTTCTAAAAGCAATCCGGCTCTAGAGGTACATTTTGCACTTTCCAATGTACAAGCAGGCTACATTTGAGGAGGTGGTCGGGTTTAGAGCCTTCGGATACGCACTTTTCTGCAACTTCAAAAATTCATTACTAATTCCAAAAAGCTTCAAAAAGTATGAAACGATTTGGGTTAGATTCCAATTCCTCTTGTCTTTCAAGGAAAATTTACTGAAAAAGATTTCAAGAAGTTCCACCTCCCCAAAATTCAGCTTCAACTCTTACATGGACGCTTTATAGACCTCCTCCCTTATAAGGAGTTGGAAGCGTTTTTTTTTTTTTTTTCATGCAAACACACTGGTTGGAAGCATAATGAAGTCAAAGAGATATTGGTGTATGCATTAGACTTACAGGTTTTGAAGTCCGAAATTTGTGCTACAATTAGGGCCAAATCCATCACTTACGCTCCCACTGAAGTTACAGTTTTGAAGTATCCTGAAGGAACATGATGCCACTCTAACTTGAGATCATATGTTACAAACATGCCATCTACTGATTAATTGCAGAATTTTTTCAATGTGAGTTCGTATTGCCCACTCAATGAACGGTCAGAAGAGAAAAAATAAAACTTGAATTCATACAAGTGCAAGTAGGCAGATTCTCTGGGACTTACAGGCTTTTAAGATCCTTAAGGTTACAAAAAATGCCTGGTGGGAGAGTTCCAGAGAGCTTGGTTGCATCCGAAATGTAGCTGACAGAGCAGAAAAAGAAAATAAGAACAACAACCGCTTGAAGTTAACTGGACAATATAAATATTGAAAGAATCAACAGTACATTGGGGAATTGCAAATTGAACATGACAGGGAGGGTAGACAGTGTTATTGATCATTCTACGTGAATTTTGCTCAGAGGGTGCAAATTGAGAGCCCAAAAATGTGACATATGTGTGCACACTAAAAGAAACTTGTGTTTTTTGTGACAAGATTAGATTTTTTGAAGCAGATTTAAATGGTATACAAGTACAAAATGTAGGACTTATTTGGACTTGTATATTCAATTAGAGCGCCCAAATATTGGAATATTGCCAATTAACAAAATTGATGTTGACTCTAGTTTACTACTTTGTTTCAAAATGATTGTCCATTTTGAATGTTATGTTTTTGAATAGACTTAGAAAATACTGTCTTGATGGTAATTTTATTTAGGCTAATTTAGTTTTAGTGACATGTGGAAATGCCTGGACGAAGGGTTCTAGAGAGCTTGATTGCATCACAAGGTAAAACAACACATTATTGATCCCTAAGAATGAGCCCATTACAATTTTCTTCCAAATTTTGAGGTTCTGGCTACAATCAATGTCTTAACTAACCGGAATGGGGGGATTAGTGACCACAATAGGAACTTTCAACTTTTTAGTGTTGATTCATTGTAAAAAAAGTGACTTTTTTAGGCCTTCAATGTGAAAAAATATTTTGACTACATTAGGTGACTAAGATAAGTGTTTAAGATATAGTTTTACTTGGTTTGGGGGGGATCTATAGATTCTTTCAGGCCATGATGGGCTGAACACTTCAAAAATTCATAAAAAATTCACACTTTGTCAAAAAAATATAGTTTCAATTGCTCTTGTGATCTTGATCACTTGTCTTCACGTGAGGAAAAAATTAGAAAATTTCAATAATGAAATGAGGACAAACTCTCCATTTGGTCCCTATTGAGTTGTTTTACCTTAAATGCGTTTGAGCACAAAGTGAAAACAAAAACAACAAACACTTGGAAATTAATTGAACAATATAGATATTGAGAATAAGCAACACATCAAGCAATTGTAGGTTGAACATGACAGGGTAGTCTTATCGATCACTCTACATGAATTCCAAATTTCACTTCAGGGGTGCGATTTGAGAGTCAAAAATTGTGACATGTGTGCATACTAGAAGAAACTAGTGTTTTTTAGACATGCCCAAATTTTTTGGAATTTTTCTTTTGTTATCTACATTGACATCTAGCTATTTTTATGTTTTTTATGAAGTTCATTAGATGTTATTGTTGACATAAAAACAACTAGATGTCAACATAAATATCACAATAAATCCATTTCAAAAAATTTGGGCATGTCTCAAAAATCACTAATTTTTTCTAGTGCTGACTCTAGTTTGCTACTTGCTCCATTTCAAAATGATTGTCCATTTTGAATGTCATATTTTTTAAGGTTGTTTTGAGTAAACCCAAAAAATACAATCTTGAAGCGAATTTGATTTAGGTTGCAAATGAACCCATGCAATATCTTTCATTGATTATAAAGACATAAAATTTGAAAATTTTCTTAATTTTATTTTTCACAATATGATCAATGAAATTGGCTCAACTAAAACACCAACAAAATTGTTGACAATCATTTTGGAACAAAGGCCATATTTCTTAACCCATGTACTTAAAATATGAGCACCCATTAGTTTCAATGTATTCATTTTTCGACACTAAAAATATTTAGAAGTGTCCCTAGAAATACCTTGAAACCATTCCCATGCTTAATTGTAGTTGGTGAACATTGATTTTTTAAAATTTTGATGTGAGAATCAAGATAGATTCATTAAATGCAAGTTTTAGGTGTCTTAGGCAATCTTACTTTGAAAATTCATAGAAATTAGATGCCTTTTCCCAAAATTCTATTTTTTTTTTTAAATTCATGATTTTCAATTGCTAATACTGCAAAAATTTTCTTTTTATGAAAAGTTGTCTCCAACTTAGTTGGAAGTAAGGTAGGAGCACCCATTCTTTTCAATGTATGCATTGTCTGACATTAGAGTTCCCTTGAAATTGACCTCAAACGTACCTTGGAACCATCCCTGTAATTGGTGGGCTCTGATTTTTTAATATTTTAGTGAGAATCAAGGTACATTTACTAGGACTGCAGATTTAGGTGCTCTAGTGAGTTGGACTTTGAAAATTCATAGAAAATAGATGCCTTATCTGAAAATTCTAAATTTTTTTTTGAAAATATGTGATTTTCAGTTGCCAACATTGCAAAGATATTCTTTTCAGGAAATTGGGCCTCCAACTATGCTGAATTGCTTTATTTTGGAGGTGATGGGTGCTCCTACCTTAGATAAAGCATACTAGGTCTGGACATAGATGGAAATTAAGAGGGTTGCATCTAAACTTGCTTACAGAGATTGAAGGTTGATTAGATTCAAAATTTCAGGAGGCAGTCCGCCAACAAGCTTCGCTGCAGTGTTGTTGACGCCCATATCCCTGAAGGTGCACAACAATTAGAAATGCATACCTCGATTAATCTCGAACTCGACTGAAATGTGAGTATAATATATTTGACTGAACTCAAATCACGAGAATCCACCCAATCACTGGATCAATTGCCGTGCAAAGCTCCAAAAATTAATTCCAATAAATCATTTGAAATTTTGATTAAAACTTACTGCAATCTAATCTAACAAAGTCATACCATTTGTCCTGTTTTTAAATTACTGCTTGTGCAGGCAGCAATGCTCGCTTTGAATTCTGAACTAGTATATTGAACTAATAAACAGCCCAAAGAAGAATTTTGTAGGGTGATTGCAAGAAACACTTCTACTATCTATTGCATTCTTTTGCAATAGTATTGGTGCCTGAAATACTTTAAAATTAGAAAACTCATTTTCTCTTTAATAAAAAAAAACATGTGGACTTCTATACCATATAAAATCAATTAATTTTAGAATTCCATTAAATAATAGCTACAAGTCTTTTAGAAGACAATATCCCCCAAATTTCAGCTCAAAATTTGTTTTTTCAAGTACTAAATAGTACAAAAAAACTTCAAATTGGCAAGTGTGACATAAAATTGGGGCCTATTTTTGAATAATAAACTAATTTTGAAAAATATCCAAATATTAAACAAGGTGAATAATAGTAATGAGGACCTTACATGTAAATTTCGAATCATTTGGAGTCAAGATACAAAAGTTATGACCAAAAAATAGATCAACATTCAAAGTGTGATGCAAAATAGTACAAGTGTTTCTTGCAATCACCTTGAAATGACACCATGGTTGTCATATTGGACAAGTTACTATTCATTTCTTGTCCTGTAGGACGAGTTACTATTCATCAAATGTACCTCTCAAATACATTTGATGAATAGTAACTCGTCCTATAGGACGAAAAATGAATAGTAACTTGTCCAATATGACAACCATGAATGACACTAATTCTTCGCCCTCTCTAATAGAATATCCAAGTCCAAGTAGGTGACTCGAAATCTTCAAACAATGAAGGCCAAAGTTCTTGCAAACTCACAAAGATATGGATGTCAAAACGTGATATCTGCTCATTGAGGTGTCTTCATTTGGAATGAGCATAGAGGTGCAACCAACTCCTTGCCAATTGTTCTTTTGACAGGGATTAAACAAAGAATACCACTTCATTTCATCAACTAGCCATGACGAATTGGTGCCTGCCCCTAACCAAGACTGCACGATGCTGTACATGGCCTCTTCTGTTCAAAGCCAGCAACAAACTCACATGGTCAGTTTTGTTTTTAATGCCAAAATTCCAGCACCAACAATTGTAAAATACATGGACATGGCAAAAGTCTAAAATCTAGGATGGATTTGGATTTTTGTTTTACAATGTGCTTTCTAAAAGTGCCAAAGGAGTATGGGTTTCTGCCAATTTAACAGAATTTACACCAATCACATACAACAAGAGTTGACAGTCTGGCACACTGAAGTCTACCAAGATTTCAAACCAGGAGGTTAATCACAATTGTGGACGTACATGTTTGTGCAACTCACTCAGACATAGATCACGTCAACATATAATGATATCAGAGTTAGAGAGTACTCTTTTCCCTCCAATCTTAGTTCTACTTAGTGCGAACCCTGGTGCATGTTTAGACCAATGAATATTAACACATACACTATTTCAGTTTTTTCACAGTTGTGACATTTGAGCAATTGTTGCAGCCCCTCCAAATTCTAAAGTAGGTAACCCAAAAGCACCACTAACCCCAAAGCACAGTACATGTACATTTCCAAAATCAGTCATGTACTTACATGGAAGAAGTGCTTTTAGAATCAAACTTTGTTCCTTCATAACTTTTGCATATTGTACCCAAATGTTGCATTCTTTAATGCATCCGAAACTCCTTTCACTTGTTGCCAATAAGAAAATAGAAAATCTCAACAGTCTGATAATAGTAATCAGCCACAAGCAGCAATGAGTGGCGCTTGAGTTACCTACCTTGGTATTTGGTACTAACAGTCATGGTCTCCGCATACTCTGGCCCTCTGGGCCCCAATTTAAACGAATGTCGCACTAGATAGAATGAATACTTAGTGTACGTGACGCTGGTTACGACGACTGACTGAACAAATTGGGCAGACAGGGCGAGTCACCCGATACTGTGGAGAATTCATGGAGCAAGTTAAGAAAGAAATTGAGTACCGTCAAGACGCTGGTACAGATCAGTGATCCTGGATCTCTCCTGCTGCGAATGCACCCCAGTCATGGCAGCCATGCCGCAGAGCAAGTGAAGCACAAAAAAACACGATCCACCTCATGGTCGACGACGAACGCGCGTGCTTCTCGACCTTATTAAGCTTCCGATCCTCGCCTGCTACTGAAGCTCCGGAGGGCTGGATTCGATTCCCTTTACTCGATTCAACGCACGAAAAATGCAAGCCCTCTGCAGATCGACACGCGCCTAGAAAGTGACTCTGTGCAAGTCCCAGCTAGTTCGTGCTGTGCATTGGGATGTCAGAATAGTAACCAACACTGTCTTGATGTGTAGGCCCAGCTTCTCTAGCTCACATGGCCTCGTTATTCTCACTGTAAGTTCACCAATCTGCGAAACGTCCCTGGGTGGCAATTCCTGTATAATATGCAGGGGGACAGTTTTGAGAAAAGAGGAAAAAGAAAAGTTAAATACTTCAAATTTGATAACTTATTGTAACCTTAAAAGAGCTTTTCATAGAACTTGTACAATGAGGACATAGAACTGAAATTTATAAATGAATTCCAATAACAGCATGCACAATTATGTAATTCACTGCAAAAATCCCGTTCATGGCTTTTCTTAACAAGGTCATGATCAGTAGCATTCTTCAACTTTGAGCCTGTTCCTTTTGCAAGTTCTCCCACGTGCAGTCTCGTTTTGTGCCTGAGAGCATACACGTTAATGTGGTGCCGAAAAGTAGGAAACTAGGAAAACAATTTTTATTAAGTGTCATGTACGAAAATAGGGAGTCTCCTTCCCTTTCAAACAGTTGCAACTAACAGATATTTCATTAAAATGCCATTTTTCCGCCATTTTTCCACTCATTTTCTAAGACTGGTGTACATTTAGATCAAAGATCTAATCTGATCTGGGACTGGTATACATTTGAGAACACATGTTCTATACCTAAAAGTGCCAAGTTTGCGGGATACTGCCATTTCAACGAAATATCCGTGAACTATTCCAGCTGAGTCGTTCAAAACATTGGAAATTTCAATTTCATATCATGATCCAGAAGATACCACATCAAGCGAGAACCTGAAGCCACCGTCAATGCGGTGACTGCACATTTGGGATCGTGAGCATGGACTATCAACAGCTAACCTGACGTACGACGTAGAACGAGAGCTTCTACTGTAATCGATAGTTGCAAGATGCTAAGAAGAGAACGACACACCCCTCTTGCAAGGCATTGTGATAGAACGTCACAGATGTGCAGTACGTTGCCTTAGGTTCCAGATGAGAGAGTCTTACACGTACTGATTTTCACGAAGGGCAGGAGTGCAAGTCTTTCGCAATGCCCAACGAGCCGATGAGACGCTTCAATGCATGCCGATACAGCCCTCAGAAGCCTCGATCAGTCGCAGCCAATTCAACAACCTCAGAAGAGTAGAAGAAAAATCTGAGCCTCGATCGGATCACAACATACCAAGCCCCTTCAAGATCGATCGTAGCCAATTATATACCTCCAGAATTAAAGTCTCAGACAACTTCCATTGGAGTCGAGGACGAAGCGCGTGGGAGATGGTGGTAATTAAAGCCAGGCTTACAAGAGGCGATGACAAAAGCTAGCTGTTGCATTGAAAAGGGTGAGCAGGCTAGGAAGCGCTGCAGGTGAGTGGAAACTAAGTTCAGTTGGCCGCGCTTCCTGTTGCAGAGTACGACGAGTCTCCAGGACTGGTGTCTGGGCGTGATCGGCCGGGGCATAGTGTCCGCCAGTCTCGTCGAGCGACAGTCCCATGCACCTGCGCCAGAAGCCACGCGTCGACCTGCCCTGTCACAGGTGACAGGCGGGCGCAGTTCTCTTTGTTGAAAAACCAAAAAAATCGACAATTCCAGATTGAAATGTTCCGAGCAGACCACAGTCCGGGGAAGGCACTCAGCTGAACCCTTGAACGTCAACGCGCGGACACCAAACGCGTGATGGATGTGAGAGAATCTTTGAATGTAGGATAGAAATGCAATTATTCATCCTCGGAGTTAGGAGTCGGAAGGGAAGATCTTAAATAGTGCTTTGACTTCGTATGAGTATATTTGTCTTACTCAAAGTAGATGATGTCACATGGTATCAAAATGCATGATTTCCACGGCCACCGGTCAAATCAGTTCAAAGATTAACTCGCTCAAATCCTACATTTTCTTGAATCAACTAGTTGTCTACATTATACTCTTGGCTAGGACAAAAAGAATTTTCTCTTTTTGTCTTCTTAAATGATCAATTTTTTTCCTCAATTCTTTTCACTCATGTAGACTACTCATTGCAAGTCGTAAAGCAAACGAAAGGTACAATGAACAAACAGCCTTGCAATGAAATACAAAAATGGTTGGTTCTTGACTACTTCAATCTAATTTACACATGAAGATTTTTTTGCCAAAATCCTACAAATTAAGAAAAATTCTTGGATGAAATCATTAGATTGGGGATGAAAATATTTTGTGGACATGTGATATGTGGCAATGTGATATTTTGTATCCATTATGTGGATGAATGTTGAAAATTTGGAATACCACTATAACATTTTATAATGCCACTTTAACACTTCACAAATGACAAAAAAATACCAAGAAACATGGTTGTCAATCTTCTAAGAAATTGCCAGTCTCCAATGTAGGATCCAAGGTTAGAGTGTTGTTTTTGGGTGCTTCCATGGCCAATTTGGTGTTATTCTATTGTCTACAATAGGCACATCTACATACTAGTTGTTTTCAAATTTTCATATTATAATCATACAAGCTTGAAAAAAATACAAAACTAACTAAATCTAGTTTTCTAAACCATTTCTTTACAAACACTTGTCATTTTATTCTATAGCTACCCTCTAAATCTATACTAATCTTAAATAAGTGTCCTATTTAGGTGCTTCTACCTTACTATTCCAAACTTGACACTGCCATTGTATTGGATGTACTCTCTAATTTTGATTAGTCCAAAGCTCTTGCTGATAAACTTGCAATGGTGGGTTCAATTAGCCATTTGAAAGCTCTTGGCCAAAAAGGATGCAAATGCTTTGTTTCATAGCAATTGGACTCATAATAAACACCGAATTAGACATTTTTGCACTTCGGGGTTGCGTCATTGCATTTGGCTCGTATGCCATCCAAAATTGAGAATTTGAAATGTTGGGGCGGGATAGATTTTCAAGAACATCATTCACTCTTTTCAAGAAATTTTTTCCAACAAACACTTGTCACATTGCTCCAATTTTTTTATTACTTTGTAAAAACCTTGTACATTTTTCGCTACACACTATTAATAAGGCATGTTACTTTGCACTTTGCACTCAAATACATCTATAAGCCTACAACTAAAGGGCTAGAACATTTTTCATAACATGGTAGTTATCTAATACACATTCAAATCATTATGCAAATGTTTGTCGTCTAGGTCCTCCATTTGTTTTGCCATATATTCCAAAAGATGTAGTTTTGCTTGTACTTGAATGATCGCTATTCTTTTTGTTTGTATACCATGTACTGTAATGTTTGAAGAAAGTACTTGACCACTTCTTCCTTGACAAGGGACATCCATCCATAAATATATAGTGGATTTATTTTCTGATCCAACCAAAACTCTCACCAAACAGTTTCCATGTACTTTCTATACAATTTTTGTATCTCACTTTGTTACTTTTTGGTTCATCATGTGTTATAGTAGAAAAGTTTATGAATTTTGAAGTTTTTATGAGTTAATTTTTTTTTTTTTTTTTTCATTTTTTTTTCAATTGTAGAAACAACACAAGGGACACTAGTATAGTAGAAATTTCAAAATATTGACTATATAGATTGAAAGGTCTATTTGAATAGGAAGTGAAGTCAATAGATTTTTTTGCACCTTGCACAATTTAATTTTTTTAGTTTGAATTTTTAAAATTAAAATTTTATTGGCTATTGTATTTTAATTTTTAGTTTTTATGTTGAAAAATTGAATTGAGATTTGGGTCATTGCATGAAAGACCAACTACAAAGCATAGCGTTTTGCATAGTACTCATTTTTTTTTCTTTGGGAGTATTTTATAATTAGTGAAATAATATTTTCTAAATAATAAAAAATATTCTTTGTATACACCTTTAAAAAGAAGGTCCTTTGGGAACGAAAAGCATAGAAAAATTCTCTAAGTATGTGAAATAAAAAAGTAGAAAATTTCACAAAAAATAATAACTTTGACTATAGTTTCACATTTTAATTTGTAAAAAATAGAAAAAGAAATTTTAAAAAAACAAAAGATTTTCCATTTGGAAAGACTTCATGGTGAAGAGATTTCACCAAAAGAATGATCTCAAAAACATTTTCAATGTTAAAAATTGCATGCATAAGAGAAATCTATTTGCATGAACTTAAAGGACATAAAACAATGTTTTTTTAAAATTCCCTTTGGTAGGAATATGCCTACCTAGTTTTTATTTTATGCCTACCAAAACTAAAATTTGAGCTTATTGTCCCTTAGTTTTTGCTTCCAAGGACAAATTGAAATACAAATTATATATTTTATAACCAATGCATTTCTTTTATCTTCACAAAAAAATTCAAAATTATAGGAGCGTATCCAAAATCTATCCATTTTCACCCCATAGAGACAAAGGCCCTTAACCCTTTAGTGCCCATGGTTGATTTAGGGGGCAAGCACAATTTTCAAATATGGTCTTGAAGTGGAATTTTGTAGCCATTCAAATAATGAAATTTGAAATTCAACCATATGGATTGATTTTACAAGACTTTGACTTCAACTAAGTAAAAAATGAAAGTGATCCAATGGTATATATCCTTTAGATTTGTCTTGGAAGAGTCATGTGTTGTGAATAGCCAATGAAATTGGCACACAATACACTTTAGTATAATCAAGTATAACTTTCACTTTGTATTTTGCATGTTCATGAGATTCTAGGATAACTTCCCTATCTCTTTTAGAAGTCACGTTCCAAAAGAATCACTTGGATTAATGAAGATATGTATAAGTTTTAACATACTTCACCAACAACATTTCTTCAAAAATACTTATTTCCTAAACAAATATGAGTGTATACAAGCATGTGGACAATCAAGATATACAATCAAATTGGTCAATTATGTTAAGCATATAGAGAGGGATTCATTCCTACACTCTATGATGATACACAACACATAGCTTGACATAGATTGAAGCAAATATGAAATGGCACACTTCATCTACATACTTCAAACAACAAAGGAAAAGTCTGGGGCATTCAACTTTGAATAAGCATAGCTAATGCAATACTTGTCGGATTTCCTTCAAATTGGCTTTGTTTGAACTATATGAAGACACTCTACAAAGGATCTTCTTTGAGTTTTTTGAAATTTGATGTTTTGTAAACACCAACATTGAAAAAGTTCAAAAATCAACCAAAAAGTGGTCGACTGGTCACTAAAGGGTTAAGGAATAATTAGTACATTGTTTCATTTTTTTTCTCCTTCAAAATATGATACAACCAATTTCAAATCCTTAACATTAACATTTTTTCAATTTGAATAAATTCTAAATTTCAAGTGTAGGATGATTGTAGAAAAAATTGTTTGTTTTTATAGTGTTTTATTAGAAATTGAGGCTTAGAATTTAGGATTATGTGTACTAGAAGGGAGATCTTGTTGATCAATTTCAAGCCATAGATTGCATTGTAGATTTGTTGTACTATTAAGAAATATCTTTTGTGAGTATTGTGCAATGAATCTTAGTTGTATCCACTTCTACAATGTCCCTATTTTCCAAAAAAAAGAATATATCAAGTTTTTAATTTATAATATATATACTGTGGAGGAAAAAAACTTTAAGACTTGGCAATTTTTGGCAAGATTTCTTCAAAAGTCTTCCTTCACAATGACTTTTAAAACATGACTTATATGAACTTAAATTTCTTACTAGAGATGGTTTTCTTGATTGTTCCAAAATCCTTAGGAATTAACAGTATCATTTTATATTTATAAATCATTTTAATTAATTTATAACATTTTTAGTTTTAAAGGTTTTTAGTACTACAAAGTACTTAGTCAAAATTAATAATTTAGACTGAAAATTTTGGTAGTTTGTTTTCATAATAGGTAGTCATATCCCTACTAAGGGGTGTTTGTAAATTATTATTTTATGTCCTCCAAGTTTCTACAAATAGGTCTCCTTCGTACACACACTTCTAAACATTAAAGATAATTTTAGGATAATTTTTGTAGGTGTAATATCTTTACAATGAATTCTTCCATTTTGACAATTTTTGGTCCTCTTGAAAAAAACATCTTTGTTTTTCAAATTGAAACATCAAATTATCTATTTTCTTTTCATTTTCTTAGTTCCTAGTTCTTCTACCTAGAGAATTTTTTATACTTCTCTTTTATAAGATAATTTTTTTTCATTAGTCTATGCATTTGAAATTTTTTAATATTTACAAAAATATTAAATTTATAGTACTCTTTCCAAAAGAGGTTAAACTACCACACTAAAACAAATTTGACAAATCATTCTTGCAATCACCCCTTAGTAGGAACTATTGAAATACACAAAAGAATTTTAGCTTTAGATCATTAATTTTGGGTTCTCCATAGTACTCAAAATTCTTGAACCTAAAGATGTAACAAATTACCAAAATAATTTTTTTAATATAAACTTTTTTATTTTTGAAAAATAGAGAACATGATTACATTAATGGAATCATCCATCTCCAAGAGATTATTCAAATTCTTCATGTTCATGCTTCAAATATTACACCACATGTCAAGTTTGTTATATTACATGTTATTTAAAAAATGACCATTCTTTATAGAATTGTTATAACCTTATAAAGTCAATTAGCATTTAATTATTATAGGCGATGTTAGCAATTTTAAAAAATCACTGTTTTTTTTAGAAAAAAAATTGAAATTGGTTTTTTAGATTTATACATCCATGGAAAGCTTCAAATCATTCCATTTTCATCAATGAGTTATAAGTTATGAGGAATTTTGTTTGTGAGCAATTATGGATTCTCTCTTCTAAAATCAATTTACAAAACTTTGTTTTATTCAATTTTCAATACTTTTTAGAAAAAATAAAAGAATAAGATGTATATTGGTTATAATAACATTACAACCATTGAATTTGGCATTTTTGAATTTCATAAATAAATTCTTAACAATTTAGCATTTTCAATCTTTCTCTACTTCTTTCTACTTACTACTATGTTTTTTTTCCCCCCATATGTTGTACAAATCCATACGATTTCAAGCATGTAAGGTAGGTGGCTTTAAAAGCAACCCAACTCTAATAGAGAGGTACATTTTGCTTTCTTCAATGTACCAACAGTGTACATTTCAGCATGGGGTCGCTTTTAGAAACCATTGCATTTCAACTTCAAAAATTTGTAACTAATTCCACAAAAGTCCAAAAAACATGAAACAACTTGAGTTGAATGCCAATTTCGTTTTTCTTCCTCTGAAAATTTACTGAAAATTGCTTTGTGGAATTTAGCTTCCCCTAAAATGCAATCAATCAGCTCTTAAAAGGTCACCTACCTTAAATGAACTTACCTTCGTGGAAAAAACATTGGACATCTCGAATTACAAAATTGCCCTGCAGACAGGATTAAAAGTCAAGTGACACCTACCTAGATACTAATCCTTCACCATTGCCGTGTTGTGCAACAAGCATTGACAACTAAAAGACCTTAGTTACCGACCTTTTCTTCAGTGAGAAAAATGGTGCAACCACTTTTCCCATTCCGGAGCTATTTTCTGGGCATTCTGGAAAATTCTAGAACCAAAGCTTAGAAGGCTTTTGCAAGTCTCACGTCAGCCAGATACTTAACCCCTAAGTACCTAAGTGACCATATTGACCATTTTAAATCTTGGGGGGGGGGGGTAGTTTTGAGGGTTAACTATTGAAAACTTCCAATTTTCACTCCAAAAAGTACATATTTGGTTATTGAGAGATCTTCAAAGGCATTTAGTGTAGAGTAGAGTTTGCAAATTTTACTTCATTTTCTTGGCTTTGAGCAAAGTTTGCAAATTTCACTTGATTTGAGATTTAAGATATTGTACTCTATTTGCTTTGAAAATGGTCCCAATGGAAAGAGTAAAGTGTTTTCATGATTTTCACCATTGAATATTTGAACATGAAAGTGTTGATTTGGAGCTACTTGCAATTTCTACTTATGAAAGAAAATTGCATTTCAACAATTACAAGGTGGATTGTGAAACGAGTTTGATAGCTTTTATGTGAAATGAAGTTTTTTGAAAGTGGATTCTAGTGTACTAATACTATTTCTAGTTGTTCATGTTGCCACCCATTCCTAAAAACTTTTATATGCAAATTTACCAATCATTGTGAAGAAGGGCAACATACTAAAAACAGAATGTATACATTTCTCTTGCTATAATCTTACAACTTCTATGTAATTTCACACTCAAAATTGGTATGCATACTAATAGGCAAGCTCTTTAAACATCTATACAGTTAGATTTTGAAAGAAAAAAAAAATTGCCTCATTGTAGATAGATACAAGCAAATGCTCTTTTTTCATAGGAAAAACACATTTGGAAAGGCTTAGGCACTTCTGAGGTAATGCCGCACACAAAAATAAGAAAATTCACTTCGAGAAGTACAACAAGCACAGAACAAGCAAACGCGTAAACATTGAATGCTTTGCCATCAGAGCTGTACGATTATGTTGTTTAACCCCTGAGCACCCAGCGCAAATTCCAAAAACAAGCTACAAATTGCCATTCAAGTAGACCCTACCGATTAAAAAATAAGATCCAAGAGACATGACCGTTTAGATTGGAAGAGAGGTAGGGAGGGCATCTTTGGAGAAATTTGTGGAAGTTTTCACCATACAGCCTAGGATATTATGATGGTCAAATGTCTTATAGTAGGAGGCCACATTTGAGGCGCTGGGGTGCTCAGGGGTTAAGTTGAAGAGGTAGTCTAGTCTTCTCCCACTGAATCCCTTTTTCCAACAAGACTGGAATAAATATGGAGGTCAACACCTTTGAAAACCAATGAGAATGCCGAATATAAAATCAGATTTTGTCAAAAAACAACAACAACTTAACAATGTCTTCCGTAAACAGGGCTGTTGTGGTTAAGTTAGTAGCAGTCTTCAACTTTGAGCCTGTTCCTTTGGCAAGTTGTCCGACGTGCGGTCTCTTTTGTGCCTGAGAGCATATGCGCTCTTATGGCGAGGAAAAGTAGGAAACGAAGGAAGCAATTTTCATAATGTGTCATGGACTAAAATATGGAGTATCCTTCCCTTTCAAACAGCTGCAACTATTCTAGCCCAGTCTTAAGACGAGCGTTCAAAATATTGTTAATTTCAATTCTATGATGATCCAATAGATACCAAACACAGTCTAAGCTAGAGCTTCAAGCGAGAGCCTGAAGCCACCGTCAATGCGGTGACTGCACATTTGGGATCGTGAGCATGGACTATCAGCAGCTAACCTTACTTACGACGTAGAACGAGAGCTTACTGTAATTGATAGTTGCAAGATGCTAAGAAGAGAGCGATACACGCCTTCTGCAAGGCATTGTGATGGAACGTCAAAGATGTGCAGTACGCTGCATTAGGTTTCAGTGGAAAGAGTCCTACACTGATTTTCTCGAAGGGCAGGAGTGCCTTTCGGAATGCCCAATGAGTCAATGATACGCTGCAATGACGATACAGCGGTGACAAAGCCAAAAATCCAGAAGCCTCAATTGCAGCAACAACCTTAGAAAAGTAGAAGAAAAACCTGAGCCTCGGAGATCTCAGAACAAGCCTCAAGGTCGTCGCCAAACACCTCAAAAAAGTCTCAGAAGCCTTGGAGACGAGGACGAAGCGCGTGGGAGATGGTGGTAAAACAAGGCGTGTAGGAGGCGACTACAGAAGCTGTTGAGAAGGGTGAGCAGCAAGCGCGGCAAGTGAGGTCTCCCAGCCTGGCGCGGTAGCCAGGCCAATGCAGAATCGGCCCCGCCCCGCCGAGAGCGCCGCTCTCCCGCCGGACGCTCCGGATTCGATTTTCTCGGTTTAGGGTCGTCGTCGCCTCCCCCTCCCACCTCTGCTGAGCACCGTCTTCCTCGTCACTGCGTGTGTGCTACAGATGTTCTCCGTTTGCCCCTTAATTTTTCCTGATTCTTGTGGAGATTTGTCTGTGGAGATTTGTCTGGGAATTTCTGATACTTCCGTAAGGGAAAGAAGGACAATCTTCCAGTGGACATGAGGTATGTTTGATCGGAAACCAGTTGCCACGACATAATTCTTTTGTATCTCGTGAATGAGTTCTCTGTATCCTTCCGCAAGTTTCCGATTTCGTTCATTAGATTGTTTTGCGTGTTTGCAGATTGATAGCAGAGGAGGTCCATTCTGTTTTTGCAAAATTCTGGCCTCGCTACCACGTTCGCTGCAGTGCTCTTCACCACGACCTCTTTAACCCCTTGTATGCCTTCTAATTGATCTTCAAGTCTTGTATGCCTAACCAAGGATTCTTGGTTTGACGATGGCGTATTCGATTGTGAAAATTGTAATTCATATCGAACCCAATATGATCATGTACCCCGAGAATCGGTGAAGAAGATTGCAAGTGTAAACAGTATCATGAACCCCTGAAATTTACATCAGCATTGAGTTGGTCATTCGGAGACTTTCGTTTGTGTAATTCCGTTTATTCTCGACCTGCACTAAGAATCGGTGAAGAAGATTGCAAGTGCGGGTCGAGAATAAACGGAATTACACAAACGAAAGTCTCCGAATGACCAACTCAATGCTGATGTAAATTCCAGGGGCTCATGATACTGCTTTTCAGGGGGTCCCTGATACTGCTTGGGGGACGTCCTAAGATAAGATCAATGAAATCCGAGCATATTCCCCAGAACAAGCCTCCAACAATCTAAAGAAAAAGTAAATGGTGGTTGTACCATGCTCAAAATGTGGAATTGCATGAAATTGAAGTAGGGTTTAGAAAATCAAGCAATTCAACTTGATCATCTCATAACTTCTGCACAATGTATTTGAATGTTGTCCTGAGCTTAGACTTAGTCTAGCATTGACACTCGTTTATCTGCAGATACTGGAATTATGTCAAGACCGGCTCTGTCGACAATGTCCAGTTGACAGAGAATCATGACAGAGACGATCAAATTCAGTTAGTGATTGAGAAACTTGAGTCCGACGAGAAGGAGGAGTTGATAACACAAAACAAGCAGGATGTGACGATGAAGCTAAATGAAGTCCTTGCAGGTACGCGTGAGGTTGCGCTGGAGTTGAAGAGAATGTTTTTGCCTCAATTTCATGCAAGAGAAACGTAGACTGCATAAGGAGTCGATCAGGGCCTTCTTCTTTTTTTCATTTGTATGAAGTGTCAATTGAAAGTGGCTATATAACATTTTACTGTATAGTGGTGCTCCAAATTGAATCAACATTCATCCACTTATTGGATAGAAAACATCACATTACTTAGCACATATCACATGAACATATTTTTATTTGGATCCATAATCTAACAATTTCATCCAAGGTTTTTTCTTTATTAAAAAGTATTTTTTGGTGAAAAACGTCATGGTTTGTTGTTTTAGGTGCCAAATTGCACCTAAATTCCAAAAAAAAACCTAGTGTCAATCCTTGTACACGAAAATAAATCTTCATGAAGCTCACTTACTTTTTCAACACCACCTTACAAACATGTCGTCACCATGCCATCAAAATAAGAAAATAGGAGAAATTGCAAGCAAAGCTCAAAGTGGAACTGGAGATTAAAAAAATAAAAATAAAAAACCATGAAGGAAGAAGCTTTTAGCAAAGAAGCCTAGACTGAGTAAGAAGCAGCAGCTAACATAAGGCAGATTGGAAGAAGAGAATGATAAGGGTTTCTTCTTATAACCCTTGAAGGGCCTCAAAGTCTTTTTTGGCTGTATAGTAGTATATTATGAATAAGGTAGTATTTGATCAGGGAAACATTGATCCAATACTTTTTAATACATAATAAAATAATGATCACAATATTTTCTGTGTCCCAAAATGATCATCCCCAAATGATCTTTTGAAGGTATGTTTTTTGAACCAATTTCATTGATCATATTGTGAGAAACATACAATAATTAAGAAAGGTTCAAAATTTTATACCACTAGTATGAATGAAGAATATTGTATATGTTTGTTGCAACCTAGATAAAATTAGCCACAAGAAATTTTCTATATGACCTATTCAAAACAACCTTAAAGAAATATCACATTCAAAGTGGAAAATCATTTCAAGATGGAATAGTAGTATGTAAAAAGTAATGTATCCCAATTCATACAATATACCACAATTGAAAAGTTATGAGACTCAATACATGTTGTATAGAAGGACTCCAAGGGCCTTTTAAGGGTTAATCCTACAAGGATGGATTGGTTATCTTAGAAATCATCTTTTTTGAAACAATGTAAATCATCTACTTTAAAAAA
This sequence comes from Climacium dendroides, assembly GCA_950106755.1. Lineage (NCBI taxonomy): Eukaryota > Viridiplantae > Streptophyta > Bryopsida > Hypnales > Climaciaceae > Climacium > Climacium dendroides. The sequence continues at coordinate 20,588,469 of OX467092.1, read as the reverse complement.
ACAAAAGTTGGTATTTGAGGTCAAAGTATCGTGGAAGATTTTTCCTTTTTGCACAAAATTCCAAGGATGAACAATTGAACTTTTGTCACATGGAAGGCTTCTCTATCATCTATTACACACTTAATGTCTAGAATGACACTATAGGAATAAGTACCTATTTGAGGGTGAGCACCGTAGGAGACAAGTTTATTCTGCCATATTCCCTCCTTGCACACTAACCTTCTTCCTAGGACACTTCAAACAAATGATGAAAGGAAATGATTAGATCACTTGGAAAAATCAATGGAAATATAAAAGTTTCTTTACACTATATTATACATTTTATTTTAAGGTATAGAATGCATATAAATACCCCCTATATATGGTTTAGTTTTGTGAATTATGAAAAAATCGAAACATGTGTAAAACACAAAATAATTATACAACTAGTTCTAAAAACTTGAGAAAATTTTATTATTGTCAACTTTGAATATTCAAACATTATTCTTGAAAAAAATTAGAGAAAGAAAAAAAGGAATACATTTGTGCATGAATAGAAAAAATAAATCCATTCATAGAGGAGTGTCAAAAAATAAGAGGAACACGTAACTAAATGCCAAAATAATTGGATCAAGCTTGATTTTTTTATTTATTATAGAAGACATGTAAGTGTGTCTATTTTATATATATATATATATATATATATATATATATATATATATATATATTTATTCATTACATGTACACCTATTACATTATACTATATTAGAACTTCTATAAAGAGTGGATCCATGACTCCTTTGATATATTGGTTTAGAGAGATTTATTACATTTGGAAGGATTGTTTGCATTCATGACATTTGAATGTAAGTCAAATAGAGATCAACAACCAGTATTATTGTAGAGAGGTTTATTTCTTTAAAGAATGTTGTTTATTAAATGTATCATCATAGTATTTTTCATATATAGTAATGAAAATATTAAGAATTTGACAATGATTCAACGCATGTTACAATCAAATGATTTTATAATGATGCAAAACTTGTAAATGTTGCAAATATGAGCAATAAAGGAAAGATTGAAAAATAGGAGGTTGTAATAGCTACAAAGTACTACACATAAATATGGATAGACTTTGTAAAGAAAGAAGACTTCTTCTACAACTATCTTGCCTTTTGTCTATGTTTAAATTTTCACAAGAACTTAAAATTCAATAAATTTAATGGAAAATTGTTTATCTTTTGGTCCTTCATCAAGTTAGCTTCAAATTGTTCTATATATTTGATTTTTAGATATAATCTAATTAATGAATTGCATAATAAACTAGATTTCTTTAGTTGTTTCACTTCATTTCATTGGTTAGCATTTAAAATAAAGCAAATCATTTTCTACAAAAAGATTAAATCTAAAGTAAAAGCAAAAAATAATCCAAGACATTCAAATGGAAAAATAAAAAGGCATTCAAATGGAAAAATAAACAGGCTTATCCTTATTGCACTAGTAGAAAATGGTGTCCAGAACAACAGAAAATCAACAATTCTTTGTTGTTTTGGGTAGTAGAAGATACAACTTCATTGATGTAACAAGTTTCTGTCAAATGTTCAACAGATGTTGACAATGTGTTGTTGATTGGGACACTAATTAGGCTTGAAAATTAGTTCATGTAATATGTACACATACCATGACGAAGTGACATGGCATGCCATGTGCATATTTCATTGTACACATAGCAAACTCATCTGTTTTAATGGATACATTTTTTTTGACCTTCATAGTCATAGTGTAGTGCCCATTTATGAACTCCTTGTAGACAATTTTCCCCCTTCAGCTTCATAGCTACTTTAGTGTGTACTATACTGACTCTTATTTAGAATTTTCATGTGCTTCTCGATTTACACTTCGTATTATACAATTGCCATAAGTGAACTTTTGTTGTCTACTACTATGAAATATTCTTATATAATTAAATGGTTTTGTATTTCAAAATGATGCTTGAATACTGTCACTATTTCAGGGTGCAACAACTACTTTGTACTAAACAATTGAGAGTGCATGTACAAAGCACATATAAATATACAATGGAAATTTCTATTACTTATAGTTCACTTTTCCAATTCACATGGGTAATATGGCTGAAATGCAATCCCTACTGTGCATTTCCTTACTAATTGACTAACCCTCTTACCCTTTTCAACATACATGTCACTATACTATATTACATCTGCAACTAAAAACACTACTATATATAGTAGGCATTGATACAAATATCCAATAAAACTTAATTTATCCATTATATCTTAACTACAACCACTTAAATTGCACCTTCTAACCTGCATCATGTGGCCTCAGAAACACTTCTACCTATATCATTTCATATGCATGCTCACGACACACATTCATCATTGATGACTTACATATCGATATATGATTTTCAGTCATCATCTTCAGAGGACTCACCAACATCTCGATCAAAAACTTCTGTTCCTTCTTCTATTCCCTCTCCAAGTACTTCATTCATTAGTATGCTCCTCCTTGAAGAGAGAAGGTCTAGATATGTCTCTGGAATTACACTTGTAGTACATAATCCTTCAAAATCCACATTATCACCCATTCTAAATACATCTCCCTCTTCATCCTCCATTTCACTGTGCACTCTCCACCTCCTAACTTCTGTTCTTAGCACAATTTTCCAACTTGGTTCATCCTCAGCATCTGAAAAAAAAACTTGATTGCAATTGATAGGAAATGCAAACAATTCATGTCCAAATGGAACCAATGAGGAAAAATTTGCCATAGTGAATCCCCACTCATCTTTCTTGATTGTGGCATTTCTACCCCTGTAGTTTGCTTTAACCCACTCACAAACTAGGACCACTGTGCAATGTCTTTCATAGTTCAGCTCTACAATCTCCAAAATCTCGCCTTCCTAATTGACATGGTCTATGAAAATTCGCAACCACTCCAGGGTCATATGTTCTTGATACTCTATCATTAGCACTCTTTACTCGGTAGTGATATCCATATGCAAACATACTTTTGAACCATTGTGCTTGTAAAGAAGGTGGTTTTGATGAGTCTTCTACATCTGGAGGAATTGAAATTCTAGAATCTTTAGCATCTTTTATTTCTTTTTCAATCCACTTTGAAAATGGTGGTATTTCTTCCAAATCAATGGGATAAGGAACCAACCTCCTTCCTGCTCTGCATGGATTTTGTCTTCGAAATTCAGCTCTTGCAATTGTCTTCTCTTGATAAAGTAATTCATACCTCCTGCAATAGAACAAAAAGAACAATTAGTACTTGTTCACATAAAAATAAGAGATACATTTCATACTAACCCACCATGTTCAGATACTAATTTAATTTTACTTCCCACATTAAATTTGATTTTTTCTCTCCTAATGTGCATTGAAGATCACATCAATGTCTATCCATTTCACTTTTTATTATGGAGGGTCAACCTCTGGCTTTGTACTGTTCACTTTTCATTCTTTCTAGGAAAAACTCTAAATTACAAAAAAACCCAAGAAACTGACGTCAATGTCATTTAAAAATGTACACTTTAAGTTCTATGCTAACTAATAATTTAGGAATTTTTATGACCAGTGCTACTTCATTAATACTAAGTATACAACTTCATGTACCACAAGTCTTCTATAAAAACAAGTATTGAAAGAGTCTTACTGGCAATATGGCTCCAGCACTATAAGAATTCAGTGTTTTTTTTAACAGCGGAAAAAACGTGCCGTGATGTTTAATTTAACAAGGATTATGCTTGTAGTGACGTCTAAAAAAATCCGTTTAAAAAAACGGGCCAAAAACATGCCATGTTATGTGCTAAAACGTGCTTAAATTTTTTGTGACATCGAAAACAACAGGGTCACCTAAGAGTTTCTGAGAGTGCCATGTGGAGGGGTTTTGGCATCCACGTAGGATTTTTAACGATGGGCAGGGACACGTTGGACAACTTTTTCATCCAACGACGTTCTAACGTGTCCAATGACGTGGACCCCTAAATATCCGACGTGGAAAATAATTTCCGGTGCACACAACCTACGTGGCAGCTGACGTGGCATTTTTCTGTGGTACATGCCGATGTTCTGTATGATGTTCTCTAGGACGTCACATTTGACAAGAGGATGTTTTAAATGACATCAGAGTCAACGAGAATGTACTTTAGAAAACGAGCTGGGTGGACAATATTGTGGAATTTCTTCTTTGCTGAAATCGTAGACATCATCCACATACACGTCTATTGTGACATTAAGTAGAGCAACCTGTGTACTGGAGTATGCATTGCTTTGCACTCAGTGTTCCGTTCGACACGTACAGTGACATCTGCAGTGTTTTCTTGAGCATTACAGAAGACATACAATGCGAGAGGAAGGATGTTTTCTCGAACGAAATGAACAACGTGAATCATAAACCTCAACATCAAAGACGATGTATTCTACAGCCCATATACATGAGTGAATGGAAGATTGAGATATGCCATTAGAAGATGAATTATGTGTCTTTGTAAGAGATGTCCAAGCATAGAAGCTTGTGTTTTCAATGGCATTGGGATTATAAGGCCACTTGCCAACTTCTGCACAAAATAGCTATGCACATGCCTATAGTCTAGTACTACGAAGAAATCCACAACAACATTCACTACAGCACTTTCAATGAAAACATGGTGCGTTCTACTCAATGTTCTGAATAACATGCTTGACCATGATATGCGATGTGAAGTTGGACACACTGTGGCAAACAGGGACTCACTTCTTCCGAGGTGCATCCGATTTCTTGACAACAGCAGCTTGCATCGTACCACACCAAGTCAAAACCAGCAGTACCTACTCATGCATGTTTATTTTTGGGACTCTTATACAGCCACAACAAATATCAAGGAATACTACACTTGCATTATTCTTTTAAGTTGCATATAGAAACAACTAAAAGTATGGGTGAATGGAATGCAACCTTCCTAACCTTTTTAGTGGGTTGGATAGGTTTAGGAAGACCCACCGCTTTGGAAATTGTTGCCTTCGGTGTAGCCTTCATGCCCTTCGCAGCTTGCGTGGTCCTCACAGCACGCCGAGGCCGGCTTGAGGACTCACCAAGGACTTCAATGTCTTCCTGCAACACCATCACACAATTATTATTCACTTTTGACATCCTCTAATCACCTACACTTCCTAGCCTTACCTGAGCACCATTGAGGCACTTGCTTTCCTGTAGGATGCACATAGTTATTGTAAAACATACCTGTGCATTCAATGGAATGGGGGACTGAAAGGAAACTTCGACTTCTGCTTACATACTATTTTGATGTACTCGCTTTGAAAAAAACAGGCTGAGCCCTAGAGTGCATCAACGTCTGCCACTAGTGACGTTCACTTCGATGTCCAATTTGATACGTACTTCTAAAAAAAATTGAAGCATTGCAAACAAACGCTACTATGCTACGACACCATCCTCATATAAGGCAATTCATGGAAATAACGTCACTAGCCTAACAAAGGGAGTGCTTCACGTCGGTCACTTGGCATTTAAAATGGGAAGAGAGACATTGCATCACCTGTTGCTCCGTGGAGGTCTCCATCGTGCTTTCTCTCCTCTCAGATGTTGTCTGCACCCCGGAGTCTTTGACTATGGCGTACACATCTTCCACTCCTTGCTGACCTTCAACAGTTTCAGGGATCGCAACTTCACCGGCACCTTCTACCTGCTCCTCCTCAGCGTTAGCTACAACGTCATGAACAACATCGTCTTCAACAGCCCGCTTGTCGGAGTTAACGTCAACAGGAACATCGTCTTTGACATTGCTTTGGTCAGCTATGGGGACTGGCTCAACGACATCTACAGAACCTGAAGCTTCAGAGCTGAGCTGAACTACATGCAATAGTGAACTACGAGGTCTATAGTCCTCTTCATTTCACAGAGAAGGACTGAATACAAACCTGTATATAGGCGTCTAAATAAGCGCTGTCTGTCTTTCTTGGGCTGACCCTCCCATCCAAACTTGGGGTCAAGGTCTCTCGCATATTTCTTGATGTCGTTGGAGAAAGGAACCCTCATAGGTCCGAATGGTTCCCCCTGTCGGTCTATTTCCACAGATTTCTTCATTACAGTGCTTAAGCCTTTTTCGCGAGCCTGTTCAAGGATCAGCTGCTCAATCATCTCTTCAGTATCAGCATCCGAAGCTGGGTCATCAAACCCTATGTTGTAGCCCTTACTGTAAAAGGTCAAATGCACTATCAGCTTGGAAAGAAAATGGGGCTACGTTAGTACAAACAAATCACTCCTGCAACTGGACCCCCGCAAAAGAGATCCACATACGCTATTTGCGGCTTCAAAGTTCTCTACATGTTCCTCTGTTGCTCACTACGTTGAATCTAACGTCGATGTAGACACGCTTGGACGTTGTTTTGAACATTACAGGAACTTTCTTTTGACAGAAACTGGAAAGACGCCGTGGTTTAGGGTCTGTCACCTTTGCAGGGGGCTAACTCCCGTACGTCCTGATTGATCACTCCTGAATTCAATATGATTGCTCTCTGACCAAGGAATAAACAATCACTTTTCTTTGTATAGAGTTCAACTCAAAGAACATGTCCTTCGTGATGAAGACATGAATGTCACACAATTTATGCGGACGTCACATTAAACGTCTATGACGTTTAACATGATAGAGTCGACGTCATAAGAAACAGGGTGTGCGTTGCACTTGACGTCCGTACCAACGCGCGCCTCCCCCAAAACCTTGAATACCACTGGTTCTATACTCAAATTATTTCTTCTTCCACACTTACCTCCAAGATTGCTCTCTGAGTTCCTCCTCTTCCTCTGCGTCGTACCCTGCCTCCTCCGACAACTCCAACAGCACTTGAGGGGTTCTCTTCCTCTTCGTTGGAGGATTGCTGTCCCGGTCTCGTCCCTTCCCTACCGACGCCGCAGGCCAAGGGTCTCCTCTGGCCTTGAAGTGGCGCTTATGCTCCCCGCGCATGCACATTGGCTCTGGCGGTGGCGTTACTTCATGTTCGTTGGGGTCCTCTTCACGCCGTTGACTCGTGTTCCTCTTCCGCGTAGGGGCCTGAGGGCGAGGCATTTTCTCACCTGCCCCTCTCCACTACACGCAGAACTCACCATCCTGCACCCTCCTCACACACAAACGCGCATATGAGCGTCTATAATAAAGGTCACATATTAGGGAGGCATCTTGGCAACCTGAAGACCTGCGCGCAATCGACTTGCTGCAAGACGTATTGTAGCCTCCGATGAGGCGACTTAGCAAGATTGGAACCCTTGTTGTTCCCGATTGGTGGAGAGCTGCGCCCCCTGCGATTGCATGTAAGAACGCCGCCCTTGCCAAATTGCCACAAAAATGAAATTTTCAATAAAACCAGTTTCCAATGAAGGAGGTGTCAATTCAACCTCAAGAAAAACAAATTCAAAAGACCCACGCAAAACTATGTTACCATCTTTCACCAAAAAAACGAATGCAAGAACAGCAGTTTGAGAGTATATACAAAATACGTCAATAGTGACCTGCCTTTGTACTACGGAAGGTTTAATTCTTGCAAGGGCAACAAGCTCTTGAAGCTCCACTTTGTTGAAGTTGCTGACCTGCAACATTGTAAAGTTCTTCAGCAAGTCTAAACTGCAGAAGGATGTTGGCTCAGATTGATATTACATATTAAAAGTACATCCAAGAAGTCTCTAAGAGCTTGGTGCTGAATTAAGTCTCTAGTAAGATACGTATCATCAGCAAGTTTTGACGGTTAATGGCTTAGGTTTTAGGACGCAAGACAATTCGCAGACATAGTCCTTATACTGATTGCCCGTATTTTGAGCTCATCATGCAACTCTTCCAAAGCCTTCCAGCTGCAGACAGGCCATAAGTTAGTATTACTGCATAAGTTGGACACAAGAACCAGTGTTCTGCCCTAAAAACCATACCCTAAAACCTAGACTTCAATCGTAGCTTGAAGCTGATAGTTGCAACTACAGATTACAATTAAGCAGAAGGTACATTAAGTAGGCACACCTTTCCTGCCATGATCCAGCATGCTTCATGTCATGACAGACGGCCAAAAAGCACCGAGGATAGTGAAGTAAAAAGAGGTCGACGTACGAGGTTCCCAAGTCTTGTAAGGACGTGTTGAATTGCTGCTTTGTGACCTCATACCCCAAGTGCCTTGGATGCAGCTGATTATTTAACACAATTCTTTTATTGGTTTCTCTCCAAAAACCATATATCAAGCTTTACACAAAACCCTAAACCCTAAGCCCTTAACCTTAGAAAAATGCAAAACTCTACGCTAAACCATCGGGACCAAAAGAATGCACATCGATATAGAATGACAGAAAAAGAGGAAACAAGTTCAGGATACCTTGGAAACAAGAAACACTTGGTCTCTTGGAACATTGGACGAGCGTATGGCTCTGCCCACAGCTTTCTCATTGTACCATTCTGTAGCTTGCGTCGAGTCAATCAACCTAGAATTCTCCCCATCTAAGGTCTGTGAGCACATGAACCATAAAATTCTTTCACCATTCAATGCACTCGCCCTTCTACAGAAACCATGACTTCATTCCTCTTAGACATCAAAGAGGGTATGAACACAGATGCACAAATCAAAAGAGAACGCGAGAACACGAAAACATGTAACCTGCTTCCAAAGCCCATGAAGCAGCTCTCTCAGTTGCCTCTCCTAGACCGGCCATCCCTAAGCCTAACCGCGGCACTGAGAATCAAAGGAACCGCTATTAATACCAATACATCAGATCATTAGCATTTCTTTGAGAAAATTCATCTTGGAGGGTCAACAAATCTGACTTCAAATTCCAAGAATTCTGCCAAATCAGAACTTCCTTTGTGGAAACGACGAAAGCACATTGTTATACTAAATGACCAACCCTATAGAAGATTGAAATTACCAAACTTAACCCGTAAAGGACCAAACCAAGGATTCACAATATCAAAATGACACAATTCGATTGATCTTGCTAAAACTATAAATCAAAAAGGCGCCAAATCTTAAATCACTAGAATCAATCAAGAACATTGCATGTCTTGGTCAAAAACTGATACGAGATTGAACCAAAAATCGTCCATACATGACCTCCTCAAATCTGAAGCCTAAAAACTGAATCAATTTTAGGCTTCAGATTTGAGGAAGTCATGTATGGACGACACGCAATTGCAAAAGAGGTGGGGTGCAGGTACGAACAGCGCACGCCGTTGGGAAGGACGACAACATCAAGGAGATGCATTGTGCTCACAACCATTCCCGAAGTTGTGGTGCTTGGAAACTAAAGCTTTAGATGAGCGGACAATCGAGTTTAGGGTTGCGGATGCAATTGCAAGAAAAATTGTTGCAGCAAAAGGAGAGAGATGAAAGCAAGGCATCCGAGCAAGGAGGAGACGCGTAGTTGGACCAAACCCCAGAGACGCCATCGCCAATGCGCACTGTTCTTCCTGATCGGCATCTTCCGTTGTTGCTGGAGACGCTGAATCCGCAACAAGGAGCCAAGTTACAAGAAGGAAACCGCAAGGCCAAAGCTGGCCTGCGGAAATCCCACAATCCCCACTTAAAATCAGTCCCTTCGGATCCAATATTCTTAAAAATGCCTTTGTACCATTCGAAAAAATTTGCATCACACAAGGTAAACCAGCCCATTGTGGTTAGAATGAGGAGTTTGACATCATCTCGTTGCTGAAATTCTTCAATTTTTGAGTGGACATTAAGTACTTGAAGTATATAAAGTACTTTGGTGGAAGTACCATTAGAACTTAAATAAACTTTAAATGAATGCTTGTAGATTCTTGCCATTACAAAGTAACATACTTATAGATAAGAATTTCTTAATGAACATCTTCATTTGAACTTGAATTTATTGGAAGTGCATTTTAGTGTGTTAACACAATTTCTAGTTATTCATGTCACTTCCAACCTTAAGAAACTTATATGCAAATTCTACTTCCTACAATAATCTCACTATTGGGATTAGTGCAATTGACAGCTATTTTAGAGGTATTAATAATGTAAACTTGCCTTGTATCTTGATCCTTCTTCTATTTAAGATTTTTTTGAAAATGAGAATGAAGTATTGGGAATTTTTTCCCTTAGATTCTCAATTCAATTTTCCAATATAAAGATTTAAAGTTCATAACTCTGTAGTACCCAAATTTGAGATTAAGATTAATATTCAAAGTCAAATATTCTAACTCTAGAATACATTAAAAGATATTCGAAGGCAAAAAAACCCCACAAGTTCCTTGAAGTTCCTAGATTGTGGGAATTCGCCACATTAGCATTTTATGCAAACCATGACATAGTACATAATATTAATTCATAATTTTTTTAAAATAAAATTATAATTTTTAAAATAAAATTATAATTTAAAATAAAATTAATTTTTAATTATAAGAAAGTAATTAAAATTATTTGACAGCAGTGGCTAATTCAAAATCTTAGGCAGCAAAGGGAAATTAAACAACCTTGAAATGCCCCTCCCTTGCCTTCAGAAATCTTTAGTAGTGTTGAAGAACTTGTGTTTTAAAATTTGAAAATGAAGAGTAAAGATGAAGTTGAAAGTTTAAAACTACCCTAAACCATAAGTAATTCTTCACGAATAGAAGCAAGGAAAAAAGTCAAACAAATATTCAAAATTTTGGAGATTTAAGCAGTAGCCATGCTACAGTATGTGAATGTAGTGCTCTACTCATCTAAAAATGAACGTAAATATTATTTTTTGTGTCTTTTTTCCTCCGCAAAAGATAATGCCCATCTCTCTTCCACATTCCAATAGATATTGTAATTATAGTTCTACTATCACCAAGAAGCCCTTGTATAGTATATATATTCTATCTTTGTACAAACTATTGTGCTTTTTTGATCATTCATTTGGCCTGTACAAAGTCATTTGTAATTATTTTGCAAACCTAACACGCTTTTGTTGTTGGTAAAGTACTTTGTAGAGGATGGATGAAACACTAAATTGGATTAGAATGTGGTAGAATACCTTCTCTACATAAGTACCTACCAATTGGATCAATTGAAAAGTGAAAATAATGTTTATTTTATCTAAAAAAAAGTACGTTATATAAATACATCTTGAAAAAGTACTTTTCGGACGTACTTTGTAGGGGGGCGTAATGTGCTTTCACCCTATGGAGATTGCAAGTCACTCCCAAATTGTTTGGGCCATCCCTAAACCCAGGTGGGAAAGCACTTCCTGGCACTCCCCACACGACCATTCACCCTAATTTTTTTGGGGGAACCCCCGAGCCCCAACCCAATGGAATGAACTTGGCCATAACCCCCCCATGTTCTCCCCATTTAAATTTTTTCCCAACTCTCTAAATCCAAAAAGCACTGGGAAGAATTCACTGTGAGGACTTCAAATTACTCCCAAATTGTTTGGGCCATCCACGAACCCCCAATGGAAAGCACTTCTTCGCACTCCCCGTACTACCATTTACCCCCATATTGGGGGGGGGGGGACCCCCAAGCCCCAATCCAATGGAATGAATTTGAACTGGACACCCCTATACTCTCCCCATTTAATTTTCTCCCCATTTAATTTTATCCCAACTCCGTAAATCCAAAAAATATTTGAAGGAATTCACTATGGGGACTACAAGTCACTCTCCATTTTATGGGGCCTAATTTGCAATTTCAAAGCCAATGGAATAATGTCACATTGATCCCAACACTCCCAAGTAATCCCCATTTTATGTTCTCAAAACCCGTCTCCAAATAATATTGCGTAACTTCACCTCTATAATAAGGTTATCCCAATGAGTCTCCATTTTTATTTCCCATCTTTCATGTTTTAGGACCTAAAATATTTAATTTTGTACATCCTTTTTATTTTGGCATACCCTAGACTTGTAACACCAAAACACATTTGTTGAGTCATTACATGTGTCTATGTCACTTTAATCCTACCTTGTACCCATGACTTCACATCCTCCCAGAAAGCCTGAATTTTACACCCTCAAACTCTTTCCTATACTAATCAGGTGTTTTCCCTATAGGGCAGCACCCCCCCTGCCCTCTCAGTGACAGCAGTGCATCTGCCCGCAGTGAAAGACGCACCAGTGGCTGACGTGGCCGATTCGTGTTTTTTTGGACGTCATTTGAAACGTCCTTTATTTTTTTGGACATAGTGAAAAACACGTCCATTCAAAGTGACATCCCTATATTTCCAGACATCTATTATGACGTTTCAGATGACATCACAAAAAATTGTCCCTGATCTGCGCGTTCATCCAAAAACATAGTGACGTCAAAAATAATGGGTGATGTCACAGTGTAACGCAGTAAAAAACATGGGTTTCTTATAGTGCAGGTGCTTTGCATTGTCCAAGACAAATTCATGCATAGCATTTCTTAATTCCTTTGACAGTACTTTTGGCTTCCCCTTAACCTCCAAAATCTCATCTACCATGGTTGGCTCCTCCTTGTCATCCCAAACTTGTCGTGATGAAATACTATAGTCTGACATGTATTCTGTTATAAACCCCAGAGCTTGCTCCATTTCATAGCCTTGTGCAATGCTACCCTCAAGTTTTGCTAAACTCCTCACAAATCCCTTTAAATTCTTAAAGTACCGTTCATATGGGTACATCCACCTTGCATGAATAGGACCACACAAGTAAAGCTCTTCAACTAAATGGTTAGGTAGATGCGGCATGATATCAAAAAATGAAGGGGGCATCTCTTTCTCCAATAGACACATAGTCTCTGCCCAATCCCTTTTAAGATGTTGTTCATCATTACCATTTACTGTCTTTGCACATATTTTCCTAAATACTTTGCTCAAGCGAATGATAGCACCAGCCAATGCCTTATTTCCAATCCGTCGAAAACATAAAGGAAGAATTTGTTGTAAGAGAATATGAAAATTATGTGATTTCAAACTTGAGAGTCTTCCTTTCTTAATTTTCTTATATAGGGTACTGATATAATTTGTTGGTGTCTTCAGAGACTTCAATACATGAAGCACCTTTGCCTTATCCTCTGCTGATAGCACATATGTTGCATCAGACATGTAGAATCTCTCACCGTTAGTCCCAATTGGTTGTAAATGGAGATGCGGTCGAATATTACGTGCTTGTAGGTCTGCTCTTACTGCTGGGGAATCTTTTTCACCAAAAGATGTCTTCAAAATATTTTCACATAGGTTTTTTTCACAATGCATTACATCGAGCACATGCCGCATGGGAAGGTCCTTCAATAACATAACAAACAAGTTGATTAGAGTCTATGTCTTCTAGGTATTTAGAAGTGATTCTTTAATGTATGACTATAGAATTCCTAGACATGTCACACATTATTGCCACACTACATACAAAATATGGTAGGAGGCTTAGAAACCTCTCATTTAAATGCTGATTTGCCTATTTTGTGTATGACCTTGAATGGAAATATTTTTAGTTCTTTTTTCAGTCTAGGGAAAGTTGATGATGAATCTAACACAAGTCATTTCATATTTTTAGAAGCATTATTGAATTAGTTATAATTTTCCAAATACAATCTACTATAGGACCTTTATTGTGATCAATAGGCCTTGAAAATCCATACACAAGCAGTTAAAAAAAATTGGCTTGGTTCAAAAACTAATGATTCAACATATATAAAGCAATAGAAATGGTTTCTAGTTGACATGATTCTTAGGTATACATACCTTCCAATAAGGCAAATTAAATAAAATACTCCTCCATTTGACACCATGTAGCTTCACTGGATCGTTGTCTGAATTTTCAATTCCGCCTCCTCAAATGAATTCAACTCTCTCAATCCCCCATCATTCCACTTCTTTACCTATTGGTCTCTGAGAGTCATATGCCACTCTTGGTGATTATTAAAAGCTACCCTTGCCCTCCAAAATGGATGGTCGGCATCCAAATATTGTCTTCCCCCAAGATAAATCATTTTATTTAAAAGGCAAGCGTATTCCAAACATGTCTCTAGCCTACACAGGGGGCATCTTTTATAACCGTGAACTTGCTGCCCAGACATAAGTCCATATGCAGGGAAATCAATAACTGTCTAAAGCAACATCGCCCTCAAAGTAAAAAATTGTTGCCCTCGAGGTTTTGACATATTAACTACTAGAACATCCACCCATAGTTTCTGCAGGTCACAAACAAGAGGAGATAAAAAACATCAATATTCTTCGTTGTTGCACCTTTTGGGCGAGGTACGAGTATAGCCAATGAGATGAAGAATTTCTTAGTCAGTAGCCAAGGGGGAAGATTGTAAATTGTGATAAAAAATACCCATGTGGAGTGCTTGATCGCATTATTCTTGAATGGAATAACACCGTCCCCCACAAGTCCAAGATGGAGATTTGTGAGGACATGAGCGAAATCGGGATAAAGGCGGTCTATAGTCTTCCATTTTTGACTGTTGCAAATGGACCTCATTACTTTGCCTCGAGATCTGTAAGTGGCATGCCAAGTCATATGCTTCACCACCTCCGGATACTTGAAGAGCCTCTTCAATTGTTTGATGATGTCAAAATAACAAACTACTCGCTATGGAACATTATTAGATCCTGGAACAAAACGTGGTTGTTGACATGTTGGACAGTGAGTGAGATCCCCATCATCTCCTTCAAACAAAATATGACCATCAGGACAACAATGCATTTGTTTGTGTTTAAGTCCCAACTTCATCAACATTGTTTTAACTTCATAAGATGTCTTTGGGAAGCAATTGGAAGTTGGTAGAAAGTCTCCAGCAATCCATGTCAAGAGGGCATCCGTAAATGTGTTCGGCACAGAGTACAAACTGTACAACAAAAACAAAACAATGCCACATTGCAAGCGGTTTTGGTTGTTGCCTTTGAAGACTCTTTCGGTTGATTCTCGTACCAAATACTCAAAGTTAGCTTCATTCCACTCTTTGTCACCTTCTATATCATCACCATCCATGTTCAATGGATTGTTATCTTCGACTACTCTACTCCGAATTTCATCTACTTGACTAAAGGCATCCCTGACAAGGTTCTCCACATCCACCGGAGTCCCACTAGGCCACGTGAATCCCTCATCACCATTAGGAGCTCCTTCTTTGCGATATGCCTCATTTGTACAATCTGGTTCAAGGGCTGGACCACGCACATTTTGTCCATCCACAATCTGCAAAATGAATGTAGCTAAACTTAATCTCCTCAAAATTGATGGCGGTTAGAGAGAACATGAGTATCATTATGGTTCAATTGTGCTGTGAAATCACCTACACCTATACATTCCTACTATTTCTACGAGGAACTTAAAAACTAGGAGCAAAGTTCGGTAATTGAAAATTCATACCTGTTCGTAATATGCATTTAAAAGCTTTTTACAACATAAACAAACTTCTCTTGAGCTTTGCTAATGAAACTACAGGTACCTCACTATCAAGGCAATGTCTTACTATTACTGGATAAATTAAATATGGATCTCGTCCATATTTGCTGTGGTGTCTCGCCACTGTTTGTAATTTCTTTAGGCGACCACCTCCGCAACGAATGCATGTGCAAGGATATTCCTGTAAGCCATGTCTGTTGGCTATTGATCGCTCTATGTGATAAGTGGAACTCAATCTGGGATGCATGGTGAAGACTTCCAAATGTACACTAAGATATGTTGCCTTGCTTCAAAGTCAAAGTACTAATACTCTTTTCAAAATCAACTTCAATCTTGAAGCACTTGCTTGTCAAAACTGTAACAACAAATGGTTAGCTCATTTGCATTACATTTTCCTTCTCTAAAGACTTTTCGAATGAAGCTTCCTAATTCTTATAGACTTTCCTATCCAAATAAGTTCCTATCACTGGGAAATAAATGGATCTACAATAATACAAAGCATTCCTTGCATGACTACAGCCACACTCTCTCTAGAAAAGGACAATGTTTTTATATGTACTTCTTCAGAAAGCTTGGCTCTACCGTAAAGACCTACAACATTATATTTGAATCATTAGAATGTACAGAAGCCCCACTCTCAAGTCTTACAGACTTCTCCACTTTTCTTAGACAGCGTCTATGCAGAAGTGCGTGGAGAATTGTAATGTTACTAACGTTTGTGCATGTGAGATCAATGTGAAAGTAGATTGAGAATGCCCAAATACCTAAAAGTGGGTCCATAAGGGGCCAAAAAGGTCATTTGCAGTATGAACACTTTTTTGAATGACATTGCTAGAAAAAGATCACTTGTGCTAGAAACATTCAGTTAGACTATAGCACGGACTTCTAATTTTCATAATACATCATCTATATAACGTCGAAGTCTACTTACCTGATTGCAATTATCGGAATGGTTGATTGTCACATTACGAACTCGCCTACCTCAATGACTTAGTGATTCCAAATTCTTCTACAACTCAAATTACAACATGTCTACACATACGTGACACTTACATCACGTATGCTCACTGATTTGCACAAACTATTTACATGCAGGAAATTCTTTGCACACTAATGAAGGTCGGTACACATTATTCACAAAAGATAGGTTGCATACATAATGATCAATGCACATGTATTTAATATGGAAGCATACTTCTTTTAGAATTCCAATATGTTGACAACCTTGAGTGAACAGCCTACAAATGTTTACAACCTCAAATAATCCCTGCGAATACCATGTCAACATATCCCTTGTCAAACTCTGTAATATGAATTTGGAAAATGAGGGTTCTAATTCTTTGTTATCTGCATGCGACATGGAACTTGAATAATTTCTCACTTCCTGTGAATGGAAAGTTTAAGGTTCCATGCTTTTTGTATTACCAACGACTTTTTCAAATTCAAATGTATAAAGAAATTAGACTCCAACCAAGGACGCATTAAGTACTGACATTCTTCAAAATGGTGGCGACCATATTCTTTACATCAAGTGCAAGGCCTTGGAAATAATATTTCTATGAAATAGATTTCTTGACCTTAGTTGATCTATAGATATACTGACCCCATTTTCTACGGACCACAATAATTACGAGAGACTGCAACAATATACTTTTTTCAAATTTAGTATGGCACACTTGACCACCCAGGACATAATTGTTGAGAGCCACAATAATTTTCAATCACTACAGTTGCACAACAGTATATGGTGTGTTCGATATAGCATCAGAAACTGGAATTGCCTGCAAGCACGTCCTTACTATTTTCCTTTTGGTGGTTGCAGATAATGTATCAAGCATAGAACCAGATGATGATGACGACAACGATGCTAATGGCCAAGCAAACCTAGAGCCGATTCATTCTACACCAAGCACTCGCACGACAAGAGTAGTGGAAACTGTTTCGAAGATAACGAGTAAGAAGAAGACGGTGGGCAAAAGCAAAGATAGAGTCTCGATGCCTATCTGACCTTGAACTAGATGGCAAATCACAGAGAGCTCTAGCGTTAGCGGTCAGTATTTGGTGTAGAATATTGATGGTTGTTTTTTTATAGTTCAAGGGTACACATTTGGATTTTCTTCACTGATGATCTATGAATGCATGAAACATTTGACAACTAGACAAGAATTTTGCCAAGAAATGAAAAGAACTAAAATCAAACCGAGCTTGGTCCTAATACCATCTTTAGAGCAGCACTGGGGAGTTCACCTTTCGAGATTCCAATAGTAGCTCGAGGAATTGATTCCACTTGGGTAGATGTTGGAAAAGGGCTTATCCAATCCATCGATTGCTCTATATCAGAGCTAGTGTTTGGTACTGATGGAAGCACCTCACTGCCAGCTCCATCATCCTCATCTAAATTCACTTGTGTTTATAGGAATATCATTCATGGATTCGTCCACGGAATCATCGGAATCGATCCCACAATTACAGTTTTGATTGACACCTACGGTAA
The DNA here is from genome assembly GCA_950106755.1 of Climacium dendroides. NCBI lineage: Eukaryota > Viridiplantae > Streptophyta > Bryopsida > Hypnales > Climaciaceae > Climacium > Climacium dendroides. The sequence goes on along the minus strand of OX467092.1, from coordinate 20,570,644 downwards.
TTGGCACTACGACAATGACAGTGTTTTATGACTGCAAAATTATGACTGAGGATGACTGGCGACTGCTTGCAGTCATATTTTTGAAGGCCAACACTTTGGGGAGAAATATGACTGCAAAATATGACTGCCAGTTATTTTTACGCCTTGTACTTCACAAGCGTATACTATACGGCCATTAGGAATACCAAAGTACTTCATAAGGAACGTAGGGAACATGTTTGGAAACGTTGGGAACATGTTTGGGAACATTGAGTCATATTATTACTAATATTTTCATATAATAGTGATTTTTTTTCTGTTTTGGGCAATTCAAGAAAAATTTGGACAATTCCAAAAAAATATAGAGAAGTCATTGTTTAAAATTTTGAAATCCTAGTCACCTACTTTTTTGGATTTTGAATTCTAGTTACTATTTTTTTAGGATTTTGATACCTTAGCCGTTATTTTTTTAGGGTTTTGAAACCCTAGCCGACACTTCTTGTGGCTCTTCTTCCTTACTTTTTATTGTCTCTTAGCTCTCACTTGTTGCTTTTTGTTGCATCTTAACTTTTGTTTCTTGTTGTTCTCTAGTTCATACTTCTTGTTTCTTATTGTTGCATCTAAATTCTTTCTTTCTCTTGCATTTGAACTCTTTCTTCTTTCTAGTTCTTGTTTTTTTGTTTCCTTTTGTTTTGTAGTTCTTGCTTCTTATTTATTCTTGTTGCATCTATACTCTCATTTCTTGTTGTTTCTTGTCATGTCTTAGTTGGTGCTTCTTGTTTCTTCTTGTATCTTAGTTGTTGCTTTTTATTTGTTCTTATGTCTTAATTGTTGCCTCATATTGTGTCTTAGTTGTTGTTTCTTGTTTTGTATTGCTTCTTGTTTCTTATTGTGTCTTAGTTGTTGCTTCTTATTCCTTATTGCATTTTAACTTTTGATTCTTGTTATCTCTTAGTACTTATATTTTTTTTCTTGTTTCCTCCATCATCAATCTTATTCTTCCTATCCTAAACTTGAGCTATATATTTTGTGTTGATTGTAAATCTTTGAAGGTTAGGCTTTGTTGTTCAATCACTAAAAACTAACCTCTCATTTCTTTGATTGTATATGCATGCATCAAAAGTTGAAACAAAGACATTGGAAGCTACTTGCAACTTCATGAAGTCAAAAATATGACTTACAGAAGACATATTCCATAAAATATGACTGACGAGAGTCGTATTCTACATTACTGCAAAATATGACTCACCTCAGTCATATTCCATGCCATCAAAAAATATGATTTACTCCAGTCATATTCCATGTCATCAAAAAATATGACTCACTGCAGTCATATTCTATGTCATTAAAAAATATGACTCACTGCAGTCATATTCCATGTCATCAAAAAATATGACTGACTGTAGTCATATTCCACGTCATCCAAAAATATGACTGATTGCAGTCATATTCCATGTCATCAAAAAATATGACTGACCGTAGTCATATTCTACGTAGGATTTTTTTGTTTACCCGAGCAACTCAAGAAAAAGTCAAGATTCCCCTAGGAAAGTCAAAGTATACGCCATGTTGGCATACTATGGCTAAAAATGGGTATTTATACCCTTCGGAAAATATGACTGCCAATATGACTGATGTCTGAAGCGACTGCTTCTAAACGACTGGAGTCAGTCATATTCCGAGTCATCTACAGTGATTTCTGCGTGAGTCATATTTTTTGATTTTACGACTCACTGCAGTCATATTTTGCAGTCATAAAACATTGCTTTTGTTGTAGTGTGGAGACAAGGCATCCAAGGCATCCAAGGCATCATCCCTTATTCCAATATGTTTGTTTGGGTTTATATTTTCTGTGGTTTTTATATGAATTGAGAGTGAGATGAAACAATTTCCAAAGCACTCAAAAGCATCTTTACTTTGCACTTCCACTATTTCGGGGGAGAGGCTCTATGCCATTCACATGCTATACAGGTGTATTTCTAGTTACTACGCTCCTAATCATATTTTATGTGGAGAGTATCAAATTCTTGTTGAACCAAACGACGATCGTGACATACATAAAGGAGAGAAAACAACTATGCCTATTAAAAACATAAGGAATTGAAATTTACATTAAAAGCTAGTCTTCATCAATGTTGCGACCATTCGATGCTCTTCAAGTCGATTCCTTCCTGTACCATCTCCCATACAGGACTCATCTACTTGAACTTAGTTACTTGATCAACAATTAAAGCAATGGCCCTGTCAACTTCCTCCTTCATAGTAAACCTCCCAATGCCGAATCTGATAAAGGTATGAGCCATATCTTCTTCTACTCCCACTAATCGCAACATATATAATGGCTCGAGACTTGCACTAGTACAAGCGCTTCTGCTAAAGACAGCTACTATTTCAGTCCCATAAGCAATCTCTCCCTTTCTACATACGCGAAAGATAAATTCAAATTTCCGGCATACCTGTGCTCTTTGCTGCCATTCAGAAAGACCTTACTGAATCCCTCTTCCAAAATTATCTGCGCTTTTCTACTAAAAGTATAATCTTAGTCACAGTATTAGAAAAACACTATATTCATTAAAATGAGAGTTTTCCAAGTAAATGAGAGGTTCTAAATACACAATTTTCTTTAAACATAGGTGATTTTGTTCTATACGGAGAGAGAAAAGCAATGCATCATTAGAAAAGAGTGTAAATATTGCAAGTCCATTATGAGAAGAATGGAATTTATTGATAATATCCATGAAATATACAAGTAATAGGGTGTACACTATGGAATGACACTGAGAACTATATATACTGGATACTACTGATAGCGCAGTACATTGTGCTTGGAGACTGAGCTGGAGGCATCACCACCACTGCAGGTAGATTGTGACAAAGGAAATGGCTACGGCATGCAAGATTTATGACAACAATGTCTTAGAACTGACTAAGCCCGAAAATTATAGAATCGAATACTAGCTGTTCCCCCAATTCAGCCAATTCGTGGTAGGAGAGAAAGCAAACATTATATAACCTTAACTCTCAGCTACTCTTCGAATGTACTCTCACACACCACAATGTCCAAAAAGCAATGTATGAGTGTACGTTCAAAGAATAGCTGAGAGTAAAGGTTATATAATGTTTCCTTTCTCTTCTACCACGAATTGGCTCAACTATGCACATAGTCGGGTCTAAGAAATCGTTGTCACCTACAGTGCATCCTGACTATGAGGTCCAGGATTGTTAAAGCCCAGAAATTGTAAAATCCAATACCAGATGTTCCCCCAAGAAATATCCTCAAACATTGCACTCCTCATGATTCTAACTCTACATACTATGACTGCGTCCTATTCTTCAGTACCTCTATGGCCTTTAATATTTTTGGCCCTCGACTATATCCATTACTAGCAGCAGATCTTTGCCGGGCACTCTCTCGCCGTTGTATCTTCAAGGACCTCCGCTCCCAGGCATCTTACGATCCACTGCTACAATGAAGAGCAGGCAATTCAACATGTATTTTACATTGTCGTTTCACAATATCCAAAGAAGATAGACGAGGTAGACTGCCTTTAGCTACTGCAGGCCACTTCACCAATTCTATAGTCTTTACGCCTCCAGAAGTGTTGTCCAACATCGCAACAGAAGAAGGCATTGAATCTTGCACCTGCAAAAAACAGTAGAATCAGACATTTGTAACCTACATAGTCTACAATGCAAAACTTTAAGCGAACAGACGGCATTTAGTTGTTGATTACACACCTCGACAACGGCCAGGACAGCCACTTCATCATCATAAAGCTTTCTTTGCGTTTCTAGATTCACTCCAGACCGATCCCGTGGAGTTGTCGAATGGGACTTCAGAGGAGATGCAGAGTGCATTAATGCAGGGCGCTTTCCTCCATTGGGAGGACTATCAACAACGCCATCATCTATGTCCATCATAGAGAAATCCATTGTGGACTGTGCAGTAGCCACCGAGTACATACATGCCGAATTACAGGTGCCATAGCATTCCTAACCTCCTGGGCACAACACAAAGATATTCATTGCAAATGAATAACGTATTGTATTTGTTTAGGCGTAGTCTTCCAATACAACGAAGGCGACCACAAAATCCATGAGATTCTACAAACTTCGTGGCGCGGGAGGCGGACAAGGACGGAAGAAGATGTCTTCTACGCTAAGCTCCTCGCATTTCACTGCGGTTTTCTTCTTCCAGGGGACGGCACGTCCGAAATCATCCACTTTCCGTTCACTATGAAGTGTATTGGAGACTGCATGCGCCCTCTGCAGTTCCTTGTACTTGGATTGGTCGAGATCATGCATGAGGTGGATCCCCCCCACAGCATCGTCTCTCCGAAAAGGAAACAGTTCCCAAGGCTTCTCTACATGCAGTCTCTTAATCCAAGGTAGAAGTTCACGTACGAGGACCATGTCTCTCGGCCCTTGACCTTCGAACGACCACGTATCTAGGAGCACTACGTTTGTGGGGTTATTCAAGAAGTGTTTCTCGGGCTTGTCGTCCACTATTATAGTGTTGTCTTTATTGAAGATGGAGCCCTTCAGTTTGTATAATCTATTCAATGGCTTCAAATATAGGTCTTTGCAGGATCCCGGCAACCTGTAGTTTTGTAGCGTCCCATCTTTGTCTCTACATTTCATAACGACACATTGTTCTCGGCCTAGGACACCGTAGGGGGGGGGTTAGTCCGCGGAAGAAGAATTCAGCGATGAGCTTGGCGTAGGATTGGTCCATGGAGCTCCAGACCACGACGTTTGCGATGGATGTCAACTCCCGCAAGAACCTTCTGACATGAGGTCTAGGGGTGACCCTATGCAATTCCATGACGTTGTGGACGGCCTCACGGACTACCTCTCCAGGATAGCATAATCTTCTTTCTCTTATGTGATATCTTATATCATCACACACGCACAATAGACCATTTAGATCTAGAACGACATTGAGCCATTTTTTAGTGAACCTGGACATGCATGGTCTAAGGATTTGAACTTCCGCCTCACAGTCAGCAACAATTCCCTCTGTGGCACCCTACTCATAAGGAACAGAGATACAGAGAAAATTAAATGGGTACAAATTCGAAATCAACGGCAGCACCAAAGCCGCGTATGGGAGACCATGAAATACATCGGGGAAGTCAAGAAAAACAAGGGCTTTCAACCAGTGTCAGTCACAGCGACCACGACAGTGAAACGTACATGACAAAGCACATACCGCAATATCAACCGAAGGATCTGGGTGCGAGCATTCTGGATCCTCTCTTTCACCGCTCGGAACAATATCACCCATCACCTGAGCGCCATCAGGAAGGGCTTCGAGCACCTGAGCGTCTTCGGGAACGGCATTGGGGACATGGGCGTTGTCGGTAACGAATTCGAGCACCTCAGCGTTGTGGCCAGGAAGACCATCATCCTCGAATCTCACTTCCGCAGGACATGGCAGACATGCCTCAAGTGGAGGTTCACCATTGGGAGCCACGACCTGTTCATTGACATGCCCAAGGAATTCTTCCACCAACAGGTTTGGAGCGTCGTAGAGAGGAACATCATTGACACATTTCAAACCCGCGACTGCAACATTCAAGCCAGACAATGCTTTGTGAGAGAAAAAATATATTACAATAGCTCTCTGAATGAGAAAATGTTACATTACATACAATGGACTAAGAAAAGTGAACCTATCTGCTAGTCGCTACCCTACATTGTCTAAAAGAACTCGGAAGAATTTCAACTCGTAGCGAGTTGAAATGAAGGCTGAGGGAGTCACAGGGAACAACCTGGAGGCATACTAGTCACAGGGCCCTGTGACTGTTGGCCCTCTATTCCAGCCGCGGTTCCTTGCTCATCTTCTAACTGTGCGGCAGAATCTGGTGCAGCGTCGACATTTGCATCGCCCTGTGTTCCAGCATCCATCACCACCAAGTCCCGCTCAATCGGTGCAGAGCTGGTTGACGCATGCGCCATCAAATTCTCAGACATGGTCGGTACAGATGGGATGACTGGAGACGAAGCCCCCGCTTGCCTAGCACTATCCACTGAGCCATGTGCCTGATTTGCGATCATGAGTTGGGGAGACATAGCAGCCGGGTCCAGCATCATCATCGGTCTTGCGGACATCATTTTGCTGACGACCTCAGGCAAGGCATCGATAAGTTGAGCGATCAGTTGATTGCTTTCCTGCCGAGCCCGCTTGTTTTCCGCCCTCATCTCCTCTCGCTCTTCCCGCCGTTTCCTTTCCTCCGATTCATTATTCTTTTGGATAATATCCAGTATCCATTGTTGACTAACCGGAGCATCAGACGGTGGCGGATGCGCTTTCCTCTTCTGGGAGAGGCGAGTACGCGAGATCGGCGTGTGAAGTTCTTGGGCCGATGAACTAGACGATCCCCTCATCTCACTGGTTTCAAGATTCAACGCCGCTGCACCAGGCCTGTCACCGCTCAATTCCAATGCACTGTCGACGGGGTCGACCCATTGTGCCTCCTCGTCGTCGACCTCTACAAGGTCAATCTGATCATCTCCCCGAGACTGATCAGGAATCCTCTGTTGGTATTGTCGCGCAGATTCCTTCCCCTTTCTCGAGGTTGTCGCTTCTTTGCCCCGAGTTGATGGCGCAGGCCTTTCATTCCTTCCATCGAAGTCCTGGTCATCTAGGAAATACACGGACTCAAGGAAATCATCCTTGTCCATGTTCTCAAAATCGACGCACAAGGAGAGGAACTCGTTCTTCTTCTTGCTATCACCAACAGCATAGTGATCCAATGATAGCATCTGTATACAACATACAAGACTATAGTCAGCACAACAATTTCCACTCGACTCGAGTTAAACTCGATTCAGAATTGCTGGCACACATGATGATAAGAACATGATTTCGTGCACACGCACTTACCCACGCAGCACATGTGAGCTTGCCTCCCGTGAAATATGACAACACAACATCCCTCGGGCAAACGAACAGGTCTAGCACATTTAAATAGAACTCCATTCGAAGTTCTGTGTCGTAGATCCTGTACTCGACCTCCACTGTTTGCCGCTTAGCGTTGTAATGCGATTTCGGTGGTACCGAAAATGATCGAGGAATTTGACGGTTCTTCATGGCCGCCCCATTCTTCAGAAGGAAGAGTAGCTGAATAGGATCCCTCGCGCGACTGCTCCTCTCAGGAATGTCCCCTATCCTTTCGAAGTTGGACGGTTGATAGTCTGCATAGTGCACGGAATAATGTGTTCCGAATATCGACGTCCTGATGAATCCGCGGAATTCCAATTCCACGTCCTTGTCTCCTGCGATCCAGAGATACACCTGTGGATCGGTGAGGTCGTTCTCTGGATCTTCTTCGAGAATTCCCATGAATTTCTCAAAGAAAGAAGAGTCCTGTGTGCATGAACCCCTGTTGATGACGCCGGGGATGTTCCTGAAGTCGATGATCGCCATCTTGATCTTCGACTGCACTTCCTCATCCCAGACATTCGCATCCCAGTGGCCGAGCTCGTCGTCCTTCGTTTCGTAGGGCCGGAAAAAGGCGCTTGCTTGCGGCTTTATGAACTTCCCCTTGCTCTCCAAGAAGACCTTGAAGAACTCCTTGGCCATGGGAGACAGCTCATCGATTGTCTTCTTCTTGTTCGATGGCATCTTCATTTGAGTGAAGAATGTCTCCCCAGGCCCTGTAAGCAGCGTGTTCATCGTGGCCTTGGTGACGTTATAGTCACGCTTGAAATCCTTCCACGCTTTCCTCCTGGAGTTCCCGTCGTTGTCAAATAGCCGGAGCTTCGAGTCAAAGTGGTGAAGCTGAATCCTCACAGCGGCTTTCCTCTTCGTTCGCTCCAACCAGTCCTTTGCAGTGTAGCAATCAGGGAGGACTGACTTTGGCACCTTCATGACAACTTTCGGGTGACCGTGCGCCCGATTCTTCGTCCTAAAAAGGAGATGCAAGGCAAGCCTCCTCAGATCATTCTCAGTTACGTTTCCAATCCATTTGAAAAACTCCCGAGATATGACTCCGTCCTTGTCCGGGTCCCAACCCTTGACGTCCTTGAACGCCATCAATGAGTCGGGATCGATGAGACCCCCTTGGGACTGACTTGAAATGACCTCGGCCCAGAGGTCATAGACATCCTGTGACGCAGTAATGAGTTTGATCTCATTGTGAATGTCAATGTCTCTCTGGTTCTTCTTGTCGAGGTAGCCCTGGTTCTTCTTCACATCAATCATAGAAAACCTGAGCTTGATAGCGGTCTTGAACTCCTACAGTTCATACATGTCATATTCAGTTTGTCAGTGAGTGATCTTAACTCGAGGCGAGTTAAATATGTAGAAACACAGACAAGGACGAAGAAATAAACGTTTTAATTCGGCTCGAGTTGAAGTTCATGAATTTACCGCAAACAGTCTCTGATTATAGCCGTCTGCCTTCGTCTTCTTCCCAGCAGTTATCATCTTCCCAAGCTCTGTGGGCTCTCTTGGTGGAGTTGGACTTCCCATACTTGTCCACATAGACCTTGATGCAAGAATATTGGTGGACCATGTTGGCATGAAGTTCTGAAAATGGTTCACCCGATTATAGTATGCCGAGATTTTCCTGATGACACTGTCGTCCTTGTTCCAAACCACAAAACAGTCCCACTTCTTGAACTTCGCCTTCTTGTCATCAGGAATTTGCTCCATCCCTTGCATTCGCTGAGACGCTGCCACGCAATGTTGGCCATTCACCATCCAGAACTTGGCGTCCTTGACATCTTCAAACCTTGCTGGCCTTGTCTTTACTCCTTGGGGATAGGCGCAGAGGGTCATCTTCTTGTCAGGGTCGGGCATGTTCACCAGGAAGGTCAACGCCCTCAATACACCCTTTTCTTCCAACTCTCGAATGTTGAGATTTTGAGGCGGCTTCTCCAGCTGGTCTATGGAAATTTCAAACTTCTGACCGATCCCTTCAATGTACGATTCCGTGCATGCAGACCAATAATCGGAATACGATTTACACGCCACCTCGTAGTCGATATCCTTTACGTTTCCCCCTAGGTCCTGTGGAATGTCTACAATCTCGGATGACAGACTACTTTCAGGTACTAGCGATGTCCTTCCCTTCAGAGTTCGGGGTTTTGGCGTAGTCGACGGAGACCCTGACAGATCTCCTCGACTGAATCGCTCGGTTTGTTTCAGACGTGTGTGGCTTCGACCAGTCTCTGGTGTTACAAGCACGAGGGATCCATGGCTGGGCTGGTTGCTGTAATCCCTCGTAAGTGAGACTGGCTGCAGTCTGTCACTCTTCTTTGCCAGCGATGTCTTCAAATTATCAAACCCGTGGATGAGTGAATTCACCCTCGATGCCAGTGTAACTGCCTGCAGAGGGCCTCCATCCTTGTTTTGCCACTTCTTCTCCTCTAGCTGCTTCTCGATAATCTTTTGCAGCGCTTGGTAGTCTGTGTTTTCCAATGTCTTGTAGTACGCAGACACGGAGAAGGAACACTTTCGGCTATTCACGACGTAGGAGAAGATGTACTCCTCCGTTTGGTTGGGGTCCACGGTTTTACAGCAAATGAATAGCAAGCCATTTGGACCTGTCAGTACCTCCCGCACCGCCTCCGTTAGTGTGACGGGGAGGTTGTCTTCAACTTTCTTGTATTTGGTTCTGAATGACAGGTGTTTCGTCATGGGAACAAGGACAATAGTCCAGTACTCAACTTCATGGGGTTCCTACCACTCCCAACATTCACCGAGCATGTCGGCGTCGCCGTACTCGTCTCGGTCTTCTTCAGGAATGGCAAACCGCTTCAGGTACACCTGCAAACCGGAAACCTGTGCGTCCATTCCTGCAATGGTATCACACAGTTTTATCTGTTAACTCGACTCGAGTTTAAAATTATTTAGTCATAAACTAATTTCAGGAGCATAACGGTTTGCTTGATATTCTGCGGGTGAAGTGTATTACTGGTGGTAACAGGTTATTTTGACGCGTACCGTTCGCATTGTTTTTAACTCGGGCCGAGTTAAGGGTTATATTTTGATAAGGTTTCAGTTGTTCTTGTTGTCCTAGGAAAATAGTTTTTTTTACAAGTATGTTATCTATCAGATTGGGTTATTTCCGGAGTTCTAGATTTGGTCTTGTTATGTATGTGAATTCAGTATTTACATACTATTTCACTCGAACCGAGTTAAATAGATTCGGTCACTGAGTTAACCGGTGGATGTTTGCCTCTGGTATTTAACTCGGCTCGAGTTAAACTTGTCGTCAGGATTCATTTGCGATATGTTTCTGGGCTTTTTTCATCCACAGATTACATCGTGCATGGTCATTACAGTCAAGTCGAGTACAATTTTAACTCGAATCGAGTTAAAATCTAGCGATGATGTGGAAGAAAAGCTTCTGAATATCTAGTTATCGAGTTAAACTAGCATCGAGTTAAATTGCTTCGTGTTAAACGTACATCGGGATTGGTTTCAGGGTTTAGGATTTCTACTGGATTTACTTGGATGTGTGAATTGAATGGGTTCAAACAGTTGCACACAATGAAAATTGCAATGCCACAAAAACTATGAATTCAATGCCACAAATCTAAAAGGTCCTAAACTGAGTATGCAGATGCACAACAGGATTGGAATGAAAGAAGGATTGCAACAGAAGGAGAATTGCAATTCTAGACCAATTCTGTACGAGCTAGAAATTTTGCGTACCTGTAGACTTCAGTTCTGTACGACTGACAAACAGGAACAAAAACCCGAACAAGCTCAGACACAACAACTCCCAAAAATCTGAAAGTAGAGCAGCAACGGAATCCCACAAATCCTAAACGCTGCGCCCTTTACTTTGCTCTGTGAATTGAATGGATCCAAATAGTTGCACACAATGAGAAATGCAAGGCCACAGAAACTATGTATTCCATACTACAAATCTAAAAGCTCAACAAGTGAGTATGCAGATGCACAGCATGCACAGCAGGATGCACAGGATGCACAGCAGGATGCACAGGATGCACAGGAGGATTACAATGAAGGAGGACTGCAATGAAAGTAAAATTCAGTACAAGGTAGGAATTTTGCATACCAAGAACAGAAACTTGAAGAAGCTCAGATGCACGAACTCCAAAACATCCGAAAACAGAGTAGCAACGGAATCCCAGAAACCCTAAACAACTACTTCCATGACGGCAGAGCTCTTTGCTGAATGGAAGAGAAAGAAAGCAGAGGCACGCGAAGCCGAAATGGTTGCTAAGATAGCTGCACGGGCTAGAGCTGACAGAAGGAGGTACGACTATTTAATGAGGAAATTACTTTCCGAAGCGCTATGCCCGAAGTAGAAAACGGAATCCAGCAAATCCTACACACTAGTCGTCTGCATTGCCGGGGGAACGATGCTAAAGGAAACTCCGCTGTTCGTTTTGGACTGGAGAGACTGCTTCTCCCCACGAGCTTCACACCCTAAATCCAAATCGGGAACTCAGCAACTACTCACCACTCGCCGAAGCACGCAAACTAAAAACAAACTAGTCGCCGAAACGCGCCAAGTACTCACCAGTCGCCGAAGTACGCAAACTGAAAACAAACCACTCGCCGAAACGCGCCAAGTAAACCACTCGCCGAAGCACGGAAACTGAAAAGAAGACTAGGATAGGGTTCCAGCGCGCGGACAGGCTCGGGTTTCGGGGAGTTATGCAATCTGGGCCCTCCATTGGAATTGATCATCCAGATTGATGATTACTGTCTCCAGCGAATTCAGCCTCCAAATTTGGCATCAATGACATGCTAGTCATGGTAAGGAAGTTGTTGATTTGGATTTGGGGCATGCTGATTTTTAATTTTTTTAATTAGTTTCTTTGACACAAACGGTAGGAGGTCCATACTTGGATTTTCTAAGGACCTAGAATTGAAATTAGGGTAGGTGATACATCTTCAAATTTTTTTCAATAAATTTTTCCTAAAAGACAAGTAGAATTCACATCTAACCCAAAATGTTTCATATTTTTGAGAGCTTTGTGTAATTAGTTATTCAATTTTGCAATTGAAATGGCATAGGGCTCCAAAATGGCTCACCTCCTAGAATGTACACTTTTGGTACATTACTAAGGACTATGAAAAAAAACATGTACAAATAGTGTACATTTAAGAAGGTGGGCCATTTTAGTAAGAGTGCTATTTTAGGACCTTGTACCTTAGTACATTTCATCCTGAAATTGTCAATATCATAACTCTAAACCCCTCATGTATTTTGATAAATACATTTTGCATACTTCATATATCACATTTATTTATGGGATTCTTAATATTTCATTGATAGTCATCAATATTGAAAAGGTATGACAAAAATTACGATACGATTTCAAGATAGTGAAACAAATTATAAACTTTATCATCCCCACATTACTAATTATTCAATACACTCTCTGTTCCTAATACAATGCGCTTGAAGATTCTTGAATGTTCTTTTCTTCGCATCTTAAGAGTACCTTTTTTTTATTGATTCTTACGAAATTTAATCATATAATACCAAATGTCCTCACTCTTTACAATTCCATCTTATAATTAATTTTTACTATTTGTGTGTATATATAAGTGAAATCTAGGGTTCAAGTGAAATCTAAAATGAACTCATAAATGCCAAAGGCACGCAAATATGGTGTTTGCAAAACTTTGAAGTTAAATAAATCTTAACCAACTTAGTACTTTTAGTAGTTCATATTTTTGAATGTTCTTCTTGAAGTCTAGATTTACCTCCAAAAGTCCGATCTTGAAATTAAATGACATTGATTTTTCTATAGGAGATTTTGTGCAAGAGTACCCTGTGGAATCTTGACTTTCTTAAGTGTTAAGAGCTCTTAGAAATGAGCCTCAAATTATACAATACATCTTGGAGAAAAAATCAGATTCTAAATTCATTTTAAAATGTTGTAGAGAGAATTTCGAGAAGTTGTAAATTCATTCGGGTTCTTCAAGTAAGGCAAGTTAACCTCAAATTTTTTTGGTCATGGAACTTTTAGATTTCACTTGCAAAAAAGACTTCAATTGTTTTTTTGCTATTTTAGCACCTTCATAATCAAACATTATAATCTTTCACTCCATAAGTGATATTGTTGTACTTTTTTTCACATGAATTTCATGACTTTATATTGATTTGGACATTAAAGGACAGGGCAAGGTTCTTGACCCCATTTTCTTTATTTCACATAGAAGGTCATTCAAAGTGACCACCAATATCATATTTTTTTGAATGCTTGAGTTTAGGATTGATTGCAACTTGGACAACATGTTTCCCATTTTTTTTCACATGAATGTCCACTATTATATAGTTTTGGACATTAAAGTACAAGGCAAGGTTCTGGCCTTCATTTTTTATTTCACATACAAGGTCATTCAAAGAGACCAACAATTGCCTACATCTGTGTCTAAATTCTTGAGTTTATAAGTGATTGCAAGTCGCACAATATGATTTTCTTTTTTTTAAAATGATTAATTCTATTGACGATATACTAGGGCTGGGATGCTATTGCAATATTTTCAAAATCAAATTATTCATGCTCAAAGTAGAATTCAAAAAGATCCTTCCAAAAATGTGAACTACCAAAAATAGCAATCAAGTAAGGGTTCAAATAACTTCAAAGTTCTTTACACACAACATTTTGAAAGAACATGCTCAAAGTAGAATTCAAATTTTTTGAATACCATTATTTTTTTGTTTTGTTTTCATTCTTATTAATATTGTATTCATTCTTTTTAATATTGTTTTTAAGATGCTCCATCCAGACATAGAGGATGGGCCTATTGTTAGAGAAGCTGGCACTTGCCATGGCATTGACAAAAACACCCCTTTGTCACAAGGATTATCTTCATCATGTGGTGCATACAATATTCCCGAACTCCCAGTCTTTATTGATGATGACATAGGAGAAATTGATATTTCTAATACTGAAGAAGAGCCGATGGTCTTCAAAGACAAAGATCCCTAAGTGTGTGGGGTAGTTCGGCCTAATCCTCATGTTCTTTTTGAAGACCTATTGTCACTAGTAGATGAATATGATTTGCATGATCACCGGATAGCCGATCTTCAAGCCATTCGAGGGAAGTATAAGAGTATGGTAGCACAAGGGGTTGCCAATGTTGGAGCATTTATTAGTACTTGGTCGTTCCCTGAATTGCTTGGTGATAACAGTTTGATACGTCGCAAAGGATTCTTAGAACCGAAGTCCAGGAAAGTTCAAAAGTAGCATTTCATTGATACATGGTAGGTAAAGGTTTAGCCATTTAATTGTAGATCTACAAGTATTATATGTCAACACTATTTAGAAAAAATGAAAGAATATGTTCTTTTGAAATTTTTGAGTAATTTAATGCCTTAGATTTCTTTATGATTTACATTCTTATAATCTAAAGACACAAATAATCCTACATGTTTTAGGGTTTAGGATGCCATGGCACAAATTAGAGTGTTTGAATCTTATATTACAAGCATTATGAATTTGATTTTCTCTTCTGTTTTGTATATAATTGAAGTTAATTATTTTAAAAAATAATAATAATAGAGTTTCTATTCTATTGATTTTTCCAAAATTTATATGAATTTATTGAATACAAATTTATCACAATTCAAAATTCATAATACAACAAATTTCAATTAACTCACAAATGACCAAATAGGTTACTTTGGATTTTCTGAGAACTTGTGAGTCCTCTATTGGTTTTATGATTTAGAATCTTTACATGAATTTCATATAGTGGATGTCATTCATTCAAATTTATACGTAAAGCTTTGTTTCATGTCATTCCAAAAAAAAACCCAAAAGTCTTAAGTTTAATTTTTTATGTTAAAATTGGGTAGTAAAAAATTTATTTCAAAAGAAATATTGTATGTTTTTTTAATTGCATGAAATGATACTTTCTCCTCAACTTCTAAACCATTTAATTTTTAATTATGGAATAGAAGTTATGATTGTATACATTGATACCTACACCTAACTTTTGAACCATTCAAATTTTTAATTATGAAATAAAAGTTACGAAGAGTTTCATTTTGCAAAAAAGGAAAGGTCTGTAAACCTTAAGAATACTCAATTTCAAGAGTTGCCAATATGAATTCTCAATTCCACAAAGCTTCAAAAAATATGCAACGACTTGGACCAAATGTCAATTCTCCTTGTCTTTCAAGGAAAATTTACTGAAAAATATTTCAAGATGTTTCACCTCCCTAAAATTCAGTTCCAAACCTTAGATGGTCGACTTATAGACTTCGTACCTTAATTGATGAGTTCCGTTCTGTACTAAGGAATGGACCCGTAGCAGGAGTTGGGCTAAGCGAGACGGAGTTGCTAGGTTGGAGGGAGTTGCTGCGCAAGAGGGAGTGGAGGGAGTGCAGCGGGATAGGAGTGCAAGCTGGACAGTTGGTCCTGGCAGCCTGGGCAGGGCCCATTGCCTGCCACAGAGGCCCTTCTATTTGCTCAAGGGGGGGTGTTTAACGTCGCGCAAACCCTAAACAATAACTGGTCAATCGTAATCAGAACTGAACCTGCAAATACCGGACGTTAAACACCCCCCCTCGAGCAAAAAGGGGGGTCTGCTAGGCACAGTGGGCCCCTGCTTCTCCTCTGTTCCCTCTGTCTGTTCCCTTCGTTTTTTGCCTTCGCTTCTTCTTTTTCTCCTCCCTCTCTTGCTCCCTTGCTTCCTTCCTTGACTCCTATCATTTGGCCACAGGTTTCTTTAGCTTCAACCTCATGTTTTTGCCTTTATCCCCTAATTGTCCAAGGCATTGAATTTTCGCGTTTCAAATATTGTGATGTTGAATAAAGCCTCAAGAATCAATTTTCTTTTCCTATGTGATCTCTAACGTGTCTAGTTTGAATTGTACTAACAGTTACAATTCAAAAAAAATGATTGAACTTATTAAAATGTTGACTTTTGTTCAATTTCAAGCAAATCTCGAGAAGCTAAAAACAAGCCTTAATAAGCATCTAGGATTAAATGTTTTCTTTTGCATCAAATGTTTTATTTAAAATTTCATTTCAAATACTTCTTAAGCACCATTCATTCCAAAAGCATGGTTATAGTCTTCATCAATATTTTTTTAAAACAAATTCAACCATAGGATTCTTTGGTTAACTTGTTCAAGTACATTGTTCTAAGATTATAAATGACTTTTACTACCAATTGCAAGTTCAATTTATTCAAAGTTAACTTTAAATGTAGGCTTCATTAGCACTTCAAAAAGGTGAAGGCTTTTGTATTTCAACATTTTTAGAAAAGAAATATGTATGTGTTATAACTTGTCCATGTAGTCAATATGTTGAAAAAGCCTATGTTCAAAAACCTTCCAAATTTCTTTTCACATATGAAATCTAAAAAGTTGGTCACCCCCAAAATATATGAGGTTATAAGGCCCAACATGCACAACCCCAATCAATTTATGGCTTTCCAAAATCTATTCTACAATTTTTTTAATTGAATTTCTTATGTAATTTTTTTTCCACAATCTAGTGTATTTGAGGCTCATTTCCAAGAACCCTCAATACTACATGAAGTCAAGATTGAAATGGGTAGCCTTGTGCAAAATCTTGAATAGAAAAATCATAATCATCTATTTTTAAAATCGGATTTTTAATGCTAAAATGAAACTTCAAATATAGTTTTGCAAAAAAATGAACTACTACTCTACTAGAAATAGAAAGTTGGTTAGGTTTTATTTACCTTCACAATATTTGAAACTTGAAAATCTGGTGCCTTGAACGATTAAGGGTTAAAGACAAAGACACAAGGTTGAGGTTGAAAAAATCCGTGGCCAAAGGATAAGAGTGAAGGAAGGGAGTAAGGGAGCAAGAGAGGGAGGGAGAAAAAGAAGAGCTAAGGCAGGACAACGAAGGGAACGGATAGAGGGAACATACTAGGAGGATCAGGCCCCATTGCGCCTAACAGGCCCCCCCTTTTGCTCGAGGGGGGGTGTTTAACCCTTAAATGCCGGCCCCATGACCATTGATTTCAAGCCTTAGTGCCCATCACTTATTTTTCTTCCATTCTGCAAGTATATATACATGAAAAAATTTATATTTATTTCTCAGAGATGAAACTACATGTCTTCTTTAGAACACAAAAAATTTAGATTTTTTTGAGCAAAATTGATTTTTTTGATAATTTCTAAAGAAAAAGTGAAGACAAATCATATCAAATAGAAAATGAGTTCAAAAAACCCGAAATTTGCACCATGTGTGTATATTATAGTGATAAACATCATGGTGTAAACTCAATTTCCGTGTCATCCTATAAATAGAATTCTATAGAAATTGAAAATACATCCGAAGTTCATTGGAGTAGAAATTAATGTACATGATCTTCGTTTCACTAGTTGAGCTCAAACTCAAAAAACAACATTTTTGTAGACAGATTTCAGATTTAGAACAAAGAACCACAACTTCCCAAAATACACTGAAATAGCATATTTTGTAATCCGTTTTTTTTACTTAATCCTCAACTACATGAAAACAAACACTAGTTAGACTAAAAACTTAATTGGATACTCTTTGTAACTCAACATGAAAGATCAACAACAAGAAGTGGATGAAAAAAATGCTTCTCATGTCTCTTGAGAACCCTGGACTGTCATCCAAACCCTAGACTGTCATTAAAACCCTAGACTGTCATCCAAACCCTAGATTGTCACCCAAACCCTTGACTGTCATCCTAAACCCTAATCCTATGCAATTTGCACTGGCGGCATTCCAAGGTTAACGTTCGGCCCTGCAAATTGCATAGGATTCTTCCTTTTCTTTTTCTGAATTCGACAAAATAGTCAATTAATATCGACATTAGGTTCTGGAAATAGGAGTTTCTTTGCGTAAAAAAGGTATCCTGGCGACGTCGAGCTAATTATTCTTAAGTAGCTAAAAGTGGAAGATTCTAGGCTGTTAGAAATTGATAAATGCACATGTTAATGGGAGCAAAAGTACCGGCGTATTTCTATTTGCAGTTCATGAGAAACATTTGAAAATCCCGCGCCTTGTTCCCGGGATAACCTTTGCGTAATGCGTTTAGCGGCAAAAGTGTTCCTCTTCCTTTCCCTCATGCGAACTTCCCATTCTCATTTCCGCCGTCCATAGTTAGAATCCTCCCTTAGGCAGAACTTTCCATTGTCATTTTCGCCGTCCGCACTCATACACCTCCCTCACGCACAGCTCCCTATTGTCATTTTCGTTGCCTGCACTAAGAATCCTACATCTCCTTTCGTAGTATGCCACACACCCGATCTAACAAAGGTCATTTTATTAGGACAGTAAGTAGGCATCTTTGATTTTCGTAAGGGTCGCTGGCGACAATTCACTTGATTGGATTCCGAGTTTGGGTACGCAATACATGTCCATCAGTCTCTCTTCATTTTCCTCCAACAATCGTCTTGTTTTTTCCATGAAGCATTGTTATTCTATCTCTCATGCGACCTCTCTGACAATGTGCTCCGCGTATCTGCAGTGCACATCATTTGAATTTTATGTCTTCTGAATTTCACGTAATCCAGTTGTGGGATAGTGGAGAGTACGCGGATTTCATAGGGTGATTGGAAACGTTTTGTTTGCTGCGTGAAATTTTCTGTAGATTTTGAGGTCTTTCAGTGTTTTCATTTCGGATATGGGACTTATTGCGATCAACTCGGCAAGGCTCTACGTCACATTCCATGATTAATGGTGTGGTTTGTGGAAATGAAATCCCCGAATACCCGCCACATTTTTAGGATGATCACTATATAACGTAATATGAGACACCTCCGTGAATTGCGGGAAAGAACTTCCACTCGACCCGAGTTAAAGTATGAGTACATCATTCGATGAGAATCGTGTTACAGGAGGAATTTCAACTCGACCCGAGTTAAACTATTTGTACATCATTCAACCAGAATTGTGTGACAAGAGAAATTTCAAGTCGACCCGAGTTAAATCATATAGGAAGAAATTATTTAATATCACTTGTACCTGCTAGAAGACAGAAGTAACTGTAGTTTTGGAATATACTAATAGAACCGTTATTTTCTTTTTAACTCGAGTCGAGTTGACTTTGTTTTACTTTGAGGGCATGGTGTCTTGTTTTAGAAGTGAATTAATATATATGGTTATATGGATCCATACGAACTTTGATATTCAGTCATCCGTGAAATTCTGCAATGTCTTATTGTATCTAATCGTTCAAGTACTTTATCTCGTATCGAGTTAAATGCGAAGGTCGGGATGAAGTATATTTTAGATAAACTTCTTCTTCCGGATGATATCATGTGATCTCAATCCTAGTTCATTTAACTCGAATCAAGTTAAAGATTTCATGATGCATGTTCACTCTCATCAAACTTACTTCTTGATTAACTGACCTGAAATAATCGATTACTGATTTCGTCCGTAGGATATTTTGATTGTTTTGTATATCTTGCCCTCATATGATCAATCATCGATGCCCTCCATGTTATCTCGATTCGAGTTAAACCTCAGTATCTTACAATGTCTTTACTTATAGTTAACTCGAGTCGACTTAAGTATATTCATCCACACGCTATTATCAAATGATTTAATATTAGTATCCATGTCTAATAAATTGTTAATTTCACGCAGAGTTGATATGGCTGCTCGCGATAATCTTTTGCAAGAGTACTCTTCTGATGAAGGAGAGATTGAGATTGATCCAATACAAGACATCGTCATTCCAGATTGTGACGGTATCCCTTGAAGACTATGGATCATGAAAATTGTTGTCCTCCACAACTCTGATGGGGAAGTGGTTGCTGAGGGAATCTGTCATAGCGTGAATTCCGAACATGTTGTAGGTAGCAATGGTCCCCTCGGTGACTTGCTTGTCGCTGTTCAAATATCCAAATCGCTACGGCCTACTGAAGTTCCTGAAGATTGGAAGTACTCTCTTCGTGCTTGGCCCATTGACCGGGTGTTTTTAAATGGGGCCAGCCTTAATGACCACGAGATTCGAGACCAATATAATCGTCTACAAGCAAGACTGTCACAAGGGTCCTCCTCAAGTGCAAGACCGTACACCAGCTCTGTCAGGATTCCTCCGCCTCAGGCTCCTGGTAGAGCATACACTCTACTTAGCCAAGAGTCCATCAATTTAGTATCGAGCAAGACGTGCTGCCCCGGAAACTGTGTCCAACTTTTTCCAAGAGAAAAGATTCGGGCTTTCCGTGAACGTATGTACCACAAGACATCCTTTGAATTCCGATACCACATGAAGTTGGACGTTCATCGACAAGTTCACCGTAATGCTCAGGGGAAGAGGGTGGTCACTCTCGAAGGGATTGATGTTTGTATGGCAGCATGGCGACATATTGCAGGTGTCTCTGAATCCACCTTCCACCGTTTCCAAGGATATGCTGCAAGAGGTGAACAAGCTCAACCACATGGAAATTTGGGAACGCAAAAGGCTCGAAAGCATTCTTTGCAAGCCCTTGCGACATTGAAGTGTGTGCTTGAGAAGTCAACTGACCACATGCCGCACCGTACGCACACCCTTTTGTCTGGGGAGAAGGTGGTGTCTAAGATTCTACCCGCCACCTTCACTTGGAAAAATACGCTACTCGAGATCAACGCAGCAAATGCTGTGTTTGGGTTGAAAGAAGTTTCTCCATCAAATATCTGCAAAATTAGGAAATTGAATTTTCCTGAATACTCAGTGAAGAAACCCGGAGATAATTTCGCTCGTTGCTCTGATTGTGATAGATATCATGAACAAAGAAGAATTGCCCCCATTGGATTACGACGGAAGTGGGACCACCTATTGGATAAACACAATGCTTGTGCTCGAGCTCATCGAGATCTATACTATGCCAATCGATACAGGTCGAGCGCCTACCCTCATGAATGCCTTACGATCATGCATGATAAAATGGATCATGCAAAAACGGCATCTCCTGTGTTTTCGCACAAAAGCAAACAACTTGACGGCCTCACAAAGTTGCCGGTATCAGTGACCGGAATGATTGCACATGGGCATGGTGACGTCCGTTATGCTCATTACGGTCTTGATATCTTCTTACACGACTCTAACTACACGGTGGGGTCGTTTGCAAAGCTATTGCGAGACCTTGAACTTCCTCCAAAGTATTCCTCCTGGGAGTTGTTTGTTGGATCGGGCTCAGCTCCATTATTTGAAGCACTGTTGAAAGGGTCTGAAATGTGTACGTCGTCACTTCGGCCACCGCCCGAAGTCCCTATTGCAGCCGTTCCCCTTCCTCCAGTTTTAAACGTTCAAATGGACAATGCCACTGGTGACAACAAGAATCGTTATGTCTTTGCGTTTTGGTCCCTTTTAGTAGCGAAGAAGATTTTCCGAGAGATTTACGTGAATTTCATGTTAGTTGGTCATACACATGATGACATTGATGCTTTGTTTGGAAGATGGAGCATGCAATTGAAGAAGGAAACTTTCCCTACCATCCCAGCTCTCATGAAATCCTTCATGGATGTAGATTCTGTGCCTA